>CM052901.1:56253746-56528388 GCA_028534135.1 Potos flavus
GGCCCCACATCCCGGCCGGTCGGGATGAGCTTGGCCTTGGTGCGGGGGGTGGGGGTAGCCCCTGCCTGGGAGGGCAGGGTCTGCGAGCTGTAGCCCCCATAGCCCGCGCTGGCTCCGTTGCCCCCACCTGGCCCATAGGGGTCGGGCACCTGCCAGTCCCCGTAGCCAGGAGGCTCCAGGCGCCGCAGGGCAGCCAGGCGGGTCACCTCATAGCACTCGGGGCACTTACAGCAGTGCTGGTGCTTGTGCATGGCACTGCCCCCCGCCGCCCGGACCCCCCAGCCCACGCCGGTTTCCACACCGCCGCCGCCGCCGCCGGGCTCCCGGGCACACTCACACTGCTCGGACCAGGAAGGGGGGGGCACCCGTGGGGGCGCTCGGGCGGAGCGGGGCCTGGGGCCGGGCGGGCGTCCCGGGGCTTCTGCCCCCACGCTGCCCCGCACCCACGGCTCCCCCTCCAGCACTGGCGGCTCCGTGTCGCCCGTCGTGGCTCCTGGGCCGAGGCCCAGCGGCAAAGAAGAAGCGGGAGCCTGGGCAGAGGCTAGGCGCTGAGAGGACCGCTCCTGCACTGGTCCCCAGGATGGATCTGAGTGGAGTCAAGAGCATCTCTCCCTGGCTCCCTTCTCAGTTGATTCCAGCCAATCAGCGTGCAGAGTCAGGCAGCGGCAGCGGCAGCGGCAGGAATGCTAAACAGCGGCTCCTTAAAGGAACAGAGGCAGTGGCGCCCCCAGGCTCAGCCCCAGCTCCCCAGATATCTGGGGTACCGCCGACCCTAAAGCGGGGACGGGGGATTTGGGCCACGGGTGAGCTCAGTCCCCGATCTAGTGCCCCCCACATCTCCGAATTCGGCCCGTCCTCCGCCCACTCCACCCCACCCCACTTCCAAGAGGGAGTTGCAGGGAGATGCTCAATGGGTCCCTGGGCTTGCTCTGAGCTGGGGCTAGCAGAAGTAAAGACTTGAAGGAGCAGAACGGACCAAAGGGACGTTGGAGCAGGGCAGGGAAGGTGATCTTTCTTAACAGGGGACCGAGGAAGAGGACGGCATAGGCAGCTACCCTCCTGTCGGTGCCTCCTCCTCAGGACTATTGTTCTCTCAACCTCTAGGCCTGAAATGACCGCAATCTCACACTTGACCTGCTTCCATCACTAGTGAGGGACTCAAGCCTAGAACTGGAGGAAAGGAGAGCTCTAAGCTCTCGTCCCTGGCCCCAGGCTCCTATCTCCTTCGCCCTATTCCTACATGGTTATGATGGGAGAAAGAGCTTCAGGATGCCAAGAGGAAAGAGAGTCCAGGGCGGAAGGAAAGGTAAGAAGAGATCTGAAGCGAGAGAAACCATTCCAGGGGACCTGGAGAAGAAGTTGGGAATACTTGTCCAAGGACATCTCCTTAACCTTCCTGGCTCAGCCTGTTGGGGAACAGAGGCAGGATGACATGCAGGGAAGACTATCTTTTTTGCTCTTCTTGTTTTGTCCTTAGCTACCAATTATCGAGCCTTTACAAAGCCCTAAGTGCTTTACATCCCAACAAAACCCCTACCAAGATGCTGCTATGCTTATCTTAATTTTACCAACCGGGAAATTGAGGCTCAGAGATATTAATACTGGAATTAATGCTGGAAGTGCTGGAAGTGACCGAATTAGGATGCAGACTCTGGCTATTTGATTCAAACATCCGGGCTCTGAACCACGCTGGTACAACAGGTCTATTCCAAGTTCTCCTGTAGAATATAGATCTCAGCGGCGCCTGGGTGGCTCAGTAGGTTAAAGCCTCTGCCTTCGGCTCAGGTCATGATCTCAGGGTCCCGGGATCGAGCCCTGCATTGGGCTCTCTGCTCAGCAGGGAGCCTGCTTCCCCCTCTCTCTCTGCCTGCCTCTCTGCCTACTTGTGATCTCTCTCTCTGTCAAATAAATAAATAAAATCTTTAAAAATAGTAAATAAAATAGAATGTAGATCTCAGTTCAATTCAACAAACATTCGTTGCACACCTACTCTAGGTGAGACCTCGACCTAGGTCCTAGGGATAAAGAAATTCATTCTTAACTCAACAAACATTTATCTAGCACTTGCTATGTGCAGACACTGTTCTAGGATTCGGGGATCTAGCAACACACAGAACAACGTTTCATCAGGTTGAGGGAAGTATAGAAACCTCACCTCCCTTTAAATATCTTCACGGGGTTCCATTCGTAGTATAGTATTGTATGGCTCTGTGGGGAAAGAAAGAAAAGTCGATCAGAGAAGAGGGTGTTGGGAATGCCAGGGGAGGAAATCGCGTTGCGATCATCTCTCTTCAAGTTTTTTACCTCTACATTTGAATACGAAAATTTTCAAATGTACGGAAAATTGAAAAAAAGTTACAGGGAACAAACGCCACCTGGATGGTCATTAACATTTTGCTACACTTGCTTTGTCATGTATCTCTCCACGTGTTCTCGCCAGCTTTTTTAAAAAATGAAAATTCACAAACATACAGAAATGTTGACAGACTAGTACAATGAGCATCTATATATCTTTCTCATAGACTCAGCAACTGGTATTGTCTTGTTTTATTTGCTCTATCGATCTATCATGTACCTGCATTGTTTGAACCATTGGTCTGAACCTTTCGAATGTAAGTGACAGATTTCATCACACTTCTCCCCTAATACTTCAGCATACGTCTTGTATTCTCCTGCGTGACCACAATAGTATTATGACATCTAAGAAAATTAACAATAATTTCATATCATCCGATAGCATCGAATGTCTCGTCCATATTCAAATTTCTACAAATTTGCCTTTTATGGTTTTAACATCAGAATCTAATCAAGGCTCCCCCATCACCTTTGTGTCTTTAACCACTTTTAATCTAGAACAGCCCCGACCTTAAAAAAACAAAACAAAACAAAACAACTTTTAATTTTGAAATAAGTATAGATTGATAAGGAAGTTGCATAGTTACAGAGAGGGCCCATGTACCCCTCGCCCAGTTTCCCTCAATGATTATATCTTACACAATTATAGTACAATATCAAAACTAGAAAATTGACATTGGTAAAATGCGGGTATAATTCTGTGCCATTTTACCATATGTCGAAATTCCTGTAACAACCGCTGCAACAAAGATACAGAATTATTTTGTCACCACAGAGATCTACCTGTCGACATTTTATCAGGTTGAGGGAAGTATAGAAACCTCACCTCCCTTTAAATACCTTTACCGTGTCCCCTTTATAGTATAGTATTGTACAGTTGTCTTAGATATTTCCTCCACATATATTGAGCTCCACATCAGACGATGTTTTATTGCTTCGAGTATCAAACATAATTCAGACACCTTAAGAGAAGGGAAGTCTATTACACATACTTCCATTTTTACTCATTCAATTCTTTATTCTTTCCTGATGTCCCAAGATTTCTTCTTTTATCATTTTCTTTCTGTTTTGAGAACTGCCTTTAACCATACTTTTAGGGTGGATCTGCTGGTGTCGTAATCTCTTAGCTTCTCTTTTTCTGAGGGTATCTTGACTTCCCCCTCATTTCCAAAAGGTGTTTTTACTAGGTAAAACATTCAGGGTTGGCAGTTCTTTTCTTTTCAACACTTGAAATATGTTGTGCCACTTTCTTCTGGCCTTCGTGGTTTCTGATGAGAAATCCACCCACATTTGAATTGTTTTTCCTCTGTAGATAAGTTGTTGTTTCTTGCTGTTTTCAAGATTTTCTCTGTCTTGCTTTCAAAAGTTTGGTTATGATGTATCTTGGCATGGGTTTGTTTGAGTTTATCCTGTTTGGATTTTGTTCGGCTTCTTGAATTAGTAGGTTTTATCTTTTGTCAAATTTGGGATATTTTCAGCCATTATTTCTTGAGGACTTTTTCAGCCTCACCTTCTGTCTCTTCTCATTCTTTGACTGATGATGCAAATGTTAGGTCTTAGGGGATAGTCACCACATGTCTCTGAAGCACTGTTCATTTTTTAAAAATTCCATTTTCCCATTGTTGTTCAGATTGGGTGATTTCTTTCTTTCTTTTTTTTTTTAAGATTTTATTTATTTATTTGACAGAGAGAGAGCAAGAGCAGGAACACAAGCAGGGGGAGTGGGAGAGGGAGAAGCAGGGAGCCTGTGGAGCAGGGAGCCTGATGCGGAGCTCGATCCCAGGACCCTGGGATCAGGTCCTGAACTGAAGGCAGATGCTTAATGACTGAGCCACCCAGGCACCCCCAGATTGGGTAATTTCTTTTTTAAAAGAAGATTTATTTATATATCTATCTGAGAGAGAGAGAGAGAGAGAGAGAGAGAGAGAGAGAGAGAGAGAATGAGAGCATGGGGGTTGGAACAAAGGGAGAGAGAAAGAATCTCAAGCAGACTCCCCACTGAGCACAGAGCCCACTGTGGGGCATGATCTCACAACCTCGAGATCACGACCTGAACCAAAATCAAGAGTCAGACACTTAACTGACTGAGCCACCCAGGCGCCCCCAGATTGAGTCATCTTTAATGTTCTATTTTCAAGTTCACTGAGTCTTTCCTCTGTCCTCTCCATCCCGTGGATAAGCCCATCCACTGAGTTTTTTAGTTTGGTTATTGTATTCTTTGATTCTAAAATTTCTATGTGATACTTGATTCTATCTCCTATTTCTTTGCCAAGACTTATTTTTTTAATTTGTTTCAACCTTGTTTGTAATTGCTCACTGAAGCATTTTTTTAAAAAGATTTTATTTATTTATTTGACAGAGAGAGAGACAGCGAGAGAGGGAACACAAGCAGGGGGAGTGGGAGAGGGAGAAGCAGGCTCCCAGCTGAGCAGGGAGCCCGATGTGGGGCTTGATCCCAGGACCCTGGGATCATGACCTGAGCCGAAGACAAACACATAACGACTGAGCCACCTAGGTGCCCTGAAGCATTTTTTTATGTTGGCCGCTTTAGAATCCTTGTCAGGTCATTGAAAGCTCTCTGTCATGTTGGCGTTGGCACCTGTGGATTATTTCTCATTCAAGTTGAGGGTGTCCTGGTTCCTGATATGATGAGCGATTTTTTTTTAGTGCATCCTACACATTTTTGGATATTATGTTATGAGACTGTGGATCTTATTTAAATCTTATCTTTGGTAGGCTTCTTCTGACACTGTTGCCATCAGTGGAAGGGGCCACTGCCTGGTTACTGTCAGGTAGGGACAGAAGTTCAAGTTCCCCCAGTGGTGTCAGTACCTGGGCAGAGGGTCCTCCCTGCTGCTGGGCAGGGATGGGAGTTCCGTTCCCCACTAGACCTCCACTGACACCTCTCTGGCTGGGAGGTACAGGTAGGGGCAAAGATGGTAGAACAGTAGACCGGGAGGGGAGGAGAGGGAGAGCAGCAGCAAAAGCCCCGAGTCTCCACTAGGCCTCCTCTGACATTCTGATATCATTCAGCAGGGAGAGGAAGCCATGTTACCCCGTGGGGATGGAAGTCCAGGTTCCCTATTCAGCCTTGTCTGACACCACCCCAGAGAGTGTTGGGGGAGCCTGGTGAGAGTAGAAGTCTGGGTTTCTACTTGGCCTTTACTGGCATGGGCGGGGCTGCGGCTCTTTTCTGTGATGTTTGGTTACAGTAGAGTGGTTCTTGTTTAAGAGTTTTCTGTCTGATTAAGCTGCCCATTTCCTGGTCTTTTAACTAGAGAGAGCAGGGATTTATTGAGGCTTTCTTTGGTCTGTGTCCATTGGCATGTCCAGGCTGCTGGCTTCTCCAGCACCCGCCTGGGATATATGAGGCAACGAGAAAACCTAGGGAACTCACTACTTTGAGTTCAGGTCACTGGGGTGCCTAATAAGTCTGCTCTTTCCTCCTTCTTTCAGAGTCTTCTTACATTTGTTTTATATATAATGTCTAGGACTTCAGCTGTAGTTAGCAGGAGGAATAAGGAGAAGCTTATCTACTCAAACTGGGTCCAGAACTAGAAGTCTCTCACTTTTTTTTTTTTTTATTAATGACATTGATGTTCCGAGGAGTACAAGTCATTTGTTTTGAAGGCTATCCTACCTGCCTGGATTTGTCTTTTTTTTTTTTTTTCCCCTCATGGTGTCATTTATTTCATTCCTCTATACCCTGCTTTTACTGGAAATTGGAAATTAGAACAGAGGCCATCTTAAATAGGTTGGTCAGGGTAGGCCTCAGTGAGAAGGTGACATTTGAGCAAAGACTTGAGGGAGGTGAGGAAGTGAGCCATACAGAAGAGTATACCTAGTAAGGGAACAGCCAGTGCAAAGGTCCTGGGGGAAGGAGTACTCCTGGCTTATCCAAGGAACAGCAAGGAGGACCAAGTGGCCAGAGCAGAATGAGGGAGGGGAAGAGTAACCAGGAGATGAGATCAGAGATTTAGTAGGGAATAAGACTGCATAGGGCCTGTAGGCCATTATAAGGGTTTAGGGTTTACCCTGAGAGACATGGGGAGCCATTGGAGGGTTTTATGCAGAGAACTAACACGATCTGACTTGCGTTTAGCAAGATCACTCCAGCTTCTGTGTGGAGAAGAGGCCACAGACGACAAGGACGGAAGCAGTGAGACCAGTTGGGACGCTTCTGCAGGGATTCAGGTGAAAGATGATGGTGGTTTGGACTACAATGGTTGCGCTGGAAGTGATGAGAAGTGGCTGGATTCTGGATGTGCAGGTATCCCCCACTTTTCAAAAGTTTGCCTTACACCACTTTGCTCCAAAGAAAGACCCGCATCACTAGCTGTTTTCGCCAACTGAAAGAAACCCAAAGGGGATTTTTGCTTTTATTTTTTTAAAAGGGGGAAAAAAGTGAAAATAGCATTCGGCATTTGCTTCGCAGCGAGCAGTGATAGAGGCGGCAAGCACCAAGAGCAAGCGGCTAGAGCAGCCTGGCCAAGCTCTTTCCTGGGGAACTGTGCTCAGCAGCTCAGCATCCAGTCACCACAGCTTTGAACTGTGTCTGTGAGCATCTGTGCTTTATCTCCATTTATTTTGTGCATTCGTTAGCAAGATGTGCCCTGAGGTATCAGAAAAGCCTAAGAGAGGTTATTTTTGGGGTCTGGGAGCGCTCAAAAAATTTTTCCATACACATTAATGGTAATTGCTTTTTTGCCATTTCAGTTTATGAAAGGTTTCAGAGGAACCCGTATTTTGAAGAGAGAGTCACTAGGATTTGCTGGCAGAATGGATATGAGGTGTGGTTCCAAGGCTTTTTGGCCAGAGCCACTGGAAAGGTGAAACTGCCATTGACTGAGATGAGGACAGCCTTAGGAGTGACCATTCTGGGGCGGGGGCGTGGGAGGGGGGAGATCAGATGTGCGGATTTGGACATGTTGAGTTTGAGATGTCTATTAGACATCAGATGGAGAGATGAATAGTAAACACTGTAAACGGCCCTGTCACTGAGGTGCTCAAAGTTAGAGAAATGGAACTGTGGACGCAGATCATTACAGTCCCCGTGAGAAGTGCTGTTTCAGAAGGGTGTACAGAAAAGCAAGTTATCAACTGTCCTTGTGGGGGGAGGACTTAAGAGTTGTTTCACCAAGGAGATGACATTTTAAGTTTGGTCCTGAAGGGTGATTAGGTGTTCATTGGGTAGTGAAAAGAGAGAGGGGTCTTGTTTTCTATATTCTTAGACCCTGGCACACAATGGTTGCTCACAGATCCAACATGGTCACTAGTTGTGTGACCTTGAACATGCTCTGAGCTTTAGTCTCTTTGCTTGTGAAATGGAAATAATCATAGCGTTTTTGTGAGGATTAAATGTAAAACACTTTGCACATTCCCTGGTACACAATGGGTTAGGGTTAGTTATTATTGTTGACTGAACAAATGAATTAATATCTTTTTTTTTTTTTTCTGACCAAGTCTAGGCTAGGCTGGTAACCCAGGAGCTTGAAGTCTTTTATATGCTCAGCAGTTTGAGAAGATTGACAAAGAGTGCTAGACTCTTTTTTCCATATCCGAAAAGTGGCTCAGGAAGAAAGCCCCCGGTAGCCTGGGCCCTCTGAACTGCTCCGATTGAGGAATAAGCATTGGTGGGCCTGGAGAGAATGGAGAGGGTCAAACATGCCTTCCCCACGCCCCATCCCTACTGACTGGTTCTCCATCGCTCTGCTTGCTCGCGCTCTCTCTCCCTCTCGCTCTCTCCCTCCCTCCCTCCCTCTCTGTTTCATCTTTTCATTTTTAATGAATATGAGTAAAATCCCTTTAGAACCATAGTAAGTTTCTCCCCACTCACTCCAGAGAGACTCAGACTGGACTGGGTTGGCAAGGCTGGGAGGACTCTGTCAACCCTGAGACGCTTTGACACTTGGCACACCCTCGCAACTGCTAGAGCTCCAGCCAGAGGCCCCAGGGAGGCAGGCGCCCCCTGCAGGTCCAAAGCAGCCCCGAGCCCCTGCAGGCGGCTGTGGTTGCTAGGCAACCGGGCGGCCTGCGCAGAGACAGAAGCCACCAAGGAGTAATAGGCAAAGGGGTCCTGGAGGAGGAGAGAGACCATTTCTCATCCCATCCACCGTCTCTCTGGTGCCCTCAGCAAAATGACCCGGTTGGGGCAGGGCGGCCGGCTGCTGTCTGATAATCTGGGCTCATTCTCCAAGGTGGAGCTGCGTACAAAGTAGACAGATTTTGTGTGTGGAGAAACAAGCAGCCTTGTCCCAGAGCCCTCTGGTCTCACCCGGGAGCTGGAGATCTGGGTCGCTTGAAGGCAGAAATTTCTGGTTTACAAGGAAGGGGGCATTGCTGTGGTGGTGTGTCCTTGGTGAATGGGAATTCTAGCAAATTGGGTGTGGGTGGGAATAATTTTGGTGAGTAGTCCAGTAATGTATCAAGATTTCCCCCACCATTCCCAATGTATGGATCAGGGAATTCCTACTTTATTTTTTTTTAAGATTTTATTTATTTATTTGTGAGAGAGAGTGAGCGTGAGGAGGGTGGGAGGGACGTGCAGAGGGAGAGGGAGAAGCAGACTCCCTGCTGAGCAGGGAGTCAGACAGAGAGTTCGATCCCATGAGCTGGACGCTGAGATCAGGACCTGAGCCGAAGGCAGACACTTAATAGACTGAGCCACCCAGGCACCCCAGGAATTCCTGCATTAGTCCACTGAAATAAAAAAAGTCTCCATAGAAATGACGATATATAAAGGATCATTCATATCTTGGCGGAGCCAAGTTTCTTAGTGGCTTTCCCGAGTTAGGTTTCTCTATGGAGTTGGGAGAGATCCTGAGGTCTGTTGACCCCTGTGAATAGGGACGGAGCCCAACGAAAGCGAAAGCAAAAGAAGACTCTGAAGGTGGTAAACACAGAACTCAGAAGTTTCCTAGTGCTGTGTCTAGTATGGGGCTAGCAAATTCTCGGCTCCATTGCCCCCTCTCTTTGGACCATGCCGAAGCACCCCATCCTTATGAGGGCCTTTGGGGACCAGAAAGCCACAGCTTTTCTTCCTGGTAACCCAGTATTCTAGCCCAAGAGTAGGTCCAGGCAGCCCAAGGCTGTAGCCACAATAACTGTTCTACTTGGGGCTCGTGTCTTCACTCTCAGCTAGTACAACAGGAGGTTCATTGTGGCAGAACCCCAAGCTGTGGCAAACTGAGGGGAGAGCTGTGCCCAGGATTCTTGTCGTGGGCCTTCCCTCGGGAGTTCCAAGGTAGAGATATCAGGCTGAGGTACTGGTAGCTAGAGAGGTACTGGTTCAGCCACTGCCTCAGTCCACAACGTCTCCAACAGGGCATGGTGACAGAGGGAGGCTCCTTGCTCCCTGTGCTTCCAAACTGAACTGGGTCGGGGCTGTGCCTCGGCTCTATTAATAGCCCCCTAGCCCAGCCTGCTAGCCCCAAACCCGGATGCCAGGAGCTGTGAGTCAGCAGCTAAAAATAACGGAGAGCAACTGCACCCCAACCCCAACCAGCAGCTCCCTGAGGCCCTCCACCCTCAAGTTTTTGTCAGTCCCAGTCTCCAGCCGAGGGCCTCATAGAAGTTAAAAGTGAGCCATAGCTGCCCAGTCCTCCCGGGAAGACGGTAAGGATAGGCGGTGGCAGGCTCAGGGCGGAGGACTCGGGGGCTAGGGGCTTTAGGGTCTGGGACTGGGCCCCGGCATTCTGGACTCTGCGGTTACACGACTGCAGCGGAAAGCCTGGGAGCTGAGAAGTTGAGGCCGCGGGGGCTGGACAGCCTGGAGATTGTCAGGATTGGGTCGGAAGGGGAGGGGAGGAAGAGGCTGCTGGGCTACGAGGCCGGACGCCTGGGAGGGGGCAGAAAAGTAGGGCTGCGGGGCGGAGGGGCGCGCTGAGAGGTGAGAGCCTGGCAGTACCTGACAGGCTGGGCGCCCCGGAGCTGAGGCCGGCGGTCGGGCAGATGGAGGGGCGGATCGGGAACAGGGAAAAACTAAGGAAATGCAGCTTGAAAGGGTAGTGTGTGCGGGAGACCTGGCCGCTGCAAGGCGGCGCGGACGCTGGAGGAGACTGGGACCAGGCAGCGGCCGCGGCGTCGGCTCCCGAGGCGCCCACCTCCTCCCCGTCCCTCCGGCGCCGGCGCCCCCTCCCACCGCGCCAGCTGCAGGCCAGGTATGTTGGTTTGGACCGCTGCCTGTGTACGTGTGTGCCTGTGTATGCATGGCGGGGGCGGGGCGGTGACGAGAGAAGGGGCGGGGCCCGGGCGGAGGAGGGGGCGGGAATACAAATTCAAACTCGCTGCGGTCCATCCCGAAACCGGAAGCGGTCAGGGGTATCTTGGGAATCGTAGTTCCCTGGGCGCGGTGGGGGGGGCGCTGCCTTGCAATCGAGTAGGGTCTTGTCCCGAGGGGTTGCTGCCGCCCCCAGGTCCCAGTCTGGCGAGAGGAGAGGAATTGAGAACCGAACCTCCTGACCTCGCCAGCGTCTTAATCCGATTTCCCTTCGTGTGGAGACGCGAACCGGGGTGAACGTTGGTGCGGTGGGGGACTGAAGAGTCAGCCACAGAGCCCGCTCCGGTCCCCGGTTTTGCCTTGGCCCCCTCCCTCCCCCTTCTACCGGACTCCTCATCCTAGGTCAGCTCCTCACTGGTCACTTTAACTGTTTTAGCCCAGGACCTCACGAGCAGCAGACTGGGGAACTTGTTCTGGAGGGGAAGGAGGGCCTGGGAACCAGACCCTGCGCGCAGCAGCTCAGAGAGGAGAAAACTTGTGGAAATCTTGTGGAAATCGGCTTATACCCTTAGGGTCTAGAGTCAAGGACACAGGTCCCCAACCGGCACGGAAAACAGGTGGCATTCATACGTCAAGGTGACGAGTGACGTGGCCTTCTTCTTGCGGCAGGTGACCACAAGGTGGAGCTACAACGCAACTCTGCACAGCGTGCCTTGGCCACCCAGAGTGTCCCCCGCGGTGGCTGCTCTCCTGCTTCCCCTCTTGCAGCCCTTCGTTGTCCCAGGTGGTCCTCCCACCTCCAGCCCAAGAATCTCCCTGTGATGACCCCTCAGTGTCATGTCACATGAGACCGGGATGGAAGGTGCATCCTCCCCCTCCCCAACCAAGCCCCGCGCTGAAAAGATCAGACCACGACCAAACAGTAGTTAAATTCATTAAGTAACAGATTAACAACGTAGGAGGAGCCAACCAGTCTTGAAGAAAAGGCTGTGAACAGCAAAAAGCCACCTATAGGCGCAGAATTAAATGGCTACATGGGCTCTCTAGCCCCCAGCATCTAAGCAGGAAAGCAGTTAAATTGCGGGGGTCAGGAGGGACAGTGAATGGAGTGGGATTGGTGTTTCCATCATCTTAGTTCTCCAGGAAAGGCCGTTCTGTCGTCTCCAGTCACTGGTCCAAGCTGGTCTGTCCCTGACACGCCCTGTGCCTTCCACACAAGAATACGTACAGGCAGATCTGAAACATCGTGGCAACCTCCTTCCCACTTCCTCTGTTCTAGTTTCATTTGGGGAGAAACCTCCCGTGACTCACTGTCTTCTCAATGACCTCAGGTTAAAACCCTGAGGGGAACCAGACTCCATGGAAGCTTGCTGCATGCCCACCATCTGTGCAGAGGGCCCTCACGGTTCAAAACCTTCCGTTGGCCAAGTTTACCCCACCCCATCCCCACTCAGCTACTCTCCCTTCCTTGTTGTTAGTCAATCCAGACAGGCCTCAGGCTCTGGTTGGTGGGGGGTCCAGGGTTGGGCATTCACTCCATTATGAAATTGTTGATCCTGGTCAGCAGCACTGCTGTTTCTAAGCCTGGAGCAGGGGGTGGGGAGAGGGGAGGGCATATAGAGAGTGACCAAAGGGCAGGCTAGAGGAGGAGAAAGATGAGGTGAGGGGAGAACGTCCTTACCAGTTTTCTCTCTCTCCTTCTTACATCTCCTAAAGGGAGAAAAGCTTCCCATTATGAGTTCAGCCAGCTTCGGGCATGACCTTTGGATCCCAGGTTCCCCCAAACTACCTTTCCAGGGTTCCGGCCAATTTGGCGTAGAAGGAAGGGCCTCAGAATCTCAAAGGAACCACACAGCCCCAACCCCGCCCTCTGGACAGCGTACGTGGGTTTGGATCAGCCCCATCCCGGGACCGGCGGGGGGGCGGGGGGGGGAGGCGGGAGAGTGAAGAAGACCCAGGAAGCCGAGGCGTGAAGCACTCACCCTTGGAGGAGGAAGGTCCACAGAAGCAGCAGGGTGGACACACAGTTGGTGATGACCCACATCATTAAGTAGGTTTGAGGGGGCTACGGGAAGAGGAAGAGGCACCTGTCGGTGGCCAGAGCGCCAAAGGTAGTATATGGTGGAGGGGGGGCGTGGACTACGTAAGGAAGAGAGGGCCAGGGTTAAGGAGAAGCGGGGACGGGGGAGGAAGGAGTGGGGGGACAGTCCCAGAGCCCTTACGATAATCCAGACGGGGTAACGCATCTGCTGGAGCAGCTGGCAGTCGTTGGTGGTAACCGAATCCACCCCTGCACACCAGAGCAGGGAAAAGAGCCAGGGCTTATTCACCACAAACAGGTTCACCGAGACATTATCCTGGTGTAGTGCCCTGTGGAGGTGGGAAACGGGAACATCGAGGGTCACGGGGCACGAGCCCCCGTCCACGCTTGAATCTACAGCGTCACTGCCAAGGAACTATCAGTTCGATCTTTACACAGCAGCCCCTGACCAACGGTGATTTTCTTTGCATGGCTGCACTTTGCCTCCTGGTGGGGCCCACCTCCGGATCCTAGCTTTGCCATCTGGGGCCCCACGAATGTGTGTCTCCTCTTTGTCCCACAACAGCCCTTGGGAGGTCTAAGGAACAGGTGATCATGTCCCCAAGTCACCTCCTCCCCAGGCCCAACAGCCCCAGTTCCTTCAACACGAGGGCTGGGGGACCTGGCTGCTCCTTCCCTTGGCCATCCAAATCTCGCCTAAGCTGCCCTTGGTTCAGTTTCTGAGTGTTCCTTTCCAAGTGTGGGGGCTTGCCTCTGAACATGATATCCCAGGTGGGCCTGGCCCAGCTTCGAGTACAGCAAAACCCCTCCTGGCTTCTGGGCACGATGCCTGCGCACAGGCAGCCCGGGGTCGGGTTGGTTTTGGCAATGTCATATGCCACCGATGACTCATTATGCACACTATTCAACCAGAGCCCTGGTCTCTCTCGCACATGTTCCTGCTGAATGCCAGGATCTCCTCTCTTGTCTTTGTGCAACCGAGCTTCCGTTGGACCGCAGATAGGGGTCTCTGCATCTATCCCTGTTGTGTTTTCCTCTCGGTACATTTGGTCCACCGTCTCGGAGCGCGTAGGCCTTTTGGGGCCCCAATTTCATCACCAGTGTATTCATGACCAATTCATGTCTTTTGGAAACATGATCCGCAGTTGAGGTTGGCTAGGGGAAGACTAAAGGGAGGGCCAAAGCCAATGTCGTGTCTCCCTCCATGGTGACAGCTCGGGGAGAGGTCCTTGAAATACTTGCGATTACCAGGCTATCGTTCAGGCCACGGGTTTTTTTTTTCCCTCCCTGACCGCAGGGACCTTATAAGAGACCTTGGCAACTGCGTGTTTTGCTTACTATTGTGTTTACTGGCTGGGTCCGCTTCTGGGGCCCGGCTCACATCTGGGAATATCTCGCCTCTCTTGCCTGGACCTATCGTCTCTTGCACTTGTCTCTTTGGTGAAGAAGGAAAGCTAAAACCATTCTTGTGGCCTCCGAGGGCCTACCCGGTTCGGCTCCTCCCTACCTCCCCAGCCTCAGCTTCCCCTTCCTTCGGCTGCTGTCCTTGCTCTTGAAGCTCTTGTCATCATTCAGGAGCTCCCTGTGACCAGTCAGATCTCAGCCCAGACAGCACGTCTTTAATGACTTTTCCCAGTGTGGCCCCTCTCGGACCCCCACTCCCAACCCTAAGGGCTCTCCTTCATCTCCCCGTTTCACTATCTTCCTATCACCTATCACTATCCACTACGCGTGTACTTCGTTCAGTTTATGATCTCTTTCGCTAGCATGTATGCCCGAAGCCTGCAACAAGGAGTGCCTGACACAGAGCGAGTGTCAAATATATTGATAAATATTTGTTGTATGCGTGAATAAATGAACGGCTTGTGCCCTCCCTGAGGCGGCGCTACCCTGCCATGAAGCTTCCTGGGGTCCCCTCGGCTCCTTTCCCCTGGCACTCACTTGATATCCAACAGTGGCAGGTCTTGGTAGGGGAGGTTGAGAAACTGGGGCCTCTCAGTTCTGTTGCTTCCCTGCTGTCCATATATCTGACGCATCCTGGGGGCCCGCTGTTGGACATTGGCCCGATCTTCATCCGGTAGCCAAAGGACCTGTGGTTCAGGGAAGACGGGCGTGAAGCTGGGGAGAGCTTGGGGATTCCAGGGCTGGGGGCCGGGGGCAGAGAGGTCCAACCTCAGAAGGGGGTATATGGGTTGAGGTGGGGCCCTGGGTCGGGGGGTCCCCTCAAAATGGTCACCGTGGCCTTGGGAAGGCAGAGGCTGGGGAGAGGGGGGAGGGGAGCACTTGGGGTCCTGGCAATATCACCATGGCCTGGGGCACCCTTGCGCTCAGCACAGTCTCCAAGGTCTGGTTCACAAATGTGTCATGGTATGAGTGATTTCGTGGGGGGCGGCGCAAGTCAAACATGATGGAAAGGTTAAGGACTGCGGCTTCCTTCAGCAGCTCTTCCAACGTTGGTACTGTTTGGTTCTCAGCCTCCTTCCGATCAGGGCCTGACAGCCGCTTGGCCCCCCAGAAGGGTTGCCTCTGTAAGAACAGGAAAATTATTTCAAGACCAGAAGGAGCCTTTAGGCCATTCCCATTTTCACTCATTTCCCCCACTTGGCGCCCAGCTTCTGTGCATCTCTGAGCCACGGTTTTTCTTTCTCCCAACTGTGGCCCTTTCCAGACGGTCTAACACTTTACTCTGTGACCCCATCCCAAACTCCTACCCTCCCAGTTTCCTAACTTCCTCTCTCCTGCTACATTTTCTCTTTGGTCTCACCGAGACCTCTGGGGTCTTGACCCTTTGGTAACCTCCCAGTCCATCAGCCCCTTTCTGCCACACCTACGTTCCCTCCTACCCTTGGTCCATCCACGGCTTGAATGACTTTTCCACAGCACCCTCCACTCCATTCCTGCCCTGCCTGCCCCCCAAACCCCAAACTCTGATTCAGCTCTATAATTGTCTGCCTCCTCCAGCCCTAGAACTGGGGGCAGAGCACATTGTGTGGACCGTCACTTTAGTCCTTTTTCACTTTCAGTGCCACTTCATCATCTTTTTTTTTTTTTTTTAAAGTAAGCTCTACGCCCAACGCGGGGCTCGAACTCATGATCTTGAGAGTCGACTGTTCTGACGACGGAACCAGCCAGGTGCCCCACTTAACCATCCTTTTACTTGTTCTTGTTTTGCTCCTTCTTCCACCCCTACTGGCTGTTCCAAACCTCTGCCACTCTCCTCTCCTCCCCTTGTAATCAACAAACGACCTTACCTCCTAATCACCGACACGGACAAAGCAAAGCTATCTAATACCTATTAAGTATTGACTATGTGCCAGGTGGTGTTAGAAATACTTTATGCGTATTAATTTCTTTGATCGTCCCAAGGTACTGTTATGATGCCTGTGTTACAGATGAGGCAAAGGAAGCCCAGAGAGACTAAGGAATGGAGCCCAGGCTCACACCAGCTAGTTGGTGGTGAAGCCAGGAGTCAAAGCCAGACAGCCCCTGGTCTAGATCGCTCTGACATGTCATCTTACATAGAGTTCAAATGAAAAACCAATCGAGCTGCAAAAGAATATATGAAGTGATCCTACTCGTGCAAAATGAAAAGTACGTGCGTGTACCTATACATATGTATATATGTGGACACATGGAATTATGTGCCCAGCTGTTAGCGATGAATATCTCAGAGGAGTTGGATTATGGGAGGCTTTTCATCGTTCAGGTTATTTCTCTAATATTTAATTTTTTATGAGGAACGTGTATTACTTTGATAATCAGGAAAAGAGGAACTGAAGGAATAAAGTACCCTTAATGAATATTTTCTGTCACCTACAGGACCGAAGCCTGAACTGGGGCTGACATTCAGAGCCCTCTAAGACCAAGCCCCTACTCCCCTTGCCAGTTCCCCCTCATACTGCTCCCATGAATTTTATCTCCCAGTCGCACCGAGCCACTTTTTGTCTCCTGGAAACACTTCTTCATTCCTCTGCGCTTTGCATATGCTCTTCCCTCTGACTAGAGTTGTCAGTCCCTGCTTTGCCCATCTTAAAAACTGTTGTCATTTCGTGAGCTGCTCAGGCGTTCTCTCTTGGGAAAACACTCCTGATCCTCTCCCACACCCACTGTGCCAAACAGCGGCTTTGCTCTCTCTCCTCTCTATTTACTTACCTACTTATTTATTTACTTATTTAATTTAAGCTTTTATTTATTCATTTGAGAGAGAGAGAGGGAGCACGGGAGCGCATGAGCAGATGGGAGGGGTAGGGGGAGAGGGAGAAGCAGGCTTCCCACTGAGCAGGGAGCCCAATGCGGGGCTTGATCCCAGGAGCCCGGGATCATGACCTGAGCTGAAGGCAGAGTCTTAACCGTCAGAGCCACCCAGGCGGCCCTCTCTCCTCTCTGTTTCGTAAAGACCTTGTGATCGCTCTAGCTTTCATATTCTGATAGCCTGTTGGCTCAGCTCTGCCCTGTCCTTAGAGCGAGTGACTTGCAGGCAGAGACTGGATACCTGTCTCAGGGCTCAGAAAATACTTATGGATGAATGAACTGTCCCCCAAGTGCCCCTACAGGTGGTTGCCTCTTCTGTGAGGCTGTCTTCACCTCTAGGAACCAGGTCCCGGCATTGAGCTTCTTCAGTTCGGCGCAGGAGAAGTCGCTGCTGTGGGAGGAGGTGCGGGCTGGGAACACAGAGGCCACATCCGTGGTCCGGCTCAGGTGCTCATCGTGCATGAGGAAGGGGATCCCGTCAGAGCTGAGGGCACAAGGAGGGGAGCGGTCAGAGGGCTGAGCTCTGGGATTGCTCATCACTTCCTGAACTCCCCTCCTGCATCCCTCTGCCCCCCAGCTTCTCTCACCTGACCATCACGTCGGTCTCAAACACAGCAGCTCCACATTCGGCAGTCTTCCGCAGGGACATCAGGGTGTTCTCGGGGGCCAGCTGGGCAAGGGAATTGACAGGGAGGTAGCAGAGAGCGGTGGGAGCCTGGGAACCCACAGGCCCCGGTCACTGCGGCCTGGAGGAGCAGACCCTCTGCACCCTGCCAGTATCCCCCCCAGCGCTCACCATGGGGGCTCCTCGGTGTCCCACCAGACCAGGCTTGGGGGGTAAGTCTCTGGGCTCCATGATACAGGGTGAGGAGATGCATAGTGGGGCCAGGTAGACGGCCAGGGAAACTCCAAAAAATAGGAACAGGAGCAGAGTCTTGGGACCTGTGGGGAGTGGGGGACAGGGTATGGAGAAAGGGCGGTGGGTGAGCTCAGGCGGTGAGGGGGGGGGCGGGCAGAGAGCAGAGTGCAGTGCAGTAAAACAGGCAGCAGGAGGCAGAAGCATTGACGGCCAGTGGGGGGATGTCGGGGAGTGGGGTTGGCACCTCTTCGATGGATACGGTAGAAGGTGTCAGCCACGGGCCAGGCCAGGAGGGTGATGCCAGCAACTGCTCCGATATGAAGGAATGGGGCTGTGGCCTGTGGACGAGAATTCTAGTCTCTAGTGCCCCTCCTGGGTCCTGAGTCCAGAGCTACTCACAGCCCTGGGGACCAGGGGGTTGGATGCAGGCCAAGGCTCCTACCTAGGCACTGGGGATCAGTCACTCACCTGCAGTGACAGACGTAAGCTACGCCATTCCTGCTGCCATTGGATGTCCAGTCCCACAAGGCCAGCGGCCACAAGAAGCATAATGAGCAGCAGCAGCATCTGGGGCACCGGGGGTGAATGGGTCCTTCTTTTTCAACCTGGGCTCATGGCTCCCCGGGCTGCACCCCGTCCCGCCCCCGCCCACACTCTATGACAATAGGACCATTTCTTTCCTCTTGACTCATCCACGTTCCTTCTTTCACCCAACACATATCTACTGGGCTTCAGGTCCTGAGCTTGAGTCCATGGGTAGAATACTGGAGTGCTCGGCAAACAACCGGCCGAGTGCCGGGCCCGGGGCCCCCCTCTTCCCGCTCACTCCCATCCCCCACTCTACCTTGTGGACACTGTGCAGATGCAGAGGCTGGCCACAGAGCCGCAGGAGCAGGGCCAGGAGCTGGAGGCAGAGGGTGGTGGGAGTAATGAGGCGCCCAGAGGGGTCCCTGAGATGGGCTTCCCAGGCCGATGCCTCCCCCCTGCCCTCCCCTCGGTGGCGGGGGGGAGAAGTTGAGCAGGAAGGGAGAACTGAGTGGGGGGCGGGTTAGATGGGCCGCTCCCCGACCCACCAATAGCAGGGATGCATATGTGACAAGTAGAGAGATGACCAGCAGAAATGCCAGGGACCAGTCCATCCAGTGTCCCCAGTGGTGGAACAGGAATCTGTGGGAAGGGAGAGGAAAGTGCCTGAGTGGGAGGAGGAGTGTTAATAGTGGCCTGAGGGGAGTTGAGGTGGGTGGGTCCAGAAGGATGACCAGAAGGGAATGAGGGGAAGCCCTTCATGGGGCCAGGGGCCCCAAGGACTTGGCAGGGGCGGGTGGGGGGGGTGTGAACTCTGTGTGGAATATTCTAAGGAGGTTGGGTAGCAGAACAGCTGGTCGGGGCTGGGGATGACTGAGCACCCGGGGTCCCAAGGTGGGGCAGAGATTAACGTGGAGGCTGAGGAAGGAGGGGGTCCATGACACACTCATTGAAGTTGTGCAGGTCATTGAGAAGGATGAGCCCGATGTACAGCCAGCCCAGGGAGAGGAGAAAGGTGAGGAAGAGCAGGCCAAACCAGATACAGTCGCACTGCAAAGGGGCAGGAGAGAAGCTCACAGCCGATCCCCACTTCCAGCTCAGAGTCCCCAACGGATGGCAGCTCAAGAGGGCTTCCTGCCAGGCGTTGGGCTGCTCTGCTCTGCGGGCAGAGAGAGATTTTCTTCCTGGGGAGAGAAAACCCCTTCCCCCAAGCTGCCTCTGAGCACACTGGGCCTCCTTATCCCCTCCAGGCGGCCTCTGCCTCGGACTTCCAGTCCCCCCCATCCCTACTCCACCTTGCTGGTTTGCATCCTCTCTTTGGGGCATTTCCTCCAGTGGCAGCTATACAGGCAGTGGAGGCAGCGGGCCCAGACGGAGCAGCAGCCGGGGGACTCCGCCATGGTGAGGGCCTGGGAGAAGGGACACTCAGCCATCAGGGACCCTGGCAGAAGGCGGAGCCCAGCCTCCCTCCCAGCGCATCTGAGGAGCTGGGGGTGGGGAGCAGCAGAGGCTTGGGCCGCTGCTCAGCAACGGGAGGTCATGGGGCTGCCCGAAGTGCCAGACTGGACGAGGACGTGAGCCAAGGATGGGGGATAATCTCTGGGGTCCTTCTTTCCCGTGAATCTGGAGACCTGGAAAGTCAGTGGGACACCCAGGACGTCCAGCCTCTTTGCAGGCGGGATGCGTACCCACCCGCCCCAACTCCTCCCCGGTTAACAGCATCCATCCAGCTCTGGGGATAGCGTGCTTGCCCAAGGGTGGGGACCCGGGAGAAACTGCCTGGGGTGGGGCAAATTCAGTTCGGGCGAGTTGAGGCCGATCAGGCCAAGCTTCAGGCAGCCCCATGGTGGGGAGCCTTCCACCCCAAGAACCAAGAGTAACCTGAAACAGAGGTTCTAGTTCTGACCTGGGGCTAAGGAAGGCCCCCCGCCAGTTGGTCAGTTGCTATGGATACGGAGATTGCACACACCACAAAGCCCTGACTGAAAAGATTTTCAGTCTCCACCTCCCAGGGGGCAAGGGGCACTGTCAGTAAGAGGAAGACTGGAGGGCCACAGGTTGCCTGGGTCACCCCCCCAGCCTTCCAAAGGAACCCTTTCCCTGTCCGCACACACCTGGAAAATCCAAGCCCTTTCGCCCCAGTCGTGTCCCTTCCTGCCCAGTCATCCTGCCAAGTCACCCCCCCCCACCCCAGCCAGGAACCCAGTCTCCACCTTCTCTCTTTTAGGGGCCCCACCCTCTGAGTTTGCTTGGGTGAAAGTACAACAAATACCGGTCAAAGGTGTGTGTGTGTGTGTGTGTGTGTGTGTGCCCGAGTGTGGTGGGGGACGTGGTTGTGTTGGGGCCCGGGGATTGTTAGACCTTGTGCTTTCGGGTCACACTGAGACCTGGCTGGCTTACTGATCCCCGAACTAGGCTGGGTGTGTGTCCTTCTACCTGAGAGAGTGTGCGATTTGTGTCAGCCTTGGTATGTATGTGCGCACTAGTGGCTCTTGGTACTAATGGGTTTCTAGATGGCTTTGAGTGTGTAGAGGAGCCCCTGGATACACCCAAAATGTGTGTGGTCTGAGGGACACGAGCCCTTGTCGTCTGGGCCCCCGGAGGCTGTGGAGTCTTAGAGGGGGACGCAGTGGTCGGGCCCCCGAAAGGAGGAGGGTGTGGCTGCTCTTGAAAGTGCCTTCCTTACCCCACCGGGGCCTTGGGAAAGGAGGACTAGGGTAGAGAGTGGAAGGGTGAAGAGGCTGTAGCTGGGGGAAGGAAAACTCTCCCCACTCAGACCCCTCCCGGGGGAAAAAAAAACATCCTAAAGGGAGGCCCCTGCTTCTTCCCATCCCGGGACTGGCTTCTAGAAGCCTGCCCTGGGCTCCATCCACACTTCCTGCCTCCCTTCAGGTCCTGCCGCTGTACCCCAGACAAGGCCTTCCAGAGTCCCACCTCCCTCCAGGAGCTGTCTGTAGGCTGGGGTCAGGATCTGAGCAGCCTGAAAACCCCAGTCAGGGGAGCTGAGCAGGGGTGCTGCTCCATCCCTGGGCCCCAGCCCTGCAGGCCAGTGGGAGCCGGTCTCCACCCCACCATTCCCGCCTGTACCCCCCAGCCTTCCCCAGCCCTCACACCTTATCTCAGCGGCAGCTCTGCTCAGCTCTGCGCTCTGCTCTGCTCTGCACTGCTTCCCAGCTCCTCTCCGAGTTTGTCTGCCTCCTCCCTCTTCTAGTCCTTGGCTCAGCCCCACCGGTCAAACAGGTGGCACTGTTGCCACCTACAGGAGGCTGCGTGGCTTATGTCCGAAGGGCTTGAGAGCTGCTCTAGGGCCAGTGCCCAGTGGGGGGTGGGGAGGGGGGAGGGAGAGCAGATCTGCTTCTTTACTCGCTGCCGGTCAGGGGGCTTGGCGTGAGGAATTCCTTTTCCTTTGTGCGGCCCTCCCCATCCCTCTTGTCCCTCCTCCTGTTCCCCTCTCAGTCACTGCCGGGGCTTTGTCCTGGGCTCAGGGAGGCGAGGGCTGAGGGCACTGGCAGGCGGGAAGCTGGGGGAGGTGACCACACAACTCTGCGACTTGGCAGTGAGGAGAAGGGGCCCAGCCAACCCCCTGGGAAGAGGGGTGTGTTTATGTGTGTGTGTGGGGGGGGGGAAGGAGAGAAAGGGAGAGAAGGAGTCTAGCATTTTCCTCGAGCTCCCTGGGAGGATGGCCTTGATTCATTAGCCTCCTTTCCTTCCAGGGATCCTACTTCCATTTCTATAAGGTGCATGGAAAACCCTATACAGGGTAGCAAGCTACTTCCTGAACTCTGGGCAGCAGGTCGCCCTGTTTTTGGACCCAGGGTCCCCATGGGCCTTGTGAATCCTGGGTGACACTAGCAGCCCTCCCCTTCCCCCCATCACCCCAGATAGGAGATGATCATTCAGGATGTAGCGAGACTTGTGTCGTTCCTGTCTTGTCCCCAAGGTATCTAGAGTCTCTTTCCAGGAATCATCTGAAGAGTGTTGTGTCAGGGTCACAAGCTTTTTGGAAGACGAACGCATGCAAAAGATGCTGTTACTATACATACCATCGGCAGGAGAGGGCTGGCTAGCATGCTATAGTAAGCTCAGGGCTAAGGCATAGGGCTCTCTCTGGGTGGGATGAGGGCTGGCGGGTGGTGCTGGCTTGACTGACCTTCCCTTTCTACCCTTTGGCTGACGCAGTGGCTCAAAGCCTGGGAGGCTTGCACAGCGTCGGTGGGAAAAAACATCTTCTTTGGGAAGAAACTTGCTTACCCCTCCCCCGACACGTACTGAATTTGGAACAGTGAGAAGGAAGACTGGTTCTCTTCTGCCAAGAGCGGCCCCCCCTCCCTCTGCCTTCCCATTGTATCCAGGGGCTCTAGTTGGCAATGGCAAGAGGCTCCCTTGCTCCCTTGTCATTAAAATGCAAAGAGAAGCAGGGCTGCTTGCTGGCCGGAGGCCAGAGAGGGCGGCCTGGCCACCTAGGCCTCCTGCGGGCTCCATTTTAGACAGGTTGTCCTTCAGTTTCCTTCTCTTGAGGTCTGGTAGATTCTAGAGGAGTCCTGGATTCCGTGGGCCCAGTGCTGGGGGAAGGGTGCTCTGGGAGCCTTCGGTTGGGTAGGGGGGGAGGGGCCTGGGATTCAGAACGCAGGGATAGTTAGCCCAGAGCTCCTGAGCAACTCCGAAGGCTTCAAGGCCAGTCAGCAGTCTGTTTGGCAGACCGGGGCTGGCCTCATTTTAGCTTTAAGCAGAGCTGGGGGATCCTGATGCATAGTAAGGAGTAAACAACATCCCCCCCTCTCCCTTTTCAAATGAGACAGCAGGCAGCCAGGACTGTGCTGTCCTGGGACTGGGCAGCAGTGTGGTCCCACGGCCAGGCTGTGCCAAGAAACCGGGCCGCAGTGCATTCAGAACAGCTCCCAGTACCACCCCAGAGTCACACAAGAAGTTTTGCTGTGAGCGAGACCTGGGTTGGGTGCTTGCCCTCCTTCTCCTCGAGGGCCTTCCCAGGGGCTGAGGAACACAGGCGATTCTTTCTACGTCTGGCACAGAGGGTCTTTCCAAACAGTAGCTAGACTAAGATTTATTTATTTACTTAATATTAACACTTTAAAAGATTTCATTGACCTCAGCGACATGGAAGACAATCGAGGGCACTGTTTAAAACCCAACCCAGAGATGGTCAGGGCAGGAAATATCCCACTATCATCCCCATTCCTGATGGGGGATGAAGGATCGGGGCCAGGCCTCCAACCTTAGCCAGGCTCTGCCATGAAGCTGAGACAACCTAGAGGTAAGACAGCCTCAGCCTCGTCCCCATCGGGGAGGTGGGGGCGCAGCCTTATCTGCTCACAACTAAGAAAGAGCTAGTTTGTACTGAGGATTGGCTCCTGATGAGTCATCAACAAGGTCAGTTGGTTCTTTCTTCAGCAGGTGGCTTGGCACCTTTCTGGAGAAGGCAGCGTAGTAGTCTGGGGCTAGGGGGCTGGAGAGTAAGGGCCAAAAACCAACAAAGATTTCCTCCCTTGTGGTAACATGCTGCCCCCCACTTTTTTTCAACAGCAAGAACCCTGAAATCCAGAGGAGTCATTAAAGAAACTCCTTCTGGCTGCAATCTGAAAGCATCTCCCAAGCCAGACAAGGGCTGTGAGATGACAAGTCCAACTTCAGTGGGCTTCTTCTTCGATAGGGGAGCAGCCAGAGAAGAAGCTGGTATTGCTGGCCAGCGCTCGCTTCTTTTTCTTCCCTGGAGCTTTATTTTCTTGGGATTCTGTTGCTACGTATTTCAGTTCTGGGAGGCCAAGGGCGGAGGCAGCTGGGGCTGTCTTCTTTAACAGCACCTGCTCCACATCACACATCTCTTTCAGGATCTAGGAAGGGCAGAGACAGGTAAGAAGAGATCTTGGGTCGGGGCAGAGGCTCTGCCCAGCCGTGCCGCTACAAATGCTCAGCACGCTGTAGTAGGAGGTGTCCCCCAAGATTGGTCTCTTGAAAAAAAAAAAAAAGACTCTGGCCTATGCCCCATTCCCACCTCCCAGCAAGCTGATTATACCTCTCCCCCCTTTCCTCCCACTGCACTGTCACAGCCAACGCAGAGATGACTGCTAAGACAGTTGGAAATGCCGGCCTTTAGCCCACCTACCTTGCTGTTGGGAGTGGCACAGACCGGGTTAAAGAAGCTCAATCCTGGGGTAACCTCTGTGGGATCCTCCAGTTTGAAAGAGCCTTCGGAATCCTGGGTCCGCTCAACAGTGCCCAGGCCATCCTGAGAACCAGAGAGGCATATTAGAAGTTCGGCTACCGGGGTTCCAAAATCAGTCTGCTCCCCTCTAACCAGTGAGGTACCAGCTCTGAGGGCCTCATTGGTCAGTCACAGCAAGTCTTTTTTTTTTTTTTTTTTTTAAGATTTTATTTATTTATTTGACAGAGAGAGACATGGCGAGAGAGGGAATTCAAGCGGGGCGAGTGGGAGAGGGAGAAGCAGGCTCCCCGCCGAGCAGCCTGGGATCGTGACCTGAGCCGAAGGCAGACGCTTCATGACTGAACCACCCAGGTGCCCCAGTCGAAGCAAGTCTTAGGGAGACCCTGCTTGTGGTTTCTTGCCGTTGCAGTGCTCAAAGGCAGCTTCCGAAGGCAAAGGACCGACAAGGGGAGCGGCAGAGGGGACATCACAGAGCAGTGTTTAAAACAAGGCCGAGTCTTGGTCATTTCTTTCATTAGTCTTCCATCCTCTGTAATCTGCACTACCCTTTTTAGCATGTCCACAGGGGGTTGTCTGTATTAGTCTTCCTTTCAGAGAAGGGAACTAAGGCCAGGAGTGAAAAGTTACTCGGGTAACAGGGTGACTCTGTGGTAGAGCTTGGATTAGAATTATAGCCTGTTGTCATGGCAACAGAACGGGATTGGAGTCAGGAAGCCCGAGGTCTAATCTTAGCTGTTAAAACCAGCTGGGTAATATTAGGTGAGTCATTTAAGCTTATCTCTGGGTCTCACTTTCCTTCCCCGTATAATGGGAACGTGGGACTAGATAAGTGTTTTGACAACTGATATCCTCAGAGGAAGCCCAGTATAGAAAAAACAAGTAAAGAGCAAGTTGCTGTGGTCGACATGGGGTCGAACCAAGCCAGGCCATGGTCCTCCGTTCAGGAAGCACGTCCATAGGGCCATCGTAGGACTCCAGACCCCAAACTGGAAGAACCCTGGTCCCTGCTACTTCTACGATTCTCAGCCTGACCCCCAACTTGCCACGTTAGTCCTTTAATGACTGCTTGCCTCGGAAGTCATTTTAATAGAAGCCCCAGGGCAGAAGTGTTCACATGCGGATGTTCAAGAAATGCATGATGAAGGATCATTATACTAAGCTTGCTGGAGTTGTTGTAGATCATCTAGAGAGCTGGAGGAACAAGCTTCTGCCGTGGGCACAGGTAGGTGTAAGGCAATCTTTGTTTCCCCGAGTTTGCTCTTCCCGGGAGCGATGTAAGGAGGACAGCTACAATTAACTTGGCCCACAGCAGTGACTATTTGAAAGACCAAGCTCCTGTGGCTCTTTTTCTAGAGCCGTGGAGTAGTTGGTTCCCAAGGACAGGGTCTAAGCAACTAATGTCTCAAGATGTCAGAGGGATTAAGTTCCTTCCTGGAAGCTGCCACGTGGCCCTTAGAGTTCCAGCTAAGCCTCTGGACTAGTTTGGTCCTGCGTGTCTATGTGCCTGTAGTTGCCTGCTTTCCTGTTCCTTGTTCCGGCCTCAGAAATTGTACCCAAACCTCACAGTCAAGGCTGGACATGGGGAGCTGCATATCTGGCAGTCTCCTGCGAAGGGCTGTGGTTTCTGAAGGGGCTACATCGACAAGGCTAGCAGAGAGGAAGAAGGACCGAGAAGGGAAATGTTTCTGGTCGCAGAGGGCACGAGAAGGATAGGGAGAGCCGTGCAGGAGACGCCAGGCTCTTGGGTGGTGGGAACCGGTGGGAGGCCCAAAGGGATGGTGAGGGCCAACAGAGCTGGTCCTACCTTTTCTTGCTGGCGGTTCCTACACTTTGTGGGGTCACAGCTGCAGTCCACACCACAGTCCGACTTCTGTCTCCTGCACCCGCACTGCTTATTCCCACACCAGCCCTTGCAGGAACACTGCAAAACCAGGTTTGGAGAAACACACGTCACTGCAAGGCCTAGAAGACCAATGTAACATGCCTCCCCTTCATTTGCAAACCTTTTAGAAGACATGGAAAGTGGAAAATGGAAACAGAAACTTGACCAAGCTTCTTTCTCCTCGGTCCCCTCTTCTTTAGGGAAACAGTGATCCCCAGAACCACGGGAGGTTGCCTAACCACACGTCACGCTAGACAAATCCGTTTTCTGGTTTGGATTGTATACTTGAAAGACCGACTGGAAGGATGCCAGAATAAGGCAGGGTAACTGGCAAAGCCTCTCACGATGATCTTATGTTCAAAGCAACGAATTGCAAGTTGGACGGTAATAGGGATAGGTGTGTTTAAGGGCTGAATATACTGGCTCGGTATCTTTAGCTCTACCCAGCGGTACCTTCACCCAGCTCGCATTTCTGCACTTTGTTCAGCGTCAGCCTGGGCTACGTCCTCAGCAGTTTAATCATTCGACATTTTAATAAATCACCGAGGATATGAAATAAAACCATTTACACTTGTATAGCACTTTACAGTTTTCAGAGTCCTTTCGTATATATAAATACCAAATCTCATTCGATTCTCGTAACCAGTCTATAAGGTAGGTCTGTCTATCGACTGTAACGACGGCACAAAACTGGAAGGATGATTAATAAGTAAGATAACAGAATCACAATTCAAAAATATTTTGACAGGCTGGAATTCTGGGCTGCAAGACGAAGGAGAAGTTAGAATGAGGATAAACAAAAGTCTGGCATCTGGGTTCTCCCCGCATCAGCCATATAAATATAATATGGGGGGCGAGCTGGCGTAAAAGTAGTTGGTGCAAAAAGGGCCTAAGGATGTGAGGTGTCAGCAAGCTCCATGAGTCAACAGTGTGAAATGGCTGTCAACAAGCAAATCAGTCAGGCAGAAACTGTCCAGGTTCATCCATGATTGTGACATCCAGAAATGAGCACCACTTTCTAATAAAAGTGTGGCCACTATGAGGTAGACTGACAACGCAACTCCCTTGTTTGGAAATCATGGGGAGCAACTGCTTCACTAGACTCTGGGTCAATCAGACCCCACTTGATAGAATGCGCCCTATTTTAGGGCATCATAATTTTTTTCGGGTATATAAAAGCAGACAACAACAAAATCCCGTCATGTTCTCGCTCTTCCCTTAATAACTAAAATACAGATATAATTGAAACCTCCTACCTACCTTTTCCTGATCCCATTCACCTCCCTCTCTCCCAGGGGCAAAGTCTCTTGAATTAGCTATTTATTATTCCCATGCAGGTCTTTTTAAAAATTTATATTCATTCATTCATTCATTCATTTACCACATATGAGTTTCTGTTAAAAAATAGGAGGAATGATCTAACATGTTTTGAAACTTTATAAAGTGGTATCTTATTATACAGCACTGTTATAAATCCTTTCCATGTATTAAACCCACTTAATCAGTAAGTATGTTTCTTGGTGCACACATTTGGGAGTTTAGTGTGTATATATGTTTAATAAAGAGGCCATTAAACAAAAAAAGAGGCAGGTGACCAGTGTTATAGGAAGCGATGTTACATGAGAAATGGTGGAAGAAGGAGGGGTAGTTTGGCTTGGAACAAACAGAGGTGGCAGAGCACACAGAATGATGGATTAGAGTCAGAAGAGACCTTGGCGACTGTCTGGAGCCTGATTTGATGTATGAAGCCCCTCTCTAATGTCCCTCGCCTAATTATCTGAGGCTCTATTTATCCTGAGACGAGGATAGTTTCTGTGTAACTTCTGACCACAGGACCCAGTTCTGACGTCTGGAATGATAAGGAATTAGTTGAACTACACTTGCGCAGCATTCTTGTTCAAACCTGGAGCATAATTTCCACTACCCAGTCTCCCTCTGTCCAGAGCTTCTCAAAGCTAAATATACCTACCTTCCTCAACGATCTACCACATGACATGGTTTCCAAGAATCCTCACCACCTTGGCCATACACCAATTTGTCCAAGTTCATCCTTGATTGTGACATCCAGAAATGAGCGCCACTTTCTAATGTTGGTGTGGCTGGCCATTGTGAGGTAGACTGACACAACACAACGCCCCCGTTAGGGACCCAATGGTCTTGTTCACGAGGCCTAAGAATCGCAGTAGCTTTTTTCCCTTTGTCTTATCTTTGCGAATCCATACTGAGTTTACAGTTAAATATAAGCCCTTAAGTCTCTCTCATAGAACAACCGTCATTGTTCTGTTAGTTGCGAAGGTAAAAGAAACCATTATAATATCTTTTTTCCTGATTTTGAGATTAATTCATATCACTTTAAAAATCTGAAAATTGAAATCATGATTTTAAATGTTTAATAGCTGTATATAGTGTTTCATCATGTAGAAATGGCAATTTATTTAACCAGCCCCCTAATGTTAGATATTAAGAATGTTTTCAAAGAAACTGCTTCCTATTACCAAGCATATTACCACAGATTCTTGCTACGTAAACACAATCTAAATCTTCCCGCCATCGACAAGGTTCTCCATGATCTGGCCCCTAACTACCCCTCTGGCCTGACCTTGACTACTCTCCCATTTTTCAATACTCTCCAGCTACCTTGGCTTTTTCAGCTGTTCCTTGATAACCCAAACCCATTCTTGCCTGAGGTCTTTGCATTTGCTGTTCCCTTTTCCTGAAATGTTTTCCCTCTGGTTCTTTCCCTGACTTGCTCCTTTACTTTGCTGAGATCTCTGCTTAAGTATCTCTTCCTTGGAGAGGCCTCTCCTAAGCACTCTTATTTTTTTAAAGATTTTATTTATTTATTTGACAGACAGAGAGAGAGATCACAAGTAGGCAGAGGCAGGCAGAGGGAGAGGGGGAAGCAGGCTCCCCGCTGAGCAGAGAGCCCGATGTGGGGCTCGATCCCAGGACCCCGAGATCATGACCTGAGCTGAAGGCAGAGGCTTTAACTCACTGAGCCACCCAGGCACCCCTCCTAAGCACTCTTTTAAAGAACTCTTTTCCTACCCCAGAATTCTCTATGATGTCACTATATTTTCTGTTTATCTCTTACCATCATCTAAAAATTATTTTATTTGGGGGCACCTGGGTGGCTCAGTCGGTCAGGTGTCTGCCTTCAGCTCAGGTTATGATCCCAAGGTCCTGGGATCGAGCCCCACGTCAGGCTCCCTGCCCAGCTGGGAGCCTGCTTCTCCCTCTCCCTCTGCTGCTCTCCCTGTTTTTGCTCTCTTGCTCTCTTTGTCAAATAAATAAATAAAATCTTAAAAAAAATAAAATTATTTGTTTTTCTGGTCATTGTGTTGTCTCTCTCCACAAGAATGTGTTTAGTTTCATAAGGCCAAGGATCTTACCTGTCTTGTTTGTTGTATCCTCAGCACCTAGAAACGGTGCTCACAAAAGGTCTGTTGAATGAATACATCTTTTTATGCACCAGTGACTATTTCCTTAGGATAAATTCCTATGTGTATACTTATTGAGCCAAAGGACAGGAACATTTTTAAGATTTTTGATACATATTTTTTTTTAAAAAAGATTCTTATTTTTACGTAATCTCTACACCCAACATGGGGCTTGAACTTACAACCCTGAGATCAGGAGTCACATGCTCTACCGACTGAGCCAGACAGGCACCCCAGATTTTTGATACATATTTTCAAGTTGCCTTCTAGAAGTACACCAATTTGCATATCTAAGAGCAATAGGCAGGAATGTCCACATTAGTCACCCTTGCCAATACTGGGCATTATAATAAAAAAATCTTGCTTCTTTGAATAACACAGGACAAAAGACAGAGTTCTATGACATGTCCTAGAGACACCTTACCAAGATGACATTGATCCATTGACTGCTATAGCCTGGGTATGGTCCTCTGACATTCACAGATTCATCTAGATGCCTCCACAACATTCTATTATCCTGTCAATGTGTCTCTATTTTATCTAAAGGGATAATAGAACGAGAGTGGTATCTGAAGGGCTGTCATAAGGAAGAACAATTAGACTTCTCTACAGTCATCCTCCGTTGGGATGATTTATAGGATAGTACATTTTAGCTCAACAAGGAACAACCTCCTAACAATTAGTGGACTACAGTGGGCTGCCCTATGAGACTGGGAGCTTCCCAGTACTAGAAGTTTTCAAGCAGGCAGAGGCTAGATAAACACCTGGTGGTTGTATTATGGAACAGTCACGACACACACGACAGACGTATTCATCACATGAATGCCATTTCACTAGCTATAACTTCGTCTTGTTCTCTTTCACACCCAGGACCCAGATCAGATGGTAGGAGAGGGAACATGACCTTGCCACAGGCATGACCTCAAATATATATTTATGTGGTACGTGGTGTGTGTGTGTGTGTGTGTGTGTACGTGTGTGTATCACAACAGCTGGCAACCCACCAGCATGTCCCAACACCACAGCTGAGAACCACTACAATAGAGGGATTCTTTATATAGAGTGGGAAGTAGAGCTGAAAGATCTCTGGGGTTCCTTTAAGCCAGTGGTTTTCAACCCTGGCTACACATAAGAAATCTCTGGGGAGCTTTTCAAAAAGGCCAGATCCCACCTCAGACCAATTAACTCAGAATATCTGGGGGTGGGGTCCCAGGCTCCCTATGTTGAAAAGCTCCCTTGGAGATGCTAATGTGCAGTCAGGGCTGAGAACTATTGCTTTCGAGTCTGTAATTCTTCTAGCACTGATTTCAGTGTTACACCGTGACTCAGAATAATATCTGGTAAAAACCTTAACATAAAGAATACCAGACTAAGATTCCGGAAGATCCACACATGCAGCTCCCTTGGATTCAGCTGCCTCTGCCTTTCGTAACTCCTAGATCTATATAAGCCCCAACTGAGCCATGTTGACCCATAGGTAGGGGCATCTCTACGTCCCTATTCAGCAGGAAGAAGTTATAGATCAGACCTTCCACCCTCAACAACCTTAAAGATTTAAACTAGATTTAGAAGATTAAACTAGATTTAAAAGATTAAAACTGTTTTGGGGGGGATGATGTGGGAAACATAGGCAGAAGAAAAATTATTAAATTTCCTTACCACCTATAGCCCACTGACAAGTCCTCGAAACAGGCAGAGTGACATTCCTCTAGGGACTCAACTGCCTCGATGTTGACACTTTGCTAAGGGCAAAAGGCAATCCTAGCCTGACCCTCCGCCCTCCGATCCTGTAAGTCTACTTTAACATATAAATATTCCTTTAGAAATTTCCTTTATCTCTAAACCCCCCAAGATATGTATTGGCAATCATCCCCCAAGCATATGGCCCACCCATATACATCTGAAGGGTCTCATGACTGAGGTTTTATTAGACAGTAATAAATGACCTTTTCCCAACAGTAGCTAGCCCCCTCAAGGTCCTGGAAACCTTGCTTCCAAAATTCCTTAGAGACTTATGCTATTCCTAACCCCCACCCAACCTGAAAGTATATAATGGGCCACTCCTCATGACCCCAGCATAGCTCTTTCTGCCCACGGGTCCTGTCCCCGTGCTTCAATAAAATCACCTTTTTGCACCAATAAAAGAAAAAAAAACCCAACAAAAAACCAGGCTATGACAGGAGACTCAGACTCTGGTCCTATATTTAATACTTGGTATGACCTTGGACAAGTCACTTCATTCAAGTTCATCTCTATTCTTTCATCACTAAGGAAGAGATAAGAATTCCTGCTCCCTCTTTTCTGCCAAAGGGGATAAATGAGAATATTCATAAAATGCTTACAGTGCTTTAGTAACAATACCTGCATGATATTTTATTCTTCACAAAGTGCTTTTGCATATATTCCTTCTTTTAACTACTCAGACACCATAAAACACCATATAAAGGTAGTATTATTAAAACTCCTTAATTAAAAAAACATATTTATACAATGGAAGGGACCTTACACATCATCGTGATTCTAATCTAATCCCTTCATCGCACAGATAAGGAATTAGGAGCTTAGGGGGATTAAGCGACCTGTATCAGGTCTTCCGACTAGTCAGTGGCAAACTCAAGACTAGAACACTTGCCTACCTGGCTTTGAAGCTATTACTTTTACTACGGCACATGGCTTGTCCCTCAGCATCTCCTTAGTACATACAGGAAACATGGTTGAGTGAGGAAGCCTACTTTTTCAGCATTAGCTCTAGCCGAGTCATTAGTCTGGTGACTGCTGCAGCCTCGTTTAAAGTCATCTAGTGATAACGCCAGCCCATTTCAGCTGGGTTGGAACAACAGATAGGATGGCCTTCGTGCAAAGCATTAAGGTCTACAGCTAATGTGTCTATCTATGAGCAGTCTGATCAGAGAGCAGATAGCTCTCTGCTTTACATAATACATAGAATCCATGTACTTTGAGGTTGCTGAAAGGGAGAAACTAGATCGTGTGCCTCTTTGTTCCCCTTAATGCCCAGTTATATTCTCTTCTCAAGTTATTAAATCAGGGAGAAAGCCTAGAAAAGAATAATCTCTCATGGTTTTAGACAGAGATTTTATCATTGATGCAAATACTTGCTTGCAATTTTTCCTAGATTTCTCTATTTCCCTTTTACACGTGGAGCAATGTTGCTATAATACATACAGCAAGCTTGCTTCGAGCACAAGTCAACACATATTTGCTTCACATTTGGACACATCTTCCCAGGGGTTTTAGGCCCTCTACCATTTGTTTCTGTGTGTACTTCTCACCTCTTGCTTCCTGTTATTTAGCTGACCCTTGCATCTACATTCAGCTCACGCTCTCCACTTGGGTCAGTGTCTGTAAACGTTTGTTGAATAAGTGAATGAATGTCAGACATGTTCTGCCCCATTTTCTGTAAGTGTCCCAGCCCCCCGCCCCCCTACAACTAAGTCTTTGCAATACGCCATTCATCGTGCCAACAATGGCCTCTCGCTTGCTTCTAAGACCGTATTTCCCTTTCCGTCTTAGGATGCAGTAATAGTGATCTCGTTTATGGTATCTTCCTAAACTATATCTACTTGGTTTGGCTTTATGGTCACTCTTAAAAATCCCTCAGTCCATCTCCCTGAGATGAATATGCTGAGGTTCTTTGGTATGCTTCTATTTCTTTGCCTTGTTTTCCCACTAGATTATAAGCTCTCTGAGGCTGAGGATGAGCTCTTAGTCCCACTAAGAGCATGGGATATGTCGCATTCCTGATGACTCTTTCCAAATGACTTAAAGCCACCACGACTAGCTATTCCTCACGACTTGCTTTGCTCGGGTGTTGTGGCCTTCTAAGGCTCAGTCCCTGATGTGGTGCTGAAGCAGCTAACGAAATCAAGTTAACCTTCCAGGAAGCCAGCTGGGGTCCCTTGTGAACTGTCCTCCTTCAGTGGAATGTGGCCGCAGGCCACGGTTGGGGTAGTGGTGAACTCTAGTGCCTGGGAAGTTAATGTTTCAACAGAAAACATCTAGGTTTGATAATTACGTAGGACTATCATTGTGGAAGTAAAGAAAGCATGCCTCGAAGTCAAATTGTTCCTAACTAACCTTAACATGGTGTGTTTGATCTTAGTTATTAGCCCTTTCTGTAATTCCTATTGCCCCTTAGCCTAGGGAGTGAAATTACTCTATGAGGCAAGGAAGATAAAGTTCCCACTTAGCTTCTGGTCCGCAATTTTTACTTATATGACCATGACATGGTAGAAACAAACTGGACTTGGAGTCAGAATATTTGGTTTTGGGTCCTCACTGTTCTTGGTTTTATGACCTTGAGTAAGGTCATTTCCCTCCTCCCTCTATTTGGGTCTCAAATCCATCTGTAAAATGCCAACAATAAATACCTCATTGGATTTTTTTTTTTTTTTGTGATTAAAAAAAGGAGATAACCTATACAAGAATGGTTGATAAACTGTAAAGTGCTATAAAAACATGAAGGATTATTATGAACACTTTGGAACCAGCCTCAGTGAAATGGTATAGAATACTACCACCCATTCAGACCTAGTAAGAACCTAAAAGCATGAAGAGAGCCATCTTGTGCACTCAGCAGCCTTCTCTGCTAGCCCCAGGATCCGCACAGAGCTGGCCCAACAAGGACTCCTCAGTGGAGCCAATGCCTTTGAACAGGACCCGTGGGCTTAGGTTGCAGGGCACGGGGCCGGCCAATTTCCCACTGGCAGCGAAGACCAAGGACTAGAACCCCTGACAGAGATGAAAGCTGCCTCCTACCCCTTGGATGTTCTTCTTGGACACCTTAACTAATTTTGTTGGCTTCCATTCCTCATCATCTCCATCACCATCATCATCACCAGCACTGTCCTCAGGCTCATTCACAGAATGCTCTGAATAATATTTTAGATCCTCGATGTCCATGCTTTGCTCCAGGAACTTTTCTTTAAAACGGGAAGGTTTCGGCTAAGAAAAAAGGTTTGGAATAATTACTTAATAAAATTGTAAAAACACGTGTACGTAGATGAAATCCTCCCAGTAGCCGTTGCCAGCTATATTCTCAGAGCCGAGATTGCAGACTCCCTCAAATATAGCCCCTTGGCTTTCCCAGTCAGAATGAATTCTGCTGTAGCCTCTGGTCTTGCAGAGTCTTTGAAGGGATGGCAAATGAAGGGGTAGAAGCTGAGCCATCTGAGGGAGGAAAGGGACTCATGATGTGATAAGTATCTTTGGATGGACAGCTGGACACTGCTCTTTTCTCCTGCTCCTCCTCAGTTGTTACATAATGCCTCTACATGGCCAAAAGTCAGCCTTTTGGGGAGTGAGAATGCCTATTTTCCTCAAGACAGCACTGCAGTCTTATTTGGGACGCCAAGGCAAATGGAGATGCTAGAATTTGGGATTTTTACAAAGATTTTATTTTTAAACAAGCTGTGTACTCAATGTGGGGCTCGAACTCTCAACCCTGAGATCAAGAGTCGCACGCTCTACCAACTGAGCCAGCCAGGTGCCCCAGGATTTGGGATTTTTAACTCTCAACCTCTTCTAAAAGATGCATTTAACACACTTGCCCCCAACCGTGGCCATTTGAAGGTATTAGCAGCACTGAGCAGTTTACCTTAGGTGGGATATATTCAAAAGAAGAGTCTGGAGATAGAAGGGGATCCTTAGGAAGATGAGGTTTCTGTCTGCTGGCTACTTGGAGGAGGGTCAGTTTCTGTTTGGAAAGAAAATACAGAGTGTATAGCACCAGGGAGCTTCTGGGAGTGTTAATGGCTAAAACATAAAGATTCCTAAGCTAGCTGAATTGAAACCATAGTAAAGTGAGGCAGGTTGAAGGACTCTCACTTTAGGAGATCAGGATTGGATTCAGAAAAGAGCAGATTAAAAAACTTATGTTTCTACCGTTTTGAAACGCACGTGACCCTATCATCTGGCAAGTCGATAGAGACCTCCAAAATGGAGCCGACTCATCACACTTGGGGCTGCTCCCAAGAGCTGACCTCAATTGCAACGGGGGCTCCCAGGGCTTATCAAAAGTGGGTGGGAGGCCGTATTACCTGCTTGATGATTTCATTCTCTCGGAGGAGCTGCTGATTTTGCTCGCACACTTCTCGCATCTTCTCGAGCTCTTCATCCTATTTCCAGATAGTGCAGTGATAGGTGGGGTTATTTTCAGCACTACATGTGGGTTACCAAACAACTCACATCGATGAAAACATACTGCTGCCAAGTTGCTGGCAGCAGATGGTTTTTGCACAGCAGCAGGCCTGGGCACCCAGAAAAATGCCTCATTCCCACCAGTGCCTCGGTGTCCTGAATGCCACTTCTATTCCAACGCTCCCAAGCAGTCCTGACTGCGCTCCCAGGAACCATGTGCTCTGCCCTAAATGCTCTCCTTATTCTCTTCTATTCTCGAGCCTTACGTCCCTTATTCATTCACATCAGGATGCTGATTAAGAGACCCACATGGACAGTTAGCTTTGTTCCTTTCGAGTCTACAGATGCTTTTGTTTACCCTTCTGAACACAGACTAGGCAGTTTATTTGCTACTCTAATAACCCCGATTAAACTTCCGGGCACTTAAGACAACCAGATTCGCAATTTGTGTATATGACTTTAACTAGTTTGGTTAGGTCTTTGATGGGAGGTGCCAAGGAAACCCTAGAGACTGGTGCTTCAGAAAAAAAAGGATTCTAAGTTGGACAAAATAGTGTTCCAACACGCTGCTAAGGGGTGTGGTGTTCCCAGGCTCTGGGAGATATTCAGACCCCAGGCACTTTACAAACATGTCAGGTCTCAGCTCAGAACAGGCTCAGAAAGAGAAAGCTGAATGCCCCTAGGATTCTATGGGATGACTGAACTTTCTCAACCTTTTGGAGCTCAGGGCTGAGGCAAGGAACCAAGAGGCCTCAAAGTCTGCCGTGGCGTACATAATGACATCTCCGTACCAAAAAGGAAGTTATTCTATGTATGGTACATTCTAAATACCCCTAAATCGATCAGATAGGGCCCAAAGGCCATAGCGGTTACTATTATAAACCTTTTTTCAGCAGTTACTCTCTGCTGCAAGTACAATGGTGTAAATCGGACGGGCTTCGCAGTCAGGCCTGTGGATCCCATCTCTGGAGACCCTTGCCCTATTATCATACCTGACACTTCAGTGTGCTCAGCAGCTGTTGCTCCTTTTCACTCACTGACTCCTCCAGCTGCTTCTCTGCCATTTGGCTTTGCTGCAGCTGGCTGAGAAGGTACAGCACCTAGAGAAAGAGAGACACGGCCCAATGGGACCAAAGGAATGAGAGGAAAAAAGGAATTCCGGCTTCGTCCAAGCGGTGACCCAGATGAGTCCTCTGACTTGGAGGTAGCTGTCATCGTTCTTTCTCATGGCTTGAAGTTGTAAGCACAGCCACGAGGTTCACCTTGGTTTCAAAGTTGGAGGCTAAGAGCCACCGTGTGTGTGTCAACTTTGACAAGTCATTTCTCTCTTTCGGGGTCCTCGTTTGCAAAATTTGGAGAAGACGACACACAGGCTTCTGAAGGAAACTTCTTATCCCCGCCCCCCACTGTCTTTTCAAAACTAACGACAAAAAGCCATGACCCTCTGTTTCTCAGTATAGCTTCTGGGCTTGCCAGAGCTTACCTTCTCTTGGTGCTGCTGTTCCACCCTGACCAACTCTGCCTGTAACTCTGTCTCGATTTCAGCAAAATGATTTCGTTCCTCAAACAGCATCTTCTGCATGTCAGCACAGCTGGCCTTGTTCTGTTTCAGGCTGCTTTCAAGCTTGCTGACCTGTATTTTGGAGGAGACCAGCTGGAAGGGATAAAAGAAGATCAGTTTAGTTGGAGAATGGCCACCTTTCCCCATTTCCCCATCAGCTTTCCTGAAATGGACTGAGAAAAGTTCCTCCGGGTCCAGAGTCCATTCTTCTTTTTCTGTGGCACATGGATTCTACCAGTGAATAGGAACAACGCCACCCAGGCCAAGAAGAGTCCGTATTTCTGTTGATATCGATCTCTTCGAGCTAGGAGCCATGGCTGAGGTAATTTGATCTCTTGCTCTGTCTTTGGGCAAGACTAAACCGGACACAAACAGTAGCTGACAAGTCCAAATTCTGATATTTTAAGACTTTCTTCCTTCCTTCTGAAGAGGAATGCATACGACACACCCTTATGACCAATTATGTCCCATGTCAGAACATCTGTGTTCGCGTGTTGGAACTAGCAGACACGTAAGCTGGGGCTGTAGATCTGGCTCTTCAGGCTAGATTGATATCCTCTGCTGGCCTGGTTTTATAGCCTCTACTAGCCCACACGGGGCACATAAATACCAGTGTTCACCAGACGAATCGGGATTTCCTATTTGGTAGGACGAATCTGCTAACCCGATCCAAAAATGTATAAAGGATAACATCGCTCGAACTTCCAGAGTAGGAGTTTGTATGCTTGTCTCAAAGGGACGATGCCTCAGTCACCAGAGGCAATAAACTTCAGTTCCTCTTGTGACCATGTAAGATGATATATCATTTTAAAGTCAGGGAGGATGCACTTTCCTTAAGATGAGTGTAGGTCAAAAGACGATTAGGTTTCCTCTTTTCTAGATCGTGTCTTAAAATTTCAAATACACATCTCATAGGTGTTTTATTTTTTTATTTTTAAAGATTATTTTTATTTATTTGACAGAGAGAGAGAGATCACAAGTAGGCAGAGAAGCAGGCAGAGGGAGAGGGGGAAGCAGGCTCCCTGCTGAGCAGAGAGCCCGATGCGTGGCTCGATCGATCCCAGGACCCTGAGATCATGACCTGAGCTGAAGGCAGAGGCTTCAACCACTGAGCCACCCAGGTGCCCTCATAGGTGTTTTAAAAAGTAGTGCAGTATAATAGTTTATGTTTAACCAGTGGCCTACTCTGGCATCCGGATTATTTTCCCAATACTAATAGCAGACATTTAGCGAGCACTTGCTGTATGCCAGGCACGACAAGTATCAACCTGCAAGTCATATATTTTTCTACGCGACTGGCCTGTATTTGTTCACATCAGCCTTTACCCATAAGACTATTTCTCTAATAGTAGTGTCACTGCAGCTTCTGCCATGAAAAGTGGCAATGACACTACAACGGTATTCCCAACTAACATCTTATTGCAACCTATCCAGCCAGGCCCCTAACTGCTGGTAGGAAGAGTAATGTTTACCTCTCCGATCAAATACTTCAGGGCACACTTGGCTTCCAGGATGGTAGCAATATTCTCCCAGCGGTGTTTTGGCCTGTCTTCACTTTCTGCATCCAGCAGCTTCTGCTGTAGGTCAGCAATCTGAGCACTCCTTCAAGGAAAGACACAGTGAGACTTATTGCTAGCATCCTCAGCATCAAGGAAGAGCTCTGTGGGGCTGTTCCGATGGGTTTATGGATGGAGGTATTGGTAAAATAGCATTTAAATAATGACTGAGTCATCTGGTTAGGATTTTATACAGTATCTCAAATCCTGATGCAAAAGGAATCTGAGAGACTATCCAAATGGTTTTATTAAATACTGGTTGAGGGGGCGCCTGGGTGGCTCAGTGGGTTAAAGCCTCTGCCTTCGGCTCAGGTCATGATCTCAGGGTCCTGGGATTGAGCCCCGCATCGGGCTCTCTGCTCGGCACAGAGCCTGCTTCCCCCTCTCTCTCTGCCTGCCTCTCTGCCTACTTGTGATCTCTCTCTCTGTGTCAAATAAATAAATAAAATCTTTAAAAAAAATACTGGTTGAAATAAATGGGTCACATAGCGGGACTTGGAAAGATTTGTTTTGGTAGGGCTTCTGTTGCAGTGCAGTGACTGCAATGTGACTTTGTCTTGAGGCCACGTAAGTTCAGAGTGTGATACAGTGGTTCAACCATGCAAGGAAGAATCAGGTTGGAGACCTGAAGGAAAAAATTTCTCAAATGTACAAGCAGTGGGGCGCCTGGGTGGCTCAGTTGGTTAAGCGGCTGCCTTCGGCTCAGGTCATGATCTCGGGGTCCTGGGATTGAGCCCCGTGTCAGGCTCCCTGCTCTGTGGGGAGTCTGCTTCTCCCTCTGTCCCTCCCCCCTGCTCGTGCTTTCTCTCTCTCTCTCTCTCAAATGAATAAACTGAAATCTTAAAAAAAAATTTAAAAAGGACAAACAGGTAGATGTTTTTTGCTGGAACCAAATACCAAATTGGGACCTATGGCTAGGGCTGTGAGAGGTTACCTTGAAGTGCCTGCCACAGGACAGAGACGTTTCTAATAAGACTAGATATCCTGACCCTGGTTATAGCTTACATATGGTTTCTGATCAAGTATGGCCTGAGACCAGGGTTTACACAGTATTTCAGTTTCATTAACAGCTTCCTTCTCAAATTTGCAATGTGTCCAGTGAGAGGTAGTATACCAGCACATGTGAAATGGACTGCTACGTAAAGTACTATAAAAGAAGATGGGGACCAAAATAATCTAAGACAGCAGTTCTCAAATCTTAGAGTCTCAGGACCCCTCTGCACTCTTAAACATTATTGAGGGCCTCTGAGAAATTCTGTTCATATACATTGTACCTATAGATATTTATAATACTGAAAGTAAAACTGAGAAAAAATGAAACATTCACTAATTCCCTTAAAATAACAATAATCCATTATAATATAGTTTATGAAAAATGCATTTTCTAAAACAAGAAAATCATTTAGCGAAAAGAGTGGAACTCTTTTACATTTTTACAAATCTCTGTAGTATCTGACTTAGTAGAAGACAATTGGATTCTCACATCTCCCTCTGCAATCAGTCTCTTGTGACACGGATATGTACTTGGACCAAGGAGGAGCATTTTAATAGCCTATTCAGATAACTGTGGATATTCTTCTTTGAGACCATACTAAAACCCAACGAGTTCCTTAAAAATTAGCTGAAATGTGGAATCTGAAATCATTGCTAAGCAAACTTTTCTTACTTTCTTATATTAAAATCCATTGGTCTATCTTGCAATCTGAATGGATCTTTTACCCACGCACGATTCTGTAACATATCATTTGAACAATGTTGAGTGATGCAAAGTCTCCAAATGTTAACACATTTTGTTACGTAATGTAAAAAAAAAATAAACAACTCTTTAGTAATCACCACTGGTCTCCTCGGAAAAGTTAAGAAAAACTGTCAAGCTCTTGGGGGCAGATAAAAGTTTTCCAGAATTCTAAGTTTTGCTTGAAAGCTCAATTCTATCTTTGGTGACAAATGCTGTCAGCTGTTTTCCTTGAAGTGACAAGTGCACTCTGTTCACTTTTGAGAAAATGCCTGCCAAGTACTCAAGCCTGAATACCCATAGTTCATCAGTGCTTCTTTCGAATACAACGGATGTTCCATGGGAAAAGAGGCCTATTGAGCTCACACCTCCAACAATCGCACAAGTGCTTTTCCTCCAGACAAGTCTCAGACTTGAGCAAAACAGCACAAGTGCTCTGTGTGTTCTTCCTGTTCCATCACACAGAATACTAAATAGATTTGAACTCAAGGGTTGAAATTTAATAAAATTAACAATTTGTACTGCTTTATCAAAGCCATCCTTTTTTTTTTTTTTTAAGTAGGTGCTATGTCCAATGTGGGGCTTGAACTCAAGACCCTGAGATCAAGAGTTGCATGTTCTACCAACTGAGCCAGCCAAGTGCCCCTATCAAAGCCATTCTTTTTTTTTTTTAAGATTTTATATATTTATTTGACAGAGAGAGAGATCACAAGTAGGCAGAGAGGCAGGCAGAGTGAGAGAGAGAAGCAGGCTCCCTGCTGAGCAGAGAGCCCGATGCGGGGCTCGATCCCAGGACCCTGAGATCATGACCTGAGCCAAAGGCAGAGGCTTTAACCCACTGAGCCACCTAGGCGCCCCTATCAAAGCCATTCTTAAGTAAAGCTGATTTTAAAAAACAGACAAACAACTGAGAGCGTGTGGTGGTGAAGTATACAATGATCCCTAATTCAGACTGGTGCCCACTGCTTTCATTCAAGCTACGGTATAAGCAGTGTTGTCTGAGGTTGCTTTGCACCATCGTGGCAAATGTCAATGGAGTAAAATGGCAAATGACATCTTAATATTATTATGAAAATAGTTTTGATTGCTCAGAGACCCCCCAGGGGTTGCAGACCAGGCCTCGAGAACTCTGCTCTAATACATAGTCCTTTCCTTCGACAAGCTTATATTGACAAGACTAATAAATGTAAAAAATTAATGAATATAAAGAGAACATATACCCACTGTATCACATATATGATTGACTACTGTAGGCTCTGAAGGAGTTTAGAGAGGAGGATTAGTGGGGGATGAAGCGTCAGGGAAGGCTTCTTGGAAGAGGTGGGCTAGCACACTTCAGGATTGTCGTCTATCATATGGCCCTTCCTGTCTCCTCTGACAATTCATGTCCCTTAGGTATTTTTAAAAAATTTAGTTTATGTCTCATCAGCTTTAGGGAAATTGCCTTGATTAAACTCACCTCTGTTTAATTGCTCTCTACTTGGCACCTGCCTAACATTTAATCATTTAATTACGCCCAGTGGTGTGCAGGTGAAAGTTTCACAACCAGCACTGAAAAAACCAGACCCGATTTGTAGCTTTTGCTAGTTTCTCTAGTATCAGTGTGGTAGGCTATCAAGGGTTTACAACATTCCTGCAATTTTAACAAATGATTCCAACACACCACTGTGTCATTATACTATTTTCACTTGAGAGCAGGGGTGAGGCCACCTACTTTCTCTATATCCCAACTGCATGCACCCAGTGCAGCACAAAGCAGAAACTCAAATGTTGGGTGATTTATAGACGTAGGCAAAGACAAACAGCTAGTACGTGTTGCTAGAAACAAACTGAAATGATCTTTAAGGTCTTCTGGGTAAGACAGTTCTATTTTCCTTAGACACTAGAAAACCTCTGTGAAAGTTCGATTCCTTCTAGATGTCCTAGATACTTAAAAGACAGTAATAGTGATTAGAGCAGCATAATTTCTGGTCTTAGAGCCAGAAAAGGAGAAAGAGAGAATGTTCACTGAGCACTTCTGATATGCCAAGTACTAGGTTATGTGCTTTCCTTACTAATCTAATGCTCATGGATAACTTTACTTACACATTATTATATCTGCTTTGCTGATGATCCCTAAAGTTCTCTTCCTCCTGTACTGGTGCTCTTCTGGCATCAGTTCTTGATTTCCTCTAAAGTTTTGTTTTTAGCCAGTTCACATTTCAGAGATACTAACATGTGGTGCAACACAAAGAGCATGGGTTTTGGAATTAGATAGGTCAGGTTTTGAATCTCAGCTCTGTATAACTTTGAGCACGTTTCTTAAGATTTCTGAACTTTCTGGGGTGCCTGGGTGGCTCAGTCAGTTGGGCATCCAGCTCTTGATTTAGGCTCAGGTCATGATCTCGGGGTCGTGGGATCGAGCCCTGCATTGAGCTATGCTCGGCAGGGAGTCTGCTTGGGATTCTCTCTCTCCGTCTCCCTCTGCCCCACTCCCCCGCATGCTCTCTCTCTCTCAAAAAATAAAAATTAAGAAAAATAAAAAAAAAAGATTTCTGAACTTCTCTTTAGATCTTTAAAGTCAGAAGAATGATACTTAGGGGCACCTGGGTGACTCAGTTGGCTGAGCATCTGCCTTCGGCTCAGGTCATAATCGCTGGGTCCTGGGATTGAGTCCCACATTAGGCTCCCTGCTCAGCAGGAAGCCTGCTTCTCTCTCTCCCCTCCACCCCCCCCCATGTGCTCTCTCTCTCTCTCACTCTCTCTCTCAAAGAAAGAAATAAAATCTTAAAAAAAAAAAGAATGATACTTACCTCATAAGGTATAATAATACTTCACAGGGAGGGACTGAATTAGAAAATGTATCTAACGTGTCTAGTGAAATGTATGGTTCAAAAAAATTGCTATGGTTTCTCACTTCCCTATCATCACAAAGCCTTTGAAAAACAAGCATTTGAATCACTGGATTGATAGGTTCTATTTTGATTCCAGGCCTAAATTTTTATAAATTACAGTGTCTTAGAGACAGTCACATTACCTGAGCTCCATTTCAGTTTCTAGGCTTTCGATCTGCTTTGTAATGGAATCCTCTGACTCAGAAACTTGACCACGTAGTTCAGCAAGTGAGAATGTGCGCCTCTGTAAAGAACAGTGGGAATGAGGGTAAGGTGCTAAAAGGAAAGTAATCCTCCAAAGTTGCGAGGATTTCTGGGGTGGGTAGAGTCTGGTTATTGGTAATGTATCTCCCTCCAGAAGGGCACTCACCCGGAGTTTAGGAGGTGGATTCTCCCCAGATTCCTTTTTTTCTTTGAGTTGAGCCACATCCTGAGCCAGGATCTTTCTATCTTCAAGAAGGTCATTCAGATGGCGCTTGGCTTCCTCAGTACTGACCATAACCTCAATTTCATTTGCAAGCCAATTCTAGAAGAGAGATTGGTGATGTTGGGCTAGGGATGAGTGATCTCTGGCCCATGGGCTAGATTCAGCTCCAAACTTAATTTCACTCAGAACAGAGCCCACATAAGTAGAAGTGAGATTTCCATTCATGCCTACACTCACCCAAAATTGTAATAGCTCTCCAAGAGCTTTTAATTGCAATATCCTGAAAGGTCATAAGAAAGAGGCTTTCTGCAGAAAATCTTTCTCTAGATAGCCTAGTATTTCTAAACACCGTGTTTACCTTCTCCATTTTCTCCTTAACTTGTCCTTAACTAGTCATGATAAGGAACTGAAATATTATTTTGATTATCTGTTCTATTTACTACACAGATACCAATTCTTTTTTAAATTTTTTTACTTGAGTATGGTTGACACATAATGTTACACGAGTTTCCTGTGTACAACATAGTGATTCAACATCTCTATATGTTACGCTTTGTTCACCACAAGTGTAGCTACCATCTGTCACGCTATTACAATATCATTGACTATATTGATGCTATTCTTTTTATTCCTGTGACTTCATTCCATAACTGGAAACCTGTACCTCCCACTCCACTTCACCCATTTTGCGCATGCCTCTAACTCTCCCTTTCCCTCTGGCAACCATCAGTTTGTTCTCTGTATTTATAGGTCTGATTCTGCTTTTCGTTTGTTCACTCATTTGGTTTTTAGATTCCAGATATGAGTGAAATCATATGCTATTTGTCATTCTTGGTCTGATTTATTTCACTTAGCATAATACCCTAGAGGTATTAGGTCCATCCATGTTGTCACAAATGGCAAGATCTCATCCTTTTTTTATGGCTGTGTAACATTCCATTGTGCATGGTGTGTGTGTGTGTGTGTGTGTGTGTGTGTGTGTGTGTGTGTGTGTATCACATCTTTTTTATCCATTCATCTATCAATGGACGCTTAGGTTGCTTCCTTATCTTGGCTATTGTAAATAATGCTGCAATACACATGAGGTGCAAATATCTTCAAATTAGTGTTTTTGTTTTCTCCGGGTAAATACCCAGTAGTGGAATTACTGGATCATATGGTATTTCTAGTTTTATTTTTTTGAGGAACCTCCATACTGTTTTCCACAGTGGATGTACCAATTTACATTCCCACCAACAAGACATGAAGGTTCCTTTTTCTTCACATCCTTGCCAACACTTGTTATTTTTGTCTTTCTGATTTTAGCCATTTTGACGGGTGTAAGGTGATATCTTAATGTGGTTTGATCTGCATTACCCTGGTGAGTAGTGATGTTAAGCATCTTTTCATGTGTCTGTTGGCCATTTGTATGTCTTCTTTGGGAAAATGTCTATTTAGGTCCTCTGCCCATTTTTTAATTTGATTGCTTTTCTGGTGTTGAGTTGTACAAGTTCTTTATATATTTTGGATAGTAACCCTTCATTGGATATATCATTTGCAAATATCTTCTCCCATTCAGTAGGTTGCCTTTTTGCTTTGTTGATGGTTTCCTTCACTGTGCTAAATCTTTTTATTTTGATGTCCTACCAACTATTTATGCTTTTGTTTCTCTTACCTTAGGAGACATAATTAGATATGCATTCTTAATCTTTAAAGTCGATGAATGAAATTTTTTAAGCAAACAAAACTAACTAAATTTAGTTTATAAAAGTAACCATCTCTGGGACACCTGGGTGGCTCAGTTGGTTAAGTGGCTGCCTTCGGCTCAGGTCATGATCCCAGGGTCCTGGGATCGAGTCCCGCATTGGACTCCTTGCTCGGCGGGGAGCCTACTTCTCTCTCTGCTTCTGCCTGCTTGTGCTCTCTCTCTCTCTGACAAATAAATAAATAAAATCTTAAAAAAAATTAAAAAAAAAAAGTAACCATCTCTGAGAACATTTTCATTTTTGATAGAGGCATACCATGCTTAAAAGTAATCAAAAGAAGGGTGGAGTGAGTGAATATATTAACATCAGATAATGTAAAATTCACATCAAAGAATATTACTGAGGATAAAAAAGATTATTTCATAATGGTAAAGGATTCAAATATTCAAAGGAACTTAATCCTTAATGTTTATTTCTCTAATTTAAGCACCAAAACCGTACATGAGCCAATAAAGGAGATAATATGAAATCACAAAAATTCTCAGTTGATCCAAAAGAAGCCAGAAAACAAACAAAATAAAGGGAATGATGAACAGATGGGACAAATAGAAAATAGCAAGATAATAGAGTCAAGCCTACCCATATTAAAAGCAAATGATCTAAACCCCCCAATTAAAATGCAGATTGTCAGATTAGATTATAAAAGCTAGACCCAACTATATATTGCCCACAAGAAACACACTTTATTTTTTAAAGTTTATTTATGTATTTTAAATGATCTCTACACTCAATGTAGGGCTCAAACTCATGACCCTGAGATCAAGAGTTGCATGCTCTTCAGGGCACCTGGGTGGCTCAGTTGGTTAAGTGTCTGCCTTCGGCTCAGGTCATGATCCCAGGGTCCTGGGACGAAACCCAAGATCGGACACCCTGCTCAGTGGGGAGTCTGATTCTCCCTCTCCTCTGCTCCTCCTCTCATGCTCATGCTCTCTCTCTCTCTCTCTCTCTCTTTCATGTGTGCGCACTCCCTCTTTCTCAAATAAATAAATAATCTTTTTGGGGCGCCTGGGTGGCTCAGTCAGTTAAGTGTCTGCCTTCAGCTCAGGTCATGAACTCAGGGTCCTGGGATCGAGCCCAGCATCAGGCTCTCTGCTCAGCGGGGAGCCTGCCTCTCCCTCTGTGCTCTCTCTCTCTCTCTCACAAGCAGAGGGAGTGGGAGAGGTATGTGTGTGTGTGTGTGTATATATATATATATATATTCTAGCATTAGTAAAAAAAAAGCTGGAAGGAATATATTATTATCAGAAAAAGTAGATTTCAGAACAATGAATATTATCAGGAATAAAAAAGATCATTTCATAATAATGAAAAGATCAATTAATCCTAATTATTTATACCCCTAATAATAGAGCTTCAAAATACATGAAGCAAAAATAGAACTACAAGGAGAAAAAAGATAAATCCATAATTCCAGTTGGAGATTTGAATACCCATCTCTCAATAAGTGATAGAATAAGTAGGCAGAAAATCAGCAAGGATACAGTAGAAATGAACAGCACAATCAAATAGAAAAGACTGACATTTATAGAACACTCTCCAACAATAGCAGAATACATACTCTTCTCAAGTATACACATAGAATATTTGCCAGGATTGACCATATTCTAAGCCATAATAAGCCTCATTAAATTTGAAAGGATTCAAGTCACACAATGTTCTCTAACCACAATGAAATTAAATTAGAAATCATAACACAAAGATATCTAGAAAAATACTCCAATATTTGGAAACTAAATAACCCATTTGTAGATAACCCATGGGTCAAAGAAGAAATCAACAGGGAAATTAGAATACATTTTGAATTGAATGAAAATGAAAATATAAGTACCAAAATTTGTGGGATGTCATTAAAGGTTTACTTAAGGGGAAATTTATAGCACTAAATGCCTATATTAGAAAAGAAGAAGGGTCCACCTGGGTGGCTCAGTCGGTTAAGCGTCCAGAAAAAAACCATTCAAATCAATGACCTCAGCTTTTACCTTAAGAAACTAAAAAGTAAAAGCCAATTATATCCAAACCAGAAGTAAGGAAATAATAAAGATCAGATTGGAAACTAATGAGTTGGGATTCTGGGGACATTTAAAAATTTTTGGTAAAATATACATAACATAAAATTACCATTTTAACCATTAATAAGAATGAGCTGGTTCTTTGATAAACCACTAGCCAAATTGATCATGAAAAAGGAAAAAGGCACAAAATATCCAATAACAGGAATGAGATAGTTGATATTACCACAGCTTTTACAGACTTTAGAAGGATAATAAGGGAACAGTATGAATAACTTTATTTGACAACTTAGATGAAGCAGACAAGTCCACTGAAACACACAAACTACCAAAGCTTACTTAAGAAGAAATACATACCCCGAGCAATCCTATATTTATTTTAAAAAACTGAATTTTAGTTAATTTCCACCAACTCCCCAAAGCAAATCTAACAAAAAAACCCCCTTCAGGCCCAGATGACTTAACTTGGAAAATTTTACCCAACTTTTAAAGAAACAATATTAATTCTATACAAACTCTTCCAGATAATTGAAAAAGGAGTATTTCCCAACTCATTCAAGGAGGCCAACATTACTTTGATACAAAAACCAGATGAAGACATTATAAGAAAACAACAGACCAATATCCTTCATGAACAGAGATGCAAAACACAAAATTTTTATTTTAGAAAAATTTTAGTTTTATATACTGCTGAATTCAACAATAGATAAAAAGGATGATATCTTACAACCAAGTGGAATTTATCCAAGAACGCAAGGCTGGTTTCGTAATTGAATATCAAAACACTCAGAATAAAACCTTACAACAAACTAAGAATACATAAGAAATTCCTCAATCCGTGAGGCGCCTGGGTGGCTCAGACAGTTAAGCATCTGACTCTTGATTTCGGCTTGGGTCTTGGGGTCCTGGGATCAAGCCCTACAATGGGCTCTGTGCTGCTCAGCTCCTCTGCTCCTCCTCCACCCCCTGGCTTGTGCTCTCGCAAATAAATAATTAAAATCTTAAAAAAAGGACTTCCTCAATCTGATAATGGATTTCTATGAAAAACCTACAGCTAACATCATACTTCATGGTGAAAGACTGAATCCTTGGCCCAAGATCAGGGAAAACAGAATGGTGTCTACTGTCACCACTCCTATTCAACATTATCTTGAAGGTCCAGGCTGATGTAATAGGACAAGTAAGAGAAATAAAAGACATATAGATTAGAAAGGAAGAAAGAAATCTGTATTTACAGATGGCATGATTGTCTGTGTAGAAAATCCCAAAGAACCTACAAAATAGTTATTAGACTAATAAAGTCAAAAGACAGAAGTTAATATACAAAAATCAATTGTATTTCTATAAACCAGCAATGAACAACTGGATAAACAATTTGGCAGTTTCTTATAAAGTTAAATATACACTTACCATATGACCTAGCAATTCTATTCCTAGGCATTTACCCAAGTGAAATGTTTACCTATGTTTACACAGAAAGTTTTTATAGCAGCTTTATTCACAATCACCAAAAACTGGAAAAAAAAACTCTAAGATATCTTTTAATAGGTGAATAGATAAACTGTGGGACATCCATACAATGGAATACAACCCCGAAAAAAAAGGGCAGAAACTACTGATCCATGCAACAACATAAATGAGTCTCCGATGCATTATGCTAAGTGAAAGAAGTCATGCTGTATATTTCTTTTTTATGTGTTTCTCTTTATATGACACTGATGCAAAGGGAAAACAATCATGACAAAATACAAATGAGTGTTTGCTAATGGCTAGGGTTGTGGGAGGAGTTGACCACAGGTATAGAGGAATTAGCGAGGACAATAAGACTATCCTACATCTTGCTTGTGATGGTGGTTATATGAGTATATGTGTTGTCAAAACTCTTATACTACAAAAGGTAATGTCAGATATGCCTTAATAAAGTTGAAAAAAAAATCAATGTCATTTGCCATACTAACAGAGCAAAAACAAACTATAAGATCATCTCAATAGGATTCAGAAAAAAACTTCTGAAAAAACCCCAACATCCGTTCATGATAAAAACTTTCAGTAAAGTAGGGATAGACAGGAACTTCTTCAAACTGATAAAGGACATACACTAAAACCTGTACCAAATATCATACTTAATGGTGAAGGATTGAATGCTTTCTCCCTAAGATTGGGAACAAATCAAGGATGTCTCTTTTCACCCACTCAATTGAATATTTCACTGGAGGTTCTAGCAAGTGCAGTAAGACAAGATCGAGTTAAAAAAAGGCGTGCGGAGCTGAGAAGTAAATAAAATGGTCTCTATTTGCAGATGACATGATTGTCTATGTAGCCTCTATAAAAAAGCTATAAAGGGTGCCTGGGTGGCTCAGTTGGTTAAGTGACTGCCTTTGGCTCAGGTCATGATCCTGGAGTCCTGGGATCAAGTCCCACGTCAGGTTCCCTGCTCGGTGGGGAGTCTGCTTCTCCCTCTGACCCTCCCCTCTCTTATCCCCCCTCTCTCAAATAAATAAATAAAATCTTAAAAAAAAAAAAAGCTATAAAGTCTGGGTGGCTCAGTTGGTTAGGTGTCTGCCTTCGGCTCAGGTCATGATCCCAGGGTCCTGGGATTGGGCCCCTTATCGAGTTCCTTGCTCAATGGGGAGCTTGTTTTTCCCACTCCCTCTCCCTCTGCCTGCCACTCCCCCTGCTTGTGCTCTCTCTCTTTCTGTCAAATAAATAAATAAAATCTTTTTTTAAAAAAAAAAGAAGGGGTGCCTGGCTGGCTCAGTTGTTGGGCGTCTGCCTTCAGCTCAGGTTATGATCCCAGGGTCCTGGGATCGAGCCCCACATCAGGCTCCGTGCTAGGCGGGAAGCTTGCTTCTCCCTTTCCCACTCCCCCTGCTTGAGTTACCACTCTCGCTGTCTCTCTGTCAAATAAATGGAAAAAAAAATTTAATAAAAAAATAAAAATAGGGGCTCCTGGCTGGCTCAGTTGGTTAAGCGTCTGCCTTCGGCTTAGGTCGTGATCCCGGGGTCCTGGGATTGAGCGCCTCATTGGGCTCCCTGCTTGGTGGGAAGCCTGCTTCTCCCACTTCCCCCACACGTGTTCCCTCTCTCGCTGTGTCTCTGTCAAATAAATAAAATATTTATAAAAAAAATAAAAGAGCTATTAGAACAAATGAATATGTCCAAACAATTGGAAATTTAAATAAAAAAAATTCCTGATATCATAAAAATATGAAATACTTAAGAATATATTTGACAAAAGCTGTGCAACACCCGTATACTGAAAACTAAAACACTACTGAGAGAAATTAAAAATTTAAATAAATGGAGAGATGCATTGTGTTCATGAATCAAAAGACTCAATATTATTAAGATATAAATTCTCCTCAAGTTTATCTATAGATTCTATGTAATCCTAATCAAATTCCCAGTAGACTTTATGGAAATTAACAAGCTGATTCTAAAATTTATATGAAAATGCACAGCACCCAGTTTTCCCAAGACAACCTTGAAAGAGAATAACAACTGTGAGGGCTTATACTACCTGATTTCAGAACTAATTATAAAGCTAGTGTGATCAAACATGTTGGTATTGGCATAAAGGTAGACATATAGATCAATGGAATAGAATCTAGAAATTGAATTATGGACAATTGATTTTGACAAAGGTGTCAAGTCAAAATAAATCATAGACTTAAATGCAAAGCTTAAAACTGTATAAGATAAAAAGCTTTTGCACAGCAAAGGAAACAGTCAAACTCAGAGGCAACCCATGGAATGGGAGAAGATATATGCAAATGACATTACAGATAAAGGGCTGGTATCCAAGATCTATAAAGAACTTCTCAAACTCAATACCCCCAAAAATAATCAAGTTAATAAATGGGCAGAAGAGGGGCGACTGGGTGGCTCAGTGGGTTAAAGCCTCCGCCTTCGGCTCAGGTCATGATCTCAGGGTCCTGGGATCGAGCCCAGCATCGGGCTCTCTGCTCAGCAGGGAGCCTGCTTCCCCCTCTCTCTCTGCCTGCCTCTCTGCCTACTTGTGATCTCTGTCAAATAAATAAATAAATAAATAAATAAATAAATAAATAAATAAATAAATAAAATAAATGGGCAGAAGACATGAACAGACACTTCTCCAAAGAAGACATACAAATGGCTATCAGACACATGAAAAAACGTTCAACATCACTAGCCATCAGGGAAATACGAATCGAAACCACAATGAGATACCATCTTACACCAGTTAGAATGGCCAAAATTAACGACATGGGAAACAACAAGTGTTGGCAGGGAAGTGGAGAAAGGGGAACACTTTTACGCTGTTGGTGGGAATGCAAGCTGGTACAGCCACTCTGGAAAACAGTATGGAGGTCCCTCAAGAAGTTAAAAATAGAGCTACCTTATGATCCAGCAATTACACTACTAGGTATTTACTCTAAAGATATAGACATAGTGGAAAGAAGGGACACACGCACCCCAACGTTCATAGCAGCAATGTCCACAATAACCAAACTGTGGAAGGAGCTGAGATGCCCTTCAGCAGATGAATGGATAAAGAAGATTTGGTTCATATATACAATGGAATATTACTCAGCCATCAGAAAGGATGAATATCCACAATTTGCATCGACACGGACGGAACTAGAGGGGATTATGCTAAGTGAAATAAGTCAAGCAGAGAAAGACAATTATATGGTTTCACTCATATGTGGAACATAAGGAACAGCACGGAGGACCACAGGGGAAGAGAAGGAAAACTGAATGGGAAGAAATCAGAGAGGGAGACAAACCATGATAGACTCTGGACCCTGGGAACCAAACTGAGGGTTACAAAAGGGAGGGGGTGGGGGGATGGGGTAACCGGGTGATGGGTATTAAGGAGGGCATGTGTGGTGATGAGCACTGGGTGTCATACACAACTAATGAATTGTTGAACATTAAATAAAAAACTAATGATGTCCTATATGTTGACTAATTGAACATAACAAAAAAATCAAAATAAAATAAATAAAATTGAATTAAATTCCAACTTAAAAAAAATTCTAGAAGAAAATTTAGAGGGAAACCTTAGTGACCTTGGGTTTGGCAAAGATTTCTTAAATAGGGCATAAAACCCATTAAGCATAAAAGAAAAAAAATGTCAATAAACTGGATGGCATCAAAATTAAAAAAGCTTGCTCTTCAAAAGACACTGTTAAAAAAGGGAAAGGCAAGCTACAGCCCAGGAGAAATTTATGAAACATAAAAATCCTTTGTTAGATATATCTGGAATATATAAATAATTCAAACTGAAAAGTAATAAAAAAAACCCAATTAAAAAATGAGGAGGAGGGGGCACCTGGGTGGCTCAATCGGCTAAGCACCTGCCTTCAGCTCAGGGGGTGATCTTGGGGTCCTGGGATCGAGCCCCACATTTGGCTGCTGGCTCAGCAGGGAGCCTGCTTCTCCCTCTCACTCTGCCTCTCCCCTCGGCTTGTTCTCTCTCTCAAATAATAAATAAAATCTTTTAAAAAAACGGGGAAGATTTGAACGGTTATTTCACAAAACAAGTACGGCAAATAAGCACATGAAAAGATGCTCAACATCATTAGTCATAATAAGGGAAATCAAAACGAAAATCACAGTGAGGTACCACTACCCATTCACTAGCATACCTAAGATTTAAAAGACTGACCATACTCAGTATTCATAAGAATGTACAGCAACAAGAACACTCATAAATTGCTAGTAGGAAGGTACAACCACCTCGGAAAACAATTTTGGCAGTTGCTTAAAAGTTAAAACATACACCTACCATATGCGAGAGCCAGCCAGTCCACTCCTAGGTTATCCACCCCCAAAAAATAAAAACCTATATCCACACAAAGACTTGTATATAAATGTTCAGTACAATATTTATAATAACTAAAAACTGGAAACACCACAAAATGTCCATCAGCAGGTGAATGGATAAATAAATTGTGGGATAGTCATATAGCAGGCTGCCATTCAGCAATAAAAAGGAAAGAAGTATTGAGACACACAACCACAGCGATGACTCTTGATATAATAATGCTGAATGAAAGTCAGAAAAAGACAACATACTGTATAATTCAATTTTTATACTATTCTAGAAAATAAAAACTAATCTATAGTGACAGAAAGCAGATTAATGGTTGCCTGGAGATGGGGAAGGAGAGGGGTGGACTGGGGAGGGGAGAAAGGGATTACCAAGGGGTAACAAAGTAAGTTTTGGTCATGACGGACATTGACATTGTCTTGATTGTGGTGCTGATTTCATGGGTGCATCTGTGTCAAAGCCTATTAAATTGTACACTTTAAATACGTACAGTTTATCGTATGTCAATTGTACCTCAGTAAAACTGTTAAAAAATTAACTGAACCTCAGTAGAGACAGGGATGGAAAGGGTTCTCTACTCTTGGTCTTAAACATCTGTTCAAAGATAGTCAAAAGCGGGGCACCTGGGTGGTTCAGTTGGTTGGGCAACTGCCTTCGGCTCAGGTCATGATCCCGGAGTCCCAGGATCGAGTCCCACATCGGGCTCCCAGCTCCACTGGGAGTCTGCTTCTCCCTCTGACCTTCTCCCCTCTCATGCTCTCTTTCAATCTCTCTCAAATAAATAAATAAAATCTTTAAAAAAAAAAACAGTCAAAAGTATCATTAGGAAATCATGCTTTCGAGTATAACTTCAGATTTTGAAGTGTTTAATTCTAAACCAAAAGAACGCGATTTGTGGGTGCCTGGGTGGCTCAGTGGGTTAAGACTCTGCCTTCGGCTGAGGTCATGATCTCAGGGTCCCAGGATCGAGCCCCGCGACGGGCTCTCTGCTCAGCAGGGAGCCTGTTTCCCCCTCTCCCTCTGCCTGCCTCTCTGCCTACTTGTGACTCTTTCTCTCTGTCAAATAAATAAATAAAATCTTAAAAAAAAAGAAAGAAAGCGATTTTCCGTGTTTTCCCAACCCCAATGTAGATAGGAAAAATGGCAGCGTAAGCTGTCCATACCTTCACTCGAGCTGCAGTGCCTTCCATTCCACGGCTCTGAGTCTCCTTCCGCTTCTCTGCGACCTCCTGCTGTTTTTGGAGGGCATCCTTGAGACGCTTGTTGGCAGCTGCTGCCTAAATAAAAATGGCTCATGGTAATGTCAAATTGAAGGGTGAAAAAAAATATTTTAATTTCCATTTTTCTTTCTTAGTAAAGAAAAATGAAAAAATTCTATGAGTCTGAGTTCTACAGGAATCAACTTTTAAGTCTCCATGTACATAATACTGGTGAACAGCTACTGCTTGAGAGCCTAGGAGAGGTACACATTTCAAAGAAGTACCGTGGACCGAAAGTGTCTGGCAGTGTTACTTCTCAATATTACTCTGTTTTTTTTTTGGAAAGAAGCAAGTCCAATTGGAAAAAAAAAAACTTATTTGAATAGTACCATTTTATCGCTTCTCGGCCTTTTGGCTAAGATCAAGTGTGAATAGTACCATTTTCTTCAGATTTTTATCTGCTCACAGTTCATGACATATAAACAGGGATTAAGACTTAGGAATTGCTGGCCAAGATTGGTATCACTGGTTTCTCAGGACACTGGCTCATTTAAGGGATACTACTTTGTCAGCACCTAAGCCTGAAGGTGACCTAGTAGATTGGATTTTCTTACCTCCTCGGTTTTATGTTTGAGAACATTAGACTTTTCTGGAAGTTTCTTGACCTAGTAGATTGGATTTTCTTACCTCCTCAGTTTTACGTCTGAGCACGTTAGATTGTTTCTGAAAGTTTCTTTCAAGTTTGAGCAGTTCATATTGCCTCTTACGGTCCTGAGAAGAAAAAAAGTCAGACTTTTAATTGTGATTCAGCTAGCTAACATAAAATCTTATAACATAACTAAAGAGTCTTTCAATGTAACAGTCATTGTGGAAAACATTATGGAGGTTCCTCAAAAAATAAAAATAGAACTACCATACAATCTAGCAATCCTACTACTGGGTATATATTCAAAGGAAACGAAATATGAAATCCGTATCTTAAAGAGGTATCAGCATTCTCATATTTATTGCAGCATTATTCATAGTAACCAAGATATGGAAACAACATGTGTCTACAGATGAATGGATAAAGAAAATGTGGTATATGTATACAATGGAATATTATTCAGCCACAAACAAGAAGGAAATCCTGCCATTTGCAACAACATGGATGAACCTAAAGGTCATAATGGTAACTGAAATAAAGCAAACTAAGAAAGACAAATAATGTATGATTTCACTTATATGTGGAATCTAAAAAAAGTCAAACTCATAGAACTAGAGAGTAATGGTGGTTACCAGGAATTGGGGGTGGGGAAAACAGGGAAAAGTTGGTCAAAGGGTGCAAACTTTCAGCTATAAAATGAGTAAGTTCTGGGGATCTATATATAATAGTGACTATAGTTAGTAATACTGCATTGTATACTTGAAATCTGCTAAGGAGTAGATCTTAAGTGTTCTCACCACACTGAAAAAAAACAGGTAACTGTGTGAGGTGATGGATGTATTGCCAACAGGAAATGTGACATCTCCAAACTTATTCTTCTCTTTCAAGATTGTTATGACTATTCTGGATCACTTGCATTTCCATATGAATTTCAGGACCAGCATGTGAATTTCTGCAAATAAGCCAGTAGGAATTTTGATTGAGATTGTACTAAATCTGTAGATCAATCTGGGGATTATTCCATCTTTTTTTGGTGGGGAGGTATTCCATCTTAATATTAAGTCTTCCCAACCATGAACATGGGCCATCTTTCCATTTATTTATTTAATTCAATGATGTTTTACAGAATTTAGTGTATAAGTTTTACATTTGTTAAGTTTATTCCTAAGCATTTTATTCTTATTGATGCTATTATAAATGGAATTGTTTTCTTCATTTTCAAATTCGTTTCTAGTCTATAGAAATACAACTGACTTTCGTACATTGAGCTTATATCCTCAACCTTGCTGAACTCATGTATTAGTTTTCCTAGTTTTTTAGTAGATTCTTTAGCATTTTATACATATATAATCATGTTACCTGCTAACAGACAGAGCTCTGCTTCTTCCTTTCCAATCTGGATGCCTTTTATATATTTTTCTTGCCTAAGTGCCCTGGCTAGAACCTTCAGGACAATGTGGAATAAAAGTGACCAGAGAGGATATTCTTGTGTTGTTCCTGATCTTGGGGGGAAAGATTCTTTTTTCTCTATTATGATGTCAGTTGCGGGTTTTTCATAAATGCCCTTTAACAGGCTGAGGAAGTTCCCTAGTTTCCTGAGTGTTTTTATTATGAAAGGGTGATGGATTTTGTTAAATGTGTTTTTTGTCTGCTGAGATAATCATGTGGTTCTTGTCCTTTATTCTACTGATATGGTATAATATATCAACTGATTTTCAGATGTTAAGGAAGGCTTACATTTTTTTCATATGAACCCTACTTGGTCATGGTGTATCATTCTTTTTATATGTTGCTAGATTCAATTTGTTAGTATTATGTTGAAGACTTTCACATCTATATTTATAAGAGATATTTGTCTATAGTTTTCTTGGGATGTCTTTGGTTTTGGTATCAAGGAAATACTGGCCTCATAGAATGAGCTGGGAAATGTTTCCCCTGCTGTTTTTTGGAATAGTTTCTGAAAATTTGGTATCATTTCTTCTTTAAATGTCTGATAGAACTCACCAGTGAAGCCATCTGGGCCAGAGCTTTTCTTTCTGGTAAGTTAGTTATTCATTCATTCAAGAAAGTAAGTGTATACATGAGTGCAGGGGGAGGGGTAGAGGGAGGGGGGGAGGAAGAGAGAATCCTCATGCAGACTCCCTGGTGAGCACAGAACCCAAGTCGGGGCTTGATCCTAGGACCCTGAGGTCACGACCTGAGCCTAAATCAGGAATCAGAAGCTTAACTGACTAAGCCACCCAGGCAGCCCCTTTCTAGGAAGTTTTAAACTAGTAAATTAGTCTCTTGTTATGGGCCTGTAAAGATTTTCTATTTCTTCTTGAGTCAGTTTCAGTAATTTTTATCTTTCCAAAATTTTTCCCATTTAACTTAGACGAATTTGTTGGCATATAGTTGTTCATAGTATTCCCTTATGATCCTTTCCTTCTGAAAACCAGTAGTGATGTCCCCTCTTTATTCCTAATTTTAGTAATGAATCTTCTCTCTTTTTTTCTTGTTAAGCCTATCTAAAGTTTTGTTAGTATTTGTTCATTTCCAAGGTCCAATTTTTGGTTTCACCGATTTTCTCTATTATTTTTTCCATTCTCTATTTCATTAATTTCCACTCTAACCTTTAACATTTCTGTCCATCTGCTAGTTTTGAGGTTAGTTTGCTCGTTTGTTTGTTTTTTTTTTTTTTTAGTCTCTTAAGTGGAAGTTTAGGTTACTGATTTGAGATCTTTATTCATTTTTAATATAGGCATTAACAGCTACAAATTTCTCTCTAAACACTGCTCTAGCTGCATCCCATAAATTTCAGTATATTATGCCTTTGTTTTTATTCATCAAAAAATTTCCATGTGACTTCTTCTTTGACCCATTATTTAATTAGGGCTATGTTGTTTAATTTCCTCATATTAGTGAATTCCCCAAATTTCCCAAATTCCTTTCTGTTATTGAAAGGTTTATTGATTTATTTCATTGTGGTTGGAAAATATATATTATTTTATTCCTTTTAAGCTTATTTTTTTTTTCTTTTTAGACTTACTGAGGCATATTTCATGGCCTAACATACGTTCTATCCTGGAGATAGAATACCCGTGTACTTGAGAAGACTGTATACCCTGGTGTTGTTGGAGTAGTCTACAGATGTCTATTAGGTCTAGTTAATTTATACTATTGTTAAGTCTTTGATATCCTTCCTGATCTTGTGCCTAGCTGTTCTGTCCATTTTTGAAAGTGATGTATTGAAATGTCCAAATATTATTATTGATTTGTCTATTTCTCCATTCATTTCTGTCAGTGTTTGCTTCACATATTTTAAGGCTTTGCTCTTAGGTGCATATATTTTTTTATAATTGTTATATCTTCCTGATGAATTGCCTCTTGTATCATTATAAAATGTTCTTTTCTTTTTTTTTTTTTTAAAGATTTTATTTATTTATTTGACAGAGAGAGAAAGAGAGCACAAGTAGGCAGAGAGGCAGGCAGAGAGAAAGGGGGAAGCAGGCTCCCTGCTGAGCAGAGAGTCCGATGCGGGGCTCGATCCCAGGACCCTGAGATCATGACCTGAGCCGAAGGCAGAGGCTTTAACCCACTGAGCCATCCAGGTGCCCCTAAAATGTTCTTTTCTATTTCTAGTAATATTTTGTGTTTTAAAGTGTATTTTGTCTGTATAGCGACATCAGCTCTTTTATGGTTGGTGTCTGAATGGTAGATTTTTTTCCAACTTTTACTTTCAGCTTCTTCGTATCTTTGAATCCATTATATGCCTTCTGTAGGCAGCATATCTTGTTATAAATCTTGGGTTTTTTAAATCCAGTCTGACAATTTCTACCTTTTGAGTAGACGGTTTAATCTACTCACATTATGTTATTATTGATATGTTTGGAATCATCTTTTCAAGTTTACTTTCTTTTAAATATCATATCTTTTTTGTTCCTCCAGTCTTCCTTTACTGTTTTCTTTTACATTAAGTGAATGTTCTTTAGGGTAGCGTATTGATTCCTTTAATGATTATTTCACTCTATTTTTGAGTTATTTTCCTTTTTTTTAAAAAAAAAAGATTTTATTTATTTATTTATTTGACACAGAGAGAGAGAGCATGCACAAGCAGGGGGAGCAGCAGGCAGAGGGAGAGGGAGAGGTAGGCCTCCCACTGAGTGGGGAGCCCATTGCAGGGCTCAATCCCAGGACCCTGGGATCATGACCTGAGCTGAAGGCAGCTGCTTAACTGATTGAGCCACCCAGGCGCTCCTTGAGTTATTATCTTAATGATCGCCCTAGTTCTTATAATAAACATTTTATCAAAAAAACCCAAAAAAACCCAAAAAAAACATTTTATCAGAATCTACTTCAGATTTGTATTAACTTAATTCCAGTGAGATATAGAAACATAATTCCTATACAGCTCTGTCCTCTTCCTTTTATGCTACTATTGTTATATAAATTATATCTCTATGTAACCACATAATTCATTATTATTAATATTACATTATATAATTTGTCCTTTAAATAGGCTGAGATGAAAGAAGAACAAATATATATTTGTAAAATTTGTTCTTATATACCATTTCTGGTTCTCTTCATTCCTTCCTGTAGATTCATGTTACCACCTGATGCCATTTCTTTACTCAAATACAACTTTGCTCCCAGTCACCTCCTTTGTCAAATATATTACATTTCTATATGTTATAGGCCCAACAATACAATTATATAAACATTATTTTATATAATTGCTTTTTAAATCAGTTAAGAGAAGGGAGAAGAAATACACAACTATACTTTTAGAATTACCCACATAATACCTTTACTGGTACTCTTTGTGTTTTCTGTGTGTGTTGTATGTGTGTGTATGTGTGTTGATTCAAATTACTGTCTGATATCACTTGCTTTCAGTCTAAAGTTCTTTTAGTATTTCTTGTAAGGTAGGTCTGCTAAAAACAAGATCACTTAGCTTTTGTTTATCGGGAAATGTCTTCATTTTTTTTAAGGTTTTATTTATTTGAGAGCAAGAGAGAGAAAGCATAAGCAGGCAGAGGGATAGAGGGAGAGGGAGAAGCAGGCTCCCTGCCAAACAGAGAGCCTGATGCCGGGCTCGATCCCAGAACTCTGGGATTACGACCTGAGTCGAAGGCAGACGGTTAACTGACTGAGCCACCCAGGTGCCCCTTCTCTTCATTTTTGAAAGAAAACTTCATTGTCTGTAAAATCCTTGGTTGGTAGTATTTTACTTCAGCACTTTGAATATGTCGCGCCACTGTCTTCTGGCCTCCGCTATTTTTGATGAGAATTCGGCTGTTAATTTTATTGGTTTTTTTTTTAAAGATTTTATTTATTTATTTGACAGAGAGAGAGAGAGAGATCACAAGTAGGCAGAGAGAGAGAGAGAGAGAGAGAGAGGGGGAAGCAGGCTCCCTGCTGAGCAGAGAGCCCAATGCAGGGCTCGATTCCAGGACCCTGGATCATGACCTGAGCCGAAGGCAGAGGCTTTAACCCACTGAGCCACCCAGGCGCCCCAGTTTTATTGGGGTTTGCTTGTATGTGATGAGTCATTCTATCTTGCTGCTTTCAAGTTTTTTTTGTCTTTGCCTTTTAACATTTTGACATAATGTGCCTTGGTGTGGATCCCTTTGCATTTATTTTGGAGTTCATTGAGCTTCCTGGATCTGTAGATTTTTTTTTTTTGCAGCAAATTTAGAAAAATATCAGCCATTATATCTTCGGGTATTTTTACTGTTGTTTCACTTATTGTTCTCATGGAGCTACCACTCTCTTAATTGCTCACCACCAAAATTTCCATGATTTTTGACAGTTCCTTTAGGTTTTAACTTCCCTAAACTCTGTCCCCAGATAAAGAGAGCCCCTCAGGGAGGGCTGCATTCCTATGGCTGTTCCAATGGCCTGCCCCTCCCCCTGGGCAGAACCTCTGTATCACTGCTCAGGATTGGGGAGTGGAGGATAGTAGCCCACTTCCCTGAGTGACTTCTCTGTTCCATGAGGGGGCTGCTGGGCAGGGGCAGTACACTCTGTTTTTCTCGGCTTGCCTCTCCTGACATGGAACCTACCATCCTACGATTAGATGGGTTGGGGTAATCAGGCCCCAGTATTCCTGGCCTTCTGTAGCAGGAGTAGAGCTTCTGCCCTACACATAGGGGCTAGGTATGAGAAAGGATCCCCAGACCATCTTGGTTGCTCTTGCCTGAAATAGAACTTCAGCAACATGGAGCTGGTGGGGATGAAACAGAAGAAACCATAGCCACAGACTGGAAGTTGAGGAGTGAGGGGAGTGAGCTGATTGTGGTTCAAGGGCCACAGACTCTTGCTTCTTACTGAGGTTTAGTAAATTTCCTTGAATACATTTTCTTTGCTATATGCCCTTCGGGACATATAGAGACTTTTAATGGCTGTTTTTTAAATAAATTTCACTAGTTATGCTTCTTTTGTCGAGAAGAGTGTTCACAAAGCTCCTCTTGCTACCATTCGAAAAGTATTTCTCAAAAAAAAAAAAAAAAAAAGTACTTCTCCTTATTTCTTGACCCAATGTATCACATTCTGGCCAATTCTAAAAATGTCCCCGTATCAATGTCCTTTCCAAGAATACTGTTACTACTCTAATTCAGGCCCTTACGATCTTTCTGGATGATGTAATACATTTTTTAACTTGTGTTCTGGCCTCCAGTTTCTCAATACTTCAGTTTGTTAAACACGTTACTCTCAGATGTATCTTTCTAAAGCAGTACTTGGCTGATATCACTTTGTTTCTCAAAAACCTTAAAAATCTTTATGCTGCTAACAAAATAAAGTTCGAACTTCTTAGATCTTTAACAATCCAACTTCATTTTGTCTTTCTGATGGAATCTTCTACCATCCTTCATCCCACCAGGACCATTATTCATTCCTTGAATACGCTTACAAAGTTGTCATCTCTGTGTCTTTGCTCCTGCTCTTCCATCTATCTGGAATGCCTGTTACCTGTCTCTGTCAAAATCCTCCTTATTATTCAAGGCCTGTTTAGCTGTCACGTTTTCACTCTAACTGGAAATAATGCTTTCCTTTCTTAATTACCTTGGTGTTTTAGGCCTTTCATAAAGCTCAGATCTCTTTATTCCTTCAATTAGAGAAAACCATGCTTATGTCTCACCTTCCCATTTAGATTAAGACATGCTTCAAGGGCAGAGCTCATATACTACTCATCTTTCTATTTTCCATGGTATCTAGTGGGTAGTACCTTGCACATGGTAGATGTTTAAGAAATACCTATTAACTTCATGAATGTGTCACATTTTTGGGAGATAATCAGTTGTTTGAAGAAAAGCTTTAATGTTAGTCAGCCCAGAGAAGGGTTTATGAGGTAGGCCTTTGAAAAGTTGTAGTTACTTACTCGTTCTTTTAACTGGATTACTTCTTTGTCTTTTTGTTGTTTCCACTGTCTAAACTTCTCAGCATCCTCTTTCATCTGACGCATTAACTGTACCCGCTGGCTTTTCATCACCTGTAAAAACAAAACCCAGTACAAGTATTAGTCATCTGCACTTATTCTAGGCTGATGTGCAGATGGATAGACTAACTATTAAGAAGAGAGAAAACCCAGAGCTAAGCTGAGAAGGCTGCCACAGACTTTCTGATTAGGCTTGCAATACCCCTTGCTACGCTTGCACGGGCTTTCCAAGTATAGACTATGCAAATGAACATGCTGAAGAAACTTAAAAAAAAAAAATGTACCGACAGCTAAATGCAGCCCAAATTCTTTGTATATAAATGAAATTTCAAGGAAATATCTCCTAAGCCTCAAGGACAAATTCACCTAGCAACCATGGATTCTAAAGGTTTCAGTATAAGCGGCCTGTGACTCCGCCTTGCATATGTCAGAAGTCGGGACATTCAGTGACTGAAAATATTTTCCAGGTGTCGTCACTTTGCAACTACTTTACAAAATTATTGTACATAATCATGGAAGGTGGTCAGGATATCACCACAAAATATCAAGGTATCTTTCTCCTTTGGTTTCCGAGATGCTCACATTAAGCACTGAATGCTCAAGCAGGGTTTTTTCATTCAGATTCTCGAAAACTACCAGGACAACGTCCTGTAAAAGGGACATTTATGGAGAGTCACACATTTGAAATGATGGCCCTGCCTGCTACTTTCTCACCTGACAACACCTCCGTAGTATAATTCTAAATGGAACACCTATGTTTGTAAGTTTTAAGGAAATAAACCCAAGGATGAGGGTTTATTACCCTTATCTCCTGGTTCAGTTTGGAAACGGTATGCTCTGTGGATTCTTTCAGCTTCAGGAGTTTGGACTGTTCATTCAGTTTCTTCTTCAGATCAGCCATTTGACCCTCTAGCTCCTGGAGACGTTTACGGCGGCGCTCACTCAACCTAAAAACAGATGCTATGGGAATGAAGACTAGGAGCAGCGAAGCCTGACTTCAAAAGACATAGTATTCGACTCCAGGTTCACAATCCTGATATATATAAAAGAGGTGGTCAGTCACATAGCCATCTTTAAATAAAGAATAACCACCCAAACAACCAAAATGGTCTCAATAATGGGAGCTCAATACCAAGAGTAAAACAACAAATTTTTTGAGTGTATAACAATGCAATCGACTCAATACATCACTCCCCTCCACTATGCTAAAAGGATGGTTCTTTGAGGATATTTCACTTTAGTTTAGCTGTAAAGGAATAATTTGAATGATTATTACACTAGTCTGAGATAGAAAGCAAACATTCAGCATAACATTTAAGAACGTGAACTTCAGATTCAACAGAGATAGAATAGTAAAAGTGAGTAAAAAGAAGGTAGAATAGCCAATGAGGAAGAGGTCTGAGGAAGAGGAGGATATTCTGGTTATCTGTCCTGGTTTTATTCTTTATTATTATTTTTTTCCCCCAAATACTTTTATTTTTTCAGTGTTACAAGATTCATTGTTCATGTACCACACCCAGTGCTCCATGCAATATGTGCCCTCCTCAATCTTTATTAATTTTTTTAAGTAGCTTCCATGCCTAGCGGGGCCCAAGTGGGGCTTGAACTCATGACCTTGAGATCGAGACCTGAGCTGAGATCAAGAGTCTGATGTTTAACAGACTGAGCCACCCCGGGCACCCCGTTTTAATTTTTTTCCCTTTTTTTTCTTAAGATTTTTATTTATTTATTTGACACAGAGAGAGAGAGAGCGAGCACAAGCAGGTGGAGTAGCAGGTAGAGACAGAGAAGCAGGCTCCCCACTGAGCGAGGAGCCAGATGTGGGGCTCGATCCCAGGACCCTGGGATCATGACCTGAGCCGAAAGCAGTCACTTAACCAACTGAGCCACCCAGACGCCCCTTGATTTTATTTTTAACTGACTAAAGGATGGCTAGATTATTCTTTCATTTACTAGCCTGGACATTAATTCTATTGACAAGCTAATTGGCCATCAGTGCAGGGACGAAGAAACTGCAGCTGTCTAGTAGGTCTGATAATCTTTCAGAATCCAGCTCAAATTCTAACTTCTCATAAAGCCTTTCTTGATCATGCTGGGCTAAACTGATATCTCCTGACTCTGAACTCTTGAAGCAATTACTGCCTAGGAAATTTATCTAGCTACTAAGCACATGCTGCTATGGCATTCTTTTACTGACATCATGAGGTACTGTTTAAAATCCCAATTAACTTTTCTTCTGTTTAGATCTCCTCTCTACAACTAGGTGTAAATCCTGTGGGGGCAGAAAATGGCTCTTTAACTTCTCTATTTCCTTTATAACTCCTCACACATAGTAGGGGCTTGACATAATACTTATTGGATGTATTCTCACTTGGCTTGGTTGACATCCTTCTTTGTTGTCTGAAGTTCAAGAACCAATTCTTCTTTTTCCTTTTGCAGATTGATGACTTCCAATTCTAGATTTTTTATGTTATCCTAGAAATGTTATAGGTCAGAGACAAAGCATTAAAAGGCACGGGAAGAGACTCATTTAAAATAAAGAAAATCACTTCAACATTCCACCTCTTAAGGAACTATGTATTCAATTTTACCACTTCAATCGCACACTAAAAACATCTGTACTTGATTTAAGGAGATTAAAGTTATGTAGTGGTAAAAGTATAAACTTGGAATCCAAAAGCCTGGGTTTGAACCTTGAGTCTAGCACTTAATGTCTAAATATCTTAAGGGAAGTCATTTCATCTCTTTTTAGCCTTAGTTTCTATGCAGAAAAGAGTTAATATAGCAGGCCTGAGACTGCTGTTCTTAAAAAAGGGCTGCTTGCAAGATTGGTCCTCAGCTCAGGTGTGTGAACTTGGGTTTTGATAGGGTTTCCATCCTTTTGATAAGAGTGGCTCATATGCCAAGCAAGAGACTCTTAACCATAGAGAACAAACTGATGGTTACCAGAGGGGAGGTGGGTGGAGGGATGGGTGAAATGGGTGATGGGGATTGAGGGCACTTGCTGTGATGAGCACTGGGTGATGTATGGAGTTGTTGAATCGCTATATTGTACACCTGAAACTAATATTACACTGTATGCTAACTAACAGGAATGAAAACAAAACCTTAAAAAAAAATCCCTGGACTCCTAGACTCCAGGGAGCTTCCCTGATAGACAACATTTCACACATGTTGTCACAACCCATTGCTAGAGGAATTAAATAATACATATTGTGTTACTCCATTGGGAGAAGACTCTTAGAAGCTTGCATCTGGTTTCCTTCAGACTTTGCCCCAAGTGCCTTTTCCCTTTGCTGGTTCTGTTTTGTATCTTTCCACTGTAATAACTCATAGCTGTATGACTATATGCCGAGTCCTTTGAGTCATCCTGGCAAATTGTCAAACCTGGGGGTGGTCTTGGGGGCCCCCGAGAGTTTCCCTATCTATGTAAACAATTAACAACACCACTTACCTCACAGGGTTGTTGGGAAGATCAAGTAAGATAAAAAAGCTATGACATTTTGTAAATAGTAAAGGGCTGCACAAACATCCTTATATTCAGAACTTTCAAACATATATATTCAATACCAACTGCAGTTCTGCATGCATTTAGGAAATGAATTCCAGAAACTGAATTTTAGTAGTTTCCAAGATTAGGAAAATCCAATAGATTCCTTCCTGTTCTCATAACCAAAAAATTAGAGGAAACTGGCTGAATGAGTGGTTGGTAGCCAAGAAGATTATGTGCAGGTCTTAGACCAGTATTGAAATGACACAAAGAGGCAGGTTGGGTGGGGCTGTATCAGAGAAGCTTTCTAAATAGGCAAGAGCTGTTTTCCACAAAATCTCCTGAGCCATGCTAGTATCCAATGAAAATCAATCTCATTGCTTTATAGTTACCTTGCGTATTTAAACTGGCAATGTGTGTGTGTGTGTGTGTGTGTATACACTTAGGGAAATAACACATGAAAATACTGTGGTAAAAAATAATCCAGATAATACATATAAAGGGCAAGTTCCCTCTGCTGCCCTACTCTTCCAAAATTCCAGTCCCCTATCCAGAACTAACCATGGTTATCAGCCTGGTCCAAATCTTCCAGACAGTTTTTTCTAGACATTCACATATATGTAAAGACCTTAAAAATATATATATAGCTAATAAACACATAAGTACATTGTAGCAAATGTCTAGATATTTATGTAGATACAAAAATAATATATACATATGTGTGAGTGTGTACCTATTGAAATGTGTAAAAGATAAGTAGAATTACACTGTATGTATATATTATTCTGTAACTTGCTTTTTTCCAGTCTTAGAGATTTATTTTTATCATTGCATATAGATCTAACTCATGTTTTTGCCATAATGAAATATTCTTGTGCATGCCTTCTGTGCACATGCACAAGGTTTTTCTAGGGTAAGAACAAGTGGAATTACAGAGTCATGGGGGTACACACTTTTAATTTTCATAGATACTGCTGCTAAATTTTCCTCTAAAGTGACTATTCCAATTTATACTCTTGCTAGCTCAGTAGGAGAGTACTGGTGTCCCTACACCCTTACCAACATTTCATATTAGAACACTTCAAAATTTTTACCAATTGGATAGGTGAGAAATAGTATCTTTTCATTATATATATGCCATATTTACTCAAAACTGTCTGATTCCACAAAGGGAGTTGAGTCCTGGGTTACTAGAACTCACGGGAATCTTCATTAATCAGAACCTATACCTCCTCAAATTTTTCTACAGCAATTCTTCAGTGATAAAAAAAATACTTAGAACAAGAAACTACCTTTATTTCTTAGAAAGAGAGTGATTTACATGTGATGAAAAGGTACTGTTGACAGTAAGAATTTGCTTCCTCTTTTTTTTTAAAGATTTTAATTTATTTACTTGACAGAGAAAGAGAGAGAGACACTACAAGCAGGGGGAGTGGCAGGTAGAGGGAGAGGGAGAAGCAGGCTCCCCAATGATCAGGGAGCCTGACGTGGGGCTCCATCCCAGCACCCTGGGATCATGACCTGAGCTGAAACCAAGAGTCAGCACTTAACCGACTATGCCACAAAGGCGACCCTAAAGTAATTCTATTTTTAATCTATTTTTAATTCTATTTTTAATCTTTCCCCAGTGGTTGTACCAGTTTGCATTCCCACCAATAGTTCCTTTTTCTCCACATCCTCGCCAATACTTGTTTCTTGGGTTTTTGATTTTAGTCATTCTGACAGGTATGAGGTGGTATCTCATTGTGGTTTTGATTTGCGATAATGTCTAAAATTTTTAAATTAACGTATTATACTACCAACTATTATCTACAAAAATGAGTTAAGTGTCAGAAGGAACAGCTTAAAGAATTTAAAGTATAAGCCTAGGGAACAGGGGAAAAGGTAGTAGGGCAGGAATTGTTTTTATTTTTCTGAATATTGTACTGTTTGGCTTTTACAAATGATATACATGCATCTGACATAAATAAAAATTAAGTTTAAAAAATGTTAAACAAGACTATAATAACAAAAAGGAAATAAAACCTCTAATGTCAACTCAGTTATTATTTTGGAATACCCAAGGGCAATTCTCTACCCCAAGGAAAAAAAGCGTTGAAAATTATTTCGGAGAAACACTTTTCTTGTTTTTACTCTGGAAATTTAGGAGAGCTGATGGTAGAAACGAATGAATACTGTCAAGATTTCCTGATACCACCATGTAGGACCTGAGGGTGGTAGGATACAGCTAGATGGGGAAACAATCCACCCTTTCCTCTACCAGTGCTGGTAACATCACTTGGTGGATGGGAAACACTGAGCTACAGTGGAAAATAAGGTCTGGAGCAAGGGTAACTCTGTGGAATAACCTGAAAGCCAAAGACCTGTCTTTCAGTAAAGACCTGATTATTAATTAGCAATGGCCAGTTAGAACTACAACTAGGAAAAACAGTTTAGCCTTTGCCCAGTCAAGTGATACCCATTATAAGTCTCCTCCCATTTCACATTATAACCAAGGCCATCTACTAAGAGATCTATCTTTCTTAGAATCTCAGTATAGTTATTAGAACAAAATTTCTCCACAAGTAGGGACCACATTTATTGTTATGTTATCAAACTATTTATTAAATACCCATTGCATAAGGTAAGGTATTAGATTAAATGAAACAAAATTGCAGGTTCCCTATCCTGAATGTATCCTTTTTTGGAAACCAACTCTGCAACTCCATGTGTGCTACGCACATTATGTTATCTCATCATCATCACAGTGTGCCTGTTCTCCTCCCATACAATTAAAGAGAGATGGTAGACATGAACAAAGGCTGCTCTAGTAAATATCTTACCTGGTACTGGAAATGAATGGGCTGTAGTTGGCTGTCATTCTGAGTCATCTTTCTGGCGAGGGCCTCTTTTAGCGCAAGGGCTTTATTCAACTCAACCAGCTCCTTAGACATCTGAGCTTGACGTAGAGCATGCTGAGTAGTGAAAGCATCAGAAGACCTACTGGTCTCTGGACTGGTTTCCACTTGCTGGAAAAGAACAGGATAATGATTTGTAAGAGAAACAAACCATCGGAGTTCCTTAGGTCCTGCTTCATCAGATCTCATAGCCACCTCTCCATTACTGGTCCCTCTGTTCTTTTAAAAACATGAATTCTTGTACATTTGCATTAAACATATAAGTTGAATCGAGTCTAGCCTATTTCCCTGCTCTCACAGCACCTTATTTCTTATATCCTTTAACTGACCCTTCTAGAGTAAACTAAATTTCTTGCTCTTTCCTTTATTGATCGGGCTAACATTTCTTGGCTTTTACCTCATTCAAAGGGGTCATTACAGGAGAAAGAATTCTGGAAACGGCACTTTAGGAATGGTGGCATTGGAGAAAAGGCTTCATTTATTCTCACAGAGCTCACCTCTGGCACTTGATTTATCTCTTATCTTTCTTCTTTCAGAATATGAAAAATACCGATACATGTTTGTTTTGGGGGGAAAAAGATGTCTCAAGCAAACCATTGTCTGGCCTTCCATTCTGACTTTATAACCTTTAGCCAACATCTAGTACATTTTTATCTATTCGTGTAACTCGAACACTCCAGATATTCTCCTTGGTTCTTTTAGCTCCTAACCATCCCATCCACAGAAAAAGTATAATGAGAAAAAAAATCTCTTCCATGTCTTCTCTGATGCATTTTCGACTTTGCCAGAATTTCCTGATTTGTTCCTTTCCTCATCCTAACTTGCTAGACAACAGATGCAGGATCCTAGCATCTAACAAGGAATCGGTAAGCCAGATTGCAAATAAGGAAAATGACATCCCTGAGATGCCCTGCCATCCATTACCAGTTACACTAAGTTATACAATTAGAGATGGAGACTATCCAATTTAGGGGTTTTCCAGAGCTGACATTTACACTCAAGATTTCTGGATTTCCAAGGTATTCTATGGAGGATGGTAGCAATCGGGGATGCTCTTCCTCAGCTGAGTGATACATTGCAGGAAATGGCACAGTTAAAGCTCCTAGTTCTACACAAAGCCAATTACTTACAGCTTCTGGTTCCACTGTGGTATCAATGGCTGCAGCCATGCAAGCAACAGTTTCATCCTGCAATGACAAATGATGTTTCAGTTTAGGAAGAGACTCTGAAGTGAAGCTTACCAGTGGATTTTATATCGCTTATTCAATTTTTTTTTCAAGTGTATAGAGAGACCGTTTAAGGCGCTGGACCCATTTTGAGGTACACATACACCCCAAACCACAGATTTCCATTTCCCACCTCTTAAGAGTTTATCCTCGTTATAAGGTCAATCGTGTGCTCGTTGTAAAAAAAAAAAAAAAAGTTCATGTGGCAATTGACATATTTACTGCACCTCTCCTGCTCTGCCAGAGATCAATGGGCCAGAGTGAAACATTAGCCATTCTCACAGGCCAAAGTTTAACCCGTTTTATAGACTCTACTCTTTCTTTATGTTTTTACCACTAAGTCTACCTCTATGATGTACGGGTCTAGCCAGTTCTCATGGACATACTACCCTAAAAACAGACATATGAAATAAAGGCAATGCAGTAGAAAAGTGAATAGAATGAAAGGTTATTTTGTTTTTTTGTTTTTACAGTCAGTCGAGGTAGCAAGAGCCTACGCTAGGAGATACATTCCACAGGTAGACACCCCGGAAAGATGTGCTCCTGAAGTCACACGAATATCCTGCAGCTTCTCTCCCTCATGTACATAAGAACCAATCAATCATATGCAGCTATTCTAGGAAGTGGTTACTTGAAAGGAAAGGGTAAGCACCTATTCCCTTCCAGAGAAGGGCTATTCCTCTTTTGGGCACTGGAACAACCACTATCTAAAAGGGGAACCTAAAACCATGTATTAGGCCTATTTTGTTCATAGACTGTCATATAAGTGAGCTCTGTTCTCTCCACTGGAATTTAGGCTTTATTTGGCATTGGGCCATATGGATTACCACTTCTGTTTAAGTGATTCTGCAAGCCCTGGGAAGAAAGGATTCTTTCCAGGAAGTCACATGATTAAAGAGGTCATAGGTGAAAGAGCTATTGGCTCAATAGCAAAGAAAGAATTTAGGGTTAGCACACAGAGTGTCTGCATCAGTCCAGTGAAACATTACATAGTTGTTGAAACTTGAATCTCAGTACCTTCAAGGCGAGGAGCAAAAGAGGCCCTTAAGAAGTGCTATTTGTAAAGCACTTCCCTGCCCAGAAATTCCCAATCAGTGAGACTCAAAGAAAATTCAGAGGAAGCTCCAGTGTTCCACATCCCTTCTCATCATTACAATACTCGTGACTCTCCAAGGGCCAGACATGAGATCCTTCTGGAACAACAGCACTTCGATATGCTATAGGTTAACGGTTACCCCTTCTTCCCTCCCCTATTTTCAGTTTCAGTAAATGGCCTACTTATAGACCTATCCTAGATTAGTAAAGCCTGTAACACTGGCTTTTGGAGACTTTTTTCTAGGACCTTCCAGAGGGTCAGGATCAAAGTAGATGGGTTAATCTTTGAAGAAGACATGTTACTGTGGGTTTACCTTTTGGTCTGTGGCCCAATAAAATTTTATAATGTGAAAGTTTAAGCTTTGGTGACATGTTCTACATGAACATGTTAGGATTCTGCCTTCATAAGCCTAAATACAAATACATAACAATAGGATTTATTTCATCTACAGCCTCTCTCTCTCTCTCATTCTAAGGCTGCAGTGGAGAACCTCTCGTAAGGTAAAAATACATGATTTGCTGAAGGTGATGGTCAGGGAAACAAAGCTAAGGTACACTGAGCTATATTATATTAACCAGCAATACCCTCCCATATGAAGTTCGCACTTGGAGGCTGTAGGCAATACCATTACTGGGCATGCAAAATGCCTTTTGTGGAACCGGTTTTAGAGGAGGGGGTAAAAACAGCAACAACAAAATTTGATTTTGTGGGAACTGAAAGGACTGCATGAATTTCCTCACAGGTGACTGCAGCAAGGAGGTTTGTTTGAATTGTGTTTTAAAGGAAGAAATGGTACAGTTTAGTGCTTAAAGCCCCAGGGGGAAGATTCCGGAACAGTGATTGCCTTCATCACTGAAAAGGGGGTGTTCACCCGTCACTTAAAATAAAAATAGTTTTAATCCTGAACGAAGGGCACAAGCACTTACATTTGAAACATTTTGCTTTCACTGTAGTGAGTCTTAATAAAAGCCACAGGATACGTTGTTGTGTATTTCCAAAAAATATGTAGCTGGGAGGGTCCCCAAACAATAGACGCGGAGAACTCTGATTCAAGAGTCCAGCAGGAACCCTGGGCAAAGGGGTTTACTCTGCCTAACTGTGACAGTGGAGGGAAGCCAGGCGCTTTATCAGCTTGCGGCAATCTTTAGTACCTTCTCGCTTCAGGCGCCAAGTGAATTTTTGCGGCAGATTCAGCGATTCTACAGAGTCCCTGTGAGTCAGCCACCACTAGCGACTTCCTCTAGAGGCACGCCAGGGACCAGTCATATCACCAGATCCTCACCGCGGATATGCCTTCTCTTCTGTTAACGACTGGTCTCCATGGGTTTCCTTCATCCTCCCCATGTGACTCGAAGCCCCAGAAATGAGGTGGTGGGAAATCCTCTAAGATTGGTGGGGTGGCCATGAAAGACGGTGTCCTGGGTCGCTCTTTTGTGATCATTTAAGCTTCAGCTCCAGTACAGTCCCACAGCCTAGATTATCTTAATTCTGAGGCAGCTCACACAAGGTGTTCAGACATCAGATGTTTCAGCGATATTAAAGTGGAATTATCGATGGTGAAATTTCACCTTGTGATAGCCATTCTCTGGCGTACACTCTATAATTTAGCCACAATGAAGTCCTTATTATGTTCTAAATTTTCATCCCTTTTTGCTTTGGTATATACCTTTTTCTCTATATAGACTGTCTTTTCTCTTTTGTGTGACAAACTTCTATTCAGTTTTTAGAGCCCAGTTTCTCCTGTACTGACTTCCTGAATTTTCCAGGCAGTTAATCACCGTTTGCTCATATTGCTGATGTAAGAGGATTAAAACAGAAAGAGAGGGTTCTTAGTTTTCCTTGCCTCCTTTCCCCCTTCTTTGCCACCTCTCCCACTTGTGAACCTTAACCAACGAACAAACCACAAGGCTTGCAAGAATGACCCTTGAAAATAATCGGACAGTTAGCAGGATGGGGTCGCACCACTGTTCTTAATTTAAGCAAGAAGCACGAAAACTGGAACAGCCTCCAACCAAAAATTTTGTGGCAATTAACCACAGAACTGCTACCTGAGCCAAACCACAAGGACACACCCCCCTCCCTTCTCACCTTACAAAACTCTAATCCTGCTTTGACTCAGGGAGTTACCTGGAGTTCAGGAGCTCCCTGAGTGCCTCGGCTGAATGATGCCTTTAGCCTCTTTTGGAGTCACTTAAACTATTTTCTCTTGATATTAATACAGTACTCACCAAGGTCACACAGCTAGTAACCAGGGTCTGTCTGGCTCTTGGAGCCCAGGTTCTCAACTGCTGTGGTCTGCGTGTTGGACAAATGAGCTGTCATCTCGGACTGCTCGGGACAGTTTTGTACGGTACTACTTGTTCTAAAACACTGCTTTCTAGTCTTTTGGGGAGTTTACTCATTAGTTTATTGGAACTCATCCTAACCCTTCCTTCCACAAGAATGTATGGTATTTTTTAAACTGACTCTTTCAGAGTAAAATACAGGTGTAGATGATCCTGTGATACCGTTTTGACAAGTCTAGAAAACACTGAACAAGAGCTGAGATGGAGAAATCACTGTTCTGGTAGAGTTAAAGCCTCTGCCCAAGAGCTAGAAATTACCACCAGTCAAATACGAACATGTCAGGGGTTCAGAATGATAAACAAGAGGGTATAGATGGGACAAAAGCAACCATAACCCCTTAACCAACCATGGTCCCTTAACATAATATGATTTCAACTTAAAAAAAAAAGTATCTATGCCTAAGGGCTAAACTAGAGAAGGAACACCAAAGATAAAAAGTCTTTAGGGTGGTAGGATTGTACGAATTTTTCTTCTGGGAAAAACAAGAAATACCCACCACTGACTCCCCCCAATACTACTACTGTAATTCTAAAAATAAATAAAAATGGGAACTTATAGAACAATCATTCAAACTAATTTATTATTGGTTAGAAAGGAGAGCTATGGTATTCCCTGGTTGCTCTAAGTTATCTGTCACAACCCAGCGTGTTTAAAATCAAGGTGTGGCACAAGGCCTCTCTTTAAGTTAGCCTACACTGAAGGGACAGCAAGTCAATGACTGCCACCCGTGCTACCGGGCAATTTTGCAACTGCTCTGTTGCTGTGCCCAGCATTTGAGTAGAGTACTGAAATCTGAACGTGCCATTGCATATGTAAGCTATGAGTGTTTTAACGAATTCAATATTCCGATCACATCCAGTGATCCATGATCTCTGTCCTCAAACAGCTCACAATCTAGTTGTTTCGGCAAAAGGCACAGAGTTAGACACGTGTATATGCAGCGAGTGAAACAAACGAAAGCAATATGTCTATTTACACTGCCCCTCCTTGGCTTACCGATAGCTGGGTAATCACGTGCTGCAGGTTACGAATTATCTCTACGTTTTCTTTTAATTCCTGGTCTTCCAAAGTTTCCACTAACTTCTGCAGATCCACTTTGAGGCTGACAAGTCAAACAAAGGAACCCAAAGGTTAATCATACTGCAAAGACCTGAGGATCGATGATTATATACTAAGGTTACAGGTCACTAGCAGACATTTGGTACGAAACTTACGCCGCATGCTGCCTGAGTTCCTCCAGCTTGGCGTTCATCTTTTCATTCGCTTGTTCTGTCTGCAACAGAGACCCAGGAGATCATCAGTGGCAATGCTGGACAGCCTCACCTAATTGCGCCCTCTCTCCTACTCCTATGCATTAAAACCTAGGTAGAGAGGTTGCCTTCTTTGCTGTAATCGAGGATTCAGTGGGCTTTGGTGATTTAGTGAGAAATGACTTTTTTTTTTTAACAGAATCATGGAAATTAGCCCTTCAGTCAACATGAGCTACTGAAAATAGCATCCAAGCAGCTGGGTCTTATGCTTGCCATGAAGCTCAGACTATGGTGTGGAGTGTGAAGCCTTAATTCCATATAGAACTTTGCAACTGGGGGAAAAGCAATACTTCCTGGCACGCTACTCCCTGCTGTTTGCAAAAAACCCACTTACTTTAAACTGCCTCCTACGCTATACTGTTCCGTAGCCCCAGCATAAGGGCACTGAAAACATAAAAGGGCCTCACATTGAATATGAGCTGAGCTTTTTTTTTTTCAAGTTACACTATCTGATATGGTAGGCTGGTTTTAGTAAGAGAAAGCAAGAAAAAGGGTGAGGCACAAGAATATGGCAGAGAAGAAACAGCAGAGGGAGATACATTTTGGGAAGGGTGATTGATATTTTCCATTTTATCTCAATCACGGTATCTGTAACATGCGAGATGCTGCAACAGATTGGGGAAGGACAGTTTATAGAGGACAACAGTGTTGAGCTTGTTATGACATTCTAACAGGACATCAAGCAATAAGCCTTCCCGTAGCCATTATAACAACCTTATCAAGTTCAGAGGGGTGTGTGGCTAGAGTAACAGGTACCGTCTGTTACGTCAGCCACACTCACATACGTGTGAAACGCAGCTTCTGGAGTTACTTCAAAGGCAGAGAATACAGCACTGGAGACAGAAAACTGTACATAAAAATCCTCCAGTTCCCATTTTCACCCTTCCTGTAGCAATGGACAATGGATATAGGATTTGGCCCCCTTTAAAGAATCTTTAAGCAGATTACGCCTTCCTGACTAGAGAGCACACGGATGCATGAAGGTGTATAAATTACAGACGTTCAGTTACATTTTGGTGGAAACTCATTTTCACTTTTGGCAATAGTTGTGCTATTAAAAATTGAGTTGTATTTAGGCTAGTGGAAAAATGTTAGTGGCAGAGCCAGCACACACCGATTCAGGTTACTATCAGACAGGTAGTAGGATACGGAACCGGAGTAATCAGTTATATAGGGATCCACTATTTGGAAAATAACCATATGGGAAAGGAATTAACATTAATTTCCCAGCTGTTCTATCTCACCATGGCGGCTGTTAGTACAGAGTACAAAATGTGACAACATTAGGGGAAGGGAGGTAGAGAAGACCTAAAATCTTACTGAGGGGCCAGTTACTTGCTATTACGGATAATAAAGATTAGGTAGGACTTTAGGCGACAGAAGGATCTGGTTCTTTCCTTTCCGGTGTTTTAGAACAAATCTATTTTAAAATCAGATTCATGTGGATTCTCTGTGGTGGATATATAGAATATATACGATTCTTTCAATTTTTCTGTATGTTTGATTATAAGCCCATGTGTCTATCCTAAAGGGGCTCCATGGAGGATATGGTAATATGAATCCATTTCTTTCCACATAACTCGTCTCTCATAATGAGAAGCTTGTTAAATATTTCTGAAACCAAAGCTAGTAAACATCCAGATTGCTAGTGGCTTAGTCGTGGGGCCTCACCAAAATGATCCTCTCCAACATTTGGGCTGTCTGACCAGCTGCCTCGCTCAGACCACGACTTAATTTTTCATTCTCCTCTACGAGGGACTGATTCTTCTCCATCAGGGACTGTAGACTTTCTGATGGTTCCACACTAAAACAAAGAAAGAAACATATTAGAAACAGATCTGTTAATAACAGCTATATCAAAGGTGGATAAAAATATATCCCATAGACCTTTTAGGTGCAGGGGGTTGGTTTAAAATTAACCCCCAAAAGTCTGGGAAAAAGTATGTCCATTCCAATCTATCCTTCCAGTCAGGTCGTATATTGAATGAATAAGAAATATATGCCTGAAATCCTTTGAATTAATGGTTTGCAGGAAGGTAATAATTCAGAGCCAGCCATGGTTGCAACAGAAATGACTAACCTCTATCCTTGGCTCTTGGTTTAAGATCTCTCTATTTGTGCCGTGTAGTTAAGAAGTGAAGGCTAAGCAAAATAAGTCAATCAGAGAAAGACAATTATCATACGATCTCATTCATATGTGGAATTTAAGAAACAAAACAGATGAACATAGGGGAAGGCAGGCAAAAAATAAAACAAGACAAAATCAGAGAGGGAGACAGACTATAAGAGACTCAATCATAGGAAACTGAGGGTTGCTGGAGGGGAGAGGGGTGGGGGGAGGGGAGAGGGGTGGGGAGATGGGGTCACTGGGTGATATATTATATGTTAATTGAATTTAAATAGAAAACAGACAAAAGAAGTGAAAACTAACTGTAGCTAAGATACATGTTGTCTCCCTCCTCTTCCCACTCCTGTAGCCAAAACTCCCTCTCAATCCCTCATTAAAGATTAGGGAAGCAAGGAAGGAAGAGGTAAGGAGGAGGGAGAAGTGACACTGCTTAGGGCTGAAATTTAACCTCATCAATATAAGTCAACTACCTATTTATTGAAGTTTAGGGAAATAGCATTTAAGAAGTCAGAAAGTTGACATAATGACCAGTGGCCACTGAGAGCACATTTCACAACTCTCCATAAATGTTCCCTTCTAAATGTCTGCCTTGCTTGAAACCTCTTGTTCATTTGTCTATCAATTTTAAATTGCTTAGTGTGGGTGGTGGCAACAATGGTGTCCATATCAAGTAGGAGCGGAAGGGAGGAACAGAAATAGCTTGAAGGAATACATATAGATAAGAACCTTTGGAACTTATGCAGATTACTTGGTATCAGTTCTAGACTAATGGAAAAGACCAACAAGATGGACAGTTTGGGTTTTTTTTGTTTGTTTGTTTTTTGGTTTTGTAATCCACTGGGATTCGTTGTTCAAAAGACTGGAAAGTAGGACTGGTGAAAAAAGATCAGAAGAAATATGAAGATTTGGATCTGAAGGAGACTGAAGGGAAAAATGAATAGCTGCCAAGGCTATAATAAAGAGGGAAAAAAGGACAGGGAACAGCTGTTCTCCATCTCAATAAAGGATCGAAAAGGATTTCAGGAATAGATGCCCTCTCACCCAGCTTAAGACCTCCAGGAATTCTTAACAGAAAATCTTAGCATGCTCTTTATCACAAAGTTAATAGCAAGGTCACACCATAAGGTCTAATGTTATACTGCTGAGAATTTACTAAGACTCTTTTTAAAAATTATTTTTAATTAACAAAATGTTTTTAAAGATTTTTATTTGTTTATGTTAGAGAGAGAGGGAGTGTGCACACGAGTGCACAAGCAGGGGGCTGAGAGCGGAGCCTACGTGGGGCCGATCTCACCGCCCCAAAATCATGACCTGAGCCGAAATCAAGAGCCAAACACTCAACTGACTGAGCCACCCAGGCGCCCCGAGAATTTGACTCTTATGAAAGAATGCTCAGTTAAAATGTGGATTATAAAGATAAACTATGGGCAAATTTAGTGTTATTTTAGATTGCTCTGATATTTTCTTATTGTTGTTAAGCTGCAAACTTCCATGCATCATTTATGCAAGTTGACAAGCTCCAAAGTAATGATACTTTTAACTCGATAGTTTTTTTCCTCCTAAAAATTTCCAAGGTTTCTCTAAATGGGGGGAATACAATGGAAAACCAGTGTTTCCTCTTTTGCAGGCTATTTAATGGTCAATGCTTGGAATTCAAGTTAGCTGAGCATGTGCAAATGGATAAACGCTCACAGAAAATCAATGCAAAAGCTTCCATGACGCACATTCAAAGAAAAGAATATAATCCTAGGACAAAAAGTGAAAAAAAAATCCATTTATATGAACTGTATATTTTGTAAAAGGCCTTTATGAGATGTCTCTTTTTTTTATTTGAGAGAGTGAGAGTGAGAGCACGAGCAGGGGGGAGGGGCAGAGGGAAAGGGAGAAGCAGACTCCCTGCTGAGCAGGGAGCACGATGTGGGACTTGATCTTAGGACCCTGGGATCATGACCTGAGCTGCAGGCAGACGCTTAACCGATTGACACACCCATCGCCCTGAAATGTCTCTTAAAATATACATTTTTGAGAAAAGAAGTAGCATCCTTATTTCTCTGTAAAACGCTGAACAGCTGAGTTCACTGTTTGATTCATCAACTGTTTCTTAGAATCTATTCCTTGTGTAGCTGAAACTATATCCTGTAGTATACTCTTGATGGTTGGAAGTCTGGAATAGTTTTCATTTGTCTTGTGTTCATTCATCTTGTCTTACATAAAACAGATCTGTGCTAAACTGAAAGGAAAGGAAGATGGGTCAATGCTTCTAAACTAGTTAAACTAGGGGCAACTGGGTGGTTCAGTCATTTAAGTGTCCGACTCTTGATTTCAGCTCAGGTCATGATCTCAGGGTTGTGAAATTGAGCCCCGCATTGGGCTCTGCACTCAGCGGGGTGTCGGCTGGAGATTCTTCTTTCTCTCTCCCTTTGCCCCTCCCCCTGCGTGCTCTCTCTCAAGAAATAAATAAAATCTTAAAAAATAAACTGGTTAAACTAGATTAGATCTTTAAGAGACCCTAGCTTCCCTCAATTTCTTTACCCAACATTCTTAAAATATTACCAGGAAACCAAGATTAAATTACCCAAAGAGGGAAAATTACAAAGAGAAGGGTGGTCATCTCTGGGTGATAAAATTATGGCAATTTTAAGATTTATTCTTTATACTTTTCTAAATGTTCTACAAGAAGCAATGTACCCCTTTAAAATGAGAAAAAGATTAAGAGTTATTGAAAATAAGGATATTAAAATAAAATAGGCTCACACATACCTAAGAATAAACTCCAAATGAAAACACGAAATGTAAAAAATAAAACCAACATAAGTTCTAGAAGGAAACATGGGCAAATTCCTCTTTAGCCTTGGTGTAGGGAAAAACATTCTAATTATGAATCAAAATCCAGAAGCATGAGGAGGACGTAAACACCAGAGCCACTTTGGAAAACAATTTGGCAGCTTCTTGAAAACTTAAAGATGCGACCCAACAATTCTACTTCTAGATATCTGCCCAATAAAAAAGATATGTCCGTACAAAAACTTGCAAGTAAATGTTCATAACAGCAAAATTTATTAATAGCCGAAAAGTTGAAACAACTCAGAAGTCCATCAACCAGTCAATGGATAGACAAAACGTGGGTTATCCAGACAGTGGAATACTACTCAGCAATAAAAATGATACAAAGTTAATTATACGTGCTATAACATAGATGAATCTCAAAAATGTTATAGGTGTTATAGGCAGATGGTGCTCTCATACACTGTTGTTGGGAATGCAAACTGGCGTGCCCCCTCTGGAGGGGAATATGGCAATATCTAACAAAATCACACAGGCCCTTACATTTTGCCTCAGCAATCCCATTTCTAGAAATCAACCCTGAAGATAAACCACTAATAACATGAAAACTGAATAACACAAGGTTATTCACTGCAGTATGTTTGTAATTACAAAACACTGGAAACAACATAAATGCCCATACATAGGAAAGTCATTGAATTAATATGTTTGGCATGTGTACACGAAGAAGAGTGCCATGCACCTGTGAAAAAGAGTGAGGAAGATGACATCTATGAACTGGTAAGAAGTGATTTCCAGGAAATGCTGAGAAGAGGAAAGCCACAAAGACTATCTGTGGTATACTACCATTCATATAAGAAGAGGATATGAAAAAATATATAAGTATATGCTCATTTGTACAGGAGAAATACAGGAAGGCTACGCCAGAAACTAAAGAGATTGGTTAAATACGGAAGATGGAGAAAAGTGGTAGAAATAGGGTGCGATGGGAATGGGGTAGCAGGCATGAAGAGGAAATGACATTTCACTGAATATTTTTTTAAAAAAATATTGGGGCAAATAAAAAACGTAACAAAATTTACCATCTTCACCATTTCTTAAGCGTACATACAGTTCAGTAGACTTAAGTATGTTCACATTATTGTGCAATGGATCTCCAGAACTTTTTCATCTTGCAAAACTGAAACTTCATGCCCATTCAATAACTCCCTGTTCCCACTGCCCCCCCCCAGTCTATTCTTTCAGTTTTCTGCCATTGCTTTTATTTATTTTTTAAAAGATTTTATTATTTATTTATTTGATAGACCCAGAGAGTACAAGCAGGGGAATGGCAGAGGGAGAAGGAGAAGCAGGCTCCCCACTGAGCAGGGAGCCCGACGCAGGGCTTGATCCCAGGACCCTGGGATCACAACCCGAGCCAAAGGCAGACACCTAACTAGCTGAGCCACTCAGGTGCTCCCTGCCATTGCTTTTATTTCTACACTGTTCTTTACGTTCTCCTATATGGACATAGGCCTTTGCCTATGTTTTCCTCTAGTTCTTTTGTGGGTTCTTCTTTTTTAAAAAAATTGTGTGAAAACATACAAAACTGGGGTGCCTGGGTGGCTCAAATCGTTAAGCGTCTGATTCTTGGTTTCGGCTCTGGTCATGATCTCAGGGTCGTGAGATCGAGCCCTGCATCAGGCTCCATGCTCAGCGGGGAGTCTGCTTGAGATTCCTTCTTTCTCCCTCTGTCCCTCCCCCCAACTGGCGCATGCTCTCTGTCTCTCTCTAAAATAAATAAATGAATCTTTAAAAACGACATACAAAACTTACCGTCTTATCCATTGTTAAGTGAACAGTTGAGTAGCGTTAAGTACATTTACATTGTTGTAAAACAGATCTCCAGAACCTTTATCTTGTGAAACTGAAACCCTGCACCCATTAAACAACTCCCTTTTGGCCCTGCCTCCCCAGCCCCAGGTCACCACCAGTCTACTTTCTGTTTCTGTGAATTTGACTCCTCTAAGTATCTCATATGAGTGGAAACATACAGTATTTTTTTTGTGACTGGCTTATTTCGCTTAGCATAATGTCCTCAAGATTCACTCATGCTGTAACATGTACTAGGATTTTCTTCCTTTTTAAGGTTGAATAATATTCCACCACACACACACACACACACACACACACACACACACACACACACACACACATTTGCATATTTGCTTTATCCATTCATCCACTGGTGGACATTTGTGTTGCTTCCAGTTCCTGGCTATTGAGAATAGTGCGAATAGTGCTGCTATGAACATGGCTGTACAGATATTTCTTTAAGACCCTGCTTTCAATTCTTTTGGATATATACTCAGAAGTGGGATTGCTGGATCATGTGACAGTTCTATTTTAACTGTTTGAGGAACCTCCATACTGTTTTCCATAGTGGTTATATTATATTTACAACTTATATTTATATATTTACAAGTTTATATTACATATAAACTTGTATATATATGTGTAAATTTATATATTTACAAGTTATATTTACAATCCTTTCAGCAGTGTACAAAGCTTCTTATTTTTCCATATCCTTGCCAACATTTGTTATTCAGTTTTTTTTAAAGATTTTATTTTATTTGAGAGACACAGAGAGAGAGAGAGAGCACGCGAGCTGAGCAGGGGAAGGGGCAGAGGGAGAAGCAGGCTCCCCGCTGAGCAGGGAGCCAGACATGGGGCTCAATCCCAGGACCCTGAGCCGAAGGCAGATGCTTCACCAACTCAGCCATCCAGGCTCCCCTCAGTTTTTTTTATATTAGCAATCCTCATGGGTGTATGGTGATATTTCACTGTGATTTTGATTCGCATTTCGCTGCTGAGTATTTCTTTTTGTATAACTCTGACTCTTAGAGCATCATAGTATTTCATATATCCTTCACAGACCCAGAATATAAACAAACAGTTAAAACCAACCACGATGTAGGGGGAACCCTAAAATGGAATACAAACAGTAACTGTGGGAACCAGTATCTTGCCTGGATACTTTAAGCCTAAAGACAAAAGAACTGTACATAAATGCTGTAATCTAGTTCAGAAAAGTGTTTCTCACAGGGGTATGAAACTACTTCATGTGTATACTAGAACTGAACAAGTAAGTAAATAGATTGCAGATAATGACAACTGGTTTCTCACTGTTGGCAAAAGGAGTTATAAATAAGGGGAGGAGGAAGGCTAAAATGAACTCTGTAGTGTTGGACTGGTATCACGGGTATCGGTTTAAAATCATGGCTTTTAAAAAAAATAGAATAAAATAAAATCATGGCTTTTAATGTATATACAGACAAATATAAAAATATACATATGAGTGTATGTGTGCATTACTAGACATACAGATATTTCCTAGTTCTACCCGCTGAGAGGGCCTCAGTGACACCCCAGTAACAATGAGCACACCTAGCACCCAGAGTGGGTTTCTAAACAATATTTTCCAGTAAAAAAAATCAGGGCTCTCTTGAGATATGGTTGATTCTAGAACTGGGGCAAGGAAAATACAAGATGGGTGTGGAACATCTCCTGGAAATGCTTAAAAACTAGAGGGTGGGGGAACCTGGGTGGCTCAGTTGGTCGAGTGGCAGACTCTGGATTTCAGTTTGGGTCATGCTCTAGGGGTCCTGGGACTGAGCCCCACATGGGCCTCTGTGTTTGGCGGGGAGTCTGCTTGAGGATTCTCTCTCCCTCTCCATCTGCCCCTGCCCCCCCACCACTCACGCTCTCTCTCTCTTTCTCTCTAGAATGGATGAACAAATCTTAAGAACAAAAAACAAAAAACTACTAGAGGGTATATTAAAGAACATACGAACCACCCTGAAGGAGCTCCTACTGGACAAAGCAGGAACAATTTGAGCAATAAGACAAATAATGATAGTAATGGATGTTAACCCATAGAATAAAATAAATACCCATGTGTCTATATGGAAATAAATAAATAAACGAACAAACAAACAAGGGTGAAGAAACAGCTCTTCCTCACAGTAGAATTCCAATTAATAAATTTCTGAGGCCAGAACCGATGTTCTTTCTATCACATCAGGCGGCCTCAAAGCTAACTAGCAAGTTTGACAAGATCCCTATCTTGATACCAAGTGCTGCCAGAATCTTGAGTATATCAGGGGGAAACAACCATCAGGAGAAATGGCCTCTGCTAAAATGTACATTTAAAATTAATCTATGACTCTTACTTTATAGACCCAGGCAGGGTGCCTCCATGGGCTTGTAGCAGCAAGACCTGTAGCTGTTGTACCTGGGAAAAGCAAAGAAAAATAGTCAGCTAATCACCGATCAAAAGCTACTTATCCCTTATCAGCTAAATTACTACAATTAGCCATAGAGTAATTTTACTTGATACCTATGAAATCTAAGGCATATTTTAGGCATTACAGAAAGCATCAGGCTTGATGATTCAGTGACGAAAGTCCAAACAGCATTATATGAATGACTAGTACTTACAAGATGAGTTGTCCCTTTTACCTGAGCATCTTAATGACTTTTTATTGAGCATCGATTTTTAAAAAACCAAACTCAGCACCGGGCTAGGTAATGTGAGGGGGATGCGAGAATAAACTCTCGTGTCCTATTCTCAAGTTTACAATCTAGTCGACAAACACAAGCCTACGGCTCGAAATGGTAGGAAACAATACAGGAGAGAAGATGCCAATTCATAAGGTACAGTTAAGTACTCTCGGGTTCTGAGAAGAAGCAAAATAATGAAATTCCACAACGGTAAAAAGGAGGCGTCCTGGGGCTAGATGTTAGACCAGAGTGCGCGCACAGTGATCCTCTCCCATTTCCTCCTATGACGAATAGAGGAACTGTTCTGCCTCCTATGACCAGTCTCGTTGCTTATGCTTTGGATCCCAACTCTTTTTGCCTCCTGATGAATCATACTTTGTTATCCTTTCTCTCTTCCATATCTTCCACTTCTCCATTTCTACATGATCATTTCTATTAAGATTAAAACATGTTTAGGGCACCTGGGTGGCTCAGTCGGTTAAGCGTCAGCCTTCAGCACAGGTCATGACCTCGGGGTCCTGGGATCGAGCCCCGCGGCGGGTTCCCTGCTCAGTGAGGAAGTCTGCTTCTCCCTCTCTCTCTGTCCCTCCCCACTGCTCATGCATGCGCACACGCTCTCTCTAATAAATAAATAAAATCTAAAAAAAAACCCAGATTAAAACATGTTCAAGTCTCTCCCATCTTAAAACAAAGCAAAAGCACCCTTCTCAATCCCACTTCCTCTTTTGCCCTAGTTCTCCCCTTCACAAAGTTTGAGAGAACAGTCTATACTCATTGCCTCCATTTCCTTTCGTTCACCCCTCGCACTTGCTCCTCAAGCTCCTCTAATCTGATTTTTGCCCATAGCATTCTACTGAAATATCTCTTGCTAAGGTCACCAAGGATCTGTATGTCACTATAACCTATGGGGATTTTTTAGTCTTCATTTTACTTTACTGTTTGCTAGCATTTGGCTTACCGGACACCGTACTTCCCTGCCTTTCTTTCAACTCTTCCAGCTGACCTTCTAAGGCTCTTTCTTGGTTAATCTTTGTGCCAACTGTCCTTTAGATGATACATCCTCAAAGCTCAGTATCAGTTTCTTGCTTTATATTCTCTCCTTGAAGTCTCTCTGCCTAATGGTTTCAGTTACCATCTATAAAGTGGTGACTCCCAAATTTCTCTCAAACACAAATCTTTCTGAATTTAGAGCTTTATGTTCATCTACTTAATATTCCCACTTAGCTGTCTGCTATCCCGAAAACTGGTCCTTTTCTAGTGCACTCCGGGTCAGGGAACGTGCAGTTTCACATGCAGAAATCTGGATGCCAAACCCTCATCCTCTTATCTAAGCCACTGGTCTTTTCTTTCCATCACCGCCACCACCAACCTAAGTCTAAGCCACCATTTATCTCTCACGTGGACCACTGAGTAACTTCTTAACGTCTTCTCCATGAATCTACTCTTGGTCCACTAGAATTCATTTCTACACAGTAGCCAGACCATCATTTCAAAATGTAAATTATCACTGTTACCACCCTGCTTAACATCATTTTTAACATCGTCCATGAGGATTTGATCAGGTCTCTGCTTCTTCTCCAGTCTCATATTGGAATACACTTTCCTGGCTCCCTCCGCTCTAGCCACACTGGCATTCCTTCAGTTCTTCAAATGCACTATATGCCTTCCTAAATCAGGACCTTTTCAGACTTGGTATATGCCTGGCACTGTTCTAAGTGTTTTCTGTGTATCAATTCATCTAATCCTCACAAAAACCGTATAAGGCAGGTACAATTATTTCTATTTTATTTATTGATTTTACAGAGAGAGAGAGTGAAAGAGAGAGAGAGAGAGAGAGAGAGAGATAAAGCCAGAGAGCACAAGCAGAGGAAAATGGCAGAGGGAGAAGAAGAAGCAGGGAGCCCGATGAGGGGCTTGATCCCCGGACCCTGGGATCATGACCTGAGCCGAAGGTAGATGCTTAACCAACTGAGCCACCCAGGTGCCCCAATTATTTCCATTTTATAGTTAGGGTAACTGAGGCACAGAGAACTTGGCCAAGGTACATAGCTAGTGAGTTATAAAGCCAGCATCTGAATGTGAGCAGTCTGACTGCAGTGTCAATGCTCTTAACCACTACACTTAGCCACAAATGCTTTTTCTTCTCTCAGGAAACCTCTTCTTTCTTTTCTGCATAGATAATTCCTACTCAATCCCTCAGATCCCAACTCCAACACTGCTACCTCAGGGAAGCCTTCTCAGCTTCGATATATAACAGAAGACCCTGTTCTAGAATGTCATACTACCCTAATATCTATCTCACTTTAGAAAATGATATGTTGGTATGCTTATGTGTTTGGCATTTGCTTCTCCCACTTAGGCCGTAAGTTCCACGAAGGCAGAAACTGTGTCTGCTTTGTTCAACCACGTATCCCAGCACAGTACCCGGCATATAGTAGCATTCAATATAGATTTATTGTTGGAACGAATGAGAAATAAATGACTAGGAAGAAGAGTATTCTTGGCAATAAGAATACACATGAAAGAAAATGGAGGGGCAGAACTGAGTATGATATTTTATAATTGAGATGATACCGTTAACAGGTAAATTACTTGTATTTTCTACAGTGACCCCTAGGAGGGAGGGAGCTAGAGGAAGAGAAGGGAAGGGGAAGCTTTAGACTAACTGAATAGTAGCTCTTATCACCAAGGAGGAAGGCCAGAGACGGAGTAAGCAGCACACAGTTGGGAAGCGGCAGTGTGGAAAGAGTACTATACCCTGGAAGGCAAGAAAACTTGACCCCTTCCCCCAAGCCTGGGGCAGTCCAAGTAACTACCTCCCTTCTCACCTCCTCTACCAGAGCTACTGAGCTGTTACACAACACTTGTATTGATACCACCACAAATGCATGCGCCTTGTCTGCTACCTCTTCCATTTCCATGATTTCAAGCCTCTGTGGTCTCTTCAATCCCTCTACCCTATTATCTGGTTGCTTGCTCTTAGAAGATGACCTTGCCTCCTACTACACTGAGAAGGTAAAGGTTGTCAGGCTAAAAATCCCTCAATTTCCCTTCTTCTCCCTCTAAATTACTGTCACTGTATTCTTCCTATCCTAACCTCTTTTCTTCTAGTCTTGGTGGCAGGTATCCCCTCGATGGTCTAAAGCCAATCCCCCTTACTTGTGCTCAGGATCTCAACTACTTAGAGATGATCTCTTAGCAGCTAGTGCCTATTCTCAGTCTCAATCTCTCCCAACTGGTTCTTTCACTTGTTCAAGTCTCTTCCATATTTTTAAAAACAAACAGACCTAGTGCTCCGTGCAGTGAATCTTGGAACACTGAAAACATAAAATTAAAACAAACAAACAAACAAACAACAAACAGACCTATATCCTTTGGCCCTTGACTACCTAGCTATTGCCTTCTTTCATCATGCCTTCTCAAAAGAAGAGCCTACCAGCTTCCTCCACTTCCCTATCCAGCATTCACTGACCAGCCCACGACAATCTGCTAACATTCCCCTGACCCTCTTCTCACTGAGGTCACCTTGTTGATTAAAAAAAACAAACAAACAGGGGCGCCTGGGTGGCTCAGTGGGTTAAAGCCTCTGCCTTCGGCTCAGGTCATGATCTCAGGGTCCTGGGATCGAGCCCTGTATCGGGCTCTCTGCTCAGCGGGGAGCCTGCTTACCCCTCTCTCTCTGCCTGCCGCTCTGCCTACTTGTGATCTCTCTCTCAGTCAAATAAATAAATAAAATCTTTAAACAAACAAACAATGGACAGTTCTCAGCCCTTATCTTACTTCACACTTTATAAATTTGTACTTTTGATGGTCCTCAAAACTTTCTTCCCTTGTTTTCCATGATACCACTGCTTTTCTTCCTACCTGTTGGCTCCTTCTCACTCTCTTTTCCCCATTCCTTAAATACTGCTGTTTCCCCAGAGTTCTGTCTTTGGCCCTCTTCTCTTCTTGGCCATTCACTCATTCAGCAAATATTTAGTGAGTACCCTGAATGTGCCATGTACTCTTTGATCTCGTCCACTCTATAATTTCAGATTCCATCTAAATGCTAATGACTCTCAAATCTGTTCAGACCTCTCTACGTTAAATCCAAATGGCCAGCTATGTTTGAACAACTGTACTCAGATGTCCCCCAAGCTCTTCATATTCAAAATGCCCCAAATTGAAGCTCATTGTTTCCATATTCCCATCTGACCTTGTTTTTCCTCCTGTATGCCCTGACTCAGTGATTGGTACTACCATTTAAACAGTTGTCCAAGCAAGAAGCCCGAGAAAAGCCTTGATTCTCTCTGTCTCCCCTTCCACATCAAATGTTACCAAGCAGGCTCTAATACATTCTACCTCCTTGTTCTTTTTTTTTTTTCTCTAACTTGCACCCTTCTCTTTATTTCTTTGGCTACTGTCTTTAGTTCAGGCCATAGTTCTCACCTGGGTTATTATAAGAGCCTACAGCAGATCTGTGGGGGATATGTTCCCAGACCCCCAGTGGATGCCTGAAACAGTAGCTAGTACTGAACTCTATATATACTATGCTTTTTCCCTATACGTACATACCTATGATAAAGTTTAATTTAGAAATCAGGCAAGTAAGAGATTGACAATAATAACTAATAATAAAATAGACCAGTTATAATAATATACTATAATAACAGTTATGTGACTGTGGTCCCCCTCCAAAATATCTTATTGAGATACTGTCCTTACCCTTTTTCTTGTGATGATAAGAGATGATAAAATACCTATGTGATGAGTGTCTAAGTGAGGTGAATGACATAGGCATTGTGATGTAGTATTAGGCTACTATTAACTTTCTGACAATCTGTGAGAAGGAGAATCCTCTGCATCCAGACCATGGTTAACATTGGGTAACTGGAACTGTGGAAAGCGAAACCACGGATAAGGGGGGGGGTACTAGTATAATTTATTTTTTTACTTCTAGTCATACCCACTTCTAATCTACTTTCTTTGCACTTGCTAGTGTGATCTCCCTAAAACACACATTTCACCATGTCACCCACTTACTTAAAATCTTTCGGTGGCTCCCTACAGCTTTTGGGTTGAATTCCAAATCCTCTATGAGGTCATATAAGGACTTTCAGGATCTGATTCTTGCCCACCTCTCTTGCCTCATCTCTCACTGCTCATTTCTTTGTCAGCGAAATCTCCAACGCCACCCTCAAACTTTACACATGACAATAAACATGTCAATAGGAATTACTTTAAGATTTTCCCAAGACAGAATGCTTAGCTATCATCTCTAAACCTCTGGTAGAGAAGAAGCTGAGAAACAGAAGATCCATCGTTCCACTCACATACTTATAATTTTTCCCAACAAATTTTAAAGCCCTTGTACCTGTTGCTTCAGATGATTAAGTTCAGCTGTCTGGGGATCAATATTAACCACAGGTTTGTTCTTGATTTTTCTTGCTCTGTCAGCATAGCGAAGGGTATTTAATGTTTCTTCTAGATTGGAGTCAGCAGGACTCACACAGGCTATCATAAGAGTATGGCTATTACCTCCTAGAGAATCTGAAAAAGAACAACAGGAGGAAATAAAATCAAACAAGTAGGATGTAAGCAAAGCTGTCCATTTGGGTTGGTGGCTTCAAACTCAGAGCTCTAAGAAAAAAATTCTTAAGAATCTGCAAATTTCCTATTTGTGTCGATAGAAAAATACTAAGATTTTTGACGTGTAAATGATATAGTTTAGAATCCTGTTCCATGCGTCCCCCTTGTTAAGATTGTGATTTCAGCACTTAATCAATTTAAAATAACCGGGGCCTGACCTGAGTAAGTTAGGAGCCACTATTGGAATTAAACATTCTTAGGATGCCCCCTCTAGGTAGGTTTAAATCTTTTTTTTTTTTAGGTAGGTTTTAATTCTGCTCAACAGGCACTAATAAATAGTAATCAAGTTCATTTCCAGGGACAGAGGACTAAGCACAGTTGTCATTCTATAGATTTCTTGGCTCTCAAAGCCACAGATGAAGACATCTTTCCATTATCATAGAAGCCGGCTTGCCAACAGGTCTCTTTCAAAGCTCTTTATCAGTTAGACAGCTCTGTATGTGATAGTCCAAAAATCTGATTACCTGTCCCGTCTTCACCTTCTCAGGACCTATTATTCTGAGTCACTCTCTTATTTTGAGAAACACTTTGGGCTTACCTTGAAGCAGTCGAGTCAACTTGGAATCTCTGTAGGGCACAAAGCCACCCTTTTTGTCATCTCCAAGGGCACTGATTACATTTCCCAAGCACAGGAGGCCTCGGTTAATATTAATACCTAATAGCAGGAAACAAAATTTACCTTGCTTGGTAAAGCATCGAACATATACTTGCATAAAATATATACCTGCTTAAAATAAAAACCCTACAGAAATCTTAAATCATCAATCTTAAGGAAACTTCTTGATCCTGTTCACTTTTCTGAGGACAAAGGTCTAAATGTTGGATATGCACACTGAATTTGCTGGCACTTCTTGCCCTTTCCCATGGAAACAAAGTAGACACACAGATAACTATCACCATGACAACGGCATTTGTATATTTACTTTTTATATCCATTATCACATTTAATTCTTAACGTGGAGAAATTAGATGAACAGCTATTTTTTATTGTCATCTTGCTAAATTATTTTTACTATCATTTTCACCTTACAGCTAAGGAAACCAGCAAAGAGGTTCACTGACTTGTCTAAGGTCAAACAGCTGGTGAGTGGTAGGCCTGACATTCTGTTTCAGGATCTCAGTTAACTCCTATGCTCTTTCTCTGACACCACACAGGAATACATTTTCTCTTGTTGCTTTAAAAAGGGTAAAGATTCTTTTCCACTTCTTTAATTCCAAGGTTTGCTTTTTAAATCCTGTAATAATCTCTGAGGTCCTTCTAAAGCCCCTGATTTTCTCATGATTACATTTATTGTGAAAAGGCTGTATAGTATAGTGGTTAAATGCATGGGCTTTGGCGTCACATAGACCCAGGTTCTAATCCTGGCTCTACCACTGACTACCTATATGATTTGGGTAAAATCCTGCTCTAAAATGAGGCAAATCTACCTACCTCATCAGGTTGCAGTGGGGAATTAAATAAGATACTCGTACAAAGTTAAATGCTAAAGAAATGGGATCATTTTTGTTAACGTTACTCTATCTTTTACTTACTCGGCCATACTTTGGACTCCCCTATAACCAGAAACAATCACATCTACAAGATCCTGAGCTCCAGGATCCTTTCATTTCTTTCATGAATCCTGTTCTTTACCCTTATTGTGACCACCAATTTACTGACACTTTTTTTTTAAAAGATTTTATTTATTTGACAGAGAGAAAGAGAGCACACACACACGAGCAAGGGGAAAGGCAGGTAGGGGGAGAGGGAGAAGCTGGTCTCCCCGCCGAGCAGGGAGACTGACAGACTGACGCAGGGCTCGATCCCAAGACCCTGGGATCATGACCTGAGCTGAAGGCAGATGCCCAACTGACTGAGCCACCCAGGTGCACCCTGACACTTTCTAATACTCCCAGTAGATCATTCTCTCCTGGGCCTTAAACTGGACTCTGTGATTGATCATTTCGGTTAGGCTTTCCCAAGCACTCACTAGACAAATGACCTTCTGCCTCCCCATCATGTTAATTCCCAGTCACAAGTTAAACCAACTGTGTGTGTGTGTGTGTGTGCGTGTGTGTAAGTTTCTGTAGGCTGCAATGTTGAAGAAAGTCACATAACCAAATGGACTCAATCCATTCATTATAAACATTGCTATCTGACTTGAGCTGAACCTTTGGTCAATTGACAATCTTTTCTTCCTCATCCCTACTTCACCATGGCAGCTATTCTAAACAATCATTTTCAAGACTGTAAATCTCTCTTCACTCTACTAGTGGCTGATTTCAACAAATACACTGTGGAGATCAAAGTTATCCACAAGGGAGGGTTTTCCCTCTCCTCATCTCACAGTCTTTTCTTTGCTGTTACTGATTCCTTCATCCCTCTTCTTGTTTCAGAGGAGTAAATAACCACCTTTATTTCCCCTTCGGCCTCTGCTGGTTTATTTCTGTTCCCTCCGTTTTTCTCTGGGACCCTGGATCCTTTGATCTTCTCCCTCTCTTAGATCTTCAACTTATTTTCTCCTCATGAATTCCTTCTTTTCAGTCTATATACATGCTCAAATCACCCCAATCTCAAACACAAACAATCCCCTCAAGCAACCATTCCTCTCTTTTCCCTTTATTGCTAACTGAAAGGGGTACCATTTTTCAGGGCCATTTAGCCTATCCAGGATGTGAAGGAGAGTCTAGCGAGATTTACCAAAGCTGCTCGCCAATACCTGTTTTCTCATATTAGCTCACTCCTTTCTTTTCTTTTCCCTTTGAGCCAAACAGAACACTGTGCCATCTTATTGGCTCATATCCTATCTGAGGATGTAAAGGAGAGACGGGGAGGTTTTTCAAACCTGCTGAGCAAAACTTCCATCTATAGTTTCATGCAAAAACAACAATAAAAAAATCTAGATGAACCCTGAGAAGAATCTATGGCAACTAGGATCTAAACAAGAATCATACGCTTGGGTACAAAGAGGCTATTTTTTTTCTTCTTCAAATGAGAATTAGGGCTTTGGAATAGAAAGGAGCAAGGGAAATGAATCTCTAGAAAGAAACCATCACAAAACAGGAATTGATTTCCTGTTGTTAAGAGATTTTAAAATGATAAACTCTTGACATGGATGGAGTATACTTCATAAAGACTGGGAAGCACACATTTGCAGAGATTTAAATTCCTGATCGAGGACGATTATGGAGAAAAGCGTCCAGACAGTGTTACAAAATCAGAAGTTTTTCTCTCTGAGACTGAGAACAGATCAAACAAGGAGAGGATCAAGAATACTACTAGACATTTCTGGGTATTTATTTACTATGGCAACAAATCAGGAATAGAGATTTTAACTTAAAAGGGAACTATGACTTGTATCGTGGAGGCATGTTGCAACAGGTTTCAGCGCTAGAACAGAAGTAACAAGGGAGGAAAACCAGGTAGGAGAAAAATGAAGTAGCTCCATACGCAGCAGCTCTCAAATGGGGATAATTGTGCTTTCAAAGGGACATCTGGCAATATCTGGAGACATTTTGGTTGTCACAATTTGTGGGTGGCAGCGAGTGCTACTGGCATCTAGTGGGTAGAGGACAAGGATGCTACTAAACATCCTCCAAAGCACCGGACAGCCCCCCAGATGATCTGATCTAAAATATCAATCCTGCCACAGCTGAGAAACTCTGCTCTATAGGTGAAGAAAATATCTGTGAGCCTAAGGCAGGTAGCTGAGTACGACAGGGTGGAAAACAGAAGTATTATAGTATCGATACAGTCCACCTAGTTAGAAAGGGAATGGTCTGTTACTGCGATGGCTCACAAAACTCACAGGAATAAATCCTGAGAAGGGATAGAGTTACAGGGAATTTGATTAGGAGACAGAATCTTAGTTCAAACTCTGCCTCTGCCACCTACCAATATGTGTGATCTTGGACAAGCCACTGAACCTTTCCTTTATTTGTAAAATAGGTGTATTACATACCTTACCTCATGGGACTATGATAAAAATCAAATGGGATCTGCAAAGTGCTACCTACACATAAGTTTTTATGAATAGGGTGGACAAACTTGGATAATTTGGATATCTACTCAGCTATGTGAGGCTGAAAGCAGAGCACCCAATAAATTCCTAATCTACTCTGATGACAATTTCTTCACTCAAAAGATACTGTGAGTGAATAAGGAAATGGCTGCTTTGGGCTTCAAGCCGACACACATGGAAGAACTGGCTATATAAGTAAAATGATGAGAATCTGTTGGTTGGGGACCAAGGGGCATGGTTATACACCAGTATGCTAGCTGTTAAGAAAACAATCTCCAAAATTCAGGGAAAAAGTCAGCTAACTCTCCGGGAACAGGATGTCTAAAGGGGAAAAAAGGACAGAAGGCTTTCAAAACACAAAACTGTAATTATCTAGTCACAAATTATTCCAATAAAAAAATTGATGTAGCTTCATAGAAATCAACGTGGCAAAGAAACTCAGATGCAAAAAGAACACAGAGCATTATAGGAAGTTCTGTTCAAACACAGGAAATTGACCACCAGCATTTCTCTCCTCTCCCTCTCCTAAACCACCACTAAATGGAATTTTAAAAGTACTCACCCACCAGATCACAGAACATAGGAGAGAAATACCAGTACACAGGAGGTTTCAACATATTTTTAGAGTACAGGTAGAGAAGCAGTAACTAACTTAGCAAGATAGAAGAAGCCTCAATCTAAAGAGCCTGCAGGGGGGACAATAATGGTGACAGTGATAATAACAGCTAAGTTTATATAGTGCTTACATAAGCCAGACACTATTCTAGGTACTTTATACATATTAACTCATCCTCACAACAGTCCTATAAAGTCTGATTATCACTATATTGACATATATGAGAGTCGAGGCACAAAGAGGTTAGGGAAGTTGCCCAAGGTCACACAGCTAATAAGTGGCAGGGTCAGGATTCAAATATACGCAGTCTGGCTCCAAAGTCCATGGTCCTAATCTCTATGGAAATGAGCTGATTTGGTCACTTAGCGGCTGCACCAGGCACATCGGAAAGAGGACAGACTTGATGCTGAAAAGAGGGAATGGGTAGAAAATGCGTAGGAACTCTGGAACTCTTTCCAATCTCTGCCCCAGAGCCATGCAACTACTGTGCTCTCCATTGTCAATCATTTCCAGGCTACGTAATGGGGCTGTTTTTCTAATATCCACCCATAAATGTCGATCTTCGCTGAAACTGTCTTGAGCTCTTTTCTCCCTACACATACTCTCCCTAGGTTATTTCATACAGCCTAGAGTTCCAATAAAAACTATAATGAATGAGTTGCAAATCTGCATCTCCAAACAAGACCTCTCTCCTGTGGCCCAAAGCTGTATTTTGGCTGCCTACCGATTAACCTCCAGTGGGCTGTGCCCACAAGGCATTGCAAGAAATACCGAACAAAACAGAATTCATCTTTCAGTGCCAATCTATTTCACTTCCAGCCCTGTCTTTTTCCATTTTCTCTCCATCTAACCAGTCATGCAACAAATGGCAAACCTGGGACTCTTCCTCCTTTCACCCCACACATCTGAGTCCTTTTCATCAAATACTTAGTGAATAGGTACAATGTTCTAGGCACTGTGCTAGTTATTAGAGATACAAAGATGACTAAGTCACATCCCCGCTCTCAAGGAGTTCATAATCTAAAGGGGGAGATGGACGCAAACAAAAATAACTGCAAATAGATAACATTAAAGGAAGAGACATGGATAGTAAAAATGGGTTCTCCTAAGAGGAAGTGGTAAACTTTACCCAGGAAGGTAAATGGAGGCTTCAGAAAAGATTTAAAAATTTGAGTGGAAATGCAAAGGATGACTAGAACAGTGCCAATGGAGGAAAGAAGGGTAGGAAAGAAGAATGTGAGGGCATTCCAGACAGAGGAAGTAGCATTATGTCAAAGCACATATTTGTGAGGAACTATGGGTAGTTCAGTATCAATATGATGCACGGTATGAGATGGGGAGTGACAAATAAGGTCAAAGGACAGCTAGGGAGAGATCATAAGTGCACAATAAGTGCACTTATGATAAGTCAGTCTCAGGTGTGTGTATTTATCCTGTAGGTCAGTGGTTTTCAAACGGTGTTCCTCAGAACCTTAGGGATACTGTAGGGAACCGCAGAGATGCTTCTGAGTTTCTGCAACTGTAATTTGGGTTTTGTTTTCTAAGCTTTTTTTTATTGAGGTAAAATATGCATAATATAAAAGTTACCATTTTAACCATTTTTAAGTGTACATACAGTTCGGTGGCATTCAGGACATTCACACTGTTGCATGATCGTTACCATTATTTACAAATATTTTAACTATTTAAACAACTGCTTTTAAACAGCTCACTCCAATGTTCTATATATTTTTTAAAACTTTTATCTCTTTTCTTTTTTTTTCTTTTAAGATTTTATTTCTTTATTTAGAGAGCACAAACAGAAGCAGCAGCAGGCAGAGGGAAGGGAGAAACAGACTCCTTGCTGAGCAGGGAGCTTGATGTGGGACTTGACCTCAGGACTCTGGGATCATGACCTGAGCCGAAGGCAGCCACTTGACTGAGCCATCCAGGTGTCCCCAATGTGCTATATTTCAAATCTCAACATACTGGAGTCTGCCAAACATATCATCTTATGCGGCAAGGTTAGTGAAGTTTTCTGCAGTCTTTGAAAATACCTCCAACATTTGTGCATACATTTGACTTTTTTGCAAACGTGTATTTTCAGGTTGTGGCTTTGCACAGACTCTTCTCCTGGTCACATGCTCGTGCATGGAAAATTGTGCAAGTTATCATACCACTATACACGAATTTGTCCTGAGACACCAGACAGAGGCAGCTCCTCCATTCATGCACTCCTCACTGCGTCATAGTCAGTTGCGTGGTACCAAATGGCTGTTCGCGATCTACACGTCCACTGGTGGATGAATGAGTACACAGAATTCGGTGCACACACACACACATATACACACATATACAATGGGATATTATGGAGCCACGAAAAAGAAGGAAATCCTGCCTTTTGCGACATGGATGAACCTTGAGAACATTAAGCTAAGTGAAATAAGTCAGATGGAGAAAGACAAATACTGTAGGTTCTCACTCATAAATAGAATCTAAAAAAGCCGAACACATAGAAAGAGAGGAGAATGGTGGCTGCCAGCGGCTGAGGGGTGGGAGAAATGGGGAGATGTTGTTGGTCAAAGAATATAAACTTCCAGCTGTTAGATGAATCAGTTCTAGGGATCTCGTGTAAAGCATGGTGACTATAATTAATAGTACTGTATTCTATACTTGATAGTTGTTAAGAGAGTAAATCTTAAATGTTATCACCACACATAAACACACACACACACACACACACACACACACACGAGGTAATTATGTGAAGGAATAGAGGTGTTAACTAAACTTATTGTGGTAATCATTTCATAATATATACACATATCAAATCATCTATACAGTATATACAATTATATATCTACAAATGTATATATACAATATATACATGTATCAGATCATCAATCATCAAATATCATGCTGTATACCTTAAAGTTACATATGTTATATGTCAATAATATCTCAATAAAGCTGGAAGAAAAGATTAAATGAGATAGTGCATATAAAGAACTTAGCCAATGGCACTCAAAAAAAAGTTTCGGTGCTTCTTGTAAACTTTGCAAGTATTCTGTTAGGCATTTATAGTTATTACATAACATAAACTAGGAAACATCTTGCTGGTGATACAACTTTGGATTTAAATGTCCTATCATTTGAAACTCCTGGACCAGTTTAATAATTGAAGAGAATCCTGAGGTTGTAAAGTGGGCTGTTAAAAAGTGTTTATAATTCGCAACTACATATCGGTATGAATCAGGATTTTCTTGATAATGTGTCACCAGAACAAATTATAGGAAAAATTAGAGCAAAACCTTAATTAAGACTCTGTCATCCAGAATCCCCATCATGTCATATACTAAGAATTAAGAATGTTCACTAGAGCTTAGTTTGTACTAGCAAAAGTCTGGAGCCAACCTAAATGTTCATCGGTAGGGGAACGGCATAATAAATACAATGGTATATCTATACAATATAGAGACATGAAAAAGAACATGGTAGAGATGTATAAGTTAACATGGAACAAACTCCAACATATATCATTCAGGGAAAAAAATAAAGAGTAGACTAGAATAGACTACCTTGTATGCTTCCATTTGTATAGAAAGAGAAAATATCTAGAAATGTGGATTAGGGATTTGGGAAAAGAGAAAAAAGTTACTTTTCATTATACTGCACTTATAAAAAGCTTTTATTTCAAAATAATTATTCAGATTCATAGGAAGTTGCAAAGAAATGTATAGGAAGGTCTTGTGCCCCATTCACCCAGCCTCTCCAATGGTAACGTATTGCATAGCTATAGTTAGCGTTAGAAAATTTACATTGGCACAATCCCGAGCTTATTCAGATTTCAGTAGTTTTTACATGTACTTTGTGTGCTTGTGTCTGTGTGTGTGTGTGTGTGTGTGTCTGTGTGTGTTGTTCTGTGCAATTTTATCACACGTATAACTTCATGTAGCCATCACCAAAATCAAGATACAAAACAGTCCTATCACCACATGGCTCTCTTGTGCTACCTTTTATAGGCACGCTTACTCTTTTACCCCCCAATTTCCAACCCCTATCAATCATTAATCTGTTCTCCCTATAATTTGGCTATTTCAAGAATTTTTTTTTAAAGACTTTATTTATTTGAGATAGAGCAAGAGCAGTGAGAGAGAGAGAGAGACAGCACGAATAGGGGGGGAGCAGCAGAGGGAGAGGGAGAAGCAGGCTCCCCACTGAGCAGTGAGCCTAATGCGGGGCTTGATCCCACGACCCTTGGGATCATGACCTGAGCCGAAGGCAGATGCCTAACAGACTGAGCCACCCAGGCGTCGCCATTTCAAGAATGTTTAAATGGCATCATACGCTGTGTAATCTTTTGAGACTGGCCCCCTTTTTCTTCCAACTCAGCCTAACAATAATTCATCCAAGTTGTTGTCTGTATCAATAGTCATTCCTTTCTACTGCTGAAGAGAATTACATGGCATGGATGCACCGTATTTTGTTTAACCATTTGCCTGCTAATGGACATTTCAATCATTTCATTTTTGGTTATTACAAATAGAGCAGCTATGAACATTCATGTACAGATTTTTGTGCGAACATATACTTTTTCTGGGATAAATATCCAATAGTGCAATTGCTGTATTATTTGATAGGAATATATTTAGTTTTAGAAGAAACTGTTTTCCAGAGTGACTGTACCTTTCTACATTCCTGCCAGCGACGTATGAGAGAGCTAATTTCTCCACATTCTTGCCAGCATTTGGCATTGTCACTATTTTTTTCTTTCAGCTATTATGAGGCGTGTGCAGTGATATCTCATTGTGGTTTTCATTTGTATATCCTTAATGACTAAGGATACCAAACATCTTTTCATGTGGTTATTTGCCATCTGTATGTCCTCTTTGGTGAAATATCTGTTTATGTCTTTTGCCCACTTTGTAGTTGGACTGTTTTTTACTATTGATTTTTCAGAGTTCTTCGTATATTCTAAATACAAGTCCTTTGTTGTAGTGCATTTTTTATCATGGAAAATTTGGTATACCAGTTATTATTAAGAAAGAAATTGTGATTATAAACTAGCTATAATAGTTTGAAGACTGAATCTGAACTTATAAAATAAATTTAGGTGAATATAAAACCTGTTCTTTGATTTATTTCAACTGTTAGAATTTGTTGTAAGATTTCATTTAAAAAAGAGTTCTTCTGCTTTAAAGGGAAAGCAGATAAAAACATCTGCTGTAAATGATGGAAACAAATGAAAGTTTTTTTGGGAGGAGGGAGAAGGTGAGGAGGGGCAGAGGAAGGAGAAAATGTTAAGCAGGCTCCACGCCCAGGGCGGAACCCAACCTAGGGCTCCATCTCATAACCCCAAGATCATGGCTGAGCTGAAATCAAGAGCTGGACGCTTAACCGACTGAGCCACCCAGGTGCCCCACAATTGAAAGGTTTTAAAGAGGGGGTATACATGATCGAATTTGGATTTTATAAATACCATTTTGGTCGTCAGTTGGAAGGTAAATTTGGGAGTCACAAACTGGTGTTTAAGAAACCATTTAGCAGGTTATTTTAGTAGTTCAAGTGAGAAATCTCTAAGGACTGGAACAAGGGAAAAGGAATGAAGGGGAGAGGAGTCAAAGGTATTTAAGACCTAAAAATGACACGACCAAGCAACCTTTTCAAAGTGGGAGATGAGAAAGAAAGAGAACGAATACAACATGTGCTCGTATTCTGGGAATAAGGCAGATACACGTTCATCTGGCCAGCCAATAGTTAACGAGCACCAACTGTGTACCAGGCACAGTGCTTGGCATAGGCGGCAGGAAAATAAGAACTGGTCTTTGCGTTCAGGGAACTCAAAGTCTAATGGGAAAAACAAACAAGTAATTACAATGAAAAGGGAGGATGCAGTGAGACTTGGCAGGGTGGCAACAGACTGGGAAGGGAAGTAATCTTCTTTATCATGATAAGGTTTTAGGTTATAGGCTTTTAGGTAAACGATTTTGTCAAAACTCAGCTAACATACGTTTAAAATTTGTGCTTTTCATTATAAATTCCACATTAAAAAATATAAACAAATATTAAACCCCAGTTAATAACATGTAAGCTTGAGTATTTAGGAGGAAGTGTACAAATGTGTGCAATTTACTTTAAAGTGCATCTAAAAAAGGATATGGCTTAATGAGTGGATAGATATATAACAAAGGAAATACAGTAAAATGCTAACGGTGGAATCCGGATGCTGGGTATAGGGCTGTTCCTGTAAAATCTTTTCACTTTGCAGTATCTTTGAAAAATTTCATAATAAAATGTTAGGAAAAAACACTATGGAACACCAGTTGATGGACTGACCCATATTAGAGGTTTCATAGTTGGGTGACATCTGAATTGTGAATCGAAATATTAGTAAGAATTGTCAGTCAGACCAAAAGGGAGCAAGAACTCAGGCATTCAATCAGGACCAACTACAAGTCAGGCACTATGCCAGGCCCTAAGGATTCAAAGATGAATAAAACACCTTTTTGCCTCGCTTGCTGTCAAGTCAGCCATTGTAGGAGATGACGGGATTACAGAGTTGGGTTAGGGTTAGTGCAGGAAAGAGGTAAGCATGGGATGGGTGTGGAGGGATCAAAGGTGGTCAAAGAGAGTTTCTTCGAGGGTATGAAATCGGAGCTGAGTACCGAAGGGCAAAACAAAATTACCCACGTGAGGGCAGAAGGAAGGCATTTCCGGCAGAGGGAGCAGAATGTACAAAGAAGCATAGAGAAGAGAGAACTTGGCACACTTCGAACGGCTAAGCAGATTGTAAGGAAGGGGTGGGGAGAGGGGAAGCTAGTCAGGAAGGCAGGGTTAGAGCACAAAGGTCGTGCCAAGCAGTGTAATACAAAGTGAGGAGCTGTGAGAAAAACATTAAGCAGGGATACCCAGTTTAGGAAAACATCTTGGCTGCTGACCGGTAGATGGTGTGGAAGGGTGCCTGGCTGAAAAAGATAGGGAAACCAGTTGGAAAGCTTGCTCTAAGCTAAGAAATGCTGAAGGCCTGAACTAAGGTAGTGGTAGCAGGGTCAGAGAAAAGAAAGTGATTTGAAAGATGAGAAAGTAAGACTGAAAGACCTCGGCGACTGATGGGATTGGGAGAAGGAGCCGGAGTGAAGGAAGAGCATGGCTTGATGCCCTGGTTTCTGACATAGGTGAATGAGGGGATGTTGGTGTTAAAAAACTGAAGGGAATGGAAGGGCAGGTTTAACAGAGGCAGGGAGAGATGAGGAGTTCAGTTTTAGGTATGTAGAATACAGTTGTCTGTGGGACCTCCATGCAACGTCCCACAGGCAACTACATTTATAGGCTGAAATGTAGATGTGAGATTTGGGCTGGAGATAAGAGGTTTGGGCTGGGCAGCATATAGGCAGGAGTTATAAGCATCTAAGTGGGTAAGACCACCTTAGGTGGTGCAAAGGTGGCAAGTGATGGGCTTGAACGGTGGGAAAAGAAAGAAAAAAATTGCAGAACAGAACCTGGGCTGTCGCAGGTATGGGTGGATGGAAGAAGTAGAGCCTGAGAGAGTCATCAGAAAAGAACACACCCGGAGACAGCAGTATCACAGATCCGAGGGAGGAAGGAGACTGTCCAGATGAAGGGGCCAGGGTGCCAGACACTGTGGGGTCACCAAGTAAGAGAAGGACTAAAAAGAGCCTAATTGAGCCAGTTTTTCAGGTCACTAGGTGACTTCAGCAGGGACAGTTTCAATGGGATGAGGACGGAGGGCTGGCAAAAAGGCAGGGTGAAAGGTAAAAGGCAAACAACAGTAGTAGGAGGAGGACGAAGGATTTTGTTCTGTTTTAAAATGGGAAAAACACATTAGAACGCGTCTATGCTGGGGGGAGAGGGAAAGCCAGTAGACAGCGAGAGGTTTAAAAGCACAGGAGGAATGGGGTGCTTGATGGAACCAGATTTGCAAGGCAGTGAGTGGAGAGGGGAAAAACCCAGCAGAGAACATACAAGTACAATGGCACGGAGCTCTGAAATAAGAGTGCTATTTGGAAATGATGAGTAGACTGCTGTGGTTGGAACCTTGTAGTCCGTAGGCAAGTGGTGGGAGATCAAGCTGGAAATCTAGAGGGGCCAGAAATTGACAACAAAATCCCCTGGTACCATACAATCTCAAGGGGAAGAAAATACATTAGAAGACGAAATGGTTACCAGGGCCACATAGAAAGTCTAAGACTTCCGGTTGGACCTGGAAAGATGGCTCTACTGCAGACAGTTTGATGGGGGAGGAGAAGATGGCTGCATTCTGGGAGAGAAGAGATGGCTGTGCTGGAAGTGCACGGAAGCCAGAATTACCAGGGCATGCTGTGAAGGCTGCGTGGCTGGGGTGGAGAGTGGGCAGAGGGAGCTGTGAAAGACAGCTGAGGAGGTAGGCTGGGACCGGGGTACAAAGGGTCTGGAAGGCCTGGTGATGGATTTTAGACTTCATCCTGTAAGCGGTGATGTGCACTTCGTTTCTAATCAGGGAAAGCACCATGTACACAGTGGGATTTTAAGGAGGCTAATGTAGGTATGGTATTTAGAATGGAATGCCTTCTAGGAGCCGAAGTATGAGGAGGCTCTTCACCAGGTATGCGGGGCGAAGGCATGGACTTTGCAGAGGGAGCAGGAACAGACTGGAAGTGGGCGCATCTCTCCAATATTGCTGAGGAAGAACTAACAGCAGGTAGTGGGTACTCATTCCTAATCGAGGAGATCATGCTGGGTGCAATAACTGGCATAAGGGATTAGGAAGAAGAAAAAGCAGAAGAGGAGGAAAAGGAATAGTTTGAGTTAGAGAGAGAACTGAGAGAATGATGATTTATGAACCAGAAATTTCAAGAAGGGTATGTTCGAATGTCAATGCCACCAAGAGGTCAGGTAAGATGGGCCCTGGAAAGAACCAGTTCGTTTTGGTAATTAAGATATCTCTGATAATCTTTTACATAGTGGTTTTAGCAAAGTGGATAAAGATAGACTACCAAGAGAGTCAATCAGGTTCCTAGGTAGACAAAAATCAATATTAAAAAATAAATTTTATTTCCATATACCAAAAACAAAGTTAGAACATAAAATTTTTAAATATTCTTCTTCGGCTAGTTACATGGGTTTGTTCAGTTTGTGAAAACTCAGCAAGCTATTTGCTTATATGTAATTTCCTGGTTTTAAAGAGTCTATTTATTTACTTATGGGGGGGGTCAAGCAGTGGGAGGAGCAGAGGGAGAAGGACAAGCAGACTCCATGCTGAGCATGTAGCCCAACGCAGGCCCCGATCTCACGATCTTGAGATCATGATCTGAGCTGAAATCAAGAGTTGGACACTTAACTGACTGAGCTACCCAGGCGCCCCAATTTCCTGGTTTTATATTACACTTCAGTAAAAATTTTTAAAATATCACTTCTAAACCCATAACTATATGGTCAATTAATCTTCAAGAACCAGGAAAGAATATCCAATGGGAAAAGGACAGTCTCTTCAAAAAATGGTGTTAGGACTGGCCAGCAACATGCAGAGAATGAAACTGGACAACTTTCTTACACCATACTCAAAAATAAATTCAAAATGGATTCAAAACCTAAATGTGAAACCTAAAGCCATCAAATAAATTCAAAATGGATTCAAAACCAAAATGTGAGACCTGAAACCTGAAATGTGAGAGAACACAGGCAGGAATCTCTTTGACATTGGCCATAGCAACTTCTTTATAGATATGTCTCCAGAGGCAAGGGAAACAAAAGCAAAAATAAACTATTGGGACTTCATCAAAATAAAAAGCTTCTGCACACCCAAAGAAACAATCAACAAAAGTAAAAGGCAACCTATGGAATGAAAGAAAATATTTGCAAATGACATAGCCAATAAAGTTAGTATCCGAAATATAAAAAGAATTTATAAAACAACACCCCCCAAAACAAGTAATCCAATTAAAAATGGACAGAAGAGGGGCGCCTGGGTGGCTCAGTGGGTTAAAGCCTCTGCCTTCGGCTCAGGTCATGATCTCAGGGTCCTGGGGTCGAGCTCCGCATCGGGCTCTCTGCTCGGCGGGGAGTCTGCTTCTCCCTCTCTCTGCCTACTTGTGATCTCTCTCTCTCTCTCTCTCTCTGTCAAATAAATAAACAAAATCTTTAAAAAAAAAAATGGACAGAAGACATGAATAGACGTATCTCCGAAGAGGACATCCAGATGGCTAACAGACACATGAAAAGATGCTCAACATCACTCATCATCAGGGAAATGCAAACCAAAACTACAATGAGATACCACCTCACACCTGCCAAAATGGCTAAAATCAACAATGTAAGAAATAACAGGTGTTGGTGAGGATGTGGAGAAAGGGAACCCTCCTACACTGCTGGTGGGAATACAGTATGGAGGGTCCTCAAGAAGTTAAAAATAGAATGACCCTATGATCCAGCAGTTACAGTACTGGGTATTTACCCAAAGAATACAAAAACACTAATTCAAAGGGATACATGCACCCCTATGTTTATAGCAGCATTATCTACAGTAACCAAATTATGGAAGCAGCCTAAGGGTCCATCAATTGATGAATGGATAAAGAAGAAGTGATACACACACACGCACACAAAGTGGAATTTTTATTCAGCCATAAAAAAGAATGAAATCTTGCCATTTGCAAGGATGTGGATGGAGCTAGAGAGTATTATGCTAAGCAAAATAAGTCAGTCAGAGAAAGACAGATGCCATATTATTCACTCATATGAGGAATTTAAGAAACAAAACAAGTGAGCCAAAGGGAAAAAGAGAGGAGAGAGAGAAAACCAAGAAACACACTCTTAATTATAGAGAACACACTGACCAGGGGTTACCAGGGGTGAGAGGGAGGATGGGTTAAATAGGTGACGGGGATTAAGGAGCGTACTTGTCTTGATAAGCAGCAGGTGTATGGAATTGTTGAATCACTATATTGTACACCCGAAACTAATAGTATATCACTGTATGTTAACTGGAATTAAAATAAAAATTTAAAAATATATCACTTCTAATACTGTCAAAATACAAATTATCCATGAATAGAACAAAAGATTTATAAGACTTCTACAGGGAAAATTGTCGAGAAATATTAAAGAAGTCCTAAATAAATGGGGAGATATATTTTGGACATGGATTTGGAAGACTTAATTTAACTTATTGAAATAGAGTGCCCAGAAACAGACCAAGGCAAATTTGGGCCTTAATATATGACAGAAGTGGCACCACTCAGCAGTCGGGGAAGGACAGACTTTGTATTAAATAAGGCTAGGACAAATGGGTATTTATGTGGAAAAGTGACATTGGACCCCCCCACATCGTACCATGTACAGAAAACAGTTCTAGGTGAATTAAAGAGTTAAATGTGAAAGGCAAAACTGTGAAGCTTCTATTAGATAGTCTAGAAGAGTATCTTCAAGACCTTGTAGTACTCGAGTATTTCTTAAACAGGACACAAAATAAAGGAATCATAAATGAAAAAGGAGTGAAAAGACAAGCCAGAGATGAGAGAGAAGATATTTGCAAAACATGTGGGAATGGGGAAGTTTGCAATAAATATAACTGAACAGTAACTAGAATCTATAGCATATAAAAAACTACTTTTTAAAATCAGTAACAAAAAGACACAATAGAAAAATGGGCAAAACTAGGACAGGTATTTTACAGAAAAGAAAACGTATGTGGCCGGGGCGCCTGGGTGGCTTCATCAGTTAAGTGTCTGCCTTTGGCTCAGGTCATGATCCCAGGGTCTTGGGATCAAGCCCTGCATCGGGCTCCCTGCTCTTTGAGGAGTCTGCTTCTCCATCTCCTTCTGCTCCTTCCCCACTCATGCTTGCTCTCTCTCCTCTCTCTCAAATAAATAAAATCTCTTCAAAAAAAAAAAAAAAAAAAGAAAGAAAAGAAAAGAAAATGTATGTGGCCAAAAAGCACAGAAAGAGGTGATCAATCCTTTTAGTCATTGAAGTAATGAAAATTAAAACCACTGTGAGGTTTATCACTCCACACTCACTAGACTGGAAAAATTTTAAATTCTGACCACTGCTGTTGAATGTGGAGCTACAGGGACTTTCATACCTTGGAGCACTTTGTAAGACAGTTGGGTATGTACCTAATGACCCAGTAGTTTTTATTTCTCATTATATACCCCCAAAAATCCTTTTTTAATAGATTTTATTTAAATTCAAGTTAGTTAACATATAGTGGATTACTAGTTTCAGGGGTAGAATTTAGTGATTCCTCAGTTGCATTGTAACACCCGGTGTCCTCCTTAATGTCCATCACCCCGTTACCCCGTCCCCCACCTACCTGCCCCCCAGCAACTCTCAGTCTATTCCCTATCGTTAAGAGTTGCTCATGGTTTGCCTCCCTCTTTGTTTATTTATTTTAAAAGATTTTATTTATTTACTTGACATAGAGACAGCATAAGCAGGGGGAATGGGAGAAGCAGGCTCCGCGCTGAGCAGGGAGCCTGATGTAGGCCTCGATCCCAGGATCCCGGGATCATGACTTCAGCCAAAGGCAAATGCTTAACTGACTGAGCCACCCGGGCACTTCTCCCTCTCTGTTTCTATCTTATTTTATTTTTCCTTCCCTTCCCCTATGTTCATCAGTTTTGTTTCTTACCCCAGAACATTCTTACACATATGCATCAAGGTATTTAAACAAAAATGTTCATAAGGACGTTGTTAATAATACCCCCAAACTGGAAACAAATGAACTCTCCATCAACAGTAGAGAGAATAAATAGTGGTATAGTCATATAATGGAATAGTATACTGAAATAGACAAAAAGGAACTACAGCTATATGCAACATAGATGGATCTCTCACACACAGTGTTGAACGGAAGATGTAAGACACAGATGATTACATACAGCATGATTCCATTTATATAAAGTTTAAAAATAGACAGAACAAAACTATGCTACTTTGATATTTATACAAAGGTGGCACTACCATCAAGGAAAGCAAGGGGATTCCCATGATGAAAGTTGGAGTGGTTACCTCTAGAGGGAAGGGAGGAGGTCATGACCCGAGAGGGGTATACACAGGTGCTGGAAACCTTTTGTTTTTCAACCTATGTGGTACTTACATGACTGTGCACTTTATCATTATTAAACTATATACATGATCTATGCAATTTTCTGTATGTATGCTCTATCTCACCAAAAAATGTAACTAAGAGTGAATCACATGTGTTGCTAAGCAGTGTTAACTTTTCTGAGGAGCTTGGCTCTAAAGGGAGGGAGATAGGGTAGCAGTTACAGGAGGATTCAGGAATGAAGGAATTTGGGTGCATATGTTCACCAAAATACATATACAAGAATATTCATAGCAGCACTATTCATAACAGCCCCAAACTGGAAAATACCCAAATGCTCATCCATCCAACAGTAGGAAGGATAAATAAATTGTGGTATAGTCACCAATAGAATATGCATAGTGATGAAAATGAATGAACTACAATTACATGCAATAATATGCATTAATCTCAGAAGCATAATGTTGAGTCAGGGTTACTAGATTTAGCAAAAGAAAAAAAAACCAGGACATCCAGTTAAATTTGAATTTCAGATAAATGATGAATCATTTTGCATGGAACATACTTATATTAAAAAATGATTCATCGTTTATCTGAAATTCAAATTTAACTGGCCATCTTATATTTTCTCTGGCGACCTTACATTGAATGAAAGAAGTCAGACACAAAGGTCACCCTTTGGGGAAGCTAGAGACTGGAAGCGTGAATAAGCAGTACTTCTGGGATGCTTGTAATATTGTTTCTTGATCACCACTTATCCATCAAACTGTATAATTATGATTTGGGCATTTTCCTGCATGTATATTATACTTCAACTGAATAATCTATGTCATCCATCTGCAATTTATAATCTATCTGGCAATGATCTGAATATGTTTTATATTCAAAGTCACAACAAAAAATAGAGATAATCTTAACAAGAAATGTACAGCACCCACATTGACTAAAGGGAAAGAAATACTTTGAATAGGTGATTGAATCCAGAATATAAATGGTCTATAAATATACAAGTATGTTCAACTTCACTAATAACTATAGAAATGAAAATGAGATGCCATTTTTTCACTTATCAAATTGGTAATAATACTTAGAGAAGTTAGAAAACTTTAGAAAAATGAATAATCTCATGGCTTCCTGGGAATTTGGTAGTATATTTTAAAAATTCAGATAGAGTTTGGGAAGATGGTAGGTTAAAGATATCCCAGAATCCCTTCTAGTCCCAAATCTGAGCCATCCACTCTGTTCTTGAGCCAAGCAGGTGTGTTGTAATCAGCCAAGAGAATGAAGTCACAGGATGGGTCTGAGACCAGATAGTAAGGGGTGATGCAGAGTTTTTTATCTCTGGAAGAGACCAGAATTCTGAGCCAAGGGCTTTGGGTCTGATGGACTAGAGCCAAGGTACAAAGATGGGAACAAAGCTTCTGGTGAAGGCTTGGCCTCCAGGACTCTATGCATTCCTAGGGGACAGTCGATATTGTCTGCATGTATGCCAGGTTTCTCTGGATCTGCAAATGCTGAGAAGAGACTGAAGAGTTGGGTTGGGTCCTCTTCATCTTGAGATGAGGACAGCACCAAGGAACAAGATACAGAGAGGCTTTCTTTTGACGCCTCCCAAGGGTGTAAGCAGCTTGCTGACAACATGACTGCGGCGGCAGTGCTGGCTCATGAGCACAAACCGCTGGGCCTTTTCCACTCACACAGCTGCTAGGACTTAAGGCACCTGAGCCCCAGTGAACAGACAAAGGAAAATACAATTCACATAAGGGGACCTCAAAGCCAAAGAGAGGCCAAGTGGAACACTTAGAATAGGCCTTTAATGAAACAGAGTTGCTGAAAGAAACAGACAATGCAAGCTTAAAAAAGATCTCCCTCGGAGAATATTAAAACACTAAAACCATCCAATGAAAATCAGAAACTAGATCCTCCTGAAGAAAGCAACTTTACAAGCCCAGAGCATATCCTTCAACATCCTTCTCCTTGCTAATGAACAAAAAGTAAGAGAATTAATAATAGGAACAGATACTGGCAAAGAGATCATTTTCTCCTTACCAGTATGATTTTATAGTAAGAAAACGCAACACTCTAGTTAAAAAAAACTTAGAATAGAGCTATATGTATCAGGATGAATGAATCTCACCAATGAAAAGCAAACAAAACACCAGTGACAAAAGAACACATACATCATGAAATACTTTATGAAAAGTTTAAAAACAAGCAAAATGCCACTGCATATTGCTAAGGGATACAACAATAAGGAAATGAATGGATAAGATAAACATCACATTCAGAATGGTAGTTAAAGTCACTCCCCCACCTGTCTGGTGCAACCCTACCACTCAACTGACACGGCTCTGGCAAAGATTACCAAAAACCTCAACGGCCAAATCCATCTGTCTCTTCTCAGTCCTCATCTTATGTAACCACTCTGAAGCATCTGACATAGGTGACAGTCCCTCTTTTCTAGAAACTCTTACCTTGGTTTTTAAGCTACTACTATTGTCCTGTGCCTCTTCAACCTCTTTAATTGGCTCATTTACTCCTGACTGATAGGTAGTGTTGGCTGTCTTCTTATCTAGTCTTTCTCGACACAACTCTCCCTGGGCAACCTCACCCATACATTCCAAACATTTATCTCCAGTCCAGAATCTGCTTCTTTTTTTAAAAAAGGTTTATTTATTGGGGCGCCTGGGTGGCTCAGTCGGTTAAGCGTCTGCCTTCAGCTCCGGTCATGATTTTAGGGTCCTGAGATCGAGCCCTACATCAGGCTCTGCTCAGCAGGGAGTCTGCGTCTCCCACTCCCTCTGTGCTCTCGCTTTCTCTTTCTCTTAAATAAATAATAAAATCTTTTAAAAAAAAGTTTTATTTATTTATGTAATCTCTATGCCCAATGTGGGGCTTGAACTCATGACCCTGAGATCAAGAGTCACATGCTTTTCTGACTGAGCCAGCCAGGCGTCCCCCAGATGTTGCTTCTAAGCTCTAGTTTTGAATTTCCCATTTCCTCCCAGACTTTTCCAATATGCATTTGAGATCTGACATGTCCAAAATTAAACTTACTATCTTTCTGCAGTCTGCTCCTACATACCGATGTCTTATTTTCTTGCTAATTTCCTTCGACTAATGGCATCTCCCACTTAATCGAAGGCCATGATTTTGTCATAAACTTTTCTGCCTCACAAATCAAATCTACTTGAGTCCACCACCTTCCTCCACCCCCAATAATGCAATAAGCAACAAAATTCTGAAGGGCCATATCTATCCTCTGAAAACATCCAAGAGGGGCTAGCAAATTTCTTAGCCCTCGGTAGTTAGAAAATGATTCCCTCTAACAGTGGGGAGCTTGGCTTGGGAATGAGATTTTGTTAACTAAATAAAACTTAATCCTGCTGGGACAAGCCACACCCTGTAAGCCACTTTCACCCTCAAAATCTACCTCAAATGTTGACAAGCACCCTGGCCAGCTCCAAGCGTTCTTAGTTCAGTTGGGCTTGTCCATAAATATCAGTAGGGCCCCTATCCTCCTTATTAACCACCATCTAGAGCAAGTGAAACACAGAAGATGGAATTGATAATTATTAAAAGGCTACTATATACCAGGAATTACGATGTTTATTTTACATATATGAGTTCACTTAATTCACTTAATTCTCACATTTCTGTGGGGGTATATATTCAAGTCCTATTTTACAAATGAAGAAATTGAAATTTTGAAGCTAAAGGGGGTAACTCAGAATGTGGACACAAAACTCTAATGTAAATGAGTGAAAATCCTTTGAGAGCCCCTAAAAGTCTTTGAAGATGCTGCCAAGTGACAAGCCACCAACCACCCGTGAATCTATCACTGGTGGACTGGAAACTGCAAAATTCTTGAGAGACTGAAAGCAGACGTATAAAATTAACAGAAGGAAAAAAATATATAGGAGAGAACTGCTGTGAAAATGTGGCACCAACACTAGGGGTAGTGCAGACTTGAAGGTAGTGAATTCAGATTCAGCAAACAGGAGGGAGCCTTGGGATAGGAGTCCATGGTAATTGGTTGTGGTACCACAGTAGGAGTAGGCCACTGGCTTGGAAGCCAATGACATGGTAGGAATAAGTCCAAACACAAACATGAAAATACGCAGAAGAAAACCCTTTGTTAAAAGAGAACATCAGATCAGGTACTAATGAATGAATGAATGAATGAAATCAAGCTATATGACTTCGATAAGGGACGCAAAAAGACATACCAGGCAATGGCTAACAAAGAGAAAGTAAGTGAAAAAATATTAATCCAATAAAATAGATATAATCCTCTGAGAAGATATATGCCATGATACTTTATGCAGCTAACAACATAGCTTCAAGATATGTAACTGTAATGACATTGTATAGTGACAGATGGTAACTACACTTATCATGGTGGGCACTGAGTAATGTATAGGAGTGCTGAATCACTATGTTGTACACCTGAAGCTGATATAACATTGTATGTCAACTATACTTCAATAATAAAAACACAATAGCTGAAAAAAAATGTGTGTGTATAATGCATAAAAATGCATATACATAATGCATAAGTAAAGAAATACAAGGAGAAATTGACAGATCCTTGGTCATATTGTCACAAAATAACATACTAAGTAAATAACAACAAAGAACATGAAAGAGCCGAATAATGTAATTAAAGAATTTATCTAATAGGCAGATATAGAACTACATACCCAACAGAAAATACACTTTTTTCAAATATACATGGAATATTAACAAAGACCAAACAAGAATCAGGACAAATTTCAAAAAGAAGAAATCACACACATTCATTGATCATAATGCAGTAAATCAGAAATAAACAACAATGGGATACATAAAAACACCTTCTACATAACTCTTAGGCTAAAGGAAAAATGAAAAAGGAATTATCTAATTTAGAAATTAATAGAGGACTATTTCTCAAAATTATAAGATTATATCCGGTGGTACTTAGAGGAAAATGAATAGTTTTAAATGCATCTTTTTAGAGAAGAACAATTGAAAACGAATGAGCTATGCTACCAAAAGAGAAATAATCAAGCGGCACACTCAAATAAAAGCAAAAATCAATCCTGAATGTAACTTAGCCTCTAGATCCAGTTACCAATTTGTAGGAAATACAGAGGAACAAGAAACATGTTAAAACTACATGGGGATATGTAATTAGCAAAATTCGGACTATGAGAAATTCCATAAGACAATCTGATTTTCTTCAATAAATAAATTAAGAAAGTTGAGGGGTAAGGAGAGATGAAGGAGGTATCTATAGATTAAAAGAGACTAAAAAGAACCTATCAAGTAATAGCCATGTGTGGACTTTGTTTAGATCCTGACCCAAACAAATAAAATCAATGAGACTATTGGAAAGGTGAACACTAACTAGGTATTTGATGATGCTAAGGAATTATTAATAATTTTTAGGTGACTCTTAAAAGAGTTCTTATTTTTTTCAATTACAAACTGAAATATATAAAATATATCTGGGATTTGCTTCAAAATAATATCAGAGGGAGAAAGTGGTTAGCATACAGATGAAACAAGATTGGTCATAAATTTGTCATCGTCAAAACTATATGACAAGTATGTGTGGGGTTCATTATACCATCTTGACTTCTTGAAAAGCTTTAAAAAAAAGAAAGAAGAACTAAGTTTTCAACTCAGGAAGCAATACAGTGAATATAACAAAACAACTTAGGAGGAAGTCATTAATAGAGAGTAAAAAAATAAAATATAGTAAAAAGAGAGTTAATCAACAAATCTGTCAAATGTGGTAGAAAAAATTGAGAAGATATATAATAATCAATGAACTAAAAGTAGAGACATAATTACAGATATGGAGATCAAAAATATAGCATAAATCTATATGCAAAATTATGCCAATAAATTTCACAATCCAGACAAAGTGAATAATTCTCTAAGAAAATATAAATTATCAAAATTGGTCCCAGATATAGAAAATCTAATATCCAAGAAGCCTTCAAAGATAATTCCCATGTTATATAAACTGTATCAGAGCATAGAAAAAAATCAAAAGCTTCTTGACTCATTTTATACAGTTGGCAAAAATGTCAAACCAAAACTGGACAAAGGGAGCACACATAGAAAAAAAGTACAGGCCACTCTCTCATAGGAACATATATGTAATTGTCCTAAAATGAAAACTAGTAAATGAAACTCAGCAATGTACAGAAAGAATAATTTATCATGGTCAATAGGGGACGATTCAGTGACAGAAAGGTTATTTTTATAACTCACTCTAACAATAGATTAAAAGAAGAAAAACTACATGATCATTAATTCCCAATCAATGATAAAACTCAACACTCATTTCTTATTTTAAAAATATGTACTTCTGGGGTGCCTGGGTGGCTTGGTTAAGTGTCAGTTAAGTGTCTGCCTTTGGCTCAAGTCATGATCCCAGAGTCCTGGGACTGAGCCCTGCATGAGGCTCCCTGCTCAGTGGGGAGTCTGCCTCTCCCTCTGCCTCTGCCCCCACTTGTGCTCATGCTCTGTCTCTCGCAAATAAATAAATAAATAAATAAATAAATAAATAAATAAATAAATAAAATCTTTTTTAAAAATTAAAAAAACCTAAAAATATGTACTTATTAGCAAACTAGGAAAAAAAAGTTACTTCCTTAACTTGATAAAAGATATCTGCCAGAACTGTAGTGATAATTAAAGGTGAAACACTAGCAACATTCTGGCTAGAGTAAAAACAGAAAAAAATGAGAATGGCTACTCTCACTGGTAATATTCAATCCTGTACTGAAAAAAGAAATAAGGTATACATGTTAGGAAGAGGCCAAAGTGTCTATTTGAAAATAATATGAATATTCACCTAGAAAATTTAAGAAACACAACTAACAAATGATGAGAAACTAAGAAAGCGCAGTGCCTAGGTGGCTAAGTCAGTTGAGCGTCTGACTCTTGGTTTCCACTCAGGTCATGATTTCAGGGTCGTGAGATCAAGCCCCGCATCAGGCTCTGCGCTGGGCATGCAGCCTGCTTGAGATTCTCTCTCTCCCTCTCCCTCTTCTCCTCCCACCCTGACTCGCACTCAAGCTCAATCTTTCTTAAAAAAAGAAAATAAATTAATTTTTTAAAAAATAAAATAAAATATAAAAAGAGATATTCAAAATAGCAACACAGGGGGGCCTTGGTAGCTCAGTGGGTTGAAGCCTCTGCCTTCGGCTCAGGTCATGATCCCAGGGTCCTGGGATTGAGCCCCGCATCGGGCTCTCTGCTCAGCGGGGAGCCTGCTTCCCCCTCTCTCTCTGCCTGCCTCTCTGCCTACTTGTGATCTCTCTCTCTCTGTGTCAAATAAATAAATAAAATCTTAAAAAAAAAAAATAGCAACACAAACTGCAATATTCTAGAATATGCCTACCAAGACAAGTGGTGTAAGAATTATACCAAGAAACCTGCAAAAGCTTACTGAAAGACATAAAAGACTTGAGTAAATGTGGTGAGATCATGCTCCTGGATGGGTAGGCACAATTCTCAAGTTAATCTATACATGGAATTCAGAATTTATGCAATTTGTGAATTTTTCATAGAACTCGACAACCTGATTCTAAAATTCATTTGGAAGAGAAAATAATCAAAATGGTTCCGATAAAAGAAAAGTGAGGAGAAACTTCCCCTTCCAGAGATGAAAATATACTATAAACTACATCTATTAAAGGGTTTAAGAATAAACAGATACACTAATAGGGCAGAATAGAGTCCAGAAATAGATCCACAGACACATATCAATTCAATACACCACAATACTAATTCAAGTCAGTGGCAAACGGACTTCTTTTTAGAAAATGTTGCTAGAAGAACTGCATATCCATGTGAAGTCGGGGAAATGATCATTAACCCCTATCTTACTTTATAACCAAAAACTAATTCAAGATAGATTACAGAACTATGTAAAAGCTAAAGCTATAAAGCTTCAAGCAGAAAACATAGGCGATTATCTTCATGACTTTGGGTAAGCAAAGATTTCATGGACAAGACCCCAAGCGCTCTAAACATTAATGAAAAGAAATGGTAAACTGGATTTCATAAAAATTAAAATTTCTGCTCATCAAAGGACATCATTAAAAAGACAGACAAGCCACAGGCTGTAAGAAAATATTTGTAACATACATTATCTGACACTTGAATCCAAAATATATAAAGAACTCCCACAAATCAATAAAAAGATGACGACTTCAATTTGTTAAAATGGGCAAAAGACTTGAATGGATACTTCAAAAAAGAAGATACATGAATAGGTAGTAAGTACATGAAAAGAGGCTCAACACTGTCATCTTTGAAACACAAATTAAAACCATGATGGGGGGCACCTGGGTGGCTCAGTTGGTTAAGCGACTGCCTTCGGCTCAGGTCATGATCCTGGAGTCCTGGGATCGAGTCCCATATCCGGCTTCCCCTGCTCTGCAGGGAGCCTGCTTCTCCCTCTCCTTCTGCCTCTCCCCCTGCTTGTGCTCTCTCTCTCTCTGTGTCAAATAAATAAATAAAATCTTTAAAAAAATTAATAAATCCACGATGAGGGGAGGCGGTGGGGGGATGGGCGAGCCTGGTGGTGGGTATTGAGGAGGGCACGTATTGCATGGAGCACTGGGTGTGGTACATAAACAATGAATCTTGTAACACTGAAAAAATAAAATAAAAGTATCTGGGGGAAAAAAAAATTTAATAAATCCACGATGAGATGCTATTTGACACCCACTCTAATGTTTCTAAGACATCTTTTTAAAAATTTTTTTAATTTCTAAAATTTTTTTAAAAGATTTTATTTATTTGACAGAGAGAGAGAGAGAGAGAGAGAGAGGGAGCACAAGCAGGGGGAGTGGGAGAGAGAGAAGCAGGCTTCCCGCTGAGCAGGGAGCTGGATGCAGGGCTCAATCCCAGGACCCTGGGATCATGACCTGAGCCAAAGGCAGATGCTTAATGACTGAGCCACCCAGGTGCCCCATAAGACAACTTTTTTTTAAAAGATTTTATTTACTCATTTGAGAGAGAGAAAGAGAGAGAACAAGTGGAGGGGTAGAAGGAGAGGGAGAAGCAGACTCTCCCCTTAGCAGGAAGGCCGGCATGGGACTCAATCCCGGGACTCAGAGATCATGACCTGAGCCGAAGGCAGATGCTTAACCGACTAAGCCACCCAGGCACCCCGACAACATCTTTGAAGATGTGATAAGCTGGAACTCTCATACATTGCTGGGATATGAAATGGTATAAACTACGCTAGAGAACTATTAGGCACTTTCTTAAAAAGTTAAAAATACATATCTACCTCCTCCACTCTGACGTATTTACCCAAGAGAAATGAAAACATATATTAACAAAAAGACCTGTACATGAATGTTTAAGGCAGCCTTATTCTTAATAGCTAAAAACTGGAAATAACTCAAACTTCCATCCACAGGAGAACGGAAAAACAAGCAGTGGTATAATCATATGATGGAATACTACTCAGCAACACAGAGGAACACATTATTAATCAAAGCAAGAACATGGACAAATCTCAAAAAAACAAAAAACCCTAACTACATTATGCTAAACAAAAGAAGCCAGGAACATAAAAATTATATGATTCCATTAGTACGAAGTCTAAGAACATGCAAAATTAATCTATGGTGACAGAAGTCAGAAAGAAAGTGGTTGCTTAAGGTGGAATGTGGGTAGGGTGGATTGACTGGAAAGAGGTACAAGGGAACTTTGTGGAGTAGATGGAAATGTTTCCTTCATATCATGTTTTGGGTGATAGTTACACCCAAACTGGATGATAAGTACATACACAACTATCAAAACTCAACAAACTGAACATTTAAAATACATGCGTTTTATTGCATATACATTTTACCTCAAGGAAAAAAAATAGGAAAACACACGAATAAATAACGAATGAAAAGATTACAAAGTTAAAAAATGAGACTGAGAAAAATACATGTAATAAACATAATAAGGTATTAATATCTGGAATATATAAACAACCTCTAAAGTCAACCAAAAATACAATCTGAAAGAAAAAAATAAGCAAAGGGTATGAACAGACAGTTCACAGAAATGGAAAGAGAAATGGCCAATAACACGAAAAAATGCTCAGTTTCACAAGTAATTGGGGGAAATACAAATTTTTAAAAATAACATGCAATGTTCAAGATAGACAGAAATAAGAAAGGTCAATAATATCTAATATTGTCAACAGTACAGGGAAACATTCTCATATAGTGTAGGTGGCATGCATACTGGGACAGACATTTTAGAGAACAATATTTAGCAGTACTTAAAATCTCAAATGTGTATGCCCTTCACCCTAGCAATTCCTCTTCCCAGTATATAATCTAGAGAATACTTTCAAGTATATATCACATACAAGGCTATTAACTGAGGCATCATTTTGCAATAGGTAGAAACTGGAAAACCTAAATGTCATTCAAAACAGGAATAAATAAACAAGGCAGACTTGTACACTGCAGAATCCTATATAGCAGTCATAAAAATGAGGCAGATTTATACAGAGGTACAAAAAATTTCAAAGATATTATTTTTAAAACATTTTTAAAAAGATTTTATTTATTTGACAGAGAGAGAGAGAGTACAAGTAGGCAGAATGACAGGCAGAGGGAGAAGCAGGCTCCCTGCTGAGCAGGGAGCCCGATGTGGGGCTCGATCCCAGGACCCTAGGATCGTGACCTGAGCCGAAGGCAGATACTTAACCGACTGAGCCACCCAGGCATCCCTCAAAGATATATTATTAAGAGACAAAAGGAGGTTGGAAAAATAGTATGCAGATGATAGCATTTGTCTTTAAAAACAATAAGGAAACACCAGGTAAAAAAAAACCAGGCAGGTGAAAGTGGTTACCCCTAGATTAGGATTGGGAGGGAAATCAAGGCGGGGGTGGGGTGGGGGGAGGGGGTGGGGGTGAGGGGCATGGTTTATCTTCATCTGCATTGCTTGTGTTTTATATTAGGAATTTATTCATGTATTACTTGTGTCATTCAAAGGGAATAAATTAATTTAGCAATACCAAAGTCTTAAAGGCATATAACAAATATATTACTACATGTACACGCACACTTATTTATAGAAAAATATCTGGTGATGAGACACACCAAACTTAATAGCCACAGTTAAACAAGAGCCTGCTTGGAAACTTAAAAGGAAGATGTGGGGAATGAAGTGTTCACAGGAGGCTTTAAAAGCTCTGATATATTTCTGGAGATCTAGAAAGCTGTGTGCATGTTCAGGAAAGACCTAAAAAGCCCTTATCTTGCACCCCTGGCTGACGCTGCGGCCCTGTTCAAGAAGTGAAGACTAAGAGTTGTAAAGAGCCTGAGTTTTAGAGACAAGCCCCAACACATAACACAGAGCCCTAGGCAAATGTAGAAGAGTTTTAAGGAAGTCTGAGACAAATCAGTAACTAACCACCAAAGTAACTAAGCACACACTTCTGTGACTGCACACTATAGGGAATTATAGAATTAGTTGGAGAAAGTCACTAAACATACAAAACCACAAGTTAGTTTTATTCTAGGAATATAAGATTGGTTTAACATCCAAAAATCAATTAATGCAATAAACCGTATCAACAGAATAATGAACAAAAATAATGTGATCATGTCAACAGATGGTGAAAAATCATTTGAAAAACTCATGATAAACATACTCAACAAACTAGGTATGGACAGAAATTCCTCATCCTGGTAGGGGCATCTATGAAAACCCTAGAGCTAACATCATACTTAATAGTAAAAGACTGAATGCTTTTCCCCTAAACTCAGGAACAAGACAACAATATCCATTCTCACCACTTCTATTCAACATTATCCTGGAGGTTCTAGCCAGGACAATTTGGCAAGAAAATGAAATAAAGGCATCCAGACCAGCAAGGAAGAAGGAAAACTATCTCTGTTACAGATGACATCCATTAAAAACACTATTAGAACTGACAAGTTCAGCAAGGTTGCACTCACGAGATCACTACACAAAACTCAATAAACAATTTGAAAATGAAATTAAGAAAACAATTCCATTTACAACAGCACTGAAAAGAATAAAATAGGGGCGCCTGGGTGGCTCAGTGGGTTACAGCCTCTGCCTTCGCTCAGGTCATGATCTCAGGGTCATGGGATCGAGCCCCGCATTGGGCTCTCTGCTCAGCAGGGAACCTGCTTCCCCCTCTCTCTCTGCCTGCCTCTCTGCCTGCTTGTGATCTCTCTGTCAAATAAATAAATAAAATCTTTAAAAAAAAAGAATAAAATATTTAGGAATAAATGTAACAAAAGGAGTGTAAAACTTAGACACTGAAAATTTTAAAAATTATTCAAATATATTTAAGAGGATCTAAATGGAAAGACATTTGATTTTCGTGAACTGAAAGACTTAATATTAAGATGGCAATACTTCCTAAATGGATCTACAGATTCAACACAACCCCTATGAAAATCCCAGCTGGCTTCTTTGCAGAAAATGACAAGCTGATCCTAACATTCATATGGAAATGCAAGGGACCCAGAATAGCCAAAACAATCTTGAAAAAGAACAAAGTCAGAGCACTTATACTTCCTGATTTCACAACTTACTACAAAGCTACAGCAATCAAGACAGTGTAGTACTGGTGTAAGGATAGACATACTGATCAATGGAATAGAACTCAGAGTTCAACTGCTTCTTGACAAAGATGCCAAGACAATTCGGGGGCGGGGGGGGGGTGGAGGGAATAGTCTTTTCAACAAATGATGTGGGGATAACTGATTATCTACAGGTGAAAGACTGAATTTTGCACTGCCGCTTCACACCATACACAAAAATTAACTCAAAATGGAGCACAGACTTAAATACAGCATCTAAAACCATAAAGCTCTTAGAAAAAAACAGAGCATAAATCTTTGTGACCTTGGATTAGATGTTTTCCATAGATATGACACCAAACACATAAGCAACAAGAGAAAAAAATGGATGAATGGACTTCATCCAAATTTTTTAAATTGTGCGCTTCAAATGGTACCATCGCTAAGTGAAAACATAACCCAAAGAATGAGAGAAAACATTTGCAAAGCATATACCTGATAAGGGGTTAGTATCCAGAATGTATGAAGAACATACATAACTCAACCATAAAAAGATAAATAACTCAATTAAAAAATGGGCAAAGAATCCGAATGACCATTTTTCTAAAAAGATATACAAATTGCTGATAAGCACATAAAACAATGCTCAACATCATTAGCCATTGGGGAAATGCAAACCAAAACCACAGTGAGGTATCACTTCACACCCATTAGGATGGCTCCAATTAAAGACATAATAAAAGAATATGGAAAAATTAGAAAACTAATTTTAGAATTAGAATTCTAAGAAAGCAATCCTGAGAATGTTAAAGTGGTGCAGTTGCTGTGAAAAACAATCTGGCAGTTCTTCAAAAAGTTAAACACAGAGTTACCGTACGATCCAGCATTTCCACTCCTAGGTATACACTGGAGAGAAATGAAAACTGACATCTACCTGAAAACTTGTATGTCAATGCTCATGGCAACAGTATTCCTAATAACCCAAAGTGGAAACAACCCAAATGTCCATCAATGGATAAATAAATATACATTAGTAAGTATTGATAATGAATGTGTAATAATAATCTATTAATATATTCACGTAGTAGAATATTATTTGGCGATAAAAAGGCATGAACACTGATACATGCTACACAACATGGATGAGCCTTGAAAACACTGTTAGAGTGAAAGAAGCCAGTCAAAAGAAACCATATACTGTATGACTAGATACGTATAAAGTGTCCAGAACAGGCAAATCTGTAGAGACAGAAAGAGAATTAGTCATAGATAGGTGGGGCCGGGGGTGCGGCGGGGAGGAGGTTGGGGAAAAGTAGGGAATGATTGCTAATGCATGCGGGTTTTCTTTTTGGGTGATGAAAACTTTCTAAAATTTACCGTGGTGATGGTTACACAACTTTGTGAATATACTAAAAATTACCAAATTGTACAGTTTTTTTTAAAAGGGTGAATTTTATGGTATATTAGTTACATTTTAAATTAAAAAAAAAAAAGACACTTAAAAGTTAGCACATGACCGAGCCAGCGATTACACACTTAGGTGTATACCTAAAGGGAAATTAGAACATTTGTCTACACAAAAACTTATACACAGATGCTCACAGAGCAATATTCAGAATAGCCAAATTGGATACAGCTGATGAATGGATGAACAAAACACATGTCCACACAATGGACTATGATCCAGCAGTCAAAGGGAACGAAGTGATGCTACATACTACCACACGGATGATCCTTGAAAACCTTATGCTAAGTGAAGCAAAGCGGTCACAAAAGATCTCATATTGTACGATTATACTTATATGAAATACAGGTCACGGTTGCCTAGGGCTAGAGTAGGGGCTGGGAATGCGGAGTGATTGCTAAATGGTATGGAGGGTGAGTTTCTTTTTGAGGGTGATAAACATGTTCTAAAATTAGGTCATGGTGCTGGTTGCACAATTCTGTGAATATATCCATGGAAGTGTACAGTTTAAATGGGTGAATTTTATGGTATGTGAATTATATCTCAATAAAGCTGTTAAAAAAACCTCAGAACTGTAAACCTAAAAAAAGACAGAGGCACAAAAACCTTTAAAAATAGTATTAAGAAGGCTAAGTCTCACAGTGCAAACATAGAACAAAAAGGGCACTTTCAAATACATTCAGAACAAAAAGCTGAATGAGCAAGAAATAGGTCTCTGCCCTGTGCCAACAGTATAATAATGATATGTGACAGGGGTAAAATTCCTCAATTACTATTTTTGCTCCTGCATTCTCAGTTCACCAGAGGGACCTGCAGCCCAATATGAGTAAAGAGGTAGTAACTGAGAACTCGACTCCTTTAACAGTTCAAATATCTTGGAGCAGATGAATTATAGCCAAGGAAATGGAGTGTACTTTCAAATGAGAATGCTGAAGCCATGTGGATGATCTTTGAGGAATCACAGAGAAAGATGCTCCAGAAGACTGGGCAGATGAAATTTCAATTTTCAAAAAAAAGAAAGAAGAAGTAGAAGTTAATTCTATAAATTATAGACCTGTTAGTTTGATATAAGTCTTCTAGACTATTACGGGATGGATGATTACAGGGATGGCTTGCAAGAACATAGAAATGGAAGAATAAGCACTAGAAGCCAGCATTTAGGCTAATCCTTATTTCTTTTTTGTCATGTCACTAAACTGGTAGCTAAGAGAAATACGGCAGATTTCATATAGCTGAACTTTAACAAGGCATTTGGCAAAATCTCTTAGGAGATCCTTAAGCACAAAATTGAGATATGGGGGCTGGTTGTTAATTTTTGTTAGACAGATTAATAATCACTTGAAAGATCATTCCCAAAGCATGCAGATTACCAGGCCCCAACATGCTAGACTAAGGTCTCTAACAGCATACACTGTGGGGTTTTTCTAGCCTTAGGAGCTTCATCATGTATATCCAACAGCTTGAATGAAGATATGGAAACCATGCTGATGAGGTTTGTAAGTGACAATATCTGAGAAGGACAGTGAATACTTGAGATGACAGAATCAGGAGACCGATTTTAACCATAAGTAGTTGGGGATCAAACCAAACCAAACCAAACCAAACCAAAACTAAAACTTGCCTGGACCAGATGAAATGAAACCAAGGGCCAGATCCAAATCTCAGACCTAAATTAGAAAATGAGTGCAAGGGAAAGAAAGAGGTTTTCACTATTTCTGATACCAGCCTTGAACTTGAATTGTAGCTACTGTTAGAATATGACCTGAAATATTTCAGTAAGACACCCACGACACAATAAGAGTACTAGAAGTTTAAATCTATGACTGTGGCCTTAATTTCTCTCACCCTCTTTCAGACGGTCCCCTTCAGCCTTGGTTTTCTTCTGTCTTTCTGATCCAGCAAGGTCTACGAGATGCAGCTTCGAGCGAAAGCTGCTATTCCTGTGATGACAAGAAGACACAAATGAGAATGGTACATGAGCTTGAGGGTGGCTAAGCGTCAAAGCCAACCTGCTGGCTCTGGTTTTCTTTCAAGCCAGTCAAAATGGCTGCACAGGCTACCAGTGTTCAGGCTACTGATGTCTGATGATTCGTCAAACGCACTGAAGAAGCAACTTAATATTCAACCTTGGGAGAACTACCGTTAACAATCTTAACTCTTTAAACTGAACGGCAACTTACTTGTCACTCTTCTTTCTTTGCTCTATGGAGATTGTAAAGATGGCATGAGATCGGGATGACTGGGAGTTCATCGCTGTGGAGGCCACAGTCCTACAGTTGTTGCCCTGTTCCAAACAGGAAACAGTATCCAGAGCGACTACAACAGTCTTCTCAGTGAGTCCCACAATCTAATTCAGAGAAAGAAAAGAAAAATGCCCTTATGGTTCCATTTTACATACTTCACCAGAGATAGAAGGACCGGCAGGTTAAAAAAGAATGCTTTGATGTTCCAATAGAACCTCAACAAATAGAACAGTTGTGGTGATGAGGACTGTTTTAACCAGCAACTCTGGGATCACTGCAAACCACGGTCTCTAATCTCCCCTCGGGATTTCCAAAACAAAGGTACCCGACAACACTGGAGCTAGAAGAGGTCTCTACATTTTAGGATAGAGCAACGGATAGGTGCCTTCCGGGGAGCCCCCAAGTGAAGGTAAGCTTGGGCCCCAAGAACAGCAAGGGCAACGCAAATACTTACGGTATTTCTCTCCGCCACTTTCTCCATGTGACCCTATGCCCCTCCCTATACCCCTGACCAGTTTTAGACTTCATTTTCGCTAGGGGAAACAGTAGGAAAACAGGGTCCTAGGTTTGGTGCTGTATCTACCCGAGATAATGTGTACACGTTAAAATCTCTTGGAGCCTCTGGATTGAACTAGATGATTATGAAGCCGCTGCTAGCCCAAATATGCTATTGTTTGATTACTCCATAGCTCCCAGATCTACATCTGTGGCCCTAATTTCTGGTCCTTCATTTCTAATTGCCTGCCACTCACACTTGGAACCAAACTCATCTTCCTCCCACCAGCACTGATTCTGTCCACTTCCATTACTCTATGCTCGAAACCTCAGATTCACCTTCCTCTCCTCCCATTTCTCCATACCTCGTCCATCACCCACTCCTAGCCATTTTGCTTTTGAATCCATTGCTTCCTTTTTCTTTCCACATCTACCTGCCTCGTCCTTCATGCCTTCCTTCTTACTCCATGCCTGAAGAATAAGGCAGTTTCTCCAACTGGCCTCCCTCATCCTAGTCTGTCTCCTTTTCAAGCCACTTCTGTTTAGTCTCCCTAAAATTCTGCCTCCAAAAATGTCACCAAATCACTAAGTTCTGTGCTAGATAATGAGGACCCAAGGAGAATTTAAGACACTTTCCTAACCTCCAGGAGCTAACACAGTTGGAGAGATATACGCGTAAGGTAAAAACTTGTAAAAGGAGCCAGAGCAGTCTCACTTATATACTGCCTACAGGGATGGAACACATGAAGCTTTAGCCTGGCTTCATAATCTGTCCTAACATACTTCTTACTTCTCAACCCAGAGCCTCGAATCCAGACAGACTGGGCTAGTCTTACCACCCCAAGGAGTATATTTTCTGCTTTTCTGCTTAAGCTACTCCTTACTACAAGAATGCCCTTACTTGTTATCTCTCTACTTATATTCCATCTATCCCACCTGAAGAGTGGTTGACAAACTTGTCCTTACCCACCCCGATTTAAATAAAAAACACACACTTCTTTGTATTGAAAATTGTACCTCAAATAATGCTTGGGATTTAATTCCTGCCTTGGCATGGGGCATATAAAAGATCCTGGAACCGGGTCAAGACCTGGCTCAGTACCAACAGTCTTTCTGGTGATAGCATGCATTTTGCCCAGGTTTCTTATCCCCACTATCCAAATTGTCTTTCTGTATTCCAAGCTTATCTGGCTTTTTAAAAAATGATTTTATTTATTCGAGAGAGAGAGAGGGAGAGCAGAGAGGGAGAAGCAGACTCACCACTGAGCAGAGAGCCCAATGTGGGACTCGATCCCAGGACCCTGGGATCATGACCTGAGCCGAAGGCAGATGCTTAACCGACTGAGCCACCCAGGAGCCCCTATCGGGCTTTCAGAATAGGTCTGATCCTTCAAGCCTTGCTTTTAATACCTGGCTAATGACTTCATAACCCAGAAGGAAAAAAAAATCAGAAGCACGCCTGCTCCTCATGCACCTGTACCCTAAACCTTCATCTTTCCATGCAGTGAAGGGCAGAAGGGGAAGAAGATGGGTATGGCACTATTTGACCAAGTTTTCCCATCTATATAACCTACTCTCATCTACTTCCAGCCTTGGATTCTCTCCCTGAATACTCGAGCTGGAGCTAGACCCAAAGTCTGCCCGTTTTCAATACCAGCTTCTGGATTTGGTCCACTCCCATATACAAAACTCCCAACCTTGCCTCAAATTTTCTGTTCAGCTATAGCTCCTCATCCTGCATCTAAACCATATGACAGAAGCCTCTCATATAAGTGATCTCTTCTTCCCGTGGTACTTATGGATTTAAAATTTTTTTATATTATTTAATTTTTTCCTTTTTAAATATCATCCCAAAGCCTAGCATAATGTCTGTTGTAGTGCTGGCCCAACAGAATTTTCTGTGACCATGGATATGGTCTGTATCTGTGCTGTCCTATAGAAGCCACAGCCGCATGTAGCTATTGGGCACTTGAGATGTGGCTGGTGTGACAAAGGGACTGAATTTTAAGTTTCATCATATCTTAGTTCACTTAAGTTTAAATAGCCATTTGTGGCTAGTGGCTATTGTATTGAATAGCCCAGGCTTAGAACTCTGTAAATAATTAATTAATATGTAGTTGCTATTAGCATTCTTTCTACAGGTAACAGGAAGATGACAAAACTTCCTTCCCCACAAGAGCTCCCATCTAGGAATTCTAGACTAACAAAGGAAATCAGGATCACACAAAATCTCAAAGACTGAGATGTCAGTAGCCGTTTAAAACCACAGCGGCAAATAAAAGGGATGTGAACTTCAGCAGTAGCCAACATTTTTCAGTAACAGCAAATAAGAGAGAAACACACCTTTATGCCTTCTTTGGGATCCTCTCGTATATTTATTTGAGAGGCTTTCTCACGAGACGGGCATAGAAGATCCAAGATTTCTTCGTTGTAAATCTGGTATTGTTAAAAATAAAGTGGTAAAAACAAGAATGTTAACAGTGGTAATCTTGGGGTGGTGGGATCATAGGTGATTTTTTAAATTCTTTGTGACTTTCTGTATTACAAAAATTTGTACAACATATTATTTTTAAAATTAAGAAAAGGCCTTTAATCTCACATGTAACCATTTGATACTTAAAAGAATGAATTCACATATTCATTGTAACAAAATTGAGACTGCTTTCTCAAGATGGTTTCTTGGGAATAGCAGACACAGTGAAAAGTTACACCAACGCCAAAATTCAGTTCTTTGCCGGTACCATAACATCACTTTCCCTGATTTTGCTACAGTGTTTAAGTAACGGGTCCTTAGTGGACGGCGGAAATGGGAAGCACACGGGAGAAGTGGCAACCAATATTTCAACAACCAGAACTTTCAGTATTTACAACAGGGTTTAGCACATAGCAAGCACCATATTTGTTTGCTATTATTGCTGTTGCTGCAATTTAACATACCAGGTTCTTAAGTAATTTTTACATGTGATTACCTGACCACAACTGGGTTAATCAAGAGATTCAAGAAGGCTAAATCTTAATGATGTTTAACTTCCCGTCTTCCAACTCTACACCTCTGATACCCATTAACGTATTAGGATTCAACTCCAGGATGAAGTATTCACATACGATATATAATTTCATGCTTACATTATGTAAGTTTAATCATTGCTCGTCAAAGATATCACTGCTATGGAACCAACTAGCTAGTTTCCCAAAAATCATAAATTTCCTGAACATGTGTTTGAGGTCACGAAGTTAGATATGACTGGCCGATCCAGTTGTATAGTGATATTCACTAGAATGAAAACCCCACAAGGGTAGGGATTTTTATGTTTTGTTCACGGATAGATCCCAAGTACCTAGAACAGGCCCCGTAACACTGTAGGTATTCAATAACATCCATTGAATAAACACATTCTGTCACACAGCTCAATACTTCACCCATTTTCTCTAACACTCTTCCTGAAGTAGAAGCATTATCACTTAGGCCTCAAAACAGTAAAGGAAAATCAAATATTTTTCTGCAGACTCTACAGGGAGTTAGTAGCAGAGGCCAAATTGGAATTAAAGAACTCCTATGATCTTTTTATGCGGCAATGCCAACTCCTCTAACAATCAGATTAAACAGACTATTCTGACAAGAAAAGAACTGGGCGGGAGCCAGCTCCAACTGAGCCAGTAAATTTTCTCTATCAATTTATTAAAATGTAATTTACTAAAAATGCAATTTACTAATTTGAGTCATGCCAGGAAAAAACTTGATTTGGATTTATTTTTTTTCTACCCGAAGACACATTTGAATTCAGTATAATTAAAGATAAATCATTTACCTCCAAGTATGACACTTTCAGAGTAAATTCGATGTCACTCTTTTTATCAATTTCTTTGAAGAGCAATTGTATTACCCTCGGGATGACCCCGACTGTTGGTTCATTCTCTTGCTCTGCAGTGTATGCACCTCCCATTGAATAGGTTTTTCCAGAGCCAGTCTGCCCATAGGCCAGGACGGTTGCATTGTATCCTGGCAAAATAGAAGTCACATGCATAGTAGTGCTCAAATATTTTCATCCCATCAACGTACACCCTTTCCTTCAGCAATTACTTGCAACAAAATTGAGACTGCTCTCTTGAGACAGGGGTCTCTTCGGAACAGCAGACACAGAGAAAACTTATACGCGTGCCAGGATTTTGCACTACTCCAAACCAGCAAAGGAGAAAAATACCAACCCCAGAATGAGTGCCCCTCTTCATTGCCCTTAAAGGCTAGGAAGTCGTAAAGATATGACTGAGATAATGAAGGTGGCCCACTCACTGCCAAGAAGCTATTCAGAGCTTTCTAATTCTACTTTTAGCCATGCTAAATTATGAGAATTAAATGAAAGTCTTAGAAGTTGCATAAATAGAAGGGATTCCAACGTATATGTTTTTGATGACCAGTCTTCATTTGAAAAGGCAACAAAGTTGATTTTTACAATCAATGAAAGCATCCATTCCCTATCTAAACTCTCAGACTGCATCTGGACCATTTTATCAGGCTCCTTGACCTTTTTTTCTTTTTAAAAGAACTTGTTTGTCTAAATGAAGACCTTCCTTGATATTCTGAAAGATCATAAGATGTTACGTCAAGATTTTCACTGTAATAAATAGCTAGTATCACCTGGCATGACCATGGGGCGAAAGAATAACATTCCACAAACTTCTACAATACCGCAGATATGCGTATATAGTAATAACTGGGGAAACCAAGTTGCAGTACTTTTCCCAAAATATTCAGGGCTCTCTGGTATTGGGGATTCAGAGTACAGGAGGATGATGTCGAGGTGACTGAAAAATATCGGCTTGGTATTTGCAACTGAGAGCAATGTTAACCAAACATATATCTTGGCATCACTATCTACTTTATATTGCCTCTAAAGACTATAATTTAATTCTCATAGATTTCCAAGTTAAGAGAAAAGTGTAGAACTGTAGTGCTCTTACTGAGCTGTGAAGCAACATTCTGAGGAAGATGACCAGATAATGAAGGGTCTGGAAACCATACTGTTTCCAGAACAGCTAAAGGAAAGAGGGATGGTTAACTAGAAGAGACTTAGGCGGAAACACATAATTGTCTTCCAAATGTGTAAACAGGAAAAAGATTAACTTTATAGTGGAGAAGCCTGGCAGATAACACCATAATCGAATAATCAAAATGAACATCAGCAAAAAAAAAAAAAAAAAAAAAAAAAAAACCAAAATGAACATCAGCAGTAATGAAACAAATCATCACGTGCTGCTCAACAGGATTCAATGGGAAGAACACAGCACCACTTCTGTGATATTCCTGCTACAGATATACAACCTGAATCTGGTCATAAATAAACATCAGACAGACCAAAATTGGTAAACAGTTTACAAAACAACTGGCCTGTGATCTTCAAGAGTCAGGATCACAAAATTAAAAAAAAAAAAAAGACTGAAAAACTTTAGAATGAAAGAGACTAGACAGAGACTGTACAACTAAATGCAACAAGTGCTTTTGAATGAAATCCTTTCACTCTAAAGGACATTATTGGGACAACTGGTGAAACCAGAATGAAGTCTGAGGACTAGATGGTAGTAATGTAGCAATGCTAAGTTCATGATTTTGATGCTTATATTGTAGTTATGTAGGAGGAAGCCCTTGATTGTAGCAAATATACACTGAAGTATTTAGGGGGCATCAGGTCAACAATTCATCTCAAATGATTCAGGAAAAAAATGTTCTTTATGCTCTTCTTGCAACATTTCTCTAAGTTTGACATTATTGCTTTAATATTTTAAAAATTTGAAGCGAAGTGTTCAGTGTCCTGAGCCATAACATCATTTAAAAAAGTGGAAAAAATATGTGAATTTGCCTAGAGGGATGAACTAACATCACTGGGCAGAAATTATAGAGAAGCAAATTTCATCTCAATATAATCTAGCGCAATTGGAGTTGTCCAAAATCCAATCAATGGGACCACCTTGTGAGTCAGTGAGTTCCCTATCAAAGAAATAAAATCTAAATAGAAGCTGGAAGTTCACTTAGAGAGATTGCTGGAAAGCATTTTTCTCTGGATGCAAAGTAAGACTATATGATGTTCAAATGTGCCTTTCGTCTTTAAGGGACTGGTGTGAAGTGGTTTACTTCTTTTACATAGACCTCTGCTTTGAATCCTGAATAACCTCTGTACTGGAATAACGGTAATTAACCACCCTTCAGGCACTGCTCCCTTCTTTAGAACCCTGCTATCCTGCTGTGGTCTTCAAAGACACTAAAGTCTTAGCTTCTTCAATAAAGATTATTAACTGGTCAGAGTACTCAGGAGCTTTAGGAAATATCCTTCTTCACCTAAAAGAATTCCATTCATCATCCAAAATCTCTCTCAAGGATTCCCTGCACTGGGAAATTCACCCCTAATCCCCCACACAGAGTTAGTGCCATTCTTCGGTTTTCCTAACACTTTGAAAGCAGTGCTACTTCTATAGCAGGACTGATTCTGTTGCATATTTTTAACTCTTAAAATATTTTTTCTTAAAGATAAGCGCAAAAAGGTTAAAATGTTTTATGTATTTAAAATTATGTATGTAGTCATCTACTTCCACTCCTACTCCTGGACTTTGAACTCTTCCAGGGCCTGGAAGCTATATAATTTTTCTCTGAATCCTCAACAGGCTTCAGAGTACCTGGGCCTTAAGTAGGTTGGCAAACTGATCATCTTCAGCACCCATGAAATAGCTTAGATTCTAATCAAGTTCCAGGACAAACAAGCAAAAATATATATACAAGTCAAAGGTGGGCAGAACCACAGAAAGCAAATACAGAATAAAACTAGCACCAAGGGTACAGACTTTCACAAATAATAGAGTTGGTTCCTAGGCTGCGGGCTTTTTGAAGGCAGGACTCATGTTTCATCTATTCCTCTATTTGCAGAATCCATGTACCGTGGCTGACACAAAATACATGCTTGGGAACCGCTGGAAGCCTTACCTTTAAATATGCCTTTTATGAGTGGTGCTACTGCTGTATTGAAGACTTCTTCCTGTTCCGTAGAGGGGTCAAACACAAAATCGTAGGTAAAGGATTTGTCAGTACCAACCACCACCTAGAGAAGGCAAGGGACAAGGAGTAAGAAAAATGCAAGGCGAGACCACGCCCCTCACTGCCATTTGGCCCCAGCTGTTCAGAGGCAGGCCCAGGACTCTTCCTACGCACCTGAGGCTCCCCGGGTACGAAGGAAAGGCACATCTGGCATCCCTCACTAATCTCTTTGGGGACCAGAGGGCGACATCGCAGTGCCACTCTTACAGGAATTCCCTTCACCTCTTCCTTCATGATCCTACCGCAGCACCGTCTCTGCGCGGGGAGGGGGGGGGAAAGAAAAGATACTTGCTGATGAATCTTGGTAGGTCGGGAGGGGTGGGAGTTCCGGCCCGCCTCGGCGGGTGGGATGGGTTACGGAACTCGGCAGTAGCGGTGGCAGCCTCCCCGTCCCCAGCTTGGATCGCCACCTGTGGAGAGTCACTGTCCCTCAGACTTGGCCACGACCGGACAGCCCGTCAGCCCCACGCTCTGAAGAGAGCGAAGTGGAGTCTGAAATGAAAAGGAAAGCCCCCAACGGAGATGTCGACAAAGAACCTAAGCTCCGGCGTACCAGGAAAGGCAGATCCTGAGCTAAGGTGTGCCCCACTTAACTCACCAAACTAAACGTCCCTTCCCCGGTCTCCCGCCGCCCTGTCCCGACCGGAGCTTTAACCGCCAAGTTTCAAATCTGTCCCTGAAGCGCCAGCCAATCGGAGCGCAGACAGATTGGGCTGAGCACGCACGTCGGCGCGCGCAGGAAGACGCGTTGGGAAGGGGAAGACCTGCGCACCGCACCCTGAACCCGCCCCTTCCGACCCACCGAAGCATCCGCTTCCGGTTTCCAGACTGAATCGGCGGTGAGCGGCTCCTGAGGCTCCCGAGGCCTGCGGGTAGGTGAGGTGGTATGGCACGTACCGCGGCCCGTGTGCGGGACTTCAGCGGAATGCGGGGCGGGAACCTTGTAGGGTGGCTGGCGGTGGAGGAGGGGTCGTTCTGGGGACCCCCACCATTACTGATCACGACCAGGGAATGTGGGGCGGTGCCTTGCCCCGAGTTCCTATGGATAGTTGGAGGCAGCCCTCCCTCGGACTTTGAAAATTAGACGCTCCTGATTTCCTCTTCTCTGGAATGAATAGGTAACATCTATTTTGCAGGATTGTTGTGAGAAAGGAGATCACCTCTATGGAGTAACTAACAGGTTGCTTGGTATCCAGATGTTCAGCAAAGTTAATTGCTTTCTTCCGTCTTTTTTCTTCTTTCTCTCTCTCAGTCTCTATCACCAGGAAGTGGGCTGAGCCCATAGGCTGACAGCCTTGGGATGGGGTGGGGTTGTTTTTTTGAAACTTGCTGGACTGTTGACCCTTTTGAACCCTTTTTTTTTTTATCAGCTTCGCTTCACCCTTCCTTCCATTCCAGGGGCTTGCTGGAGATGGACAGCCGGATTCCTTATGATGACTACCCCGTGGTTTTCCTGCCTGCCTATGAGAATCCCCCAGCATGGATTCCGCCTCATGAGGTGGGAATGCTTGAGTAGGGGATTCATCCCCGTGGGCATGAGATAGTATATGAAAGGTAGGATGGCAGGGTTAGAAATCTCAATAGAGAGTGAATTCTAGCCTTTGTTGTAGCCAGGGGACCCAGAAGTTGGATTCTGAACAACTGAGCCCATTGGGAGCTTCTAATGGTATCCTTCTGCCAGAGTCCATTCACACCAGAGAATTCTGGAAATTCAGAGCCCTAGTTTCTATTCTCTCAAGGTAAAGAGGTGGGGGAGCAACTGGGCTGCTAACATTTTCCCCTGCTACCCACCTCCCCATTTGGACAGTGTTATCTGTTCTACTTACAACTAAGTTCATGACTGCACCTTTTGTTGACTTCAAGGTGATGCATTTTTAGTCCAGATGAAGGCGGGTATAAAATCTAAGGCTGGTAGTAAGATTTCTGGGGTTGCTGTGTCTTGCAGAGGGTCTATCACCCAGACTACAACAATGAGTTGACCCAGTTTCTGCCCCGCATCGTCACACTGAAGAAGCCCCCTGGAGCTCAGGTGAGCTTATGGAACAATTGTGTCTTTTTTTTTTTTTTTTTTTTTTTTAGATTTTATTTATTTGAGAGAGAGTGAGAGCACACACACAAGTGGGGGGAGTGCAGAGGAGAGGGAGAAGCACACTCCCTGCTGAGGACCTCAGATCATGACCTGAGCCGAAGGCAGATGCTTAACGGACTGAGCCACCCAGGCACCCTGAACAATTGTGTCTTATTCCAGGCTAGCTTTGTACCAGGCCCAAAAGTTGACAGCGGTTGGGGGGATGAATGGGAAAGCAGGTAGGGAGGTAAGGAAACTTTTTAATGGGCAGAAAATCTGAGATACCATTTCCACAACTTCTGACTTCTCTCTGAGGAACACATAAGGCGAGCTATCATACAGTGATGCTATTAGATGTTCTTGTGTGCATGATCTACATTGATCTGTGCTCTTGTCTTACAGTTGGGATTTAATATCCGAGGAGGAAAGGCCTCCCAGCTAGGAATCTTTATCTCCAAGGTATGTGTGCCTGGTAGGCAATATGGATTCCTAGTTCCCTTTGTTAAATCACCAGATTGCAGAACCCTGGTGTCCAGAGGCCTGGGAGGAGAATGATACAGAAGGGGCATCATGGGGACACCCTTTCCCATTTAAAACTTCTCACCTGGCAAACCATCTGTTTCCCTACATTCTCTCTCTCTCTCTCTCTCTCTCTCTCTCTCTCTCACACACACACACACACACACACACGCTAGCACCTTACATTTGAATAGCACTTAATTTCACTTACAGCCTTTGAAATTCTCTCGCCTCAATCTCATATATTCTTTCCTTGCCAACAGGTGATTCCCGACTCAGATGCACATCGGGCAGGACTTCAGGAAGGGGACCAAGTCCTAGCCGTGAATGATGTGGATTTCCAAGACATTGAACACAGCAAGGTGAGCACAGCATCTGGGCTGTGGTGAGGTGAGAAGCCATCCCGAGTGGGAAAGGTTGGACAGGATTAGCCTAGTCTGTAACTTGATAAGAAGGAGTCTCCTCTGAGGAAGTCCATCAGGAGGAGGCAGCTAGTAGTGACCCCGAAAGTTGGAGTAGCAAACGATTTTCCTCCTGTTATGATCCTGTCCTGGGTCATATCTTCATTTGTACAAGCTGCTTTGTTCCTTTCAGGCTGTTGAGATCCTGAAGACAGCCCGTGAAATCAGCATGCGTGTCCGCTTCTTTCCCTACAGTAAGTGCCACTCTTTTTCTTTTACCTGGCAGGGCCCCGGGTAGGAACTCTTTAAATAGTGATTACTAAAGGCCCCCCACCTGCAAGTTGGGGATGGGGAACTGGGAGCGCAGGCCTGAAAGTAACCCGTTCTTGTCTTCCTTTTCTTTTCTCCTTTCCCCCAGATTATCATCGTCAGAAAGAGAGGACTGTACACTAGAGAGTTGCAGCCCATGGCCCTCCACATGGAATCTTCTAGGACAAGCTGGTTAGCCTCAGGGAAGCCTCTTGGGAAACTCTACTCTCAGCCCCACCCTGGCAGAGCGGAGTGGGGAGGCTGGGGACACAGTGAGGCCCTGCCACCGAGCCAGTTAGCCAACTGCATTACCCAGACTGTCCTGCACTTCTTGTTCTCTCGTTCTGTAGGTGGGCTTCATTCCCTGAAACGGGAAGGATGGAGATCTCTAGATATAGCCTGTGGGGAGCCCGGCTAGAAAAGGCAACTGACATTTATTGGGGACCATGTGCTAGACAACTGCACGTGTGTCATATCGTGTTCACTAGAGTCTAGAAATCAATAGAAAAAAGAATCTCGAGGCAACTGACGTTTATTGAATACTATGTGCTAACCAACTGCACATTTGTCATATCATTTTCGTGAGAGTCTAGAAATCAATAGTGAAAAGGATTCTGGGGGCCTTCCATCTCATCCCGTCATTGTACTACCTGTCTCAGACCCTCCAGAGACTCCCTGGGACTGTTTTTCCCTGTCTCCCTCCTCCTATCCTCTTCTCCCCCCCGCCCCCTCAAAGTAAAAGGCAATGCTGAGGAAATGTCGGTGTGACTTTTGGATGGTACTGACTGGGTTTGAAATGCTATTGAGGCAAAAATAAAAGCTCTTCCAAAGAGAGGAGCCAGTGGGAAGTAACCAGCCACACTATACCTCCCTCACAACTGTATCTGGCCAGTCCGTCAGGTAGGCCCAGGAACCTTCCCTTCAGTGTATCTGAGGAATGGTATACGGTGAGGGGGGTACTGGAAGAAACAATGCCCCTTCCCTCATGAGCTTTGGACATTTCTTTGCAGGGAGGTGGTATTAAGATAATTGTCTTCTTCCCCAGGTTCTTTGATCTGGAACACAAATGAAGGGAGGGGCTTGGATGCATTCCTTTCAGGAACAGCAGTAGGAAATTGGTTCCTAATTTCCAACTTGTAGGCTGAGTGGTACTGTTGACTTCCCCCCCTTTTCTCCACCCCAACCCCCACATAACCTGCCACCGTCTTCATTACCAGTTCACTGTTAGCGAATCCAGGCCACACCTTATGCCGTTTCCATTGGCATCTTTAAAATACTCGTTCAGAGGGGCGCCTGGGTGGCTCAGTTGGTTAAGCATCTGCCTTTGGCTCAGGTCATGATCCCAGGGTCCTGGGATTGAGCCCCGCATCGGGCTCCCTGCTCCGCGGGGAAGCCTACCTCTCCCTCTGCCTGCTGCTCCCCGTGCTTGTGCTCTCTCCCTCTCCCTCTGTCAAATAAATAAATAAAATCTTTAAAAATAAATAAAATAAAATACCCATTTAGAATAGAAAGGTTTCTAATGAGGTATGGGGTGAAGTGCCCCCCTGATGAAAAGTCCCCAGTTTGCCTTGAAAGAATCCTGGGAAGCTTAAATACATATTTCCACGCCCTGGCCCTGGAGAGTGATTCTGTTGCTCTGGGGTGGAACCTGGGAATCTGAATTTTTTAAAAAAGTTTTCAAATGTGGGAAACAGTTCTAAACAGTATATCGCTATGAGGAAGTTCTAGCTGTCTCTATAAATCCCATCTCAGCTTTGCTAGGCGCTACTGTCAGGTAACAACGTCCTTGGGAGTGGAGTTGGCAGTCTCCGCTTCCTGGGAAATGCTGCTCTGGTTCTACGCTCCTGCTTGCTGTGCTGCCCCCCAGTGGCCATCTGAAAAAAAAACGAGGCTGAGATATTTGCCTGAAGGCGTGTTGGCTGAGTCGGCTGAATGTCGAGGTCCCAGACTCTGCCTGCAGTTAACAGGTTTTAAAACAGCTCATCTAAGAAGTGTGGTAGACATGGTAAAAAGTCCCAGCTAGGTGCCATGGGCCTAAGAGGCAAAAAGCCTCCTGCGCTAAATTGGTTCTCCCTTGGAGAGGTACCTGGAACAGGCAGGATGCAATTGCATTGTAAGGGTCCAGGCACTGCACGGAGAAGACGAACAATAACAGGCTGAGGCCCAAGTACCAGTGGCTTATTGCGGGTGTAGATAAGAAAACACGGGGAATAAACTCTATCCGCCTTTGAGGTATCCCAGCTGCCATAGGACTGCATCCCCTAGAGATGGCTGTTAGCAGTCAAGACAAGGTAAGGTGGGATTCCTGGGCCCTGCAAGAACTTTCCACCCCCCACAGCTGCGAGACACAGTCGAGAAAGAACGATAGCATTTTCAGGGGTTCTGTTTAAAAAATTTTTTTTTAAAGATTGCATCCATTCGACAGACACAGCGATGTGGGGGTTGATCCCAGGACCCCGGGATCATGACCTGAGCTGAAGGCAGACACTGAACCACCAAGCCACCCAGATGCCCCTAATTTTTTTTTTTAAGTACGCTCCACACCCATCGTGGGGCTAGAACTCAATGACCCTGATGTTAAGAGCTACATGCTCCACTGACTGAGCCAGCCAGGTGTCCCTCAGTGGTTCTACTTTACTCCTAAGCTCAGGAATTGTATGAAAGCTTGGTAAGTAGCCAAGTATTTATTTATTTATTTTTAAAGATTTTTATTTATTTATTTGAGAGAGAGAACACAAGCAGGGAGGAGGGGCAGAGGGCAAGGGAGAAGCAGACCACCCCCCTGCTGAGCAGGGACCCTGATGTGGGGCTTGATCCAGGACCCCAGGACCATGACCCGAGCCAAAGGCAGACACTTCACCGACTGAGCTGCCCCAGGCGCCCCAGTAGCCAAGTATTTAAATCTTAAATCTGAAGGTGGGGGGAGATGGATTACTGGGAAGCACAAATGCAATAAAGTCGTCAAATTAGACAGAAGCCAAGTTATCAACAGGAATAATGGCTTTTGATGCCTGACTCCATGGATTTCGACCACTATAGTGTAAAGGTAAGAGGGATGTAGCTGGGGTTAAATCTCGGCTACAGGGGGCGGGGGGGGGGGGGGGCAGCTTCTAGGAAATGGAGGAATTCTGATCTTATCTCTTTTGCCTGAAGGCAGACCAGGGAGCTGCTATTGGCTGAGATAAGTCCCATTTTCCCTAAAATAGCAGTCAGGCCTGGCCATCAACTCAGCAAAGGAAGTCTGCCTTCTCTGCATTACACTCCCTAGCCCAGCAAAGCTGGGAGAAAAGATACTCCTGTTCAGTGGAAATGAATTCCAGATGGCAGGGCAGAAGCCATGTGCTGGAAGATCTGTGTGTGTGTGTGTACGCACGTGCGCGCGGGCGTGCATGTGCTGGTGCAAAAGGCCAGGTTCAGAGATTCTAGGCCTTTGTGCTGCGTGATGGGGAAATGAACTTTGTGCCCACCCCAAGATAGGACAAGCCAAGGTTATCCAAAAGAGGAAGCATTGAGGGGTAGCTAGAGACAAGAGTGCAACAGAAGTACAAAGAGAAATGGGCCTTACATATTTCACATTATAACCGGTTTGGGCACTGGTTTCAAACATCACACTGAGGTCTCTGGATATTTCTTCCCTGTCATCTGCAGAGACTTGTCTGGACAAATGAGAAAGGATATAAGGCACCAGATAGTGGTAAATGGTAACTCCAAGTGAATAGGGACGGGATCCTTCTGAGGTCTAATGATGCCTCCCCAGGATATGAACCATAGCAGCCTTGAACCCATAACCTTTCTGTTCCCTGAAACTGGTAAACCGCTCCCATGTAAACAGCACAGTAGACCTTCCCCATCGGGACTGCATGTAGGTGTGCCAGAAGGAGTTGTAGTTCTTCCTTACCTTTTGTTGTTCAGATCAGTGTTACCCACTTACACGGTGATGGTATCATCACCTCTTTCTGCTCCTACATCTACCCACTTACGTGTCTCCTTGAAAGCATTGATGTCAACGAAAGAATGTGTTGCGGAGAGTTGAAACACTTAGTAGAGGTTTAGAGAGAATAATGTACCTGTCCTTCCTCTCTGCTAGTTTCACCAACCTATTTTTTCCCTCAATCCTTTTTTCAAATAAAACATGGCATAACACCCCCTTGTGATGTCGTGATGTCCTAGACCAGCCACTACAATAGTTGAGTCATGTGTGTAGCTAGAAATTTAGGCTGCAAAAGCACTCCTGGCCAGCTGTGTCCCATAGCTGTAGCTGAACCTGCATAAGCAAATGTTTAGAGGGGCACCTGGGTGGCTCGGTCGGTTAAGTGGCTGCCTTCGGCTCAGGTCATGATCCCAGGGTCCTGGGATCGAGCCCCGCATCAGGCTCCCTGCTCAGCGGAGAGCCTGCTTCCCCTCTCTGCCTGCCTCTCTGCCTACTTGTGATCTCTCTCTCTCTCTGTCAAATAAATAAATAAAATCTTAAAAAAAAATAAAAATAAATGTTCAGAGGGGAAAGAAACTTACCTTTTAAAGGTTAAAACTTCAACCGCAAACCCAAAAGAATCAAGGAAACCGTGTCCCTGAAAAGTGGCTGCTACAGCCACAAACCAAGTGGCCTACCATCCTAGGACAGATCCAATCACAATATACTGTTTTCATTAAGGAACACCCCATGGAGCAGCCGACTTAAGGATTCAAATCCTCTTGGACTCTGTTACAGGTGGAGATTAGACGAAGGCAGAGGAAACAAGAAGTGAAGCAGGGTTTGGTCATTTGGGGAGGTTCCATATTTTTCTTCCCCTGCTTTATCCACAAGTGATCCAAGACGGGGCTGCCCTACCAGTAACGAATAGGCCTAAGGGGCCGAGGCATAGTGTTAGTGATATGAGAGGGAACACTCAGTATTTGGTCCTCCCAAGCACATGATCTTAGGAAGTCCATTCCAATGATCGTCTGCCACCCGGAGTCAGGTACTTTGCACCCCTCCTCTCCTTCCAATACCAGGCAGTGTTAGAACCGGAAGTGGGGAATGGCCCTCGAGAAGGTTGTCCTGGCTCAACTTCTCAACGCTTACAATAGATAACTTCGAGAAGAATCCCTAGGGGAGTTGGCCGAGGAGGGGACAAAAATGTACTGTGCGATGCCTTGCTGGTGGGCTCACCTGGCAGACGCAGTTGAAGGTGTAGCATAGGAAGCCGGTGAGGAGCGGTATCTTCCCCACTGTGAGGTGGGTAAGTAGGCCAACCATCACCCCCGAGCGAGGAGGAGGAGGAAATTGATCCCCGCACCCCATCCCCGCCCGCGACACTCTGCGCTCCATCCCATCACACCTCCCTATCTCCAAAGCCCCACCCAGATTCCCCCCTTCTCCTTGCTCTGCTCCCCCAGGCACATGAGTTTGGATTTGTGCAGAGGCCGTCTCAATGGTTTCCAGAAGCCTCTGGCCTCGCCGTGGACCCTGCGTGCGAGGGTGTACATCGCGGTAGATGGGTGGTATGCTCTCTGTCCCTCTGCTCACCACCTTGCGCCGCCCCGGGCTTGGGCGCACGGCCACGCCCGCTCAGGCCCTGCCTGGAGCGTCGGGGCGGGTGATCCGCGGGAGATCGCTGCAGTGGGGGACAAGGGGTGCTGCGGCGGTAGAGTGGGGGTGGGGATAGCCAGGGCCCGGAGGGCAAGTTGAAGGACCCACAGAGGGCAGGTGGCCTTGCCAGAGGGAAGTCGGGGAAAAGTACATGCTACGGACTCATCACTGCCAGGGGCAGAGGGTGCTGGTCCCTGTAGTGCCATCACCCTCCCGTAGAAGGAAATACCAAAGAGATTGCCAGGCGCGTCTTGGACAAGCTGATTTATTAGAGCGTTACAGTGGCGCTCCCGCCCAGACGCACCAGAGCGAGGTGCTCAGCTTCCCTACTCCCCCTCTGCCACCACAAACTCCTGGCTCTGCTCCCCGCGGTTCTCCTGCCGAGTGAACTCCTCAATGACTATGTCCTCAGAGCTTGCAAAGCAGCAGAGGGGAACGCAGGGTTAGGACCACCTCTGCGCATCGTCCACGTTCCCTCCCTTCCTGTGATCCCAGAAAAGTGACCCCTTCTCCGCTTCCCGACTCAGATCTGAAGCCCCCTCTAGGTAGCGACCCCTACCCCCCAACCCATGGATCGACCACTCTGGCTTGTTTCCCTTCGCTCCCTCCCCCATCTCCCAAGACAAAAGTCCCCCCCCCACCCAGAGTGCTGGAGGGGAAATAAGAATGAAGGGTGGGGAGGAGGGAAGGGATCGGAAGAATGAAAGACGGAAGACGGGGGAGTGGGGGGGGGGAGGAAAAAGTAAAATGGAAGGGATGAGGGGGAAGGAGGATTCTGAGAAGAGCGGGGGGGGGGGGGCGGGTGGAGGGCGTATGAAAAGCACTGAACTATGACACGAGGCTAAACCATATGTTTCCACCGCACAGTATTGAAAGCAACACTCCAGGGAAGCTTTTTAACATTGCCATCGTCATAAAATGGAGGATGGCAGTGGGGAAAGGGGGATGGGGCTTCCGGGCCTCACATTTCCTTACCTAGCAGCCTCTGTAGCAAAGCATGGAGAGGGAGGGACAAATGGAGGTGAAGCTGACGGGGCTCTTCAGTTCCACGGAGAAATGTCTTGTTTCGTTCCCCCCTCCCCTTTTAACCCTCTACTCCCTTGCCTTCTGCAACACACACACACACACACACACACACACACACACACACACACACCCTGAAAACCTAGGAACCCGACCTGCCTATTGCTGTACATTCTCTACCCAACAGCCAGTCCTGGATTCCAGAGATCAGAACAGCTTGGTCGCCAGTGCTCAGCGCCACCGTTCCTGTCAGTCCCACCTAGTCCCTCACCATGTGATGGCTTTGGATGCATCAGGATCAAGGGCAGCTCCACACCAACGTCGCTGCAAGGATTCCAAAGAAGAGTCACAGATCTCCCTCTGAGCCCACTCCCAGAACCTCTTCCCCTTGGTTTTCTGGTCCTAGGATGTCCTCGGGCTCTCCTTTGGCCCTCTTTTGGTCTCCTTATGTCCTCACCTTCCCCTTCTTGCTCCGTCCCCTCCCCCCCACAGCTTCCCCCGTAGTGTCTTACCTGGCTATCAGGTCACCGAGGATGCTGAGGGTAGAATGACACGGTAAAATTAGCAGCTGGAAATGGAAAGTGGCACCCTAGTTTTCCTGGGGGATAAGGGGTCATAAGGCCAATTCGGCCACAGGAGAGGTTTCTGGAAGGGAAGGTGGCTTGCTCACCGAGCTCACGGGTTTGGGAAACTGGTCTGGGAGAAGGGGTGGGGAACAGCTTGACTGGGTCAGTCCAATGGGGGAGAAAACAAGTGTGGCTCCTCGGCCCCTGCCCAGACAGACCCTGAACCCTCACTCACCCTCTACCGGACACCATCAGGTTGACTCTCACTTTGTAGGACACCAGGATCCCCAGGAGCTCCTTGTTCATTCCAGGTCGAAGACTGGAGATGGTCGGATTCATTGTTGTGTGTTTGTTAGGGGGAGGGGAGTAAAGCATTCGGTCCCCCAGTCCCTTCCTGTGCACCTTTTCTCACAGGCCTTCCATGCTCTCATCTCTCCTACTCGCTGAAATCACATTTCTGTTCCTAAAGTCCAGTTTTACCATGTCACCCTCTGCTCAAGAGCCACGTGGTGTGGCTTTCATGACCCTTAACGAACTGGCCCCACCCAACCTCTCTGACCTCTTCTGCCCTGACTCCCTAACACCTGGGATACAACCTAAGCAGACCCATCCTCTCTCCATGCTCAGAACATGCCATGCAGATTCCCACCTTCTGGCCTTTGCCCGTGCTGTGCTCCCAATCTAGAATGCTCTTTCCTTCCTCTGTTGCTATCCAGATCCTACACGTGCCTCAGAATCTAGCTCATTTAGGGGCACCTGGGTGGCTTAGTCGGTTGAGCGACTGCCTTTGGCTCAGGTCATGATCCTGGAGTCCCAGGATCGAGCCCCAGGATCGAGCCCCAGGATCGAGCCCCAGGATCGAGTCCCAGGATCGAGTCCCAGGATAGAGTCCCGCATCAGGCTCCCAGCTCAGCAGGGAGTCTGCTTCTCCCTCTGACCCTCTCCCCTCTTGTGTGCTCTCTCACTCTGTCAAATAAATGAAATCTTAAAAAAAAAAAAAAAGATCTAGCTCATTCAATCTCCTCCAGGAAGCCCTCTCCAGCTCTGCTGGCTTCTTTTAACTTCTATTGAATTTCTAATCTGAACCACGTGTACAAACATTTAACCTTTAGATTGGATTTGCGTTCCTCTTTGTTCCCCGCCTAGGCCGTAAATTGACTGAAGGCAGAGGCTGTCTAAAACGTCTTTGTATCCTCCCACATTGCTTAGCATAGGAATGAGCATGTAACAGGTGCTCCCTGAAAACTCACTGATTAGAAAATAAGACACACAAAACTGTAGGGTATTGGGAAAGTCTCTTCTTCATGACTCTGGAATACTGATCCTTTAATCTATAAAATAATATTCTTTGGATGATTTCTAAGGGTCTTTCCAGCAATAACAATCTATAGCCTCAAGATTCATAAGGCACGGAGAAAGGCAGGGGACAAATAACACTCATCAGACGGTGGCAGATGGCTTTTGGCAGGAGACACATCTAGCCCTAGGGCCTCCAAAGACCTAGGGCCAAAATGAATGATTGGATAGAATTCTATCAATTCCTATTGTGTCGTTCTCCTTTTTTTGGTCCTCCTCCTCCTCCATTTCTCATCTCCTAGTCTTTCACTCCTAGACATACATGACCTTTGTGAGCTGTGAAATATTATACAACACAGGGAATTTTCCTCATTGTTTCTTCCTTTCTTGCTGCCTGTGACCTAAGCCTGGGCATTGGTCCCGTGGGCATTATTTAGCTTCCTGTTGGCCCTCAGGCCTGTAGGGGTCTCCGAACACTGGCCTAGGGACATTTAAAAAAAAATAGGTAGGCTTTCTTAGCAGGTGAAAGCACAGAACGGCACGCACAGCATGGAGAATGGGTAAGGGGATGGGACATGGAGGTTGGGTGTCACATATGAGCTTACATTGTGCTAGAGGCTAGATTGGTATCGCCATGCTTGAGTTTGCCATCCAGTGCCAGGCCCTGTTTCTGGCAGTTGGGAGCCAGGAGCGGGGTTACTGCGAAGCTCTTAGAGAAACTGGAGTTAGCAGCTATAGTCTCCCTTTAAAAGAAGAGAAGAACTTAGGCTCAGCTTTGCCGGTTACACGTACTTTCATTCCCAAGGCCATCTTGCACAATTTCACAAACCTACTGGAGTAGCCAAGAAAGCGGGCGTGTCTGACTGTGTAGAGTGGGAACAATCCGCTCCGGTGGGAAATCCTTATGCCCCTGACCTCTCTCCAAGTTCTGATGGTCCTCTTGTGGGTATCTACCCTCTAGTTCTCCTGGGAATCCCTCCCATTCTCTCCATCAGCACTCACCTTGACCTTCCTCAGTCCTGGGTTCTTACCTGCTTCCTTCTTTCCCCAACCCCCTCCTTTGCCTCCAGTCCCTGACCCTTTTCCCACCAACCCACCCCTTGGCTCTCTTGACCCCGGCCCCGGCGCCAGCTCACGTGAACTCCTGGATGAACACGGTCTTCGTGTACTTGTCTAAGGAATACAGGACAACGTCTGTGATCTGGTCAACTGAACAGCCAGGGTGAAAGCACGTGACTATAATCAGTCATCCTCAAGACCCCAACTCACCGCCCTCAGATGTGACCCAATATGTGGGTACACTATGCATGTGGCACTGAGATGTGCTTGTGGGCAAACAAAGATAGGCATTTTGATAAGCCTGCATTAGAGAGAAAGTCTAGATGAATGCGGACTGGGTAAGTGGGGCAGCGTTCTAGAAAAAGACCCGCGGCTTAGGGACCAGGTGCAGGGGGAATAGGAAAAGAAGCTCACTTGAAATCTTGATTTTTTTGATGACCTTGTTGGTGCAGTTGTTGATAGAAACATTGACAGAGATGGGTTTGCCGTGGTAGTGAACCTGAAGCAGGGGGAGAGGCTCATCACGAGGTTGGAGGGAGAACCCCCGGATCAAGACCCAGAATTCCTGCTTCCTTAACACTGCTGCCACCCTGGCTTCCGTCCCCAGCCACCCAAGTAGAAAATTAGTGAAGGATCAGGGTTTTGGAGGGGTTTCAGGGTAAGCAGTCAGGAAGTGGGAGTCACAAACCTCCCTGTCCATCGAGGCCTGCAGCTGTAGGGGCTGAGCCGACAGAAGGAAGCGGCGGGTAGTCTCGGCACAGGGGCCGGGGCCTGGTTCTGGGGGTGCAAACTGTATTTTCCGAACCACCAGCCGCACGGAGTCTCTGAGTAGAGGCCAAGAGGTTAGCCAGAACATCTCCCTGGGGACTCAGAGACCCTTTTCCATGCCAACCGCATGGCCCGGTCCTTGCTTGGGGTGGGGGGTGGGTGGAGGTGGGGTAGAACCTCCCCCAGAGAATTCCTCTAGACCCTCAATGGAGGCATCCAGACCATGGGCCGGCGAACGATGGCTCACTGGCCAAATCTGGCCTGCTGCCTGTTTTTGGATGGCCCACAAGCTGAGAACGGTTGTTGCATTTTCAAATGGTTGAAAAAAGTCAAAGAACGATAATATTTCACGACATGTGGAAATTATATAAAATTCAAATTTTAGTGTCTATAAATAAAATTGTATTGGAAGACAGCCCAGCTCATTCATTTACATACTGTCTCTGGCTGCCTTCGCACTACAATGGCAGAGCTGAGTAGTTGCAATCGAAACTATAGGGCTGGCAAAGCCGAAGTATTTAGTTTTTGGCCCTTTCCGGGGAAGCTGGCCGACTGCCCTGGAGCAAGGAAGAAAAGCCAGAAAGGAATCAGAGCCGGACCTCTGAGTCGGTGGTGATGGAACTGTGGAGGTTACGAGTAGGGTTCTTTTGGTCCTGAGATCAGGATCTGTTTCCTAGCCCAGCCTGGAGGCAGGGGTTTTGGAGAGGACCAAAGACTACCTCTTGGAGATTTTCTCCTCCAGGTTTTCAGCACAGAAACTCTTCACTTCAAAGTCAATCCCACAGGCCTGCAAGGGGGCAGGGGCAAAGAGAACTCATTTCCAACTCTCCTTTCCCCTTGAGTCTCTAAGGAAATGCCTGACCCCATCCCTTAGCTGTCTGTTTCCGCAATCTTGTCCCTTTGTCCCCCTGTCCCTCTTCCTGGCATTGACTATTTCTCCCTCTTTCTCGGAACCTGGACCTCACCTTTCCTGCATCTTCAGGCCCCGGCTGCAGCGTCACCGAGCAGGGAAGGTTAACAGCCATCTGGGGGATCAGAAAGAGGTCAGCAAACAGGAGAAATAGGGCCCCCCTTCCTTCGTTTTCCCTCTTTAGCTTCCCCTCTTAATCTCCTCCGGAAACCTTGCCCAGGACTGGGGCGGGGGGGGTCAGTACCTGCAGGGTAAAGGGGTAGGCATTTCCCCCCAGCTTTTGCAGGAGTCGCTCCTGTAGGACTGTGAGGGGCCCTTGGGGGCCGTTGGGCTCAGGTGGGAACACCTGCTGCACCTGCACATACAGATCTTTGCGGAACGTCAGACCAATCACATCCAAGTCATCGTGGCCATAGCGGAAGGCACATGTCAATGTGACAAACACTGCAGGCAGAGGAGGAAGAGAGTGACCTGTCGTGCCCGAGGGAGAAAGGAAGTTCTTAAATGGCTCAGAAGAAGACACGGAGAGACAAGGGAATATGACTGAAACCATGTGGCCACGAAGAAAAGGATTAATACATTAGACTACAGTAAAATTTAAATCCTCTTTACATTAGGAGTCTTTCTGAACAATGAAACAAGCAAAAGCCCCGGAGGAAATATTTGCGCCGTGCATAGCAAACCAAAGTTTAGGACTCCTAACTTGAAACTAATGAACGTTGTGTGTCAACTCTACTTTGATAAAAAAAGTTTCACATTTGTGAGATATAAAGAACTCCCACAAATCAATCATGTAAAGATCCCAACATGAAAGAAGTATGGAGAGGCTTCTCGCAGAAACACAACATAGAAAGGCCAGTGAGTTATGAAAACATGTCGGGGTGCCTGGGTGGCACAGTCGGTTAAGCATCCGACTCCGGATTTCAGCTCAGGTCGTGATCTCAGGGTCGTGGGATCGAGCCCCGCGTTGGGCTCTCCACTCGGTGTGGAGTCTGCTGGAGATTCTCTTTCCCTCTCCCTCTGCCCCTACCCCCTGCATGCTCTCTCTAAAGTAAATAAATGATAAATCTTAAAAAAAGATATGAAAACATGTCCAGTCTCATTAGCAATCAGATAATTATGGATTAAAACCACAATAAGATAACATCTCACACGCATCAGACTGTCAAAAAATTTAAAAATCTGACGATACTAAGTGTTGGTGAAGGAGTGGAACAATAGCGGTTCATTGCACACTGCTGGTGGGAGTGTACATTAGGACAACCACTCTGGAGAAACCCCAGATTGAGTAAAACTCAATCTGTTTATATATTATGACCTAAGAAGAATTTAGAGGAACTCTTGGTCATGTTTATGTGGAGATACATATGAGAATGTCCAGTGCATCAATATTATATTTGTCATAGTGTAAAATTAGAAATAATTTTGATATCAGTGAAAGAATGGGTAATACGGTTACGGTATATTCACATAATAGAATGCTAAGCTGAGGTTAAATGAACTAGAGCCCCATGTATTAGCATGGTTAAAACTCAAAAAAAAACTATTGAGTCAAAAGAAAGCTAGCCTCCGAATGATATGCACAATCCGATACCGTATATATGAAGTTTAGGAGCATGTAGGACGATGCCAGAGTTGCTCACAGATACATAACTATGGAGGAGAAGTATAGTAACATCATAGGAATAATAAACACCAAATGCGAGATAGTGGTTCCCTGGGGGGGAGGCCGGGTGGGGAGGAGGGATAGAGGAGGGGGAATGGGATTAGGGAAGGACACATGGGAGACTGGTTTGTTTCCTTAGTTCTTTTGAAAGTGAGGTGGTGGGTACAAGGTATTTATTACAGAATTCTCTAGGGTCAGACTACCTGGGCTTGAATATGACTTGTACGAATCCCTCCAGTTCTCTGAGCCTCAGTTAATTCACCTGTCATTAATAGGAGCTCTACATATGTTATTTTGACTTCGCAACAATCCTCTGAAGTATCATTATTGTTTCTTAAATATTTCATTCTCTTAAGTAATTTTTACATCTGATGCGGGGCTTGAAATCAAGACTCCGAGGTCAAGAGTCGCATGCTCTACCGACTGAGCCAGTCAGGCGTCCCTCTTCTGAAGTATTACTATCTCCACTTTACAGGTAGAGAAAATGAGCTCAGAGCTGTTAAGTGATGGCCCCGGGGTTTCAACAACCCAGATCTGTGTGACTCCAAAGCCCAGACTTCCGTATGCTCAACCTAAGTCATAGGAGTTCCTGTGAGGAATTGATGTATAAGAAATCCCTTTGGAAACTGTAATTATAGATGTGAATGATGACGACAGTCATGGGAATACTGGCAGAAATCGGGTAGTTATAACTGAACTCATACTTATGCAGCTGGTATCTAAGATTAGGGGCCAATAGAAAGCCGCATCAGTGAACTAGCGGAATGTGGGATGGGGTGCAGAGGGCTACCTGTCCAAGGACAGAGCGACGGAGACTGAGGGAAGGAAAGGTAGAACGGGGGAGGGAGGGGTAAAGAAGAAGAATCTTACTTCTATCAGGAGCCCTGACCCACAATAAAAGAAAAGTACCGACAGCCACACACTAAGAGAAAGCAACTTATTTTAGTATTTTTACAAGATCAAAATATCGAACAGCCAGAATATTTGCTTTTCAAATTAAGAACAAGGAAAGTGAATCTATATTCAAAAGATACAATGAAGACTGAGAGTAATAATAATGGTAGTATTTATAAGGACTGGGGCAATGGGCAGCCTATATACTGCAGGAGGGAGAATCGATTGGTACAACCATTTTGGAGGGCAGTCTGGCAATAGAAACCTTTAAAAATGTGTGAATTTGGGGCGCCTTGGTGGCTCGGTTGATTAAGCGTCTGCCCTCGACTCAGGTCATGATCCTGGGGCTCAGTCGGGTTAAGCTGCTGCCTTCAGCTCAGGTCATGATCCCGGGGTTCTGGGATCGAGCCTGCTCAGCAGGGAGCCTGCTTCTCCCTCTGCCTCTGTCTCTCATGAATAAATAAATAAAAATCTTAAAAAAAGAAAAGAAAATAGCTCGTTTTCATTTTTAAAAATTCAACATCTATTCTAAAGTTATCAACTTATGGTTGTGTCTGTTAGACAAAGAGTACCTCTTAATTATGTGAACACCAGAAAATACAAACAAAACGGATAAACCCGAGCTCTGCAATATGTTGTGTGACGGCTGTTAATATCTCTTGCACCTGCTTCCCCGCTTCATGTCTCTAATTAAACACAAGGCTACCGTAGGTATTTGTGCCATTGCCTTTTTGAAAGCAAACTTTTTATTTTGAGAGCGTTGTAGACTCACATGCAGTTGTAAGAAATAATACAGAGAGATCCCAGACAGATTATTGTTAAACAATACATCTATACTGCCTTACAACTGGCCTTTATCCCTCAATAGTATAGTATAAGCGTGTTTTACATCAACAAATGAAACTTGAGAGAAAAAAATATCAGAAAATCTGCAAATAAAATCATCTTCATAAAAGGAACTAAGACATATAAAAGAGCCAAGGAACAAACTGAAGAAATAGACCGAACTTAAATGAATAGTCATAAAAAATTCTACTAAGGGACATAAAGAAAGACTCAAAAGGGAAAAGACATCCTCCTTCTGGATCAACATGCATATTCTAAACTAAGTATTTCTTTCTATAGGTTATTCTGAAGGTTATTCTGAAGATTTTGTAGGAATGTGGAAAAATGATTTAGGTTTTTTTTTTTTTTTTTTTTTTTAGAATACAGAGTAATTGAGAATCTTAAGTTGGTTAATTTACTGGCTATTCCCCAGAATTCCTCTGATATTTAGAACTGGCTGGACTGCTTATCCACGCTGTTTAATCAGAAAGACTAAGGTTATTTTATCTCACAGTATCTAAAGGTTATGTTTGAACTAGTATTCATCAATTTGATCTCAGCCGTTTTCAAGCCAAACTCAATTTTCAAACTTACTGAATCACAGAGTAAAATAAAAGTTTTTTAAAAAGCACTGCAAAAATATTTCAGTGTAATGTTGATCTATGGTACTGTGGCCGGAGTAACATCTCTTGTTGTAATTTGCTGGAGCTATTGTTTTCTTTGTTTCTTTACTTGGGCTCCCCTCCCCTGCCAAAAAAGATAGAGGGTTTCCCTACACAGAAGGAGAGGTGGAAAGATATATACCAGAGGTCCCAAAATGGCAGTCTGAGGGTCACATCCAGCCTAAGGAAAAAAATAAAAATTTTTTTGATCTATCCAGGCCTTAAAAAATATTTTAGTTAGCTGCCAACATTTGAAGATCAGGAAATTTGCGTGAAAATATGGATTTCTGGATTACTGGATCTTTCCATAGCCAGTCTAATAAGCCCATGTTCAGTTTAGCAACAAAGCAAGGGGACCACCAAAAATAAAAAAGAAAACCAGAAATTTTAGAAAGAAACTATTGTAATTCTAGCACATATGGAAAGGTTGTGTACTTTTGAAAAAAAAATTTCATTTATGTTTTAGAAATATATCTATGTTGATTATTATTTGGGAAAGAGGTACCATAATCTTTTTAGAATATGGGCCTCTGAAGGTCTTATTCCGAGCTTCATTTCCGGTTCCTTTCCAACAATCCAAAAATTTGGCCACAATGGGCTAAAATTCCTGGTTGCTTGCCCCCACCAGACAAGGCATTCACAGTTCCCACCGCTTTTTGGTTTTCTTATACCCCTCGGGTCCACTGGTCCACTCTACTCATTCAGGTTACTTGTGGCATGTGTGACATTTCAGTTTGGGGTCCCTGGCACATACAAGGGCCAAGAGAATTTTTACTTACTCTTTCGATCTTTTAAGTAATCAGGGTCAACCAGGACCACACCATCTGCATAGAGAGAGATAAGGGGCACCGCAGTCAGGAAAAATCCTTGGACTATGAAACAGAAGTCGATCCCTGAAATAATTCCTCCCATTTTCCCCTTTAATTGGCCTCCTCTTCTGCATGTTCCTTTCTTGCCTTTCTCTTAGTTCCTGGCTCCCATTCCCTTCTCCCCAGGCTCTTTCCCTTTTTGGACTCACTGACCAATGGGATCCACCATGTCCACATGGTCCACGAAGTCCCGTTTCCCCAGGTAGAGGGCAAGCTGTTGTGGAAGAACCTGGCATGTTACTCTCATAATCATCTTTGAATGGATTCCCCTGAAGCCCCCAATGTAAACCCTTGAGACTTTGCAGGCGGTACCCACCTACCCCTTTTGCCCTCTCATTTGCCCGGCTAGGCCAGGTTCTCTCACCTTCCCATTGGAGCAGGTCTTCTTATATACCCTATAAAGAGAAAATCAGAAAGAAAATAGTGAGGGTCATTGGGAGAGAAGGGAAGAGGAAAATAAGGGAGAGGAAAGGAAGGGAAGTGGGAGAGAAAAGAAAGATTCCTAGGATTAGGAGAAGAGACCCAAGGAGCATGAAATGGTGCAAAGGTGGAGGTAATTGGAGTAGAGTTCAAATTACAAGTTGAGGAGAGGTTGGAAACTCCTCTACCCCAAAGGCAAGTACTTGGGTTTGGGTAGGGGACAAATCACAGATTCAGAGAATTAGAAGGAGCTCTTACTTACCTTGAGATGTTGGCCATGGAGTTGACGTTGTGCCTTTTCTGAGAAGAGGGAAAGAAGGAGGGAGGTTCTGTCGTTTGGTTCCTATTCTCTTTGTCCCATTCTGGGATACCATCCAGACACACCTAGTGTGGTGTAATCTTTCCTCCTTAAATAGACACCTCGCCACCATCAAGTGCCTTATATTCTCCTTCTTGCCAACATTACTTATTCAGTCATACTCTCACCCATCCCAGAGACGGGGGAAAAAAAAACTATTTTTACAAATTGCCGAGTAACCATACTGTCTATTCTCCAGGAAAATTGCACTGGATGAGGCTGGACGTCACCTGGCACACAGTAGGTGTCAAGACGTGTTTGTTAGATACACGAATGAATGAATGAAGAAAAAATGGATTCTGCCTGCTTTTGCTCCTACAATGGATTCTGAGCCTGAGTTCACCTCACGGTGGCCTTAACTTTCAGCTAAGAGAGGAGAAAAGCGTGGGAGAGAAGGGTTTGATGCCCTCATGCTCTTGGTTGTTGGTGGCAAAACCTCTATGGAGGTCAAAAGCCTTCCTTGCATCTGTTCATCACTCTCTTCACCTTCCCCCAATTTTCCCATTCTTATCCTCATCCATGTCCCCAGGTGCTAGGCCTTGGAGTAGGGACCTTAGAGAGAGGGAGATGTCTGTCTAGTGCTTCTCTTTGATGCATATCAGGTCTGGCCTGAAGGGTGAGCTTCAGGGAGCTTCCAGAGGTCTCTCATAGGTCTCTTAGCCCAAGTGCCTGCTGACTGTGTCAAGAAAGGTGCCCTCAAGTGGTCCTTGATATATTCATGGGGATGCTAAAGGCAAGGGATATGGGACCTAGTGACCTAGTATGGGCTAGAAATAGAGGAATTTGGACTATTACCTGGGGAAAGAGATGAAGCTCACATCCGTCTCCAGGTCTGGTTGCTATGCTCACCTCCCCAGCTTCTTATACTTAAGGTCCTTTGAATGTTTAGACTGGTGGGGGTCAGGGAAGGAGAATGGAGTTGGGGGGGGCATAAAACACTGCTTTATAAATAGCTCAGGTGCCAAGAGTTTGGAAAGCAGATTAAAGGCTAAAAGATTAGTGGCTAAGGATTAGCAGGTTCTTGCTGCTGGAACAGGGTGGGGGTAGAGGTTTGAATCTGATAGTGTTAGAGTCCGGGGAGCTTGAGAAAGGGAACTACAGGGTTTTGGCCTCATGAGGCCTTGAACCTGAAGGCTAGGATCAAAGGGGAGTCAGAGACATTAAAGGAAAAGCGTGGCAAGGGATAGAAATAGGAGGACTCAAAGTATGGGCCTTTGTGATTCTGAAAGGAGAGCCTCGTGTCACACTCTAGTGTTTCTACATCTCTTGATCAGCTATTACAGGCCATACAAAAGCTAAGAGTATGGGAAAGAGTACCCCTTTCCCAGTCCCCCACCACGTGGGACTTGGGGCTCTTGAAGCCTACTGTTTAGAAACCCTGATTATCCCAGCTTATGTGCACAGCAGGAGTCAATCTCCTGTAAGTGGGAGTGGTGATTGGGGAGGGGAGGCTGAGTGTGTTGAGCTGTGTATGCACGTGTCTGTGAGCCCTGAATGTTTCTTGATGGAGAGGAAGGTAACAAAGGATTCTTGGCCCAGGGGCAGGTTCTCCTGGAAGGATGTTGTACGTGGAGGGAATAGACAATTGACATCTGTATCACTCCCACCTAGAATAAACCTTCCCACCCAGTTTTTGACTCTCCCCAATCCCTGAAACTAAGTCCATGCTAGAGGCTCTAAGCAGCTTCCCTTGCCTCGTATGACCACTCATGGAATTAGAGATATTTCTGTCCTATAGCTGCCAGGACCCCCACAATGGCAGCAACAAAAATAATCTCCCTTTCTTGGCTGTCCTTCTCAGAGGGCGCAGGTCCAGGCTTTGTGGACATAGAGAACGGAAAGACAGAACCTCCAAACTCTGGGGCTACAGGACCCTATCCTGCCTCCAACCCCTCATAGAGCTGGCTGGTCTTTGGTATCTATACATAGATGCCCGCCCTCCACCTGCCACAACAGGGTGTCCATTCCTCAGAGCATGGCCATGACTATAGCTCAGAGGGCTGGGCGTTCCCTACCTCCTGCTCCCTACTGTGGTTGCTGGGCAGCTGTCCTGTATTCCTTTTGTACAGCTAACTGTGTTAGCCTTTGCCATTCCTTGCCAATATACACCCCAGGAGCTTGTCTTTTAGTTGCAATTACTCTGCCCTTCTCAGGGATTTTCAGATAGAGCTAGAAGCCCAGACTCTGCAGGGACCATTGTGGGATTAAAACTAATGCTGGACATACAGGAAAGAGTTCTGTACTTGCCAAGACTGGTGTCTGTGGGGAAGGCGAGACTTCAGAATCAATGTACTTTTGGACTAGCCTTCAGCCTATTTTTGTCTTCAGACCCACACTTAAAGTGTATCCCCTCTTTCAGCTCAGGTCCGTGGTTCTCTCGGCAGGAAGAAAATAGATCTGGTAGGTCTTTAATTCATTACTATGATTGAACTTCAATCATTATCTCTCTTCCAGGAGTATGTGCCTTTCTTGGCTGAGGTATAATTTACCAACAGCAAAATACACAAACCTTTAATTGCACAGCTTGATGAATTTTTATCTACTGTGGTAGGCTGAATAATGGACCCCAAATGTATAGGGTCCTAATCCCTGGAACCTATGAATGCTATCTTATATGGCAAAAGGAACTTTGCAAAAATGATTAAATTAAGGATCTTGAGATGGGGAGATTGTTCTGAATCATCTGGGTGGGCCCTAAATAACCACTAGTCTCTTTATAAATAAGAGGAAAAAGAGGAGGCTAGAAGGAGATTTGACTACAGAAGCAAAGCAATATGAGAACTAAAGCAAGATGCTATGTCACTGGCTTTGAAGATGGAGGAAGGGGCCACAGTCAAGGAATGCAGCTCTGGATGCTGGAAAGGACAAGTGCATGGATTCCACCCCCCCCCCCCATAGTTTCTTATGGTCACAAGGTGGCTGTTGCAGTTCAAGTGCAGCCTGGCTGACACCTTAATTTTGGTGAAACTGATTTTGGACTTCTGACCTCCAAAACTATAAGAGAATAAGTCTGCTGTTTTAAGTCACCAAGTCTGTTGTAACTGTTTTCCAGCAGGAAGAGGAAACTAATACATCCGTGTGTTCACCCATGTAACCACTACCTCGATCAAGATATAAAACATTTCCATCTTTCCCCCAAATTCCCTCATATCCCTTTCCATTTTGTAGTCCCCAAAGAGAATTATCACCACAGTTTCATTTTGAGCAAGAGTATTTGCATTTTCTAGTGATTTATTCCTGGACTGAAAAAGTGGTTCAGTATTTGCAAATGAATTAATGTGATACACCACATTAATAAAAGAAAGGGTAAGAACCATATGATTCTTTCACTAGATGCAGAAAAAGCATTTGACAAAGCACAACATCCATTCATGATAAAAACCCTCAACACAGTAGGGTCAGAGGGAACATGTCTCAACATAATAAAGGCCAAATATGAAAAATCCCCAGCTAATGATCATCCTCATTGGGGAAAAACAGCTTTTCCTCTATGGTCAGGAATAAGACAGAGATGTCCACTCTCACCACTGTTATTTAATATAGTACTGGAAGTCCTAGCCACAGCAATCAGACAACACACACACACAAATAAAAGGCATCCAAATTGACGAGGAAGATGTCAAACTTTCACTATTTGCAGATGACAAGATACTCTATATAGAAAACCTAAAAGACTCCACCAAAAAATTGCTAGAACTCATACACAAATTCAGTAAAGGTGTAGGATACAAAATCAATATACGGAAATTTGTTGCATTTCTATATACCAATGATGAAGCAACAGAAAGAGAAGCCAAGGAATCAATCCCATATATACAATTGCAACGAAAACAATGGGATGTCTAGGAATAAGCCTAACTAAAGAGGTAAAAGATCTGTACTGTGAAAACTATAAAACCCTGATAAAAGAAGTTGAAGATGACACAAAGAAATGGCAAAACATTCCATGCTCATGGAAGAACAAATATTGTGAAAAATCTATATTGCCCAAAGCAATCTACACTTTTAAAGTAATCCCTATCAAAATACCACCAGCATTTTTCACAGAGCTAGAACAAACAATCCTAAAATTTGTATGGAATCACAAAAGACCCCAAAGAGCCAAAGCAATCTTGAAAAAGCAAAGCAAACCTGGAGGCATCACAATTCTGGACTTCAAGATACATTACGAAGCTGCAGTGATCAAGACAGTATGGTACTGGCATGAAAATGGACACATAGGTCAATGGAGCAGAATAGAAAACCCAGAAATGAACCCACAACTCTATGGTCAACTAACCTTCGACAAAGCAGGAAAGAATATCCGATGTACAAAAGACAGTCTCTTCAACAAACGATATTGGGGAAACTGGACAGCAACGTGTAAAAGAATGTAACTGGATCACTTTCTTACACCATACGCAAAAATAAGTTCAAAATGGATGAATGACCTAAATGTGAAACCTGAAACCATAAAAATCCTAGAGGAGAACACAGCAGCAACCTCTTCGACATTGTCCATAGCAACATCTTACTAGATATGTCTCCTGAGGCAAGGGAAACAAAAGCAAAAATAAACTATGAGGACTTCATCAAAATAAAAAGCTTCTGCACAGCGAAGGAAACAATCAACAACAGTAAAAGGTAACCTAAGGAATGGGACAAGATATTTGCAAATGACATATCTGATAAGGGGTAGTATCCAAAATCTATAAAGAACTTATCAAACTCAATCACCCCAAAACCAAATAACCTGATTTAAAAAATGGGCAGAAGACATGAATAGATGTTTTTCCAAAGAAGACATCCAGATGGCCAACAGACACATGAAAAGATGCTCACATCACTCATCATCAGGGAAATACAAATCAAAACCACGATGACATACCACTTCTCACCTGTCAGAATGGCCAAAATCAACAAGACAGTAAACAACAAATGTTAGAGAGGATGTGGAGACAGGGGAACGCTCTTATACTGTTGGTGGGAATGCAAACTGGTGCAGCCACTCTGGAAAACAGTATGGAAGTTCCTCAGAAAGTGAAAAATAGAACTACCCTATGATCCAGCAATTGAACTCCTAGGTATTTACCCAAAGGATACAAAAATACTGATTTGAAGGGATACATGCACCCCCATATTTATAGCAGCATTATGAACAATAGCCAAATTATGGAAAGAACCCAAATGTCCATTGATTGATAAATGGATAAAGAAGCGGTGGTATATATATACAATGGAATATTACTCAGCTGTAGAAAACGATGAAATCCTGCCATTTGCAACGATGTGGATGGAGCTAGAGAGTATTATGCTAAGAGGAGTAAGTCAGCCAGAGAAAGGCAAATACCATATGATTTCATTCATATGTGGAATTTAAGAAACAAAACAAACAAACATAGGAGGGAAAAAGAGAGGCATGCCAAGAAACAGACTCTTAGGTATAGAGAACAAACTGATGGTTATCAGAGTGGAGGTGGGTTGAGGGGACGGGTTAAATAGGTGATAGGGATTAAGGAGTGCATTTAGTGATGAGCGCCCTGTGTTATATGGAAATGTTGAATCACTAAATTGTATACCTGAAACTAATATTACACTGTATGTTAACTCACTGGAATTTAAATAAAAACCGGGAAAAAAAGGGTGTTCGCATTTTCTGAGAAAGCAAGAGTAAGAAGGCAAAGGAATGCATCTCTAATTATGGAGCTTCTGGCCTCTATGATATATTGAAGGGAGACGTATTTTCAGGTCCTTACCCCCCTCGCTTGCACGTCCTAGTGCTTTTTCCCAGCTGGGCCTTTCAGTTGGGAAGTGATGATCAGATCTCTAAGTGAGGAAAGGGTGAGTTATTCAGTAAAGGGCTGTAGCAGACAGAATTGTTTGTCAACTCACCAGCCACCTCCCCCTTCCTTCTAATGGGCAGAATCTTCATTTCCTAAGCCAGTCACGGCCATCTCATCCCTCTTGCCAGTGATTGGCTCAGTTATAGGCATGATGAAATTCCGGCCACTGAGATGTGAAAAGGAAGTGTGCTAGGGAGATTGTGGGAAAGGTTTCCTGAGTAATAACAGTAAACCCACAGGAAGAGAGGACTTCCTCTCCTACCATTGAATGTTGTCATGTTTGGAAGCAATGCCTGAAGGGCATCAGCCATCTCACGACCATGAGAGTTGCTAAACCAACATGCCGAGAGCCACAGATCAGAAAGACAGAGTCAGGATTTTGTGTGACATTGTTGAGTTGTTGAATTAGCCAACTCCAAAGCGGCCCACTCCTGCGCTTAGATGCAAGATAATAAATTTCTGCCTTTTAAAATCAGCCGAGCTGGAATTTTCCGTTATTGCAATTGAAAGCATACCAGCGGATTTAAGTGAGAGCTGGACAATGGCATTGGCTCAGTGGTGGAGGATATGAAAGGAGACCGAGGAATCAAATGGTAGAAACGGAGACCTCCTGTGCTGTCCTAGGTGCTGGACACAGCGGTACTAGTCTCTAAAGCTTTTAACAGCCTTGCTGGAGATAAAGAACAGACTGTAGGGACGCCTGGGTGGCTCCGTCAGTTAAACGGCTGCCTTCGGCTCAGGTCATGATCCCGGATCCTGGGATAGAGTTCTGCATCGGGCTCCCTGCTCAGCGGGGAGCCTGCTTCTCCCTCTGCCTGCCCCTCCCCGTGCTTGTGCTCTTGCTCTCTCTCTCTCTCTCTAGCAAATAAAATCTTAAAAAAAAAAAAAAAAAACAGACATGTAGAAAGACAAAAAGGGCATGCTATGGAAAAGGCTAACTGGCTGGTACAAGGTTAACTTGGACCCAATTATATGCAGCCAGTCACTTTCCCTTGACTTTATTAATAAGTTTGGATTATCCAAAGTCTCAGATTATAGCTCCTTGCAGTCAAGGTTGCGTTAATGTCTTCTTCCATTCCACACCACACCTTATTCTCAGCAGGTGACCTCATTATTTCACATCATAAAGAAAACCCAGGCAACTGGGGCGAACTTTCCAATCTTCAACCCCCTCCAAATTCATCTGTATTTCAATTTTTAGTGATGAAGAGGATTATAATTGCCAGACACAATGCATTACATGCATTGCTTCCGTTTCTTCTCACAACCAGATAGGTGCTAGTGTCCTCATTCGACATATGAGGAAATGAGGAGTCAGGAAGTCTTACCCACGGTCGTATAGCTAGCGGGTGATGGAGGCAGAGTTAACTCTAGGTCTGACTCCAAAGCCTGCAATCACACCCCACTATTTAACCTATCTTTTCTCCCTCATTTCTTTCCTTCTCTCCTTCTTTCCTTCTTCTGTTCCTCCTCCCTCCCTCTCCTTCCTTTCTCCTCCCGCCTCACCGCACTCCTCCTCAGAGAGATTAGAAACCGTGGCTTTCTCCCCTTTCCCTTTTTAGGCCCTAAGGAAACAGCATACATTGCAGAGAAACTGTCATCAAGACATGAATATTAGATGTGAGGGGCCAAGAGGAGGACTGGAAAAGACTGGAGGAGTAGGGGAATGGAAGGATAGAAGAGGGGAAGAAGATAATAAACTTTGCCTGATATACTAAATTCTAGATTATCGATGAGATACCCAAGTGGGTTTGTACTACAGCAAACAATATATAGAGGCCTTAGCTGGGGGAATCATTCAATTCTACAAAGTATAACTGAGTCATTCATTCATTCAGTAAACATTTATTGAGCACCTACTGTGTGCAAGTGATCTGTTTCCTTAACTCTGAATCGGAAGGCATTTTTTGGACAGAAAGATGTATAATTTGAAAAAAAAAAACACCTGGAACATATGTTATTATAACTTTACCGGGAAGACTGTGGGAAAGACAGAGATAATGCAAGGTGCTTGTCCTCAAGGACCTCTGGGTCTGGTGTGTGGCTGGGAGAAGTAGGAGAAGATGGACAAAAACATGAAGGAGGGAAATTCTATGCAGTCTGTGGTATGTGCTATAACCTCAGTAGGAATCAAATGTGGTAAGAATGTGAGAGAGACATCCGTTTTGATTAGAGAGACATCTGTATGCTGGAGTCTCAGTGGTCATTATAATTTTTTAAATTAACATATAATGTATTATTCGCCCCAGGGGCGCAGGTCTGTGAATCATCAGGCTTACACAATTCACAGCACTCACCATAGCACATATCCTCCCCAATGTCCATAACCCAGCCACCCTATCCCTCCCCCACCAATCCCCAGCAACCCTCAGTTTGTTCTTTGAGATCAAGAGTCTCTTATGGTTTGTCTCCCTCCCGATCTCATCTTGTTTCATTTTTTCCCTCCCTATCCCCCATGACCCCTTGCCCTGCCTCTCAAATGCCTCATATCAGAGAGATCATATAATAATTATCTTTCTCTGATTGACTTACTTCACTTAGCATAGTACCCTCTAGTTCCATTCTCAGTGGTCATTATAATTATTCCTAACTTCTAAGTTAAAGCGTGAGAGTGGGGGGCGCCTGGGTGGCTCAGTCGTTAAGCGTCTGCCTTCGGCTCAGGCCATGATCCCAGGGTCCTGGGATCAAGCCCTGTATCTGGCTCCCTGCTGGGTGGGGAGCCTGCTTCTCTCTCTCCCACTCACCCTGCTTATGTTCCCTGCCTGTCTCTCTGTCAAATAAATAAAATCTCTTTTTTTTAAAGTACGAGAGTGGATGTTGAGAGAGAGAAAGAGGGAGATCGGGAAAGAGAAATGATAGAGTGAGGAAGAGGAAGGAGAGGAGGAAGAGGGGAAGAGAAGAGAGAAGAGAAAAGGCTCTAGGGATAAGCCTTGGGGAAAGGTCACCTTTGGAGGAAGGAGGACAAAAAGGAGCCAGGTGAAGAGGTCAGAAGGGACATCCAGAGGACTAGGAGAACCAGAGTAATGCAAAGTCACAGAAACAAAAGTGAGGAAGAGTGTCACAGGAGCCAGCGAGTTTGGCCTGCAGCATTTCCTAAGGCACAAATCCTTTTGGCCCAGGTGGTGTTGGGTGAGGTCCTTTCCTGAAGTAGCCACTGGGCGGCGGTGGCAGCAGTGACAGCTGGAGCTGTGTCCAGGGACTACAGAAATCTAGCAAAGCTAAACCAGCCGGAAGCAGGAGCTTCTCCAGTGTGGAGGACGCTGGCGTGAGCCCCTGGGTGCCAAGCCTCGAATCACATATGTTCTCCTCCAAAGAGATCAGCTTCATACCTAGGGGCAAAGGAATAACGCAAAATACCTTGTGATTTATGACGTGTGTTCACACCTATTGACCAATTCGATATTCGGGAAACCCTGAAGGGTTGGTGTTATTATGTCCATTTCACTGGGAAGAAAACGCAGTTACAAAGAGGTGCCCAGCATCACACAACTAATGCCTGGGAAAACAAGGATTTGAATTCGTGTCCCCAACACCTGGGCTTCTTATCCGATATCACAGCAGCCTGCTGTCCAGGACTCAGGCTCGGACCGCTTCTTCCGTGCCTCCCTTTTAGCTACCCCCACCCTGCCACGGGGCAAGGATCTCCAAGTTTCCCCTATCCAGATTTCCTGGCCTCCAGGAGATCTAGATCTCAGATTCTAGAGCCTCCCTTGCAGGCCTGCCGCCTCCTCTCGCTCCCAGAATCCAGCTGGGCCATGTTCCCAGGACCCGAAGATCAGGTTCAGAGTCCCCATTGCTTCCAGTTCCCTGCAGGGTGGATTCTGCCCGGACTGCCCCTCCCTCCCCAAGAGCACTAGTCGCCTCACCCTCAGAGTCCTCCAGGCCCAAAGCCTGCCCCCTCTGCCGAAGACTCCCACAATCCTGACACTTTAGTTAGCTCCAGGAGCCCCAGATCCAGAGCTCCCGACAAGTTGGCATTGTCTGGCACTCAGCTTTCAAACGTCTAGGTTTGGCTTCTGTACTTTCTCTGCTGAGTTCAGACTGGAGTCTCCTGGAGTGGTAGGGAGAGATGACGGGTGGTGTGTAGGATGGGGTGGGGCCTTTCGGGGACGCCTGTTGGCTAGCATCCTTGGGGAGGAGGGAACTGTCTCCTCTCCCCCTCCTCTCACGTGTGCAGTAGACCTCTCGAAATTGACACGTTGAAAAACAAACCCCCAGTTTTCCCCCAAACCTGCTTCTCTCATAGCTTTTCCCATCTCTGTCAACAGTAACCCAATTCCCCCCGTTGCTCAGGCCGCAAATCTTGGAGTCGTTCTGGACTCCTCTCTTTCTCTCACATCCCACGTCAGTAAATCATGTTGCCTTTACTTTCAAAATCTAGCCAGAATCGGACCACTTCCCATCACCTTTGCCACCCTGGTCCAAGTCACCTTCGTTCATTGGCACTAGCTCCTGAGTTTATCTTCCTCCTGTTCCCCCAGTCCTGCAGTCTATTCTCAACATAGAAATAGCTGGTGACCCTTTAAAAGTACAAATCGGGGGCGCCTGGGGGGCGCAGTCGGTTGAGCGTCGAACTCTTGGTTTCCGCTTGGGTCGTGATCTTGGGGGTCATGGGAACGAGCCCCGGGACTGGCTCCACGCTCAGCGGGGAATCTGAGTTTCTCTCTTCCTCTGGGTCTGCCACTCCGCACCCACGCTCTTTCTCTCTCTCTCTCTCTCTCTCCATCTCTCTCTGAAAGAAAGAAATAAAATCTTTTAAAAATATATAAATTAGACCCTGACACTTGTCTCTTCTCCACCCTCAATGGCTTCCCATTCATTGAAAGTAAAAGCTAAGCAGTCCTCACAATGGTTTCCAAACTGGTCATGATCTGGTCCCCGCCAAACTCTCTGACCTCCTCTCTACATTTCTCCTTCCTCCCAACCACCTGCTCTTTATCCGAAGCCACCCTAATATTTAAAGAAGCATCCCTCTCTATTCCCATGTCTTTTCTTCTCTATTCCCCTTCCCATCTTTGTTTTTCTCCATAGCAATGATTACAATCTATATATCTTACTTGTTAATTTTCTTTTCTTTTCCCTCCCACTAGTATGCGAGCTCCATTAGAATGAGAGTTTTTCTCTGTTTTCTTCACTCTTAGTGAACTACCAGTACCTAGAACAGGACCAAGCACAGGGTGGGCTCTCAGTAAACATTTGCTTATCTCTTTTCTGTATTATGGCCAATGGCTTCAGAGAGGCAACTACGCATAGCAATTAAGTACACAGATGAGGGGCACCTGGGTGGCTAAGTCATTAAGCGTCTGCCTTTGGCTTGGGTCATGATCCCGGGGTCCTGGGATGGAGCCCCGCATCGGGCTCCCTGCTCAGTGGGGGTGGGGGGGTCTGCTTCTTCCTCTGCCTCTCCCCCTGCTTGTGTTCCTTCTCTCGCTGTCTCTCTCTTTGTCAAAAAATAAATAAAATCTTAAAAAAGTAAGTAGGATGCTAGTGTCTGCGTCAAAGGCAGGCCTGCCTAGGTTTAAATCTTGACTCTACCGCTAAATAGCAGAATAAATTCTCTGTGCCTTAGTTTTCTCATTGGCAAAGTAGGGAGATTAATTGTGCTTCTAGAGAACCTGTGGGGCCGTCAATAAGTGTAAAACACTTAGAATAGTGCCTTGCACATAGTACGTGCTACAGAAGCATTTTTATAATTATATGCACATGGACTGAAGATTTATATCAGTACCACGGGTTTTCTAAAATCTTTCCATGTGTTATCTGGCATTTCTGCCCATGTTAACATTCATTCATTTCCTATGTTCCTGCTCGCTTACACAGATTTGTATGATCTCCCTGTAGCTTTAGTTGTCTCCTGCAGCCTGGCTCTCCATCTATAAACTTGGATGTTTCCTTGTGTACTCCGTCCTACAGTCATTTAGAAACTGTTAAATAGTAATCTCGCCGGGCCCCAGTTTCCCAATCTATAGAGTGAGTGGGTTGGACTAGATAATCTCGATGGGCCTTTCTAGCTCTGACGATTTCCCAGGCCAGGAGGAGGGACAGGCCCCACCCCCAAACCCGCCCTCTTGGATATGCCCTCTGGCTGCCAAGGGGAAAGGTGACAGAGTCAGCTGGGCTCAGCTTCAAGGGGACCAGGTAGGAGACACGCCAAGTTTCTTGGGTGAGGGAGGCGATGGGGTTCCTGGGCTGGACCAGGCTGGGAGAAGGCGTCAAAAGAAGTAACTGTAGTGTGGAGACACTGGGACCAGGGGGAGGGGAAAGGTAAAGTCATCATGTGGAGAAACGTTGTCATGGGCTAGGAGACAATTTGGGTCCGGGCATCTTCGCCCGTTGGATGGTCCCACTAGGCCTCCACCCTTTTGGCTAGCCAAGATCGGAAGGACAGAGTCAGCGGCAGGATGAGAACAGCCCGAACTCCCGGCCTGTCCTGCTGGGCCCCAGCACCGCCCCAGGCCGGACCAGGGGGGCTCGGGTTGCACGTGGACATCCTTGTGCTTAGGTCCTGGCCCTCCCCGGTCTCTGCTCTTTGGCCTTAGGTCAGGGCCGGGAGGCCAGGAAAACCCAGCCGCCCTCACTTCTCTCCTTTCCACCTCTAGGGGGACCATGGCCGGTGCAGAGTCCTCTCTGCTCACAACCCTAGGCCCCAGCCCAGATCCTGGCGACAGCGAGGCGGAGCTGGACTGCAGTTTCAATGAGGAGTTCAAGTTCATCCTGCTGCCCCTGAGCTACACAGTCGTCTTTCTGTTGGGCCTGGGCCTCAACACCCTGACCCTCTGGCTCTTCGTCTTTCGTCTCCGACCCTGGGATGCCACGGCCACCTACATGTTCCACTTGGCCTTGTCAGACACTTTGTATGTGCTGTCACTGCCCACCCTCATCTACTATTACGCGGCCCGCAACCACTGGCCCTTTGGCACAGGGCTCTGCAAGTTCATCCGCTTCCTCTTCTACTGGAACCTCTACTGCAGCGTCCTCTTCCTCACCTGCATCAGCGTGCATCGCTACCTGGGGATCTGCCACCCGCTGCGGGCCCTGCGCTGGGGCCGCCCTCGCTTCGCAGGCCTTCTCTGCCTGGCCGTTTGGTTGGTTGTGGCCGGCTGCCTCGTGCCCAACCTGTTCTTTGTCACCACCAGCCCCAGGAAGGACACCATCCTGTGCCACGACACCACTCGGCCCGAGGAGTTTGACCACTACGTGCACTTCAGCTCGGCCATCATGGGGCTGCTGTTCGGCGTGCCCTGCCTGGTCACTCTCGTCTGCTACGGGCTCATGGCCCGGCGCCTGTATCGGCCCTTGCCAGGGGCCGCCCAGTCGTCCTCGCGTCTACGTTCTCTCCGCACCATCGCCGTGGTGCTGACCGTCTTCGCTGTCTGCTTCGTGCCCTTCCACATCACCCGCACCATTTATTACATGTCGAGGCTGCTGGAAGCCGACTGCCGGGTGCTGAACGTTGTCAACGTGGTCTACAAAGTGACTCGGCCTCTGGCCAGTGCCAACAGCTGCCTGGATCCCGTGCTCTACCTACTCACGGGGGACAAGTATCGACGTCAGCTCCGGCAGCTGTGCAGGTGTGGGGGACCTCAGCCCCCCACCACGGCCTCCACCCTGGGGCTGGTGTCCCTGGCTGAGGAAAGCAGCTGCAGGTGGCCATCCACCCAGCGGGACCGTGGCTTCCCTGCCCCTGGGGCGGATAGATCTTAGCCTCGGGAGCCAGGAAGTGAGAGGAAAAAGGGTGAGTGCAGGGCAGACGTGAGGGAACTTTATCGTTACATCCATGGCTGCTGCTTCCTCTTCCCCAGACTCTGGAGAGAGGCCCACACCCTGAGGATTAAGAGGAACACAGGGAAGTCATGTGTGACCTCATCTCTCATAACCCCTTCAGCTGCCCTCTCCTTTTCAGCCAAAGGCAGTAAGAGTCACTCTTCTTTCTCTTTGCTTCCGTGTCCTTCCTGGGGCCATCGGTGCGGTCTCTCTTGATCCTACAAGGTTTCCTAAAATCCTCACACAGTCCTCTTTCCCCCACGCACCTTTGTATAGCATGTGTTCCTGCAGCCAGACCCGAGCATCAGACTGAAGAGGTGGAGAAGCTAGAGTGATCTCGGGATCGGCCTGATTTACCTGACCGTGATAGCCAGCATGAGGAAGTGGGGGCACCGGCATAGCACAGATGCCAAAGTTGGGACATATGTAGTGCCCACACCCACTTCCTGGGTTCCTCTTGGACAGGATGGTTTTGCCTACCGAAGTGCTGAAATAAGGCTCAATCCCAGACAGCCCACAGGCCAGGGTGCCCACGAGCAGCTGGACGCATGGCGCTGTTGAACTGCTGTATAGCCCAGAGGTACAGGGGGAACCCTGAGTCTTAACCATGGGGCGGATACCCTGCCTCAAGGGGCGGGGCCCAAGCTGATGTTGGCCTTTGGAACAGGACCTCCTTTATGATGTTTGCTCGGAGCATAGTTGACAGTTCTGTACTAAATGAGAAGAATAGCCGATGGCTTGGAAAGAAAGGGGGGGAAGCTTTCATGTTTGTGGCCGTAAGCTCCAGCACCGAGGGGTAGAGCAGGTTTGTACAGAGTTTGGGGTGGTGACAGGGACCGATGCCCAGAGCTGGCTCTTCCCTGGTCTCTCCCCTTTCTCTGGCTCTTGCCCTAGGTGAATAACAAATCTGTCACCAACCCTTTCAGGTCGCGCTTTAGGGCTTCAACGCCAGGACAGACAGAGCATGGGGACGAGGACAGGTCCCCTGAGAGTCTCGCATCCAGTCACTCCTCCTCAACACCATCTTAGTACATATGGGCTTACAGGAGTCGGGACTAGGTATGGAACTTGGGCAGCTAACTCCCAAGCCTAGGAAGTAAGAGTGTCTAGGCAGGCGTTCATCAGAAGGGTGGGCTTACCCTTTCAGGCACCCCCCTCTGAAATTGCCTTCTAGCCCACTGGCCTCCTGAGTCTCCAGCCTTCCTTTTCTTTTGCCCCACTCTTGCTGACCTGTCTCTGATCTCTTCCTTGTCTACTGGCATCTAAGGGGTCTCTCTGGAGAGTAAGGCTGGGGCTAGTCTTCAGGAAAAAATGACTCTGATGCTCCCGTGTCCCCCTTTGCATCCTTCCATGGGCTCCCTCTCTCTGCTTGCCTCCTGGGACTCCTTCTGTTAGCAGTAAATGTACTGGCCTTTTCCTTACTAGTTTCCCAGTGTCATGGCCACTGCCTAGACTGTTACATATATATTTTTCATCTGTACTCTCTCCCTTTAATTTCTATGACCACAGCCTCCTTGCCCATCACGTACCTCTCCTACCCACCGGCCCCACCAAGTAAAGCTGCTTTCTCCATCACAACTGATCCGGCCTCTACTATTTCTCCAGTCCATTTAACCCATATCAAGACTCATTTAACCCATTATCAAGACTCACTGCCCAGACTTTGTGGTCTGCTACTTTAAGGCTGTCTTCCCTCACACTCTAACTTTAGCTAAACACCTTGACTCTCACCTTCAGACAATTTTTTCCTTTCTCTTAGACTGAAGGAGGTTGCAGATGAAGCCAGAGCTGGTTTGACCCACTGAAACTTCAAGTCTTGGAACTTCATCTAAGCCCCCATTTTTATTAGCTTGCTAAGTTCCCAGTGGACATTCCAGAACAAGTGTATTCTGTCTTTTCCACCTTCTCAAGACTCCAATTCCAACCTACCCTATGACCTTCCAAGAGTTACCTTGCCTCCTGTGAAACTGAGAAGATCTAATACCTCAACTTCTTTCTGCTTCATTCATGATAACTTTACTTTTATATCCATCTTGTCTTTCTTCCCTGTAGACCCAAAATAAGAGGTGGCCCTCTTACTTGTTCCTCTGTTTATCCCTTTTCATCATTTGCCATCTCTCCATAACTGATTTCACACCATCTTTAAAAAAACACACACATAACAAAACCCAACCAAACAAAAATAAAGCACTATCATCAATACCATGACCCTGCTGTCTCTTGTAGCTAACATTCTAGTCATCTTATTCATTTTACTGTCAAATTTCTAGAAAAAGTACCATAACCCCGTAACCCCATTTCATCACTATAAAATAACCTCTTAACTCTCTGAACCTGGTTTCCTTCTGTACCTGGAAGAACACAAATTACTTCAAAAGCATGATCTTTAATGATATTTCCTCTATATTCATCCTCTTTGACTATCTCTAGATCATATTACCCTGTTGCATATCTTGTTTAAAAATTTTTTATGAAAACAACATTTAAAAATTCCACTATGACAACATTAAAGGAAATTTTGAAAGAATATATTCACCTACACTTTCAAACCCCAGACAATTGTTTTCATTTATCTGTGTTCCATGATTTTTCAGATTGCATAATACTTATATTTTATGGAAGTGCAATCACAGTGTACATATATTTTTAAAATTTTGCTTTAAGAAACTTTTATTGTAAATACTGTCCTTGTGCTATAGTCTTTCATATTTATTGTTTCAATAGCCACATAAAATTATATCCATTAGTAGTATTAGTATCCATTAGTAGTATTAGTATCCATTATATTTTATTTGACTATTCCCCTATTATTGGACATTTAGTCAACTCCTAATTTTTCTGGGCTTTGAATATCTTAATGCATATGGCTTTTCTCTTCTTTACAATACTGTTCCTAGGACAAGTTCCCAGGAGTGGGATTACCAGGTCAAAGGGTATAAACATTTTTTATGGATCTTGATTTCCAAAAAGATTGTACAAATTTTCAAGGCCACAATGGCACACAAATGTTCCAGATTCTTTGCAGCTCTAGCATTAGACTTTATAAGAAATCCGTTTGGATGGCTCAAAACATTAATTTGTGGGGCACCTGGGTGCCTCAGTCGGTTAAGCGTCTGCCTTCACCTCAGGTCATGATCCCGAGGTCCTGGGATGGAGCCCCACATCGGGCTCCCTGCTCCATGGAGAGCCTGCTTCTCCCTCTTCTTCTGCCTGTTTCTCCCTCTGCTTGCCACTCCTCCTGCTTATGCTCATGCTCTCTGTCTCTCTCAATCTGTCAAATAAATAAATGAAATCTTAAAAAAAACCCAAAACAACAAAAAAAACACATTAATTTGTTAATTTCACTTTCTTGATTACTCATGGGATAGAACTTTTCCATATGTTTACTATTTGTATTTTCTCTTGTGTGAATTGTTCATATTCTTCACCAATTGGCATGAGTAGTCTTATATATATTGGTGATCTTATATATCTAAATGTATTCTTTGTTTAACATACATGTTAACCCTTTGTCATATTTGATATACATATTTCTTCCATTTTGTAATTTTTGCTTTTAATTTTAGTTCCTTATTTTATCCTCTGGCTTTAAATTTCTCTCCTCCTACTTTTACTTATCTTATTACTTCCTCTCTCTCTCTGCTGGCTTCTCCTCTTTTACTACCTAAGTAAACAGAGATCCAAGATCTGTCATAGTCATAGCATTTGGAGATTATTTAATTCACTCCCCAACTCCACCCTATCTGACCCCTGATTTTCTCCTGGAGAGAACATACGTACACACGAATACAATTCAATTGATTTAGAGTCCTTGAGAGTACCTCAGAAATCTCCCAGGGCCTAGATACCCCCCCCTCACTTTACAGAGCAGTAAAACGGCCCAGAGATAGGACTTGCCCATTACTTAGTAAGTTCATGGCAGAGCAGAAACTAGGCTTAGACCCCAGGTCCTCTGACTCCCAGACCTCCTTCCATTACCCCACGCCCACTCAGTTCTAGCCTGTCCTTTCTCCCAAGTTCCACCTCTATATCTTCAATTGCCTACTGGACAGTTTCACTTGGGTCTTCCCATTGTTACTTCCAACCCAAGATGTCAAAACTTCCTAAACCAGTTTCCCTACCTGTTTTGATCATTTCTTTTCATGCCATCTTCTTTCCTCAAAACACTCAGGTAATTTCAATTCTTCTCTCTATTTCACGAGATTCTGACCTTTCTTTAGTTAGCATGTCGATTATAATCAGCTTTCCTTTATGATCCCAATGCTACATTTCTAATACTGACTATTATCACCTTATCCCTGACTGACTGTTACAGCCTCCTAATGGGTCTTTCTTGTATCCTGTCTCTCCTCATATAAATGCATCCTATATAATGCATACTGCCAGGTTAGTCAGCCCTGACACTGCTCTCACAGTTTCATTCTCTTACTTAAAACTCTGTCATGGCTCCCCATTGTCTACAAGACAAGTTGAAATCCTTAAGTCAGAAATAGGGAATTTTCAGCCTTATTTTCCATTCCTCCCCAGTACAAATCTTTCTTCTCCAGCTAATTTGAGCTCTTCATTCTTTCTCCAGATAAGACTTGTGCTTTCTCAGCTCTGCACCTTTATTCTTCCTTCTCCCCACACTAGAATGCCTTCCCTTTCTTCTCCCACTGTCTTTTTCCCACCTAGTTTCCAAGGGCAGGCTTAAGCTTCACTTCCTCTTTGAGGCCTCGTATGGTGACTCTTACCCACAGTGACCTTCCTGGTCACTCCTACAGTAATTATTGTCTATATCAGTCACTTGGCACTTTTATTGTCTTTTGAAATTATCTATTATTGCTATTTAACTCCTTATGTATGTTTGCTTTGAGTGCCCTACTGTAAACTCCTTGAGCTACTGTGATAGAGAGAAAAGATGATAGGACTGAAAATCAGAAGAGCCAAGTTTGAGCCCTGTTTATGAAAGTGGGGCTTAGGTGTGTCACTTGGTTGAGTCACTCAGATTCTTTGAGCCACAATTTCATCACCTGTAAAATGAGGATCATAATCCCAGCTTTAAGTATTTCAGATTGTGGGAAGGCTCTGCAAATCTAGAGAGCTAACCAAATATAAATGGTTGTTATTATATCACCCCATTTGCTTAATAAATGGTGCTTAATAAACATTTGCTCGACGATTACATGTCAATAATTCAGTTTAGTGTTTCTGTTCCTGGGCATATTTCCATGTTAAGAGTCCACAGGAACCCCAAGAAACCTAAAGATCTAAGGGCACTTTAGAAACAGTGGAGATAGGGAGAGCATTGGAAAGATACTGTGAAGGAAAGTAGGCCTGTTCAGCATCTCTCATATCCCATTACACTGGCTACTCACTAGTTGGCCTACCCTAAGGCCAATGTGGATGTGGAGAGGAGGAGATGACACATCTGAGATTTCACTTTCCTCACATATTCTACTACTTCATCCCATAAACCCCAATCAGTTAGGCCAAATGCTTCACCCAGGATGCACCTAGGACTTTACTCTCCTTTACTGATGTGATGAAAGCCAGCATTTTGGTGAAGAAGGTGATGAGCAGTAGTAGAGAGAACAAGCAAATTTAGTCAGATAACCAGACTTGGCTTCTTCAATCTGCTGCTCATTAGTTGTATGATCTCAGACAAGTTACTTAATCTCTCTGAGCTTCAGTTTCCTCATTGGCAAACTGAGGATAGTGATACTCATTTAGCAGGGCTGTTGTGATGTGTCAATGGAGTAACAGATGAAGAAACATCATTTACAGTTCCTGTGGGTGGGAACCCCTTTTCAATAGTTCTCAACTATTAGTGTAGTTGGATGAGGAACCAGAATTCTAGATTTGGTTTTGGTGCTGCTTGGAAGTGATAGTTAAGATCATGACAAACACTGAACCCTTGAGTGTGAGAAGCAGAAGGCTAAAAACTGATTATTGAGATATGACCACAGTGATGAACTGGGAGGAAAGAGATGGAAAGTTTGGCCTTGCCTCAAGAGAGAAGAGAGTTTCAAAGAGAGGGACTTATAAAAGTTATTTTTAAAAAATCTTTGAATGAAAGGTAAGAAAAGAAAAATCAAAGAAGTAAGCAACAGTGAATGTGTAAGAGAATTCGGGGAGATTGAGACTTTCAGAAAAATAATAAAAAAATACTTGATTCCTTGCCAGCTCGCATACAAAAGATATTAGCCAATGACATTAACTAAAGAGGCCAATCTCGAATAGCTTTTGTAATCAAGATCTGTTTACCTGTATTTACACTCCTCCTTCCCTTTTAGTTCCTACATGACTTTGCCTCTTTCCAAAGATTTCAGAATCATCCACTGAATGAGTTACTTGCCGTAACCTACTGACCTCATATTTCTCGTATGAGCTGAGCTGTGGTTTGTCACCAAAAGGGAGGATGAAAATACTCGAGTACAACCAAAGAGTGAGTCTGTCTATGGGGGCACCTTGGTGTATGTTTGATTGCCAGAGTTTATGTATTTTGGTCACAAAGTGGAAAGGAAACAAATTATTTTTCCTTGAATCAAAGGGTAAATTATTAAAATGTGAGAACTCTTTGAGACAAATAAAAAGGTGAAATCCTTGTGGGGGCTGGCTGGCTATTACTGTACATTTTGTACAGTATAGTTGTACAGTTTGAGGCCCTAGTCTTGCTGTTGGAACTACTGATGGGAAGAAGAAAACAGATGTATTTGGAAAACTAAAGAGATAAATAAACTAATGCCCTCTCAGAGCATTATAATGCTGGCACCTGTTCAATTTATTTACTTCTCGCTGATATTTAACTTACTGCTCATTGTAAGCCTCATCCCCTTTACTACACCAATAACTATCTCCAGTGTGAATAAAATGTTTCTTTTTACACACTCTGATCTTGCTGGATTTCTTTTTTTTTTTTTTAAAGATTTTATTTATTTACTTGAGAGAGAGAGAGTGAGAGACAGCATGAGAGGGGAGAAGGTCAGAGAGAGAAGCAGACTCCCCATGGAGCTGGGAGTCCGATGTGGGACTCGATCCCGGGACTCCAGGATCATGACCTGAGCCGAAGGCAGTCACCTAACCAACTGAGCCACCCAGGCGTCCCTGGATTTCTTTCAGAGGATAGCCATTGCTCTGGTTCTTTGAAAATGTAAGCTAGTTTGACTTTTACGAGTTTCTGTTTTTATTCATTTCTCTCCTGTAGTTTCCCAAAGCACATATTCTGGGACAGTAATACATATTACTAAGTTTTTAAGGGATTGGATTAGAAGGGTGGGTTCAACCTAGCGACATAGCAGAAACCACTTTCTCCTATGGAAATCGACACTTACATATAGAGCAATTCCTCCTGAAGAAGAACTGGGGGCTGATTGAACAACTTTAGCACAACAAAGGATAGAGGGACCACATAGAAAATGGCAGGAGAGATTGGGATACAGGAACAATGGGAACCTCACTCCCAATGCTGAAAACTGCAGTGGAGAAGGATAGCACTGTGGAAACTGCACATAGATTTGCCTGCCCTCAGGCACAGAAAAAAGCCACGATTTAAAGGGCAACTAGACTATAAGTGAACTAATGCTAGAACATCCCCTAAAGAGCAGGAGAACTTCTGGAACTCTCTCCAGGGTTGGAGACGCTGGTGAGCACCATTGTTTACATCCCCCCTCCACCTTGATGCTGCATATCAGAATGAGGTCTGGGCACATTAGCCAGGCTGCCGCTTCAATGAGCCCAGGGACCCTAGCCCACACCAGCTCCAGTCATTCCCCCAAGGTGGCCTCCCCTACTCTCGACTGTCTGACCTCCAGTTTTCCCACCAAGGTGGCCTCAGTGTGGTGTACACTAGGACACCCATGAAATGTGTCCACTACTACCCCAGCCATCTCACCTAGGTGGCATGGGTACAAAGTTCTCCAGGACATTCCAGCCTTTTGCCCACTTCAGCAGCAGCCAACTTGCCAAGGCAGCCCCTGCATGGAGCATCCGGGAAAACTCCCTCCCACCTGTGTTCACTTCATCTCCAGCTGTCCCACAAGGACAGTCCCAGTGCAGAGGGCCCCAGAACTCCCAGCCTGTGCCTGCTAACCTGGGAAAGGAAACACATCCATGTCCAGGAAGCAAAGAGAATCCCAAACAAGATGAACTCAATCAGGCACACACCAAGACATATAATAATTAAAATGTCAAAGATTAAAAATAAAGAGAGAATCTTAAAAGCAGCAAAAGAAAAGCAGCTAGTTATATACGAGGGAAACTACATAAGGCTATCAGCTTATTTTTCATCGGAAACCTTGAAGGTCAGAAAGGAGTGACATGATACATTCAAAGTGCTGAAAGTAAAAAAAAAACTACAACCAAGAATACTCTACCTGCCAAAGTTATCATTCAGAATTAGAGGAGAGATAAAGAGTTTCCCAGACAAACAAAACTTAAAGGAGTTCGTCACCACTAAACCAGCTTTAAAAGAAGTGTTAAAGGGACCTCTTTAAGTGGAAAAAAAGGTCATAACTAGAAGTAAGAAATTTATAAAAGGAAAAAATTTCACAATCATAAAAAGCAATCATATAATAAAGGTAGTAAACTGATCACTTATGAAGCTAGCATGAAGGTTAAAAGACAAGAGTAGTAAAATCAGTTATATAAAAAATTAGTTAAGGGACTCACAAAATAAAAAGATGTAAATTATGATAACATATACATAAAACATGGAAGAGGAGAGTGCAAACATAGTGCTTTGAGATTGTATTCAAACCTAAGTGATCATCAACTTAATATAAAAAGTTATATACTTAAGATGGTATATATAAACCTCATGGTAATCACAAACTAAAATTATAATAGATATACAAAAAACAAAGGGAAAGGAATCTAAGCATAATAGTAAAGATAGACATCAATCACAAGGGAAGAGAGCAAGAGAAGAAAGGAACAGAGAGCTACAAAACAACCAGAAATCAATGAACAAAATGGCAAAAAATGCATACTTGTCAATAATTACTAGATGTAATTATTGATATTTGCTCTAATTAGATAATGCTCTAATAAATAGATATGGAGAGACTGAATGGATGAAAAGAAGACTCAACTATATGTTGCCTGCAAGAGAATCACTTCAGACCTAAAGACACATATAAACTGAGAGTGAAGGAATAGAAAAAAAAAATACAATGCAAATGGAAATGAACAAACAAGCGAACAAGCAAACTCGGATAGCAATACTTAAATCAGACAAAATAGACTTTAAAACAAAGATTGTAATGAGAGACAAAGAGGGGCATTACACAATGATAAAGGAATCAGTCCAACAAGAGGATATAACAACTGTAAATGTCTATCATCCAACGTAGGAGTACCTAAATACATAAAGTAAATATTAACAGACATAAAGAGAGAAATTAACAATAATACAATAATAGGGGACTATAACACCTCACTTACATCAATGGATAGATCATCCAGAAAGAAAACCAATAAGGAAACAGTGGCTCTGAATGATACAGCAGACTAGATGGACTTAACAAATATATACAGAACATTATATCAAAAAAAAAACAGAATACACATTTTTTTTTTAAAGATTTTATTTATTTATTTGTCAGAGAGAGAGAGTACAAGCAGGCAGAGTGGCAGGTAGAGGGAGAAACAGGCTCCCCGCCGAGCAAGGAGCCCGACGCGGAACTCGATCCCAGGACCCTGGGATCATGACCCGAGCCGAAGGCAGCCGCTTAACCAACTGAGCCACCCAGGCGTCCCCAGAATATACATTCTTTTTTCTTTCTTAATTTTTAAAATTTATTTATTTATTTATTTATTTATTTAAGATTTTATTTATTTATTTGAGAGAGAGAGAGAAATCACAAGTAGGCAGAGAGGCAGGCAGAGGGAGAGGGGGAAGCAGGCTCCCTGCTGAGCAGAGAGCCCGATGCGGGGCTCGATCCCAGGACCGTGAGATCATGACCTGAGCCGAAGGCAGAGGCTTAACCCACTGAGCCACCCAGGCGCCCCTAAAATTTATTTTAATTTAATTTAATTTTTAAAAATTTTAATTTAAATTCTAGTTAGTTAAATACATTCTTTTCAAGCTCATTTAGACCATTCTACAGGATAGATCACATATTAGGCCACAAAACAATATTAAAAAATTTAAGAGATTGAAATCATATCAGGCATCTTTCCCAACACAATGGTATGAAATTAGAAATCAACCACAAGAAAAAAACTTGAGAAAACACAAACACATGGAGGCTAAACAACATGCAATTACACAACCAAATGGGTCAATGAAGAAATCAGAGGAAATTTAAAACTTCCTGGAGACAAATGAGAATGGAAACAAAATGGTATAAAATTTTGGGGATGCAGCAAAAGCAGTTCTTTTTTGAAAAAAAATTTTTTTAGAGAAAGAGAGAGAGCACAAGTTGAGGGTCGGAGAGTGGCAGAGGGAGAGAGAAAGAATCTTAAGCAGGCATGGAGCCTGACACAGGGGTCGATCCCAAGACCTTGAGATCATGACCTGAGCTGAAATCAAGAGTCAGATGCTTAACTAACTGAGCCACCAAGGCACCCCACAAAAGCAGTTCTAAGATGGAAGTTTATAGCGATACAGGTCTACCTCAAGAAACAAGAAAAATCTCAAATAAACAATCTAATCTGTATGTAATTGATGAATTGTATGTAAGTGATGAATCCCTAAATTCTACTCCTGAAACAATTATTACACCATATGTTAAGTAACTGGAATTTAAACAAAAACTTAAAACTACAAAAAAACAAAAAAATGAGTTTTTAAAACTTAAATGATAAAAGAAAGAAAGGGTGAATGGGGGGAAATCGGAGGGGGAGATGAACCATGAGATACTGTGGACTCTGAGCAACAAAGTGAAGGTTTTGGAGGGGAGGGGTTAGGTGGTTGGGCGAGCCTGGTGGTGGGTACTGAGGAGGGCACGTATTGCATGGAGCACTGGGTGTGGTACATGAACAATGAATCTTGGAACACTGAAAAAATAAAATAAAAGTAATTGGGAAAAAAAAGTAATTCAGAATTTTTCAGACGTGGGGTTTTCCCTCTTACCTTTTCGAGTTTTATTTCTAATTCATTTTTAGACAGTTATGCCAGCTCTGCTGGTTTGACAATATCTTCACTAATTAAAAATGAAAAAAATAAAACCCAACGTTTGAAAACAAAAATGTTTAAAGATTTATAAAAGGTTGTAAAAACCATCTCTGGTTTACCAAAATTACCAATATGTGAAGAATCAGTAACAAACTGCTTTTGTTTTTTTAAAAGATTTTATTTATTTATTTGAGAGGGAGAGAGAGAGCGGGAGAGCAGGAAGGAGGGGCAGAGGGAGAGGGAGAAGCAGACTTCAAGCTGAGCAAGAGCCAAGCCTGATCAGGCTTGGCTCAAGCTCATGACCCCCACGTCACAACCCCAACATCAGGACCCAAGCTGAAATCAAGAGTCAGATGGTCAACTGACTGAGACACTCAGGCATCCTAGTAACAAAACTGCTTTTGAATCAGTTGTTGACTCTTTCTGTTTTTCTGCTATCTTCTCTGGCAAGCTGATCCCTGCTTACTCTGGGACTGGATCTTCTTAGATAAATCAGAGCCCTGATAGGTCTTCCTGGACACCTCAGATATTTACTAATTTATTCACTTCATTCAGCAATATTTATTGATCACCCATTACGTGCTAGGCACAGGGGGAACATAAGTCAGACACCTACCCTGTCTTCAAGAAGTCTATTGGATGAATATTCAAACACAGTTGACAGTTACTAATGTTGATTTACTATGTAGCAAGCATTATCAAATGCAGACTTATAAAGCTTTCCATATGAAGGAGAAGTGATGATGTCAGGCTACAAGAGAATCTCCATAATGAGTACAAGATAGTTGAAAGATTTAAATTGTATATATGGACCACATCTTCTTTATCCAATTGTCTGTTGAAAGGCATCTTGTCTCTTTCCACAGTTTGGCTATTGTGGATATTGCTGCTATGAACATTGGGGTGCATATGGCCTTTCTTTTCACTACATCTGTATCTTTGGGGTAAATACTCAGTAGTGCAATTACTGGGTTGTAGGGTAGCTCTATTTTTAACTTTTTGAGGAATCTCTACACTGTTTTCCAAAGTGGCTGTAACAACTTGCATTCCCACCAACAGTGTAAGAGGGTTCCTCTTTCTCCACAACCTCTCTAACATTTGTTGTTTCTTGTCTTGTCAATTTTTGCCATTCTAACCGGTATAAGGTGGTATCTCAATGTGGTTTTGATTTGAATTTCCCTGATGGCTAATGATAATGAACATTTTTTCATGTGTCCATATATAGAATGGAATATTACTCAGCCATCAGAAAGGATGAATACCCAACATTTGCATCAACATGGATGGAACTGGAGGAGATTATGCTGAGTGAAATAGGTCAAAAAGAAAGACAATTATCATATGGTTTCACTTATTTGTGGACCGTAAGGAATAGTATGGAGGACATTAGGAGAAGGAAGGGAAAAATGAAGGGGGGGGGTTGGAGGGGGAGACAAACCATGAGAGACTGTGGACTCCAGGAATCAAACTGAGGATTTTAGAGGGGAGAAGGGTGAGGGGATGGGTGAGCCCAGTGATGGGTGTTAAGGAGGGCACATATTGCATGGAGCACTGGGCGTTGTACACAAACAGTGAATCATGGAACACTACATCAAAACTAATGATATACTGTATGGTGACATAACATAATAAAAATTATTTAAAAAAGGAAGATTTAAATTATTTAAGATTAATTAGGTCCTTGGTTTTGAAAAGTTGCTTAAGTCCATAATAAATATGATAAAAATCATATACTGTTAATCCTGTTTTTGTACTTGAGCTCTTTCAGAAAGGACTCTAATGTTACAAAAACTTACTATGGGAAAACCAGTTTTTAAATCAGAAGTAAGCCAAGTAGTATGTAATGGACTCTGACAGTATCTCACCCAATACCTATTATCCCAATCTTTCCTACTCACAGAACCCCAATTCTGTTTGGGGCACAATAAACCCAACTTCCCAAATGTATACCTCAGGGTGGCCACATGACTTAGCTCTAGCCAATGAGATTTAAGTAGAAATCTACTGGGTAGGGTTTCTAGAAGGGCTATTGTTTTCCTAATAAAGGAAAACAATTTAGTTTACTAGATCCTTTAGTTTTTTGCCTTATGCTTTTTACCCCTTTATTCCTGTGTAGAACACAGACAAGATGCTTAGAAATTGAGCAGCCATTTTACAACCATAAATACATAAAATACACACTAAAAAAATTGTGAAGCAGAAAGCTGTAAGGCTTATCTTGTGCAACTGGACCCACCCTTGGGCTGGCTACCTTGAATTTTTTTTTGTTAGGAAAAAAACACCCACAGGTGCCCAGGTGGCTCAGTGGGTTAAGCATCTGCCTTCTGCTCAGGTCATGATCCCAGGGTCCTGGGATTGAGTCCTGCATTGGGCTCCCTGCTCATTGGGGAGTCCGCTTCTCCCTTTGCCCTTCCCCCACCGCTCATGCTCACACACACTGTTTCGCTCATTCTCCCTCTCTCTCTCAGACAAATAAATAAAATCTTTAAAACAAAACAAGATAAAAAACACTTCTTTTGTTGAGCCACCACAAAAGGGTTTCTGTCACGTACAGTCAAATGTGGTCCTGATACATTCTACCTCAAAAGGGAAAGGTTTGCAGGGAAAATATTTTAATTTTTATTAGGAGAATGAGAAAAAGTCTTTCTTCTGATTTGAAAAGCAATGGAATTTCCTGCAAAATAAAATTTCTTTTCTTTTCTTGATCCGAATCTGTCTGTGGTGGAGAGCAGGATATCTAGAGGAGCAGGAAATACAAGCTAACTCCTGCCCTCTGATCAAATGAGATTCAAGATATTAGATTTTGTTTACTGGAGCAGTGTCTCCTAAAATGTGCCATAGCACAATAGGTTCTTGAGATGTACCTCAGGAATAAAGAAAAAAACATTTTCTTGGTCAGCAAGTTTGATAGATATTGAATATAGAACCCTTTCCTCTTAGAAATTCACAGTAGGCATTATGCTGTTACAAGTTCTGGATAAATCCTGTAGTACAAAAAATTGGCTTAACATTGTTTGACCCAACCCCTTAATAAGCTATTTTTTAATTGAAATATAGTTGACATACGATTTTATATTAGTTTCAGGTGTACAACATCATGGTTCAATAATTCTCTACATTATGCGATGCTCACCACAATAGATGTAGTTACCATCTCTCACTATACAAAATTATTGACTATATTCCCTACGCTATACTTGTCATCCGTGTAACTTATTTATTTTATAACTGAAAATTTGTACCTCTTAATCCTCTTCATCTGTTTCACCTATTCCTCATCCCTCGTGGCAACCACAAGTTTGTTCATTTCTTTTGTTTTTTTAGAATCCACATATAAGTGAAATCATATGGTATTTGTCTTACTCTGTTTGACTCATTTTACTTAGCATAATATACTCTAGGCCCATCCATGTTGTCACAAATGGCAAGATTTCACTCTTGTTTATGGCTGAGTAATGTTCCATTCTATATATACCACCTCTTCATCCTCTCATCTATCAATGGACACTTAGGTTGCCTCCATATCTTGGCTATTGTAAATAATTCTGCAATAAACATAGGGGGGCACATATCTTTTCTAATTAGAGTTTTTGTTTTCTTTGGGTAAATATCCAGTAGTGGAATACTGGGTCATATAATATTTCTGGTTTTAATTTTTTGAGGAACCACCATACTATTTTCCATAGTGGCTGCACTGATTGACGTTCCCACAAACTGTGCGCAAGGGTTCCCTTTTTCCCACATCCTTGCCAACACTTTTTTTCCTTTGAGTATAGTTGACACACAATGTTACATTAGTTTTAGGTGTACAACATTTCTTGTCTTTTTGATACTAGCCATTCTGACTGGTGTGGGTGATATCTCATTGTGGGTTTGATTGCATTTCCCTGATGATGAGTGACGTTGAGCATCTTTTCTTGTGTCTCTTGGCCATCTGGATGTCTTCTTTGGAAAAATATCTATTCAGGTCTTCTGCCCATTTTTATTTTATTTTATTTTTTAAGATTTTATTCGTTGGGGGGGAAGAAAGAGAAAGAGCACAAGCAGGAGGGAGGGGAAAAGGGGGAGGGAGAAGCAGACTCCCCACTGAGCAGGGAGCCTGATGCTGGACTCGATCCCAGGACCCTGGGACCGTGATCCGAGCCAAAGGCAGACACTTAACTGACTGAGCCACCCAGGCGCCCTTCTGCCCATTTTTAAATTGGATTTTTTGCTTTTTTTGTTGTTGAGTTATATGAGTTCTTTAGATATTTTGGATATTAACCCCTTATTGGATATATCATTTGCAATTATCTCCCATTCACTTGGTTGACTTTTCAATTTGTTGATAGTTTCCTCTGCTGTGCAGAAGCCTTTTTGTTTGGTCTAGTCCTATTTGTTCCTTTTTTTCTTTTGTTTCCCTTGCTTGAGGAGACATATCCAGAAAAATATTGCTAAGGCCATTGTGCAAGAGATTACTGCCTATGTTTTCTTCTAGGAGTTTTGTGGGTTTAGGTTTTACATTTAGTTCTTTAATTCATTTTGAGTTTATTTTTCTGTATGGTGTAAGGAAGTGGTCCAGTTTCATTCCTCTGCATGTAGCTGCCTGGCTTTCCCAACACCCTTTATTGAAGAGACTGTCTTTTCCCCCATTGTATATTCTTGTCTCCTATGTCATAGATTAATTGACCATATAAGTGTGGATTTATTTCTGGGCTCTCTATCCTGTTCCGTTGATCTATGTGTCTATTTTTCTGTCAGTTACATACTGTTTTGATTGCTATGGATTTGTAGTAGCTCTTGAAATCTGGGATTGTGATACTTCAGCTTTGTTCTTCTTTCTCAAAATTGTTTTGGCTATTCAGGATCTTTTGTGGTTCCATACAAATTTTAGGATTATTTGTTTTAGTTCTGTGAAAAATATTATTGGTATTTTGGTAGGGATTGCATTGAATCCGTGGATTGCTTTGGATAGTATGGACACTGGAGCAATATTAATTTTTCCAATCCATGTGCATGGTACAGGTTTCCATTTGTGACATCTTCAATTTCTTTCATCAATGTCTTATAGTTTTCAGAGTGCAGGTCTTTCATTTACTTGACTAAATTTTTTTCCTAGGTATTTTATTCTTTGTGGTGCAATTGTAAATGGGTTTGTTTTCTTAATTTCTCTTTCTGCTACTTCATTATTTAAAGATATTATTTATTTATTTGACAGAGAGAGAAATCACAAGTAGGCAGAGAGGTAGGCAGAGAGAGAGGGGGGAAGCAGGCTCCCCGCTGAGCAGAGAGTCTGATGCGGGGCTCGATCCCAGGACCCTGAGGTCATGACCTGAGCTGAAGGCAGAGGCTTTAACCCACTGAGCCACCCAGGCGCCCCAACTGCTACTTCATTATTAGTGTATAGAAATGCAGGTGATTTTTGGCATATTAGTTTTGTACCCTGGAACTTTACTGAATTCATTTTTTTGTAGTAATAGCTTTTTGGTGGAGTCTTTCAGGTTTTCTATATATAATATCATGTCGTCTGCAAATAGTGACAGTTTTACTTCTTCCTTTCCAATTTAGATGCCTTTTATTTATTTTCTTTCTCTGTTTTCTGTGGCTAGAATTTTCATTACTATATTGAATAAAAGTGACAAGAGTGGACATCCTTATCTTGCTCCTGAACTTAGAGGAAAAGTTTTCAATATTTTCCTATTGAGTATGATGTTGGCTATGGTTTTTTTAACATATGGCCTTTATTATGTTGAAGTATGTTCCCTCTAAACCTGCTTTTTTGAGAGTTTTTACTATAAACAAATGTTGAATTTTGTCAAATGCTCTTCTGCATCTACTGAAATGGTCATATGGTTTTTCTTGTTCATTTTGTTAATGTGGTATATCATGCCGATTGATTTGCAGATATTAAACCATCCCTGGAATAAATCCCACTTTATTATGGTAAATGATCCATTTCATGTGTTGTTGAATTCAGTTTGCTAGTATTTTGTTGAGGAGTTTTGCATCTATGTTTGCCAGGGATATTGGCTTGTACTTTTCTTTCTTTGTAGTGTCTTTGTCTGATTTGGGTATCAGGGTAATCATCATAATAGGATGAATTTTGGGGGCGCCTGGGTGGCTCAGTCGGTTAAGCATCTGCCTTTGACTGAGGTCATGATCCCAGGGTTCTGGGATTGAGTTCCATGTTGGCCTCCTTGCTCGGCGGGGAGCCTGCTTCTCCCTCTGCCTGTCGTTCCCCCTGCTTGTGCTCTGTCCCTCTCTCTCTCTGACAAATAAAAAAAATATTTTTTAAAAAATAGGATGAATTTTGAAGTTTTCCTTCCTCTTTATTTTTTTGGAATAGTTTGAGAAGGATAGATATTAACTCTTCTTTAAATGTTTGGTAGAATTCACCTATGAAGCCATCTGGTCCTGGAATGTTTGTTGGGAGTTTGTTTTATTACTAATTCAATTTCATTACTAATAAGAAGTCTGTTCAGATTTTCTATTTCTTCCTGATTCACTCTTGGAAGATTGTATGTTTCTAGAAATTTATCCATTTCTTCTAGGTTGTCCAATTTGTTGACATATAATTTTTGATAGTAGTCTCTTATAATCCTTTGTATTTCTATGATGTCGCTTGTTACTTCTCTTTTATTTCTTTTAAAAAAGTTTTTATTTTAATTCTAGTTAGTTAACAGTGTTGTAGTAGTTTTAGGTGTACAATATTTCAACAATTCCATATATCACCCCGTGGTCATCATGACAAGTGTACTCCTTAATCCCCATTACCTGTTTAATCCATCCCCCCACTTGCCTCTCCTCCAGTAACCATCGGTTTTTTCTCTATAGTTAAGAGTCTGTTTCTTGGTTTGCTTCTCTCTTTTTTCCCCTACATGTTCATCTGTTCTGTTTCTTAAATTCTATATATGAGTGAAATCATATGGTATTTGTCTTTCTCTAACTGACTTTTTTCACTTAACATTATACTCTCTAACTTCATCCATGCCCTTGCAAATGGCAATATTTCATTTTTTTTGAAGATTTTATTTATTTATTTGACAGAGAGGTAGAGAGAGAGCACAAGTAGGCAGAGCAGCAGATGGAGGGAGAGGGAGAAGCAGGTTCCCCACCAAGCAGGGAGCCCAACGTGGGGCTCGATCCCAGGACCCTGGAATCATGACCTGAGCCGAAGGCAGACGCTTAACAACTGAGCCACCCAGGTGCCCTGATTTCATTCTTTTTTATGGCTGAGTAATATTTCATTATATATATATATATATATATCACTTCTTTATCCAACCAACCATCAAGAGACACTTGGGCTGCCATAATTTGGTTATGGTAAATAGTGCTGCTATAAACATAGGGGTGCACATATCCCTTTGAATTAAGTGTTTCTGTATTCTTTCAGTAAATACCCAGTTGTGCAATTGCTGGATCGTAAAGTAGTTCTATTCTTAACTTTTTGAGGAACCTCCATACTGTTTTCCACAGTGGCTGTACAGTTTGCATTCCCACCAACAACCTTCGATGTGTGAACAATACATTCCAGAGCATGTACTGCGAGACCAACGGCGCATGAGGGTCCCTTTTTCTCCACATCCTTACCAACATTGTTTCTTGTGTTTTTGATTTTAGCCATTCTGACAGGTGTGATATCTCATTGTAGCTTTAGTTTGCATTTCCCTGATGATGAGTGATGTTGAGCATCTTTTCATGTGTCTGTTGTCCATCTGTATGTCTTCTTTGGAGAAATGTCTGCTCATGTCTTCTGCCTATTTTGTAATTGGATTATTTGTTTTTTTGGGTGTTGGGCTGTATAAGTTCTTTATATATTTTGGATACTAACCCTTTATCAGGTATGTCATTTGCAACTCTCTTCTCCCATTCCGTAGGTTCCCTTTTAGTTTTGTTGATTGTTTCCTTCAGAAACTTTTTATTGTTTATTGTTAAGTGCAGAAGCTTTTTATTTTAATATGATAGCAGTAGTTTATTTTTGCTTTTATTTCCCTTGCCACATATCTAGAGACATATCTAGAAAAATGTTGCTATGGCCAATGTCAGAGAAATTACTGCTTGTGCTCTCTTCTTCTATATTCATATATATATATATATATATATATATATATATATATATATATATATATATTTATATGTACACACATATATATAATATGTATTATATTTTGAATTCAAATACTGAATTGTAGTTGTGAATGATTCATGTGCACTTGAAAAGAAAGTGTAATTCCTTGTCCTGATAATTAAGTTCTTATCACTTGACAGTCTAGCCTACATTATTTACTGTATTATTCAGTTCCATACTTTATAAAGATTAGCTTTTTGTTCACTTGATTTGTCATATTCTAACAGCCGAGTGTTGAAGTCTCCAATCACACTATATGGCAGAACTTCGATGTATGAGGAATTCCAAAGCACATACTGCAAGGCCATATGATTTTCATCCATAAATGCAGAGAAAGTATAACTGAAAATTTCCTCCTTTACACCCTTGATGGGGTTAATCATAAGTAAAGACTGACAAAATCGAGTTCTCATTAGTAGAGTCAACAAAAGCCTATGGAAGAATGGAGCAAGGGGTTATTAATTCTGCCTGGTGAAGGCTTCACTAAGAAGGTGGTATTTGATGTGGACTTAAAAGATGAATATGCTTTACCATGTAGAGAGGACATGTGCAAAGGCAAAGAAATGTGAAATTATCCAGAAAACATGAAGTAGTCCAGTGTACTACTTTAGACCATGATAGGGAGTGACTGGAAATTCAGAGGGGTCAGAGTATGAAGGGTCTTTGTTGAACTTCATGATGGACCTATTATGTGTTTGGGGAAGCATTGAACTCTTGGACTGTAAATAAGGATCTTCCCTCTTTGGGGCAGCGCTCTGGGTATCACTCAAGTACTCTGCTCACTTTCTGCCTCCAAGATTTCCTCTGAAGGTCCCTGTACATTTGGCCCACTAGGATCACCAGCCTGGCCACTCTTTGTAAATGTCTCTTGCTGCCCTCACATTCCATGATTAAGCATTACTGATTAGCTCCTTTGATGATCACCTCATACAAAGTTACTGTGACATCCAGAGTAAGGAGCAAAACCTTAGAGTATTAGAGTACCTTAAAAATATTCAGAGAGGGAGGAGGAGAGATAGGGAGAGCAAGAGATTGCATTGTGGTGTAGAGACTGAGGGTGAAGAGAAAAGGTATCGGGGGAATGAATTTTCAAGAAGGAGCATGTGCCCGTGCTAATAGGAAAGCAAAGGCTTACACTGGAATACCTTTTTTTTTTTTTTTTTTTTTAACTCTTTTAGGTATAGCCTCATTCTCATGTGTGCCCTTGAGATTCTTTTCTGAAAAAAATCTGTTGTAGTTTGTGCTTCCTGGACAACCCAGACAGGTGAGAACAATTCAAATCCAATTCCCACTTTTATTCAGTTACTTTTTGGTTACCTCTTATGAGGTTTTGGCCCATTCGATTAGCCCCAGTGACTGCTACCATGGCTTCTCCCAATCTAATAGGCTCCCAAATCAGATCAGCCATTTTATATTACCAGCAGCCTGCTCTGTCATACCAAGGTTCAACTCTGTTGAACCTTATCTTGTAGACCAGCATTTGCAAGACTGTAATTACAGAAACACTAAATGTTCCATGTGATGGTAATAGTTGTTATTTGAAACAAGGTTTCCATCATTAGGTAAGTTTGGGAAATACTAAATACTCCCTCTTGGATAGTCACAACGCCCATTAGTGTAGTGAAGATTCCGAAAATATTTCAGTAAATACGTCTGTCTAGCTTTGTTTAATCCGGCATCTACAGTTATCTAACCACATAATCACTTTTTCTATGCAATATTTATTAACATCTGTGGAACATTAATTGTACTCAGAACATAATTCAGGATATGCTGGTAGAAGCACTGTAGGAGAAAAGAAGGGATTTCAAAGCAGAGGACTAACAAGTCAGACTTAAGCATTAGTAAGAGCACTCTGGCACCAGTGTGATGAATGGATTGATTAGAGAGGACTCTAGTAGAAGAAGTGGCAGTTGTCTAGGAATTTTGGTGAGGGCTTTGACTAGGTTGTGACAGCAGAGAAGGGAAGATTAATTAATCCAGAGAACACTGGATTAATATTAAGGTGATAAAATTAACAGGATTTGGTGATAAAATGTGACATTGGGAGGGGGAAGACGTTTCATCCGCTGTTGGTTATGTTGATGTTAAAGTGTTTGTTAGAGATTGATAAATTGGATATATTGGTTTTGAGGGAAATTACTTATGAGAGAAATCTGGGTTAGAAATGGATATTTCAGACTGAAACAGTATAAAGTGAAATAGGGTGGGACCCCACCAAAACTGAATATTTAAGAAGCATGAAATAAGAAAAGTAAAAAAAAAAAAAAAGCTAATCTAAAATCACTCTCTGGGGCACCTGGGTGGTTCAGTCGTTAAGAGTTTGCCTTCAGCTCAGGTCATGATCCTGGGGTCCTGGGATTGAGCCCCGCATCAGGCTCCCTGCCCAGAGGGAGGCCTGCTTCTCCCTCTCCCTCTCCCCCTGCTTGTGTTCCCTCTCTCGCTGTGTCTCCTTCTGTCAAATAAATAAATAAAGTCTTTTAAAAAAATAAAATAAAATAAAATTTCCCCCCTTTTTCACTTTATTGAGATATAACTGATGTATAACATTGTGTGAGTTCAAGGTACACCATGATGATTTGATATACATATATATTGCAAATGACTACAATAAGGTTAGTTAAAACATCCATCACCTCACATAATTACAATTTTTTTGTGATGAGAACACCTAAGATCTACTTTCTTAGCAATTTTCAAATACAGAATACATCATTGTTAATTATAGTCATCATATTGTACATTAGATCCCCAGAAGTTATTCATATTATAACTGGAAATTTGCACCCATTGGCATTGGCCAACATCTTCCCATTTCCCCTATCCCCTAGCCACTGGCAATCGCCATTCTATACACTGTTTTTATGAGTTTGGCCTTTTTTTCCTTTTAGATTTCACATGTAAGTGAGATCATACAGTTTTTGTCTTTCTCTGTCCGACTTATTTCACTTAGCATAATGCCCTCAAGGTCCATCCATGTTGTTGCAGATGGCAGGATTTCCTTCTTTTTAATGATGAATGTTATTCCATTATATTCCACATCGTATTTATTCATTCATCTGACACTTAGGCTGTTTCAATGTCTTGGCTATTGTGAATAATGCTGCAAGGAATATGGGGGTGCAGATATCTCTTCAAAATAATGATTTCATTTCCTACGGACACCCGCATGTGGGATTGCTGGATCACATGGTAGTTCTATTTTCAATTTTTTGAGGAACCTCCATCTGTTTTTCATGATGGCTGCACCAATTTACATTACCACCATTAGTGCATGAGGATTTGCTTTTCTCCACATCCTTGCCAACATTTATCTTTTGCCTTTTTGATATTAGTCATTCTAACAGGTATGAGGTGATATCTCATTGTTTTAATTTTCATTTCCTTGGTGATTAGTGATGTTGAGCATCTTTTTATGTACCTGTTGGCCATTCGGATGTCTTCTTTGGAAAAATGTTTATTTAAGTCCTCTGCCAACTTTAAAATCAGATTATTTGTTTTTTGGCTATTGAGCTGAATGAGTTTTTAAATGGTCTTTTAACTTTTGTTCCTTTGCTACGTGTTTTTTGTTTTCCTATAGTTAACACATAATATTATGTTAGTTTCAGGTGCACTACCGTTGTTGTGTTTTTAAATGTGTCTTTTGTTGGTTGCCTTGTGAAGGAAGAGACATCTGTGTTTTTATTTATTCTTTTAAAATTCTCAGAATACAGCTTTAGGAAAAACTTTTAAGCAGAACTTAGTAAGACTTTAAAACATAGATATAAAGTGGATTTCCCATCATAGACTCAGGATGGTAGCAAATACCTTGGGGTTATGGTGCTAGAGGACCCTCATGAGGACAAAGTGACCTATGTGAAAGCCTCTGCCAACGGAAAAGTAATCCTGAGTAAGTTGCCCTTGATTTATCTGAAAGGCATGCTTGTTAGCTTGCAACACTTGTTAGTGTTGTGGAGATAAGGGAAGTCTTTATATTTGGAGACAGCAGATTACCACACAAAAACCCGTACATGAATGTTTGTAGCAGTGTTATTCATAGTAGTCCAAAAGCGGAAACAACCCAAAAGTCCATCAACTGGTGAATGAATGATAACTATTGTGTATATGTGCAATGGGATATTATTCAGCCATAAAATGAATGATGTATGGATACATGCTGCAACACGGATGAGCCTTGAAAACATGATGCTAAGAGAAAGAAGTCAGTCCTAAAAAAACCTAGTCTCTGATTCCATTTATATGAAATGCCCGGAAATGGTAAATCCACAGAAATGGAAAGTCAATTAGTGTTTGCTAGTGGTTGGGAGAGATGAAGGAATGAGGAGTGACCGCTAATGCGTACTGGCTTTCTTATTTAGGGTGCTGAACAATGTTCTAAAATTAGTGGTAGTGGTTGCACAACTCTGTGAATATACTAAGTACTACTGAATTTTATACTTGAAACAGGTTAAACTTACGGAATGCAAAAAAAGTCCCAATTAAAACATGCATTATGACAGAATAGCAACAACAACAACCAGAGTGGGGGCTACTTGGGCTGTTTGGCTATCATTTGAGTCCTTAGGGACCTGGGGGCTTAGGCTTAGGAAGGAAGCATGTCTGTGCTTAGCATGCCCGTGGCTGGACTTGAGGGGCCTCAGGATGCCCCCTTTTGTGGAATGACTGAGTGAAGCTCCTCAGGACAGCAACTATGAGGGCTTTATGCTCTCTCATTTAGCCGTCACACCGAATCTGAGGTTGGTCTGTTATCATCAGCCTCACCTTACAGATGAGGAAAGTGAGACAATCAGGTAGCTTGCTCAAGACCATGCAGCAGGTGGCAGAGCCAGGATTCAAACCCAAACAGTTTAGTTCCAGGACATATGCTTTTAACTACTATGCTCTGATGGGAATGGGTGAGAGGTGGTTGAGAAGTAGCGGATGGGCCTTAAAAAGGCACGTCTCCCAGCAGAGAAATGGGCCAGAAGCTCTACTAAGTATGGTCTGAAGTACCTTTGGCCACGAGGTACTCCCTGACAAAGGGGATCTTGAAGAACCAGGACAGTGTGGCCAGGTGGGGAGTGATGCCTGGGAAGACCTTCGAGAAGCCTGTGGCTTCAGTGCAGAAGTTGCAGAAGGCTCCAAAGGTCAAGAGGCCATGAGGGTGAACCCCTATGAGGTAGTTGTGCTCAGGCGACAGGTCTTTAGTCTTCTGGATCTGTAATCATGGAAAGAAGTGCCAGACGTGGTGAAATGAGATCACGTGAAGAAGCAAGGGTGAAGACGCTTCAGGGATCAGGGTGCTCTCTAAAGCAAGCTTTTCTTTTTCTTTCTTTCTTTCTTTCTTTCTTTCTTTCTTTCTTTCTTTCTTTCTTTCTTTCTCTTTCTTTCTTTCTTTCTTTCTTTCTTTCTTTCTTTCTTTCTTTCTTTCTTTAAGATTTTTTTATTTGTTTGACAGAGAGACACACAAAATGCAAGCAGGGGGAGTGGGAGAGGGAGAAGCAGGCTCCTCGCTGAGCAGGGAGCCCGATGAGGGGCTCGATCCCAGGACCCTAGGGTCATGACCTGATTGACCCACCCAGGTGCCCCTAAAACAGAGCTTTTCAAAAGCTAGGCCATGAATGGGTTTCAGGGGCCAAGATATCAGTCTCCTCAGCCCCTGGAAAACCAGGTAGGATCCGGGCCAGGTAGAACTGCTGGACCTCTTCCCCATGGCCGGCTGCAAGTAGTTTCGGCCATTTATCTCAGTGTGCCTTATGCATGGTATTGACAAGCTCTGCTTTAAAAATTGGAGCAGTGTTAGTTGCCTACTCCAAAGAATGCTCCGAGGATCAGCATAGCAGTACATTTCTACATCGTCTTCCTGCTATTTTATCCTCCCAAACCCCTTCCGGTTTCTGCCTGAGTAACTGCCATTGAACTTGAAAACCCTGCCAAAATATCACCACGTCTGTGACGCTTTCTCTTACCCCTCCTCTGAACTACTTGTGTACTTGTACCAAACTATAAATACATACTTGTCTGTCCTTCTCATTAGATGGGAGCACCTTGCTGACAGATCGCATCCTACTCACTTCTCTGTACCTCTAACATGTGGTAGAGTAGGCTTTCAATCAACGTCTGTCGAACTGAACTGAACTGTATTTGCGTTTCTGCCTGTGTCATCTGGTAAGTCATGCCAAGGGTGTTCAAAGTATGCTGGCAGAGTAGCGAGTCCCCAGCAGCAACATTGGGTCCTGAAGTATGTCTAGCCTGCGCTGAGACTTCTCTGGGATTCTCTTTTTCCTTATGGAGAACTCTAGTTATTTGGCATAAATGCCTAGTATCTTGGGAACTGTGGGGGATGCTGGGAAAGAGACACTTACCGTAATGGGGAAATAGTCCCTGATGTGGGTCCAGGCACACCAGTTCCTTACCCAGGCTGAATGCCTGCCACCTGAGACAGAAATATCAGTAGGGGGTTGTGTCTGTCTGTGCCAACCCCATCCCTCCTGCTCCCTCGGGGCTTTCCTCACAGCATGGAGGAAACATGGCTCTGGCTAGAGACATGGAAAAGGAAGAGACCCCAAGACGGTCCTGGCTGGCCCAGGTCCTATGACTCTGAGAACTTGGATGAGAGCCCTGTGGCATGGTGAGTGGGGCTCCCTGGTTATAGGTTAAGCTGGAACATTCTTAGGCCGTGTTCTTTCTAGGTCCATGAGTCTTACGTTGCTCCGGGGTCTTCCAGTCCAGGAAAAACCAGGCAAAGTAAAGCACTGGCAGCGGCCACAAGGGTGTAAACAGCAAGGAAATGAATAATGGCTGCAAGATCCAAACTGATGAGGGAGCAGATCAGATCAAAATTGTGCTGCCAGCAGAACTTATCCAGATACACCCCCATTAAGAGCCCTCCAAACTACCCAAGCCTCTGGTCCTGGCCTTTTACACAGTCCATCTCCTGCCCATACAGCATTCATGTCCGCTTGTCCTTCAAATATTTCCTCTATCATCTACCATACACCACCCCATTTCTCTAATTCCCCATCATCGCTGTCCACTCACCATCCCTCTAGTCCTGCTCCCTGCCTGCCACCAATACCAGCAGGCGGAGCAGCAGGCAGAGGGAGAAGCAGGCTCCCCGCTGAGCAGGGATCCCGATGTGGAACTCGATCCCAGGACCCTGGGATCATGACCTGAGCAGAAGACAGACACTTAACCGACTGAGCCACCCAGGTATCCGCGCCCCCCCCCCCCCCATTTACCATTCTTGTCCTCTTGCCCATTCACCATTCCTTCCATTATCACTATCTCCCCACAGGCTACCACTCCACCCCCTCCCAGAATGGAAAATTCTATGGTTTAAACACAGGCTGTACTTCTCCAAGTCTGTAATTCTAATGCTTCTTCTGTCCCACTCCCCATGCTTCCTTATGCTTATAGGCATATCATGACTATTTCCTGGGCCTCATGTCCCCTTCCCAGATTGTGAGGGTTAAGAAGTGGCTGAAATTAGCCAGATCTACTCATACCCATCATGACCCTGTTCTACCCCTCTGCCTGTTCTCACCACCTCCTGTGGCTCTATATCTTCCTTCTTCAGGACACTGGTGGGACTCAAGACTCCCTGACTTTACTCTGTAGTACCATCTGAGATGATCAAAGGTTAGACATGAGACTTCCCATGAGCGTGAAATTCACTCCAGATCTGGCCCTGGCCTCTGACTCTGGCTTCTTGCTGTGAACTCTAGGATCAGTATTTACATATGGCAAGGTAGCTCAAGGGCCATTGCAGAAGTGTCAGACTCTGGAAGTGCGTAGGCTGCTTGAAACAAGGCATGTTGCTCAGGAGCCAGAGGAAGACAAAGATCCCAGAACACTCTTCCAACCAGTGGTGCCACCAGCCTCTCGAAGCTTGCTCGATGGTGAATGCATATGATCCGGAGGATTTTCACCTGCCCTTTTCCTTCTTTGTCCTGCCCCATACCTATGACCCACTGCAAGAGGCAGGCTTTGGAGTACCAAGGACTGCCCTATCAGGTCTGAGCCCTGGGCCCTGGCCGTTTGCCCTTTGACTCTTTCCTGAGATTATTAAGACATCAGGATGAAGAAAGATAAGAAGGACTGCCATTTATCTAGTCCTAGGGACTCAGAGAACAAAAGAAGGGAAATATCATTCACAGGCTCTCTGAGACTACAGGGGTTGTAATCTCAGGGAGGTGGCAGGTGGGGAGGGAGCTCTTGGGGGTTTGTGGGGTGAAGAGCACTTAGGATTAGGTTTTTCTTGAGACTATTGCCCTGAGGCAGTCTGGCTTGGGATGTCCCCCTCTCTTAACTTGCTATTACAAAAATTTCCAAATACACACAAAACTGGAGAATGCAAAAAATTTTTATCTTTGTGTTCATGTTTTTTGTTCATCTTCAATAACTACTAATATTTTGCCATACTTGTTCCATATATTGCCCCGATTTTTTTCTTGGAGTATATTAAAGCAATTCTAAGATATCATGTCATTTCACCCCTAAATACTTCATCGTGCATACAAAAATAGGAATGTTTTCTTCCCAAGTGATGCCACTATTACCCTTAACAAATTTTGTAATTCTTGAATAATACTTAATATCTAGTCCACATTCAAATGCCTTTTTACAGTTAGCTGATTTGAATCAGGATCCAAACAAGGTTTACTGGTTGTATTTGAATGTTATGTCTCAAGTCGCTCTCTCTAATTTTTTTGAAGATTTTATTTATGTATTTGATAGAGAAAGACACACTGAGAGAGGGATCACAAGCAGGGGAAGTGGGAGAGGGAGAAGCAGGCTCTCTGCTCAGTGGGTATTTAAAGGTATTTATTTATTTGACAGAGAGAAAGAGAGCACACAAGGAGGGGGAGAGGGAGAAGCAGGCTTCCCACTGAGCAGGGATTCCCCAGGTGGGACTCGATTCCAGGGCCCCAGTATCATGACCTGAGCTGAAGGCAACCACTTAATGACTGAGACATCCAGGCGCTCCTCTCTCTTTTTTAATTTTTCATTATAAAATAAAACGTAGATACAGAAAACCACCTAAAATAAATGTATGGCTTAATAAATTATTAGAAGACAAATACCTTGTAGCCACCACTACATCAAGAAATAAAACACCAGAAGCCTCTCATGTGCCCCATTTCAATCATAACCCTCTTGTCCTCCCAAAATAACCATTATCCTAACATTTTTTTTCCTTTTTCAAAATTGGTTTAGCTAGCTGGGGGTCTTCGTGGCTCCATATAAATTTTAAGATTGCTTATTCTAGTTCTGTGAAAAATGCTGTTGGTATTTTGATAGGATTGTATTAAATCTATAGGTTGCTTTGGGTAGTATAGACATTTTAAAAAAGATTTTATTTATTTGAGAGAGAGTGAGAGAGAGCATGAGAGCAGGGTGAGGGGCAGAGGGAGAAGCAGACTCCCCACTGAGCAGGGAGTCTGATGTGGGGCCGATCCCGGGACTCCAGGATCATGCTTGACCTGAGCTTGAGGCAGATGCCCAACCAACTGAGCCACCTTATCCTAACATTTAGAGTAATCTTGTCTTTGCATTTCTATGGTTTTATTACCCCAGCATACTTCCTTAATGATTATGGTTTAGTCTTACCCATTAAAAGAATTGATATGTTCCTTAAATTTTCCTTTTTAAAGTTTTTATTTTGGAAAGTTTTAGATTTATGGGAGAGTTGAAGAGAGAGTGTGGAGAGTTCCCTATATCCTCCACCCAGCTTCCTCGTATGTTAACATCTTGTGTAACTGTGGTATAGCTATCACAGCTAAGAAACCAATACTGGTACATCACTGTTAACGTCAGAGTTCATTCGAATTGCACTAAATTTTTCTCCTAATGTTAATTTTCTGTTCCAGGATTCCACCAGGTCTCATATTGCATGGAATAATCATGTCTCCTTAGTCTCCTCCAATCTGTGATAGTTTCTTGATCTTTCCTTTTATGACTTGGCATTTTTGAAGAGGTTAAGTCTGTTTTCATTTACAGGTTCCTCCTGCATCACTTTCTTTTCCTGATGTTATTTATGCCTTGAAGAGTCCATAGTTGACCTGAAGAATTTTCCACAGCCTGGACTTTGTTTACAGCATGCCCATGGTGCACTTCAGTAGGTTCCTCTGTATTTCCTGAAAATTGACATCTGGATTCAAGGACTGGATCAGACTCAGCTTTGAGTCCTTTGGCAAGATCTAAATTTGCTTTTAACACAGAACAATCCTCCTTCCCACCCTCTTTTTTTCCCATGCCATTGGCCTGTTAAAGACTGTTCTCCCTTAGAGTAAGCCAGTCTTCCAGGCCTCAGCACCCGCTCCACTAAGCAGGGGTGATGGTGTGGAGCCTTGTCCCTAAGTGAGTCCCAAATACAGGCTAAAACGAGAAGAGGAAAACGAAGCCCTCATTCCTCTCGCTGACTCCTGTCTCTTACCGTGTTGTAACTTCATGTCCAATGAAGCAAATGGAGTTGTAAGTTTGTTTTTATTTGTGTTGGTTTTTTGCTTTTCACACCTGAAGACTGTATGCTTCTTAAAGGGTAGGGACTATACCTAATTTATCAGGGCCTCTGCCTCTAAGGCCCTTATTAATGAATGAATGATCAGTGAGTGAGCGTCTTAGTTTGAGATCTTGTGATCATGATGGTTTCTTATGGGTAATGAAATCACTGGAGTCCTAGGGAGTAGTGTAACCTGGAGACCTGAGAGGGGGCCAAGAAGCTGTGCAGAAATCGAAGATAAGGGACACATTACAAAAGGAGAGAGGAAGAATGAGAGAAAAGAAAGGCAGCTGTTGACCTTTGAGTTGGTTTGGCAGAAGATGGGGAGAGCCCTCGCCACTCCAGGTCTTCCTGCTGATTGGATACCAGCCTGGCCCTTGAGCAAAGGCTAGCACTCAGGTATTGCAGCATCTCAACCTACGTAGGTATTGACATCCTTGTGGTTGAGGGTGGGGAATAGCCTCTGGTAATATAGGGGCGATTTAGCCTTCTGTCTTTCCATAATAGAATTTTCTCAGCCAACATCAACTCCCTCTCCACGTTCTCTCATCCTTCTAAATTGCCTCTTCCTGGGACTTCTCCTGGATTAACTTTTTTTTTTTAGCTTTTTTGGTAATTTATTTATTTTTTTCATTTAAATTTAATTAGCCAACATATACTACATCATTAGTTTTTGATGTAGTGTTCATTGATTCATTAGTTGCATATAATACCCAGTGCTCATCACATCATGTGCCTTCCGTAATGCCCATCACCCAGTTATCCCATCCACCCACTCACTTCCCCTTCCGCAACCCTTGATTAACTTTTAATAATTTGCGCATTTGCAGTTTTTCTCCTCTATTTTCTCCCATTGTTTCTGAGAAAAAAGTGGTAAGTTGTTGAGAAGACACTCAGGCTACAGCACTGACCCATACATATATTTTTCCTTGTAGCAGCAGATCTCATCCCTTATTTTAGTGTTTAAAATTTATGGACTTGAGGCGCCTGGGTGGCTCAGTGGGTTAAAGGCTCTGCCTTCGGCTCAGGTCATGATCTCAGGGTCCTGGGATCGAGCCCCACATCAGGCTCTCTGCTCAGCGGGGAGCCTGCTTCCCCCTCTCTCTCTGCGTACTTGTGATCTCCTTCTCTCTGTCAAATAAATAGATAAAATCTTAAAAAAAAATAAAATTTATGGGCTTCCATATGATAACAGTGGTATTTTAAAATATTTATTGATTGAGAATATGGAATAAACTCAAGCACTAAGAGTATACACCACGTTGTATACGACAGTATACAACATGTCATTTGGAAAAAATATGTGCAAACATATTCATTCTAGACAATGCTTGGGTCATGTGGGAATTTCCGGAACCCTTGTAATAAATAAGTTACTCCTTCCCCCCTACTCCCCAGCAGTTTGCCACCTACAGTCTGGAAACAGTGGCTGTTCACTTTTTTCAAAATGGAAATTAATTTATTGTTTTTCCTGATTATAGAAATAATCCATGTAAATCACAAATAGTTCAGACTACTCAGGAAAGCATAAAGGGAACAAAAGTCACTCATAATCTCATCACCCAGAAATAACCAGTTAATGTTAACATCCTGGTGTTTCTCTCTCTTGACTTTTTTTCTGTACAAACATAGACATAGTGTCACTGTGAAGAGTTTGGGCTCTTGAGTCCAACATATCTAGGTCTGTTTCCTAGCTCTGCCACTCAAGTGAACTATGGCAAATTACTTACCCCTTTCCTGCCTAGTTTCCTTATCTGTAAAAAAACAAGTATAATACTTACTACTTACACCATAAGATTGTCGTGAGGATAAAGTAATTAATGTAAAGCACTTTGTTCAGTGCCTTGCTCATATGTATACTTATATTTAAAGCTCAGCAAATGTTAGTTATTATGTATAATTTATTAACCAAAAATTGAATCATAGTCTGTGTACTGTTTTGTAACCTACTTCTTCACCCAGCAGTATATTGTGGACATTTTTCATGTCAATTTCCTTCTCTGACAACATAGATAGCATTTCATTATATGGATATGCCATGATTTATTCAACTAATCTCTTGTTATAGAGGAAGCACAAGTTGTTTTTAGACATGCTTTATCCATTATCTGGTTAGACTACTAGGTCTTCTACTGGTAGGTGATCAGAAACCCTCATGTACCTGCAGATTCTTCAGTGGCACTGCTCAGTTTCCTGTCTTCCAATGGCTTTTAGGATTTACTGATACATAAGTGGGACACTATCTCAAACCTTTGTTAACCTGGGAGGTGGTCAGGGACCAGGAAACCTGGTCAGCAGAATCAGCCTCTCTCTCCAAGGAGATGACTGGGTCTGAAGAGAGGGTTTGCCCTTTTTCTCCAAACAACTCAGGAAACAGCATTTCATGAAGGTCTTCCCAAATCCTACTAGACCCAGCAGGGCTGCTGCTTAGATTCACTTCAACTCCCGCTCAGGGAATGTTTAAATGTAAGCCAAGTCCGGGGCTGTGAGGACATGTCGAAAAATAGGACTTGTAGGCTGTGGATCACTGAAATCAGTCTGTATCCAGGAAAAACTGAGGTAAGATATCTGTTTTATCAATATGTTCGTTTCTATGGTTTCATAGTATTTTCTTTTATTTTTGAGAAAATAATTAATCTAGTCTCACCTGAAGTAAGGGTGATAGTGATTGTAATTTCTTAGGCCAGAAACTTTCTTGGTATGTGGGTAGTCCTGGTCACCCTGAATTAAGTCAAAGAAAATGGAGCGATGGCCAAAAGAAATTAGGAAACCTGGGAATGTGAGAACTGGTTGTTAGTAAGCATAGTGATCCTTTCTTGTCTCTCTCTCTTTTTAAACATGACCTTACGAATTAATCATAAATCCTTGGCTAATGATACACTCTTATCATTGTTTCATGATGTCCCTCTTCTCGATCTTATCTATATTTATTGATTCATGTTTTTCTGGTAGGGATTTCCCTTTTGAGCACAGCACATGAGAAGTAGTGTCTTGTCCCTGGGTCACAACTCAGCAGCTAATCGTCTGGTCTTGGCCTTCACTTCCTTTTCAGAGGCCTGAAGATACCTTCTTGATGCCAGAGCTCTGGTAATAGAGTTCTTCTTTCCCTTATCTTCTGGCCTGGTAAGGACTTTTCAGAACAGCGTCAAATCCTCAAGTGAGTTCTGTCACCATAGGATATTGACAGAAAATAGCCAAAGCAGGTCATGGAGAATGATGAACAGGCATCAGTAATCCCCCAAGCAAATGGCTGGTCATATGGAGATCTAGATATCAGAAACAAGTTGAAGTTCTAAGATCTGGGACATCAACGAGATGTGCAGGCCGAGGCAAGAATAAACCAAAAAGCAAAGACATTCCAAAAAGTGACAGGGCCAGTGGAAACCATTCAGTTCTGGTCCTAGGTCAAAGGTGAGTGGGGATCAGAACAAGTGATTTTGACCTCTCTGTCCAGGTGATTAGAACGATCAGAACAGGGGTCTTGCCATTTCCCCACCGGCTTTGGCAAGCCAGTCCAGCTTGTCATGCAGTGTCACTGGCCAACCTCAGCTTATCCACCAAGTGACACTGCCTGCCTCTCGCTATCTGCCTATTCCTTCTAATCCTGTTTTGTGTTCTAAACAATTGGGTGCATTCATGCTGTATGGTGTGGGCAGAAATAGCCTAGCCGAGGGTAGCAGGGATCAAGGATTTGTTTAGTGCAGTGTGATAGCTGCGGGAGTGGAAACCAGCGTTTGCAAAGAAAAAAACTGCCATATCACAGAATATGGCAAGACAAATGCTAACTGGGAAGCTGCTTCAGCTTCTCTAATGTCATCGGACTCTGAGCAACTAAATCCGTCAGTCTGAAGAGGAATGGTTTATGGACTACAAACTTTCTGGTGCCTACACACCCACCCTCGAGGGATTTTTTCCTAACTCACAAGTCCAGGCACCAGGTAACAGAAGAGCGATTTATCTCAGAGATTATACACCTGATACAGTAGTTTACCCCCACTGGCCCCTTGATGTTGCTGAAAGATCTTACTTTTTCACCCATTTCACCCTTGGTGCCAGAGAGACTACAGGAGTCATAAAGAATCATAAAATTCTTCATCTTATCTTCTGGGAGAAGCTAGCTGGTGTGGCTTGACTTTTTCAAGGCCCCGCCTATATCTTACAAGGTACAGTACAATTGCTAAAGTTACTGTAGCTGCAGGAGGGTTCCCTCTCCACTGCAGGGTAGTGGTGAATTACATCAGCTGACATTGAGCTTGATCTGTTATAAAAAGACAAAACTTCATGTGTGGTTTATTCAGTTTATGGGAATGAGAGAACGCCTGTCATGTCCCAATGCCACGATCTGTTTACATTTAGGCGACAGGGAGATCTAGGAGGGGCCAAGATCTACAAGCTGAGCCACATGTTGCAAACTCAAATGTCTCCAGGGAACGGAGATACTGGAAACGAGGGGATAGGCTGAGAGTTACAATAGGGCATGGTGGGGATTGTGGTGAACTAGAAAGGGCACGCTCCTTCGAAAGCACTTCAAAGTTGGTTTTTCCAACATTTTTTGGTGAAAAAGTTCAAACAGACAAGAAAGTTGAAAGAATAGAATAACACACACTTGTATATCATCTATCTACCTCTTCGGCTCAACAATTGCCAGTACCTTTCATGTGTATTTTATCTCTCTATATTTGAATGTATGTAGATACGTAAGTGTACGTGTGTGTGTGTTTTTGTTTTCTGAACCATTTCAAATTTTTTTTTAAAGATTTTATTTATTTGACAGAGACAGACATGGCAAGAGAAGGAACACAAGCAGGGGGAGTAGGAGAGGGAGAAGCAGGCTTCCCACCGAGCAGGGAGCCTCGATCCCAGGACTCTGGGATCATGACCTGAGCCGAAGGCAGACGCTTAACGACTGAGCCACCCAGGTGCCCCTGAACCATCTCAAATTTTAAAAACAACGATAACTGTATTGTTTAGACAAAACTCAACTGCAAACCGATTTGGCCCAAGGGCTGGTAATTTGTGACCACTGGGGAAGAACTGGTATGAAGGGCACACACCAAGTGTGGGGTGCCTAGCAGTGTAAACATCAAGAGATCGAACATGAAACAAAGGGTGGGCCAGCAGAAATAGGCCTGGGCTGCCAGCTTTTCCCCAGCCTTCTTGTCCTAAAAAGAGCATATAATGCTTTTCAGATTGGATGGGGTTTTTTTTTCTTTGTATTATTATGAAATAGATCATATGTATAAAAGAGTTGAAAGAATAATCATGAGAACACATGTGTATTTACCACCCAGCTAAAGAAATAGAATGCTATCTGCAGCTTTGAAGGCCCTTACGTGCCTCTCCCTAATAGTCCCCTCGTCCCCTCCTCTGTCATGAAACACCACTATACTGATGAGTTTGTCTATTATTCCCTTGCTTTTATTGGCGGTTTTATCATATACGTATATATGTGTCTGTAAACAATAAAACATTGTTTAGTTTTGCCTATCTTTATATATATGCACATACATGTATATGTATACATATATAAGATGGTATCTTTTTTTTTAAGATTTCATTTATTTATCTATCAGAGAGAAAGAGAGAGAGTGCACAAGCAGGGGGAGTGGCAGGCAGAGGGAGAAGCAGACTCCCCGCTGAGCAAGGAGCCCCATGTGGGACTCAATCCCAGGACCCTGGGATCATGACCTGAGCCAAAGGCAGACGTTTAACCGACTGAGCCACCCAGGCGCCCCATAAGATGGTATTCAGCTGTGGCTTGATTGTTTTCACTCAACACTAAGATTTTGAGGTTCATCTTTGTTGACATACGTAGCTCTGCTTTCTGTATTCCAGTGTATGAATATGGATGGATGTACTGTGATTGTACCATGATTGTACAATGTACATTGCACAATGTACAGTGAATACATTTATGGATATTTGGGTTGTTTCCAGCTTGTTTTTGTTATTACAAACCATGCTTCCAGGACATTCTTATATATGTCTTCTGGCGCTTATGTGTAAACATTTCTCTAAGATACATGCCTAGGAGTAGAACTGCTGAGTCATAGGTTCCATGCATATTCAATTTTACTTTAACTGACTATTTTTTTTAAAGATTTTATTTATTTATTTGACAGAGAGAGATCACAAGTAGGCAGAGGCAGGCAGAGAGGGAGGGGGAAGCAGGCTCCTCGCTGAGCAGAGAGCCCGATACGGGGCTCGATCGCAGGACCCTGAGATCATGACCTGAGCCGAAGGCAGAGGCTTTAACCCACTGAGCCACCCAGGTGCCCCTTTAACTGGCTTTTTAATTTTTGCCAATCAGTTTAGTGTTGAATGCTACCTTGTTGTGGTTTTAACTTGTATTTCCCCAATTAATTTTCTCAATTAAAGAGGTTGAGAATCAGTTCTTATATTTATGGGCCATATTTCTTCCAGAAAATACTTCCTTATGTCTTTTACTCATTTTTCTGATGCTTGTTTTTCTTTTACTGCTTTGTAGGAACTCTTTGATATAGTCCGTATTCTAATCGTTTGTCGATTAGGTACCATGAATGTTAATATACCCATTTGTAGTAAGGTATAGAGGGCATAGCCCTGGAGCCAGACTGCTCGGGTTCAAATCCCAGCTCCACCTTTCACTAACTGTAATCTCAGGCAATTAACTTCTCTGTGCCTCAGTTTCCTTAACCTCTTCATTTTTCTTATCTGTGGAGTACCTAACTCATAGAATTATTGTGCCAATTAATGAATTAATATATGTAAAATACTTAGAATGACACCTGGCCTGTAGTAATTAACATATATTTCAGTAGAATGTCCCCCAAGGGCAGGGATTTTTTTATGTTGTTTTGATTTGTTCATTGATTTATCCTAAGGACCATTATCAGTGCCTGGCACATAGTAGGTGCTCAATAATATTTGTTCAATGAATGATCTTTCTCTTAGTTTGTAGATTGTCTTTTCACTTTCTTTAGAGATGTTTCAAAGTTATTAATTTTAATGCAGTTGAATTTATCAATCCTTTCCTTTAAGGTTTGTGCTTTTTGTGGGTTGTTTAATAAAAGTCATTCCCCACTTTGTGGTTATGAAGACATTTTTCTATATATTTTTCTAAATACTTAAATGTTTGTTGTTCTTTTTTATTTTTTTATTATTTATTTATTTTTTAAAGATTTTACCTATTTATTTGGCAGAGAGAGCAGGGGAAGCAGGCTCCCCGCTGAGCAGAGAGCCCGATGTGGGGCTTGATCCCAGGACCCCAAGATCATGACCTGAGCTGAAGGCAGAGGCTCAACTCACTGAGCCACCCAGGTGCCCCTGTTGTTCTTTTTTTAAAAGATTTATTTATTTATTTGATAGAGAGAGAGAGAGAGGGAGAGTGTACCAACAGGGGGAGGGGCAGAGGGAGAGAGAGAGGGGAAGCAGTCTCCCTGCTGAGTGCGGAGGCTGACAAAGGGCTTGAGCTCATGTCCCGAGCCGAAATCAAGAGTTGGAGGCTCAATTGACTGAATCACCCAGTCACTCCAACCAACTACGTTTTAATGCAGTGTTCTAAGTACTGGGGTTATAGCAACAGTGTAAACAAAATTCCTGTCCTCATGATGCTTACATTCTAGGGAGAGAAGACAACTATATATATATATATATGTTATATAATGCCAATCTGTGAAGTAAAATAAATCAGAGTAAGGGGGATGGGGAATGGGAATGGGCTGCCATTTTAGGTAGATTGGTCAGGGAAGGCATGTGGCTATCTAGTGAAAGAGCCATTCCAGACAGAGGGTACAGCAAGTACAAAACCCTTGAGGCAGGAGCGTACTTGTTCAAGAAATTTATTCAAGAAACAGCAAGCAAGTTAGTGTGACTGGAGTAAAGTTAGCAACAAGTAAAAAAAGTAGTAGGAAATACAGTCAGAGAAGTGGTGGTAGAATTAACCATGGTAAGTCTTTGAGGAAATAATTATTTTGGGTCATCAATGCCTGCCCATTGGGTAGAAGCAAGGCCTGGACTGGATTCCTATTATGGTTTCCTGGTCTCTGGTTTATCTTCCCTTCTATACTACTACCCATTTCATCTTTTGAAAATTCCTTTTGTACTTGCCACTTTCAGGTGCTCACTGTTGCTTATAAGATAAAGGCCAAATTACAGTCTCTGAAACCTCACACATACTGTTCCCTCCAACTGGAACATCTTCCTACCTCTTCTTTGTTCAAGGTCACATGACCAATACAGTCAAGACAAGAAGTCAGCTGTCTTGACTCCCAGTGGTAACAATCAGAGCTTGTTAGAACTAGAATGATTTGTATTAGTTAGGATGTAGGTTCAGTACATGTGAAGGATATCCAAAGTACAATGTAGCCTAAATAAGGTAAAGATGTATTTCTCTCTCTTTTGGACACTATGAGGTGTCTGAGCCGTTTTGCAGGTCTACTCAGTGAAGCTGTCAGGGGCCCATTCCTCATTTGAGTAGCTTACATTTGCATCATCAAAAATGGCTCATCTCCCTAGACTATTGTAGCAGCCTTTTAATGATCTCCTTGCTTTGGTATTTGTCCTTTTAATTTAATTAATTGATTAATTTTGAGAGAGAGAGCGTGCTTGGGGGGTTGTGGGAGGGAAAGGCAGAGAGAATCTTAAGCAAGCTCCCCACCCAGAGCAGAGCCCGGCATGGGGCTCAATGTGGGGCTCCATGCAAGGGTTCGATCTCACGACCCCGAGATCATGACCCGAGCTGAAATCAAGAGTTGGAGGCCCAACTGACGGAGCCACCTAGGTGTCCCTGGTATTTGCCTTTTTAAATTCTATTTCTCACAAGGCAGTTAGAGGAAGCCTTCTAAACTTCAAGGCAGATTTTTCCATTTCCTTGTTCAAAACCAATGTTGAAGAAGATCTTCCTCCAATGACGGAGATCTGGAGACACAGATATAGAGTGATTTCCAGGATATATCTAAGGGAAAAAAAGAAAGATACAGAATGGCATATACAGTAAGGCAACCTTTTGTCAAGAAGGACGGGGATACAAATATACACATACAAATGTTCCTAATTGAAGAACTCTAGAAAAAAATCCCTCAAATAAACAGAAATGCTTACCTGTAGAGAGAGAAAAAGAACAGGTCAGAGGGAGTGAAGTTGGAATTGAGATTTATCAATATACTGCACTATATGAGCTACTAAGTGTGGATGGAGTGATAGAAATAGAAAAACATTATTGTACAACCTCTGATGAAATGATTACATCATGCAATGATCATCACTGACTGCTAAAACCATGGTATGAAAGGTTGATATGAAATGTTACAGTGAAAAAATTAGGTTGCCAGCACACGTATTTTGGATCAATCTTAGAAGCACTATAAGGAAGATATCCCCAATGTCCAGTACCTACCTATACCTACCTTTAAAATATTCTCCCCTCCAAAGGTGAACCTGAATCTATAAAAGCCTCTGGCTTGCTTCCAGTTTAGAGAAAATACAAGAACTAAAGGACCAAGTTAAAAGACACCATGAGGAGTCTAACAGACAAATACAGAATTTGGGACCTTATATAGGACTATAGGACTATAAGGACCTTATATAGGACCTTATCTAGTTTCTTCAAGAGGTCAGTGGTATAAAAAATGGGGGAGGGGAGAGGGAATGCTGCTCTAGAGTTAAAAGAATTTATTTAAAATAATTTAAAATATATTTATATCATAAACCAACTATAAAAAACATTTTGAAGGCAATGAGGGAAATTTGACTATGGACTAAGTATTAGATGATACTAAGGAATTATAGTTAATTTTTTAGGTGTGATAACGACTTTATGGTTATATAAGAAAATGGTAATTTCTTTAGATGTGACATATGTAAGGGCGAAATTTACTTGAAAACACTTCAGCTAAAACAAAAAGGAAAAGGTGGAATGGAGGAAGCAAGCAGCAATATCTTTTTAAAAATTAACTTATTTTGGCTCTTTCCACAGTTTGGCGATTGTGGTCATTGCTGCTATGAACATTGGGGTACCTGTGGCCCTTCTTTGTACTACATCTGCATACCAAGATGCCCCTTGACAGACGAATGGATAAAGAAGATATGGTCCATATATACAATGGAATATTATGCCTCCATCAGAAAGGATGAATACCAACTTTTGTATCAACATGGACGGGACTGGAAGAGATTATGCTGAGTGAAATAAGTCAAGCAGAGAGAGTTATCTCTCTCTCTCTGCTTGAGAGAGTTATCATATGGTTTCACTTACGTGTGGAGCATAAGGAAAAACATGGAGGACATTGGGAGAAGGAAAGGAAGGGTGAATTGGAGGAAATCGGAGGGGGAGATGAACCATGAGAGACTCCGGACTCTGAGAAACAAACTGAGGGTTTTGGAGGGGAGGGGGGTGGGAGGTGAGGTGAGCCTGGTGGTGGGTATTGAGGAGGGCACGTATTGCATGGAGCACTGGGTGTGGTACATGAACAATGAATCTTGGAACACTGAAAAAATAAAATAAAATTAATTGAAAAAAAATTAACTTAAAGTAATCTCTCCACCCAACATGGGGCTCAAGCTCACGACCCCAAGATCAAGAGTTGCATATGCTCCAGGAACTGAGCCAATCAGGAAGCAGCAATATCTTGATAATTGTTGAATTCTGGTGATAGTTTATAAAGGTTCATTATACCATTATCTCTTGATTTATATATGTTTAAAATTTTTCATAACAAAAATAATTGGAACCCTTCCAGTAACATCTCGTCTCAGTAGAATATCCCAAACCATCACACTGGTCTATGGGGTCCTACTTGATCTAGCTCTTGTCCATTTCTCTCACGTTATCTTCCATTCTCTCCCTGTTCATTCCACTCCACCCAGTTACCAGGAAATCTTGCTGTTTCCTGAACATGCCAAGTAGATTTCCTCTCCGACTTTTGTCTTTGCTGGTCCCTCTGCTAGGACTGTTCTTCCTCCAACATTAACATGACTGGTTGCCTCACTTTAGTCAGATCTCTATTCAAATAACACCTTTCCAGGGAAGGCCTCCCTCACCAGCCTCACTGAAATAGGGCTCTCCATCACACACTGGTCCCTGATTGGCCTTATTTTTCTTCATGGCACTTACCACTATCTGATGGTGCTGTTTGCTTGCTTGCTTATCCATCTTCCCCAGATAGGACGTAAGCTCTGAGAGGGCAAAGTCTTTGTTTTATTCAGTGCTACAATCCCAGCATCTAGAACAGTGCCTGTCACATAGTAGGAACTCCGTAAGCATTTGTTAAAATATTGAAAGAATAGTGTTATGATAGCTCGAAAGCACTAGTGATGTGGGACAAATAACAATTTAGGCTGACACATTTGCTGAATGGCTAATCCTCTAGGAACAACGTGTGCTATAATGACCTATATATGTCATAGAGTATGAAAGATCCTTGGGATAAAAAGTAAGACATCTCCCAGACTCTGCTTGTCTTCAGGGAGGACTTGTTTGCACAGATGCTTTTGGGTTGTGTCACTTGGCTTACCTCCAGACAGTTGGGTTTATCAAGGGGGTGGAGTCCCCCTCCAGCTATTGGTGTAACTGCTCTGTTTTCTGACTCACCCATTCCTTGTCCTAGGCCATCCCTAAGCTGAGTTTTCTTCCAGTTACTGGGGAAGAAAGGAAAACTGGTTATTGAGATAAAGCTTCCTCAGGTCTTGAGAGCCAGAGATGAGGCTCTAAAAACCTCTTAGTTTTTCCTCAGACATTATGCCTTGAGACTGGGGTGGTTTCGGTAGTGGAGGCCCATGAAAGGTGGGTTCCTTATGATAGTCTTGGACCTGGGGGCAGCAGTGAGTCTGAAGGTCCTTTCCCTCCCCCTAACAAGGAACATTCTCCTTCATCTATCTCCCTCCAACCTCTCCCCATTGTCCCTCTTTTTTTTTAATATTTTATTTTATTTTTTTAAAGATTTTATTTATTTATTTGACAGAGAGGGAGCACAAGCAGGGGGAGTGGGAGAGGGAAAAGCAGGCTCCCCGCTGAGTAGGAAGCCCGACGCGGGGCTCAATCCCAGGACCCTGGGATCATGACCTGAGCCTAAGGCAGACACGACTGAGCCACCCAGGCACCCCTCCCCATTGTCCCTCTTGATGCTCTCTTGTTATGCAGTCACTGGACAGTAGTGAGCTTGGGTCTATGGCACATGAGAGAAGCCCGTTCAGGGATGCCTGTGCAGAGACCCCATTCAATTCTTCAGCTCAACAAATTCTGAGGGACCTTGACTTTGCTGCATACTCAGACAATAGTGTTGTGCCATTGGGTTGGGGTCTTGCTTTATCCTAGGAAGCACCAGGGCCAAGGAAAACTTTCAGTCCTCTTATTTGAGTAACTTGCTGTTGCATCCTAGCTAACACTGCTACTTTTCTATTTTAATGTGAATATTTTTAACGTGTTTTAACATCTACTTGTGCTAATTCTTCCACATTACTCTTAGTTTTCAAAAACTATCTGGTTATTTTTTTTTAAGTAGGCTCCACACTGGGCATGGAGCCCAACGTGGGGGGCCTGACTTCACGACCCTGAGATCAAGACCTGAGCTGAGATCAAGAGTTGGATGCTTAACTGACTGAGCCACCCAGACGCCCCTGCATGGTTATTTTTTGACTGCTTATTCTTTTGGAGGAATTTTAGAATAGCTTTCTTAAGTGCCCAACAAAACTATTAAGATTTTAATTGGAAGTGCATTAAACATTGAGTTTAATTTTGAAATAATAGTTCTTTTTGGAAATAATATTTTCACAATATTGAGTTTTCTCATCCAGGAACAAGGTTTATATCTCCATTTATTTACCCATTCCTTTATGTATCTCAGTTTTTGTAAATCTTTTTCCTATTATATTTTTGAATTGGTGTTTATTAGTATACAGGAAAATTGATTTTGCATATATTGTTTTGTATTTAGCCACTTGACTGAACTCTCTTATCAATTCTAACAATTTCTCAGTGTATTCTCTTGAGTTTTTAAAGTAAGCCATCACACTGTTCGCAAATAACTTATAGCCTCTTAATTCCTAGACCAAGTTCAGGCATTACGATGTCATAAGGTAAACTCATATCCTCTTGGTGCAATATAATACATTGTAATTTGTTCCTGAAAATTCATCTCGCACTGTAAAAATACCGAAATTGGTAGTGAAAATAAACAAAAAAGAAAATCCAAATATACGCTTTTTGAAAACTCTCATTAACTATATAAAACAAAACACAAAATAGAAATGTTGCATCATAAATGTTTCTTTTGGGGGTTTATTTTTCCTCAAGGGCTGGCCTAAGATGTCCATTGTGAATATATGAAAAAACCACTGAATTGTACACTTTAAAAGGGTGAATTATATGGAGTATGAATTGTATTCCAATTTCTTAAAAAAACCAAAAATGCAAGTCCTTGAATTTCAGAATGAGGATGTCATATTTTTCTGCTAAATATATCTTAAGTAAACGTAGGCATTCTTTATTACTCTTAGGACCTTAGAGCGCATTTTAAAATAGGGTCATCTTTCCGGAAAGTTTTTGTTGTCATTGAGATGTGTATCGACACATGACAAATATTTGGAGCAGGATAATTTCTGGGGCATCTCTAACAGTGACCCTTGGCTCTCCTATTTCAATGAAATCTTTATGGCTGAGTTCCTTTGAGAATCTAACCATTCAACCACCTCTGATTTATAGATAAGCCTTGGTTTGTATTTCTTGGCATTATAGATTTGTGACAGCAAAACATTACAAAACGTCCTTTTTCATTGATATTAAACACCTGTTTGGAAATAGTAGCCTTCATTTTCAGTGATTTCATTTAACTTTGCCAGGAATTTCATTGATGCTTCTACAGAGAACTCCTCCCCTAGTTCTGATATTAACACACATGGTTTTCTCCCTGTAGCTATTAAGTCAGAAGTATACTCTGCTCAGAAAAATATTTTCCTTTGATATCTCACTCTGCCTATTTTTATATGCTATCGAGAGACAATATTTTTTTAAAAAAGATTTTATTTATTTATTTGACACAGAGAGAGAGATCACAAGTAGGCAGAGAGGCAGGCAGAGAGGCAGGGGGAAGCAGGGTCCCCACTGAGCAGATAGCTCGATGCGGGCTCGTTCCCAGGACCCTGAGATCATGACCTGAGCCGAAGGCAGAGGCTTTAACCCACTGAGCCACCCAGGTGCCCCTGAGAGACAATATTTTTGTCAAAATTGTTGCTCAGCTTATTTTTTGTTATGGAGTCAAAAGTCAAAATATCACATTTTAGTTTTAAGTTATGCCTTTTCTTGTTTCTTAAAATTGATTTGGCATTTCTTTTCTCATGTATTACAGAGTGAAAAAGTCACTGTAATATAATTTGTTACAGTTGCAATACTACACTGATAGAATTCATAACAAAAAACTTGGTAAATTCCACTTCACCAAAACTAAAAATATTTTCTCTCTAAAAGACCTGTTAAGAGGATAAAAAGACAAGCTACACACTGGGAGAAAGCATCTGCAAACCATATATCCAACAAAGGACTAGTATCTAGGATATATAAAGAATTCTCAACAGTAAAGATCTAAAATGGGCAAAAAACGTGAAGAGACATTTCAGTAAAGAGGATATATGGGGGTGGCTCAGTCGTTAAGCGTCTACCTTTAGTTTGGGTCATGATCCCAGGGTCCTGGGATTGAGCCCTGCATCAGGCTCCTTGTTCAACCGGAAGCCTGCTTCTCCCTCTCCCACTCCCCCTGCTTGTGTTCCTCTCTCGCTGTGTCTCTCTCTGTCAAATAAATAAAATCTTTTAAAAAATAAGAGAATATATGGACAGCAAATAAGCACAAGAAAATACGTTTAACATCATTAGCCATTAGGACAATCGTAGTGTAAGTGCCTGACAATTAGCCTTGGATTGCAAAACAAATGCCTGGCATTAAGCTTTTGATTGCCAAGACATCCATATCAAAGACATTCATCTTAAATAAACACATTACCATCCACGCAATAAGATAAAGAGCCTGGCGACCCCAACCACAAGGTTCCCTTTTAAAAAGCCCTGGTGACCCAGATAACTGACTGCGTGACTCTGCTTTTCCCTTCCCAAGCTTTCATTCCCACTCTTCTGTCTTAAATTCCCCAATTCAGAATGAACCTACGAAGCCCTAGGCAGCCCGCCCTTGACCCCAGTAAAGGCAGAACCCCAGCTCTGCATGCTCTTTCTCTCTAGTTCTACCTATGTCACTGTGTGGCACCTGGTGTGCTGTGTACTCTCCAGAACCTGAGTAATTGTTTTTTCCAAGTTCCCTGATGGTTATTGTTGAGGTGTGTCTCGCAATCATAATAAAAACCACAAAAACCGGGCCAACCACAACATTGACTCCAGTGGGGAAATGTCTTTGTGGGCTTGCCCCAAGCAGTCTGGGCCCAGGTGAGAGACTGATCTAAAACAAAAATGCAGATTAAAATTACAATGAGCTAGTACTATGCATGGATCGGAATGGCTAAAAGTAAAAAAGAAAAACAGCGACAATACTAAATACTAGCTAAGATGCAGAGAAACTTAATCCCTCATATATTGCTGATGGGAAAGTAAAGGGGTACAGCCACTCTGGAAAAGAGTGTGACAGTTTCCTATAAAACGAAATGTGCAAGTACCATATATCTCAGTAATTGCACTCCTAGACACTGATCCCAGAGAAATCAAAACTTCGATTTGTACAAAAACTTGTACATGGATGTTAATAGCAGCTTTACTTGTAATAGCCCAAAGGTGGAAACAATACAGATGTTCTTCAATGGGTAAATGGTTAAACTAACTCTGGTGCATCCAGACCACAGAATCCTACTCTGCAACAAAAAGGAATGAGCTATTGACACATAAAGATGGATGGATCTTAAAGGCATTAGGCTTAATGAAAAAAAAATCTCAAAAGATTACATACTGTATGATTCCGTTTATATAAGATCCTTGAAATGATAAAGCTATAGAGATGGAAAATAGATCAGTGATTGCCAGGGCACAGGGAAGAAGGCAGAGGTGTGTGATTATACAGGTGGGGTTCTAGGAAGTTACTCTATGGTAATGAAACAGTTCTATGTCATGAGGGTAACAGGGGTCATACAAATCTGTATATGAGATCAAATTGCATGTATACACACACATATACACACAAATGAGTGTGCATTAAGTGGTGAAAATTGAGTAAGGCCTATAGTCTAATTAACAGTATTGTACCAGTGTCAATTTCATTGTTTTGATACTGTACTCAATTTTACAGGATGTCACCATCCTGGGAAGCTGGGTAAAGGATCCAGTGGGTCCAACATCCTGTGAATCTGCAATCATTTCAAAATAAAAAGCATTTAAAAAAATTTATTGTGTATTTTTAAACTTTAATACAACTTTTAATACAATCCACACATTTTTCCTTAAATTAAAAGGCTGATCTTTCTTGGGGCGCCTGGGTGGCTCAGTCGTTAAGCGGCTGCCTTCGGCTTGGGTCATGATCTCAGGGTCCTGGGATCGAGCCCCATGTCGGGCTCTCTGCTCGGTGGAGAGCCTGCTTCTCCTTCTCCCTCTGCATGCCGCTCTACCTGCTTGTGCTCTCTCTCTACCTCTCTGTCAAATAAATAAAATCTTTATAAAAATTTAAAAAGTGGCTGATTTTTCTTAAACATTACTTTTTCCAGATATAGTTATAAACTGTAAAATTTGCCAATTATGGGGCTCCTGGATGGTTCAGTCAGTTAAGAGTCTGCCTTCAGCTCAGGTCATGATCCCAGAGTCCTAGGATCGAGCCCCGCATCCAGCTCCCTGCTCAGCGGGGAGTCTACTTCTTCCTCTCCCTCTGCCTGCCGCTTCCCCTGCTTGTGCTCTCTCTCTGTGTCAATATAGATAAATAAAATCTTAAAAATTAAAAAAAAAATTTGCCAGTTTAAAGTGTACAATATGGTGGGTTTTAGTTACTCACAAGGTCGCATAACCATCATCACTATCCAATTCCACAAAATTTTCATCATCTCCAAAAGAAACTCCATACCCATTAGCAGTCACTCCCATTTCCCCTCTCCCTCAGTCCCTGATAACCACCATTCTACTTTATGTCTCTCTCTGCCTCTTTATCTCTATATTTGCATATTCTGGACATTTCATAGAAGTGCAATTATGTAATACACAGCCTGTGTTTCTGGCTTCTTTCAATTAGCATAATGTTTGCAAGGTTCTTCCATGTTGTGGCATGTATCAGTACTTTGTTCCTTCTATGGTTGAATATTTTTCTATTGTATAGGTATACCACACTTTATCTATCCATCAATTGATGGACTTTTGGGTTGTTTTCATTTTTTTTTTTGCTATTATAAATAATTGCATATGATCATCCATGTACAAATTTTTATGTGATGGTGTACTTTCAATTTTGGGTGTGTATATGTAGGAGTGGGACTGCTGGGTCATATGATAACTCCATAACTTTTTGAGGAACTGCCAACTTGTATTCCAAAGGGGCTGCACCATTTTATGTTCCTAACAGCAATGCCTGAGGGTTCTAATTTCTCCATATCCCTCAATAATACTTGTCACTGTCCGCCTTCTTTTATTATAGTCGTCCTAGTGAGTGTGAAATGGTATCTCATTGTGGTTTAGATTTGCATTTCCCTAATGAGTAATAATTTTGAGCACCTTCTCATTTGTAAATCTTATTTGGAGGGATGGCTATTCAAATTCTTTGCTCATTTTTTAAAAGATTTATCTATTTTTAGAGAAAGAGTGTGAGTGAGAGAGAGTGTGCATCTGCCTGCGAGTTGGGGAGGGGAGGGGCAGAGGGAGAGAATCTCCAAGCCAACTCCCCGCTGAGCACGAGCATGGAGCCCACTCCACCCGGAGATTGATCTCCAGACCCACAATATCACAATCTGAGCAGAAACCTAGAGTTGCACACTTAACTACCATTGGGCGACTGAGCCGCCCCAGCGCCCTCCTTTGCTCACTTTTAACTGTGCTGCCTTTCTGTTTTTGAGTTGTAAGAGTTCTTTTTATATTCTGTATGCTAGACTCTTATCAGACACATGATTTGCAAATTTCTCCTCTTCTGTGCGTTGATTTTCACTTTCTTGATAGTTTTCTTTGAAGCACAAAAGTGTTTAATTTTAATGGTCTAACTTACCTATTTCGTCATTTGTTGTTTGTGCGTTTGGTGTCTTATCTAAGAACCCATTGCCAAATTCAAGACCGGCAAACTTTATTCTTATGTTTTCTTCTAATAGTTTTCTAGTTGTAGCTCTCACTTTAGGTGTTTGATCCATTTCGAGTTAAATTTTGTGTATGGTATGAGGTAGCGTTCCAACTTCATTCTTTTCCATATGAATATCCAGTTGTCCCTGCATCATATATTGAAAAGACTATTCTTTCCCCCTGTCAAATTGCCTTGGTACCCTTGGCAAAAATCAATTGGCCATACATGTATGGGTTTGTTTCTGGAGTCCCGATTCCAATTTATTGATATAAAAAGTTTTTTTAATGAATAAATTATTTTCCCTGAAGTCTAACCTGGATCCAATCTGAGTCAAATCCATGTCACTTTGCCCACACTTATGGACTAATTTAAGTGGGGTACCATGGGTCCTTATTTAGGAAAATGAAGCTGATTAATAGGTCTCTAGGAAATGAGGAATGGGTGGTGTGGTGGTTGATGTATTAGAAAGACCTTTGGATTAGAATTAGCAAGACTTGGGTTTGAATGCTACTTCTATCCAAAGCTATGTGACTTTGGGCAAGTTACTTAACTTCTTTGAGTTTTAGCTACTGTGAAATGGGGATGACAACAATCTTACAGGGTTGGTGTTGGCATTAAGAGACAAAGATTGTGAGAATGATGGCATAATCTTTGTTACATGGTAGGTATGGTAGGTACTTGACATAAAGTAGACTCAGTCTCCACATGGTCTTGTGGCTCCCTTCTTTCTGACCCAGGATGGTCATGTGGGGTTAGGAGAGATGGACAACTCAGTGGGTACCTATGCCAATTCTCACAGTTTTGCTCCTGTCTCCCTACACTGTGTAGCAGTTCTGGTTCCTCTCTTTCACCCTTTCTGTCAGAGGAAGTATAAAGGATGGATGAAGAAGAGGAAAATGGCTCTCCACAGACCAGCTTCCTGGCCAGGTTTGAGGGAAGCCCGGCAGTGAACCACAGTCATTAGAAACTAGTCATAGCCTGTTTTATATATCTAGAACTTTATTCTTTCTTTTCAAGTTTTTAAATTTAATTTCTAGTTAGTTAACATATAGTGTAATATTAGTTTCAGGAGTAAACCTTTATTTTTATAGAAGAGACAGCATAACTACATCCAAAGGTTTTTGCCAGTGTAGAACTGGGTCACAACTGAGGGAATCCTTTCTGCTTGGATCAGGAACTACAGGTCAGGTCTCTGGTTTACCTTGTTGTATTTCCCAAATTGTAAGGAGGAGGAGGAAACAAACCATTCCTGTTCTCAACAAGTTTTCTAAGCCCAAAGCTACATAGAGATGGTGTCACTAAGGCTTGGGAGGAAGGAGCAGTGGTGTTCTTTGTCTTCTCATTCCTTTGATCAGAGAGCTGGCTGGAGTCAGGGGGCAGAAAAGATCTGTGGATTCACAAGAGTCTGCTTTCTGAAGTTGGTTGTTCCCTACTCTTCCTCTGCCCCGCTGGTTCCTTCCGCCAAGCCAGATTCATTAAGTACTTTCTGGCTTGGTTGGCCTCTCTCACGCCTGAGATCCTCCTCTCTTCCCAAATTCTTCCTTCTAGGTGGCCCTACCTGGATCCCTCAATGCTCTAGGAGTTTAGTAATGGGGGAGATCTAGTTCCTGTTATACGATTGTCAGCTCCTGGGTCTCAGGAAGGCCATACTGAACTTTGTGCTGGTCAAACAGCTTGCGCAGGGCTTCGATGTAGAGTGCATGGTACTTGTCCACTGTTGTCTTGTCTGGCCTCTTAATCTTGGGGATTGGCAGGGGCTCCCCGACTATGGGGAAGGAGAAGAGACAAGCATCAGAGCCTCCCCTCCCCAACTCAAATTACCCATCCCTCAGAAGGAGCCACATACTGAAACTCAGTATCTGTGTCCCCTCCTCTTCCTTTGTTCTTTCCCTCTGCTCTAGCTCCATCCCATCCCGTATTCTCCAAATACCTAATCTAATGCATGCTGAAGAGAATGAGAACAAGCTCAGAAGAGTGATGAAGGAATGCTTGTGAATAAAGATGCTCTCATGGCAGCTATTAAATGGCCACAACTCTTATCTGTTCGGTTGTCCTTCCCACCCTGCCCTCAGTCATACCCCTTGGAATTCCCATTGCCCATCCCAGCTGTTTGCTGGGCCTCCTCGACTTGATGGATGACCGGGGTGGGGGAATCAACAACGAAGGTGGTCCAGAGGTGTTGGAAACCTTACCAACAGTGGTAATGGGCCGATTGAAAGGAAGGAAGCCCCAGGATTCTTGAGTGAGGCCCCGGCCATGGAAGGTACAAAAATTTAGTCCCAGGATTTTTTTGAACGTGGTCTGGAAGGTTTTTTGGAAGAACCTTATCCATGTGCCCTCAGGGAAGGTCTCTTGATTGTAAACCTCATTCTCTCCAAAAGAATAGGAAGGGACAAGGTATGCTCTGCAAAGAAAGGAGCAGAAGTATTAACTCTCCAAGGGAGCTCCCCCCAGCAAAATCCTCTCCAAGATATGAAAACTTTCCAAACTCCCCATTATAAGACAAGAACCCAAGTACCCAAACATCTTCAGCTTTGTGTCTCATTCTTGCCATGACCCACCCTTCCAAATGAACCCTTCGGGGAGCTGCTGTACCTTGACCTCTGATAGGAAGAAACTAATCTTAGGCAATCTAACTGTTTTCATTGCACCTAGCATCCAGAGTGATCTTCCTAAACTGCATATCTGGACATGGCATTCCTCTCTTTAAAACTCTTCCATAGATTCTCACTTTGTATCGTGCCGCTTACCATGGCTTTTGTGCTCTAGCTTTTGTGCTAGCTTCCCCTTTCCCCACCCCTTTCTTGCAATCTGCTTAGCCATATTAAGTGTGCCAAGTTGTTTCTTGTCTATGCTTCTTTGTACATTCTGCTCCCTCTGCCGGAAATGCCTTCCTTCTGTCTTCACATGGCTAATTCTATTTTGCCCTTCAATGCTCAGCTCCAATTTCAATCTCTTGAAGAAACTTTTTTTTTGACTACCTCCAATTCCCTCCCCCACAATATGAACTAGGTACCACAATATGAATTAGGTACCCTTCAGCTTATCTTTCTCCACACTAACATTATTCTAACTCAGTTATTACAGTTATCTCCTTACCTGTCTGACTCCCTAGTTGTCTGTCAAGCTGATCAAAGGTGGGAAATTTGTCATTCATCTTTGGATCTCTAGGTCCTTGCATAGTGCTTGATATGTTGTAGGTCCCCTGAATTCTTTCTCAGTTTTTGTCTGATTGGTAACTCCTACTAATATTTTAGGTCACAATTCAGATGTCACTCACTTATGAAACTTCTACTTTGAGAGTAAAAATGTTTCCATCAGTTGTTGTTCCCATAAGACTTTGTGCATAACTGTATTATAGCACATCATTCATTCGACAAATATTTATTGAGCTCTTTCTATGTGTCAGCACTGGTTTAAGCCCTAGGGACACGTCAGTGAACAAAATGGATTAAAAAAAATCTCTCGCAGTTTTTCTTGAGGGAAGATAGACGTCAAGCAATAATAACAAATAAACAAAAAACCAGATATATAAATAAATAAAATCAGTGATATGTAAGAAGATGATAAATACAACAGGACAGAATAGACCAAGATGATCAGGATAGAACTTATTGAGAAGAAACATTTGAGCAAATACCCGGAGGAAGTAAACGAATGAGCCAAGCAGTTATTTGGTGGAATAGTGTTCCAGGAAGTGGGGACAGCTAGAGCAAGAGCTTAAGGCAGGAGCATGTGGCTTGTTTGAGGGACAGTAAGAAGTCCACTGTAGCTCTAACAGAGTGAACAAGGGGGAGAGCAGTGGGTGATGAGGGGTAGCTAAGGACCAGATTATTTAGGGTTTTGCAGGCTCCCGTAAAGACTTTGGCTTTTGCTCAGATTGAAATGGGAGTCTTTGGAGCGTTTGGAGTAGTGACATAATCTCACGTTTAATGGAATCATCCTAGCTATGGTTGAGAATAGATTCTTGGATGTGGGGGAGGCAGAGAAAGAAGCAGGTAGAGCAGTTAGGAGACTGTAATAATCCAGGGGAGAGATGATGCTAGTTTAAACCCTGGGGGGTTATAGTTGAGAGGATAAGTGGTTGGCTTCTGGATATATTTTGTAATTACATGTGTGCATATCTTTTGTTCCCATGGGACTGTCAGTTTCTTAAAGGCAAGGACCAGGCATAGATCCTCAATGCCTAGTACTATGCCTAACACACAGAGGTGTTCAATAACTGCTGAACGAATGTTTTCTAGTTTTCAAAGCAGATTATATGCTCTTTGGGGGCAATAACCATGTCTTATTTATTTTTGCAATCCCCACAGTCCCAAGCCCGGTGCCTTCCCTGCCCTGGGTAGGTTTTCTGGGCCTCTCAGTTAGTGGGTTGATATAGAGTAAAGCTCCACTTCCCCAGATCCCCAGCTAACTAGGCTAATGGGCAGAAGGCAAAGGTCTTTTCCTACTGTTCTTTCTCCAACTTCAATTAAAAGAAGTGCCTACAAATGTATCCGGAGCCCCAAACACAATTAAGACACAGTGTGAAGGAGCAGAAGGAAGCAATCAGAGTAAAAAGAGAGCACCCTCTACCAGGTTTAGGGCACCAGAACCTGGGGACCCACCCTGTCTGCAGTGCCAACTTCACGAAACCTTTATGTTCTTTAAGGTAGACGGTAGAGGCTCCTGGCCGGCACAAGAGGGCTTCAGCAGCGCCACCCACGACAATAACCACAGCATTGCCTGAGGCTTTCTGGGTCAGCAAATACTTCAAGGCCGTGCCACTCACTGGGCACACACCTGTGAAACCAGAGTCAAGTGGTATAACAAACTTGGTGCCTGAGATTGGGGAAAGGGGCTCGTCTAGGCTCTTCATGCTGGAGACAGTTCTGTTTCCTGACTGTTGTTGTTTCCACTCTTCTGTCTTTGACCTCCATATCCTGGGTTTACCCTATCTTGAGGTTAGTCCTTAGGGTCAGCTCCTTGCCTTGCGGGAGGGTCTGTGATACTACAATTGGACCTACATTGAGTTCCTCTGCCTGCTGCCTCTTAGATCAATAGTATCTACTCTCCCCAGTCTTACAGCTCTGGAAACTGTCCGGAGTTCTCTCAGGGGTGATCAGGACCAGCACTAGCCACCGCCAACCTTCTGCTTTCCACTTTGGCTTTGATCCTGAACTCCAGCCTTCTGCTTCTTCTTCTGAAAGGATTCCTGGCAACTCTTATAAATGCCCGTAAGTTATCCTACTGGCTAACTAAACCCTACCTCCCAGATCTTAGACAGAACCTGATGTGTGGCTGCATACTCTTGTTGCTGGTCCAGTGTGTTCTGGACTCATTTTCTACTAAGTCCTCTTCCAGCAGGATGTGAGATGTGGACTGTCAGGGCTTATTGGGGTTGGAGCTCTGAGGTAGGTCAGAGAATGGAATGATTTCTTTTACTCACCCATCGACATCACATAGTCTCGCACAATTGGGATCCAGAAGATCCATTCCAAGGTCCCTACAGAAGGAGTGATGGCTGGGAAAATCCGAGCAAAGCCAGTGGTCTCAGTAGCAAAGTTGATGAACACACCATAAGACAAAATGCCATGGGGGTGATTGGCAATGATATAGTTGTGTTTGGGAGAGAGGTCGTGAGTCTTCACCAGCTGTTAGAGGGAGATTAAGTCATAGTGGTGGATAGGAAGATGGAAGAGAGGACGTGTGGACCCAGAGACCAGCAGGTATCCTGTGTTTCCCCTGGGGAGCCCCAAATCCCTGTTCATTGCGATGTCATCATTATCATAGGATTGCCAGGGTTATGATGCTCTGAGAGGCTGACCTGGGTTTGCCATTGTGAAGACAGGCTGCAATCCATCCATCTTCCCACCTGCCCATCCATCTTGGATGCCTACCCTGCATTACGTTTCTGGGCCTTTACTTTCACTGTTGGTCACTAAAACCTTTGAAAACATGAAGCTGAGAGGGGAGAGAGTCTGGGCAACAAGAACCAAGGGCACCAAAGGAAGGGGAGTTACCTTTATTGGAAAATAATTTTGAAAATACTTCCAGAGAGTCCAATTTCGTACCCAAGCTGAACGCCTACCACCTGTGGGTACAGAAGGGAAGGAAAGAGCAGGTGAGATACTGCCAATCCCTCAAACCTCTCCCAGAGGTGGAGGGTTCTTCTTACAGCCCTTAGGTCACAGAAGAGGTCCCCTTTTCACACTTCCATATTTCTAGATAGATACTGTCTCTGAATCCAACCCCCAAAGAAGATCTAGAAAGCCCGTGATCCCCTGTTGCCAGCCAGGAAGGTGATAGAAAAATATTCCAAGGTTGGGGACACCTGTCTTGAAACCTCTTAATCCTTCCTGGGAAACCTGGGAGAGATCTCTGTTCCTTGCTGAGCTTTGCTCTCCTCTCTCCTTCTCCTTCCTTCTATCCCTATTTGTTTCTTTCCATCTTTCCTGCCCTCTACCTTCCTACTTCTTTTCCTTTCCCTTTCCCCTTCTGTCCTCTTCCCACCCCTTCTCTCTCTGCCTCTACCACTCTCTCCCTCCATTTCTCTCTCCCTGTGGTTCCATCCTTGGCACAGACAGGGACCACCACTCTTCCTCTGTCTCTTACCTTGACTGTGGGTATTCCAATCATAGGCGAGCCAGGCTAAGGCAAGCACAGACAAGATCCAGAATTTAGTGAACACCAGAAAGTAGGGTATAAGCAAAATAGGAATTGCTCCTGAGGGGACACAAAGGTTCATTTCTCCTTCAGTTTCCTTCAAGTTTAATTCTTTTTTTTTTAAGTTTAATATAATTCTAACTCCCATCTCTGCTCTATACTGAAGGAGCAGATCAAGGCTTGTGTGAAACCCTTCTTTCCCTTTCCCTTCACAACCCCTCCCATCTCTGCTGTAGTCCAGGCCCACTTCTAAGTCCCTGGACCCGGGTCCCTTTGGTGGCTGAGATCTTAGCTGAGGAAACAGCATTCTCAGAGCAGGCCCTCAGCTGGGGTCCAATGACAGCACTACTTGGCAAGTGGCTTGGCAAGAACAGCTCCTTGAACCAGTGATTGACATCCCCCTTCTGGAACTTCAGGAATTCCTTTCTAAAAGCTTGACCCTCCTTCGTTTGTGGAACTGCTGAGTCAGTACATACCAGCGGAGAGGGCTGCCTGCAGTATTACAGGCTGCTTGATGCTGAGAAGAAAACACATATTTAGAAAGTGCTTTACTAGGTTCAGTTTTGTCACATTCAAAACGTCTCAAAAATCCAGAAGGGAGAATATTATCTCTGTTAGCAAAGGGCCACAGTAGGCTTTGAAATGGAAACTTGATACACCTCACAGCAGTGGGAATTAAATTCCATTTTAAAATCTGCTTTTATGGGGCACCTGGGTGGCTCAGTCGTTGGGTGTCTGCCTTTGGCTCAGTTCATGATCCCAGGGTCCTGGGATCGAGCCCTGCATTGGGCTCCCTGCTTGGCAGGAAGCCTGCTTCTCCCTCTCCCACTCCCTCTGCTTATGTTCCCTCTCTCGCTGTGTCTCTCTCTGTCAAATAAATAAATAAAATCTTAAAATAAAATAAAATAAAACCTGCATTCATGAGAAAAAGGGGCTAAGTAACATATTGTGAAAGAAAAAAGACCGAGCTAAGGGAATGACTTCTTGGGCCGGTTAACCACATCATGGTAGATAAAATTTCCAGAGAAGGGAAAGAAACTCAAGAGTTACTTAGCAGTGGGTTTGTCTCTTGCATTTTGGACAAACATGAAAGCAACAGGAAAAAAGATGGAATGGGCCTTTCTTTAAAAAGTCACATGACGGAGTAGAAGAAACCTTAGTGGTAGGCTGAATTCTCTCTGCAAGAGCGGCTAAGATGGTTGTTATAATCATGCTAATTAAATAAGAAATAGCGGTGGGAGGAATTTCACAGGAAACTTTCCAAGGCAAAATGTCCTGCTGCTTCTGACCCTCATAGAAGATGAGAGTAATTTGCCAGGTAAGTTTCGGAAGAAAACTCAGCAAGAATCATTATTGATTAAAGGTAGCCTAAGTGTATCATTTCTTTTATGTCTTGCTTCAAATAAATTTCGTTTGCACCCCAGTATTTAGAATCGTGTCTTGCGCGCAGTAGATGTTTAGCAAATATCTATAGACTGACTGAAAGATAAATACTTTCTTCTCAATAACAGGCAAACTTAAATGCTTAGTATTTAAGCGGCATTTGTGTTATTTCAGTGTGATGCTATCTAAATCATAGATGGATCGCATGCCTTATATCTGGTCTCTTTCTGTTATTCACAAGTCGTAATGGGAGTCTAACCAAGAGCTGTACTTCCATAAACGCTATCCCCCTTGTGGAATCTATTTGAACTGCAGGTGTGGCACCTCAGGAGACCACAAATGTCCTTTGAGGACAAGCCTGCCAAAAGCTGCCTGTCTGAGAGTCACTGCTGTCGAAGTGACGGAAGTGCGATTTAAAGAGAGAAGAGAAACGGAGGCCAAACATGGAAGAGCTAGAGCTCGTGGAACAAGGAGTTCTGTGACAGAAAGCAAAGGTATCTGAGGCAAGAATGATAAGAACAACCATTTGCGCGTATATATATGTGGCCCACTCTTGGATATTATGGCCTTGACACCAGGAGAGGCTTCCAAAATCTTGTCTCTGTTCAAGGGAGAAGGCTTAGTGTAAATGATCAAGGAAGATGTTCACGTAAGGCAGGCTCTTTTTTTTTTTTTTTTTAATTTTATTTATTTGTCAGAGAGAAAGAGCGGAAGCGGCAGGCAGAGGGAGAAGCAGGCTCCCCGCCAAGCAAGGAGCCCGATGCAGGACTTGATCCCAGGACCCTGGGATCATGACCCGAGCCGAAGGCAGTGGCTTAACCGACTGAGCCACCCAGGCGTCCCATGAGGCAGGCTCTTAATTTAGTTTGTATTGAAGATGGCCAAGCCATTCTAATAGATGTGTAGTGGGGTATCTCATCATAATTTTAATTTGCATTCCCCAAACACCTAATGATGCTTATCAGCTTTCCATGTGCTTATCTGCCTTCTGTATATCCTCTTTGGTGAGGATATATTTATTTCACTTTGGTCCATTTTTCAATTGGGCCTTTTGTTTTGTTTTTACTGGTGAGTTTTAAGAGGTCTTTATACATTCTGGATACAAGTTCTTTGTTGGATATGTGATTTTGAAACATTTTCTCCCAGTCTGTGTTGATATTTTTATATTGTTCTCTTAACAGGGTCTTTCTTAGAGCAAAAGTTTTTAATTTCAATGAAGTCAAATTTATCATTTTTTCCCTTTACAGATTGTACTTTTTTTTTGTTTTGTTTTCATTTTTTAAATTTTTAAAAATTTTTTTAAAACAACACTTGTTTATTATTTCTTTTTTTTTTTTTTCAGATTGTGCTTTTGATGTAAAAATCTAAGAACCTTTTACCTCACTTCAGGTCGTGAAGGTTCTCTTCTAAGTTTTTTACTAAAAGTTTTACAGTTTGTGTTTCACATTATGTTTGTGACCTATTTTGAGTTATTTTTAGTAAGACGTGAGGTTTTGATCAAGGTTCATATAGGACATATAGATATCCAGTTGTTCCAACATCACTTGTTTAAAAGACTACCCTTCCTCCATTGAATTGCTTTTGCATCTTTCTCAAAGATCAACTGGCCATAGGAGGGTTCTAGATGTGGTATAGAAGGATCTTAAACTCACCTTCTCCCATGAACACAACAACTCTACAGCTACACAAGGAACAATGCCCTCTGGAAAGGGCCTGAAAGCTAGCTGAGCAGAGCCTCCACGACAAAGGATAAAAGAGCCGCATTGATATAGGTAGGAGAGGTGGAGACACAGTCTAGCAAGAAACCCCCACATTCGGGAACAGTGACCTACAGTTGGGAGGGGGGTCTTATAATCTGGAGCTCATCCCTGAGGAGTGAGGGTTTTGTGCCTCCTTTCAGGCCTCCCAAACTTTGGGAACTGCACCAGAGAGATGAGACCTCAGAGCGTCGGGTCTTGAAAACCAAGAAGGTTTACTTCAGGGAGAACCATAGGGCTATAGGAAATGGAAAATTTACTCTTAAAAGGGCTTGCACACAGACCTGCTTGCCCTGGGACCCGGCACAAAAGCAACAGTTTGAAAGGCGCCTGGACCAAATGTGGAGAAGACTCATTTATTAATCTTAAAGCATCTGCTGGAGAAAAAGAAACCTGTTTGGATGCTCTCCTAGGATGGAGGCACCAGTGGGCATCATTTTTGAGTTCTCCTGCTTTGTTGGCGTTGGGACTAGCATGTGACTTATTCACACCCTGCCTCTAGCCTGCTAGCTCCAGTCGAACTGCCCCCCCACCCCCCATGCATTGCAGGTGCAGCCTACCCCACTGCAGCTGGGCTGGCCAAGTGCCCCATCCCCATGTGCCACAGTTGTGGCCTACCAAGTCACGGCCAGCAAGCACATGCAGCCCATACAAAGGACACTCCTTGAGCACCTGGCTGTCTTGGCCAGGGGAAATGCATTTCTGGGCCCTGAGAGTCCAAACCAATTGGAGAGATAGTCTTTGGCAGGCTACCACCCACAGGGCACTGCACAAACAGGAGACTGAAATGAATCCCTAGTCTTCGTGTGAAAATATTTTATTTTCTTGTCCCGAAGCTTTAGACTGAGGCACAGGCTTCAGGTTTGCCACACGTCCAGGGGCTACAGAGGAAACTCCCAGGGAATATGGACAGGGAGACTCCGTGCTAGTGCCCTCTCTTGTCCTCCCCACAGCTGGCTGATACCACTCAGACAGGAGGTTAAAGTCTAAAGCCACGATTTTTGCAGCTGGGATTTTTGCAGTCCCAGATTTTTACCCAGGGGACACCTCCAGAGCTTCTTGTCTGGATATCAGTAGGGTTTATATTGTAGACACACAAGACTGTATATGTTTGCCTACCTTAAAAACTGTTGCCTGCAGATCTGGCTTATAATTAGCCTGAAATGAAACTGTCCGAGATCTCTCTCTTTGGGACACTGACAAGTGTTGGCCTACCCTCAACAACTGGAACCTATCAAGAACAAATCAGGGTAGTTAAACAATTATCAAGGTCCGAGGAACAACCAAAAGCTAAAGGAAGGCTGAATGATAAATTTAATCTCCCACACAAGGCCACTCTTTCAAGACTGGGAGAGAGAGCTGTTACACAGAAACAATCGTGGAGGGTCAAGCAAAATGAAGACAGAGGAATATGTTCCAAGTGAAAGACCAGGGCAAAACCTCAGGGGAAAAAACTTAAAAATGAAGATAATCTACCTGATAAAGAATTCAAAGTAATGGCCATGAAGATGCTCACTGAACTTGAGAAGAATGAACAAACACAGTGAGAGCTTCGACAAGGAGATAGAAAACATAATAAAGTACCAAACAAAAGTCACGGTGCTGAAGAATATGATAACTGAACTGGAAAATACAGTAGAGGGGTTCAGCAGCAGACTAAGTAAAGCAGAGTAAAGGATCAGTCAATTTCACAGGGCAGAAAAACTAACACCAAGCAGCAAAAGTAAAAAAATGAAAAAAGTAAAAATAGCTTAAGGGATTTATGGAACGATATCAAGCAGACTAACATTTGCATTATATGGGGCCCAAAAGGAGAAGAGAGAGAGAAAGGGGAAGAAAACTTATTTGAGAAAATAATGGTTAAAGACTTCCATAACCTAGGGAGGGACATAGACACTCAGCTCCAAGAAGCAAAGAGTTCCAAATAAGATGAACCCAAAGAAATCTATACCAACACACATTATAATAAAAATGTCAAAAGTTAAAGATAAAGAGAGAATATTAAAAGCAGAGAGAAGAGCCAGAGTAATCTTGAAAAGAAGAAAAAAGCTGAAGATATTACAACCCCAGATCCCAAGACACTACAAAGCCGTAGTGATCAAAACAGTATGGTACTGGCACAAAAATAGACACATAGATCAATGTAATAAGATAGAGAGCCCAGAAATAAATCCATACTTATATGGTCAGTTAATCTATGACACAGGAGACAAGAATATACAAGGAGTAAAAGAGTCTCATCAACAAATGGTATTGGGAAAACTGGACAGCCACATGCAAAAGAATGAAACTGGACCACTTTCTTACACCATACACAAAAATAAACTCAAAATGGATTAAGGACCTAAATGTGAGACATGACCATCAAAGTCCTAGAGGAGAACACAGGCAGTAATATCTCTGACATGAGTCATAGCAACATTTTTCTAGATACGTCTCCTAAGGCCAGGGAAACAAAAGCAAAAATAAACTATTGGGACTACATCAAAATAAAAAGTCTTTTGCACAGCAAAGGAAACAATCAATAAAACATAAAGACAACCTACTGAATGAGAGAAGAGATTTGCAAATGACATATCTGATAAGAAGTTACTATCCAAAATATATAAAGAACTTATATAACTCAACACCAAAAAATAATCCAAATAAAAAATGGGCAGAAGACATGAATAGACATTTTTCCAAAGAAGACATACAGATGGCCAACAGACACAGGAAAAGATGCTTAACATCACTGATCATCAGGGAAATGCAAATCGAAACCACAATGAAATACCACCCTATACGCATCAGGATGGCTAGAATCAAAATGGCAAGAAATAACAAGTGTTGGCGAAGATGTGGAGAAAAAGGAACCTTTGTGCACTGTCGGTGGGAATGCAAATCGGTGCAGCCACTGTGGAAAATAGTATGGAGGTTCCTATGAAAATTAAAAATACAATTACCATTTGATCCAGTAATTCCACTACTGGGCATTTACTCAAAGGAAATGAGAAACATTAATTGGAAAAGATATATACACCTCTATGTTTACTGCAGCATTACTTATAATAGGCAAGATATAGAAGCAACCCAAGGGTCCATCCATAGATGAATGGATAAGGAAGATGTTATATGTGTATGTGTATGTGTGTATCTATACGTGATCTTGCCATCTGTAACATGGCTGGACCTGGAAGGTATCATGCTAAGTGAAATAAGTCAGTAAGAGAAAGACAAATACCATATGATTTCATTCATATGTGGAATTTAAGAAACAAAACAAATGAGCAAATAAAAAAAGATATCAACAAAAAAGAGACTCTTAAATACCGAGAACAAACTGGTGGTCGCCAGAGGGGAGATGAGTGGGGGGTGGGGTGAAATAGATAAAAAGGATCAAGAGTACATTTATCTTGATGAATAAAGAATAACCTCTAGAATTGTTGAATCATTATATTGTACATCTGAAACTAATGTAACACTGAATGTTAATTAATCTTCAGTGAAAAAAGAAAAGAAGCAATTAAACAAAAGCAAAGTGCTGAAAGGAAGACACGTTCAATCAAGAAAACTCTACCTGGCAAGGTTATCATTCAGAAATGAAGGAGTGGTAGAGAGTTTTTTACCCAAGCAAAATTAAAGAATTTGTTCACTACTAAACTGGCCTTACAAAAAAAATGATAAAGGGACTTCTTTAAGCTGAAAAGAAAAGGCACTAACTAGTAACATGAAAACACGCCAAAGTAAAAATCTACCAATAAGTGCAAATATATAATAAAGGTAGTGGATTAACCACTTAAAAAGCTAATATGAAGTTAAAAGATTTTTTTCTGTTAAGAGCAAATATAGGATAAGTACTTCAGCTGCTCAGTGCACTGTGGGGAGTATTTTTTAGAGTGCTGCAGGAGAGCACAGCCCAGGGATGGGGCCTGGAGCAACCGGTGCTCGACTTGAGAAGCATACAGGTATACTAGGCAAATGTCTTCTGCCATGATGATCAATGTCTTTGTTGCCTTTTTTTGAGCAAGAATAGATCCATCCTGCCTAACCCTGAGTTTTTGGAGCACCACAGTTGTCCTGGGAATTAATTGCATTTCATAGGTCATCTGACTTCCCATTTCTAAAATAGGGGTTCTGACTCTGCTGAACGCTAGAAGTAGATAGGTCTCTGAAGTCCACTAGTAGAGAATGTCGAGTCAAGAGACTTACTACCATGACACCCGATTGATAGGCAGAGTGGGGAGCTCTGAAATGTGGCCTGATTGTGACAGGCCCGTAAGGACAGCCCTGAAATATGTCTGTGGCCAACCTCTGATACAGGAGTGGCCCACAGTACCATTGAGATCTATCAGCTGTGTCTGCAGGTTCTCAGAGGGCATTCCAGAATAGAGCAGCGCATGTTGTCTGCAGTTCTTGACGATTGAAAATTATTAAGAATAGGGGCACCTGGGGTGGCTCAGTCGGTTAAGCATCTGCCTTCCGCTCAGGTCATGACCTCAAGGTCCTGGGATCGAGCCCCAGATCAGGCTCCCTGCTCAGGCTCGCACGCTGCAGGTTGAGCAAAATGATTCCATATTTGGATGTGTGTGTGGACAACAATATGGAAGCTAAAACTGGCGTATTTTATGTAAAACGTTTCTATTCTTTGATTTTTAAAAAGACTTTATTTATTTATGTATTTAGAGTGCGAGTGGGGGTAGGGGCAGAGGGAGAGGGAGAATCTCAAGCAAACTCCACGCTGAGCACAGAGCCTGACACGGGGCTCAATCTCACCACCCTGAGATCATGACCTGAGCCGAAAGCAAGAGTTGGACACTGAACTGACTGAGCCACCGACGCGCCACCTTAAATTTCTATTTTCAGTTGTTTTCTGCTAGTATATAGAACTGTGGTTGATTTTTATGTGTGATCTTGTATCCTGTAACTCGGCTAACCTCCTTTGCTAGTTCTTGGAGAGTGTGTGTGTGTGTGTGTGTGTGTGTGTGTGTGTGTTTAAATTAGATTCCTTGGGATTTTCTACAGACAATTATCTCATCCGTTAAATTAGGGCAGTTTTTTTTCCTATTTTTCAATTTGTATGCTTTTCTTTTTTTCTTCTTCTTGTCTTATTGCGCTCATTATGACTTTTAGTATGATGTTGAGTACACATGGTGAGAGTGGACATCCTTGCTTTGCTGCCAATCTTAGGGAGAAAGCTTTCAGTCTTTCATTAAATATGATGTTAACTACAGGTTTTTTTTTAAAATAGATGCTCTATATCAGGTTGAGGAAGTTTCCTTCTATTCCTAGTTTGCTGGGAAGTTTTATCATGACTGAAATGAAATTTTGTCAAATGCTTTGTCTACATCAGTTGATATGATCATGTGTTTTCTCTTCCTTTGTTAATATGGTAGTTTACATTGATTTTCAAATATTTTCACTTGCATTGCTGGGATAAAGCCCACTTGGCTGTGGTATATTATGCTTTGTATTGCTGGATTCAATTTGCTAGTATTTTATTGAGGATTTTTGCATTTATATGTATGAGGAATATTGGTCTATAGTTTTCTTTCTTGTACTGTCTTTTTCTAGTTTTGGTATCAAGGTCTGGCCTCATAAATGAGTTGGCAAGTGTTCCTTCCTCTTTTATTTTCTGGGAAAGGTTGTGTAGAATCTGTGATAAATCTTCTTTAAAATGTTTGGTAGAATTTGCTGTTGAAACCATCTGGGCCTGCAGTTTTCTGTTTTGGAAGGTTTCTTATTTTCCAAAATTAGAAATTTAATTTAATTAGTAGTTTTGGGTTCTCCCTTTCATCTTGTGTGAGTTTTGGTTGTTTGTGGTTTTTGAGGAAGTCTCCAAATGTCATTGTTAGTTTGTCTATTTTTCTTCTCAGTTCTGCCAGCTTTTGCTTCATATATGTATTGAAGCTCTGTTGTTGGGTGCACCTACATTTGGATAGTTATATCTTCTAGATAAATTGACCCTTTTGACCGTGGTCTTGACTTAAAAAAATAAATTTAAACTTGTACAGCCTCCAATTACTATTGTTTACTAGCTCAAGTTAAAGATGATACCAATATGAATCTAAGTGGGTCCTTTCTTCAAATTATCTTTGATTCATCTTACCTGCTCATTTTATCCCATACATAATAGCCAATATTTACTGTACCCTCATCATGTAAAACTAAGCATTTTACATGCATAGTTTATTTAATCTTCAAAAAGACTCCATTAAGACAGCAACTAATCTCATTTTGTACATGAGGAGCCCAGGTTTAGAGAGGTTAAGTAACTACCTGAGACCACAAAGTTAGCTTGTGGGTGAGCCGGTGTTGAGAACTGAGACTATTTTACTCCAGAGACTGCACCCTTAACCTCTAAGCTCTAAATACTTTTCCCTTTAGTCGGTTACCTATTCCTGGCAGTTCTATCTTCCAAACACTTTTCAAATGATTCTATTCCCCACTTTCATGCTACCACCCAGTCTAAGCCACCATTATTTCTTCCCTAGATGACTTTTAATGTCTTCTAAATCTCTTTTTTAAAGATTTTCTTTATTTGAGACAGACAGAGTGAGAGAGAGAGAGAGAGAGAGAGGGAGAGAGCGAGCATGAGTAGGGGAAGGGGCAGAGGGAGAAGCAGGCTCCCTGTTGAGCAGAGAGCCCGATGCGGGGCTCGATCCCAGAACCCTGGGATCATGACCTGAGCCGAAGGCAGATGCTTCACCGACTGAGCCACCCAGGCGCCCCTGGCCATTCATTTCTTCTCTAGGCACTTAGTCCAAAGAAATTGGACAAGTATGGAAGGTGTGTGTGTGTGTGTGTGTGTGTGTGAGATGCAGCTAGCATGCTAAATGCAAATCTGACTCTGTCCCTGTACAGCATTTAACCAAGACATGACTGGTTTGTCAAAGAGGCATTTCTGTAACTTAGAAATTACTTATTGGGTCTAAATTGACTGTAAATATAAGAACGTGTGGGAATAATTGGTAATTTAGTAATTCAGCATCGAACGTGGCTTCCGATGATTCTTGAGGTGAAGGCTCTTAAGGTCTCGTAATCTTGGTTTCGAAGGTACTCTGCAGTAAAGCCACTGGTCACCCCCTTGTTTTCGGCATTCCACCATACTGTTCTGTCTGCTCCTCCAACTCATTCTGCTCTCTAGTCTCTGGGCTTCTGTGCATGCTGTCCCTTTCACCTGGAAGAAACCTTCCTCAGCTCTTTCCTGGCTAGTTCCTATCCATCTTTTAGCCCTCAAAATAAATGGCACTGTTGCAGTATTTTGGAGCTCTCTTTGACTTCCTTCCCTTTCCAAAAAATCTCTCTCCCATTCATTCTGCTTCTATCTCCATCACCACTGCTATGGTTGAAGGCTTGATCTCCTCCGGTCTGGACTACGGTCTTTAGTCTGCTCTTTTTGCCTGCTGGTGTCTTCCCTTCTGGTCCATTTCCCGTGCTACTGCCAGATTTTTATTTTTTTAAGCACAGTCATAATGTCGTTTGCCTCAGAAACCTTCAGTATTTTCCCACTGCTGGCAGAAAAAAGTCTAAATGTGTTGTTCTGACACGTAAGGCCCTCCACGTACTATCCCCACACACCTTCCTAGCCTCCTCTCTCACTCCCTGCCCTGATACTGCTTATGCTCTAGCCTGCTATTTCTCAAAGTATCGTCCCCATACTCAGTGTAGGTATGCTAGATGCTCTGAGGTGGTATATGGATGGAAAATTATTTTAATGTACAGTGAATAAAAGTGAACCTACGGTAGTGATATAAAATTTCTGTTCAAACACATTAATTTAGGGGCACCTGGGTGGCTCAGTTGGTTAAGCATCCAACTCTTGGTTTTTAGCTCAGGTTATGATCTCAGGGTCCTGGGATTGAGCCCCGCGTCAGGCTCTGCACTCAGCGTGGAGTCTGCTTGAGATTCTTTCTCTCTCTTACCCTCCTGCTCATGCTCTCTCTCTCTCTCAAATAAATAAATAAATAAATCTTAAAAAAATATGTGGATTTAGGTAACAACGAGTCAATTTGGAAAAAATGTTAAGTCATAATAGCACAAGTGGTACTCAGCTGTGGAAAAAAACAGAGGATGGGATGCAAATGGCTGAAATATGTGAAACAGAAGCCCAACCACTTTGGTCTACTCCCCATTCCCTTAACCCACCATGCATTTTCACATCTCTGCCTTTGGAGATACTGTGCCTTTATTCTGACTACCCTCTCTTCAGCTTTCTGCCTATCAAAATTCTCCCAGCCTTTAAGGATTAGCTGCAATGATACCCCTTAAATGATATTTTTGGTGATTCTCTGCTCAGAATTAAGGGTTCCCTCTTCCACACACTCACAGCACATTACTTATGCTTCTCTTTGGACTTGTTTCATTCTGCTGCTTGAATAGTTATTACCTCATATATCTGGTCCTCTCCCTATTAAGTGGTAAGCTTCGGGAAAACAGCCTTTAGCACAGGGCCAAGCACAGGGAGATGACTCGTGATAAATATTTGTTACATTAAATTGTAACACATGGAGAAGTTTTGATTTCAAAACTCACCAAGCAGCAGATGAAAGTTGACAGGGACAAAAACCACTAATGCTCTTATTCCAAACAAAGAAAGGCCTTCTGTGGTTCCAAGGTGGACGTGTAGACACGTTACACCACGTTTCAAGGTGTGTAATGCTACAGGCAAGCTGCCACTGTAAACAAAACCCACTGTCCTAATTGGCTGGCTCAAAGTCTTTAGAAATCCAAGAATGTGGTCAGTTTGTCACAGATGAATTCCTGTGACTTTGTGAATACTTATTAGATCTACATTAACCACAAATATAAGAACTTGTGGGAGTAAAAGTTAATTTAATAATCCAACAAACTTGGAGCACACTTCATGTGAAATCTCTGTGCTAGAAGCCATGGGGACAGGGTTGGGGACTGCAAGGAGGAGGATGAAGAGAATAAACAAGGAAACAATGCAAATAATGTGCATACGGTCATTGATACCATGTATCCAGCATTTATGATTAATAAGAACTCTGTTCAGCACTTAATATACATTATCGCATTTAATTCTCTCATAATCCTGACAGGTAGATAATTTTATTTATTTATTTCTTAAAGATGTATTTATTTATTTGAGAGAGAGCATGGCGGGGAGGGACAGAGGGAGAGGGAGAGAGAGGCAGAGAAGCAGACTCCCAGCTGAGTGAGGAGCCTGATGCGCGGCTCCATCCCAGGACCATGAGATCCTGACCTGAGCCAAAGTCGGATGCTTAACCGATTGAGCCCCCGAGGCACCCCAGAAGTTTACATAAGTGATCTTTCTTCTTCTTCTTTTTATTTTCTAATTATTTTTTAAATAATAATAATAGGAGCCCCTCAAATGTCATTCTGTGGGAACCCAAGCGGAAGACCATTCCTTACTACTGGGGAACCTAGAAAAAGCCTTTTTGTAGAGGGTAAGAGTTAAGTTGAATTTTGGAGGAAGAGTAGGATTTTGACAGAAAGATTAGTGGAGAAAGGGCCTTCCATGCATGAGGAAGAACTCAAACAAAGACCTGTAGATGGAGGAGTCCAAAGCCCATAACACCGTAACCTGCAAAAGTACAGGGAGCATGGGAAACCATGGAATGGGAGATGGAACTGGGAAGGAAGCTGGGGAGATTAGGCCTGATGATAGAGGGAAGATGAAACCAGTGAAAGTTATTAAGCAAAGGAGCAGAGTGATCATATCTGTGTATCAGGAAGATAATTTGGGATAAATGTGGTAACGAGAAACTGTAGGCAAGAAATCAGCTAAGAATTGCAGTAATTCAGATGAGAGGCAATGGGAACTTGAAGTAGGTTACTATTTCTCAAACCAGTTTGAAAGATACTATGGAGGGAGTATTTTCAGAGTTTGGCAGTTGATCAGATGTAGGAATGGGAATGTAGTCTGTGGGAATGCTGGGAATGTATCAAAGTCTCTATTTGCCTAATTTTCTAGGATCTAGTTACTTGTTATTCTTCCTGAAGGTGTAATGAAGTCAGAGTCTAGGGTGCCTGTCTCAGAAGTGGTTGTCATTCCCCTGTTGATCAAATGACAAGGTTGGCAGCATCTTATGAGGTGGGGTTGTTGGGCTCCAAGTAATGTCAATTTCTGTAACAGAAAGGAAGAAAATGAACCTCTACTGAGGATTTTTTTTGCCTCTTCGATCTTCACAGTGGTCGTTAGAGACAGATACTATGTTCTTTTTTTACAGTGGGGGAGAATGAATGACTTACTTGTGAAGGTCACATAAAAAATGATAGCAGCTTACTTGCACAAAGTCACATAACAAGCAAGTGGCAGACCTGGTCTGTCTGACTCCCAAGACTACTATGTCCTATTTTATGTAGTATCAGAGAAACTATTTTATGTAGTATCAGAGAAACCAGAGAAAGAAGGAAGGCCTAAAAAAACAAACAAACAAAGCAACAAACAAAACAAAACAAAGACACAAAACAAAACAAACAAAAACAAAACAAAAGGATGACCAGGAGAGAGGAAAAAGAACAAGAGATGGACTTAAGTTCTCTACTGAGGAAGAAGAAATCTAGAAGAATCATCAATTTAATGTCAAGCCTGGTCTGGTGAGAAATAAAACCATGACAAGACATGGCTTCTGTTCTCGTGGGCGCTTATTGGATAGAGGGGGCAAAGGATATAAGGGCTGTTACCTATCCTATTTTTACAAATTGCTTCAGAGGTGATGTAGTCTTGGGTTGTCTAGGAAATGTTGCAGAGAAGACATGACTTGAGCAATATCTCGAAGGAGGGGTTGTCCACGATTAGTCCAGCAAGAATGATCAAAGCATCTTTCTAGTGGAGGGAATAGTCAGAGCAGAGGTGAAGGAGTGGGAGAGTACCCTTTACATTTGTTCTGTGAATAGACTGCCTGGAACACAAACTTCATATAGGGGAAGAGTAGGGCGATGAGTTGGTAAAAGGTTAGAGCCAGAGAGTGGAGGAGGGCCTTGAATGCCCAGGCTAACACATTTGTACTTCACTGAGTAGGCAGTGGGAGAACACTATTTTTGAGCAGGAGAGGGCTATAATCAAAGGTGTTTTCAAAAGACTCTACTGGGAGCACACAGTGGAATGGATTGGAGAGGGTGGAGAGTAGAAGGTAGAGGGCCGGGAAAGAAGATATAGCAACAGTTTAGGTAGATGGTGATACAAGCGCAGAAAAGAAGAGACAGATGGAGAGCCATCCTCTAATGGAAGCTGGCCATCGGCGGGGGTGGGGGTGTGGGGGGGTAGAGAGAGGTGGGGGCGGGGCGGGGGAGGGGGCTGTCAGGGCCATTGCCCAATTCTAAGGCTCATGAGTCTTTGTATTTCACATAGCTCCCAAACTGTCTTTCCATTCCTCTCTTCTCACTTTTCTCCTCCTTCTTGTCCCTCTTTTTTCTTTTTCTTTTTTCTTCTCTTTTCCCCTATTTTGTCTCCCATTACTTGCAGTGATGCTCAGTAATCAGCCATGATTCTGAACATCATTTGGGAAGGAGAGGCACTGAGGGAAGCTCTGAGCAAGACAGAGGAATGAAGGAAAGTAGGTGGGAAAGAGAAGACAGAAGGAAATTAAGAAGGGAGGGAGAAAAGGGAGAGAGGGTAGGAAGGGAAGGAGGGAGGGACACTTTTATGTATGGAGTATTTACTGTAGACCAAGCTGAGAGGATGGGGATACTTAGAGGGGGTCACAATACTTGCTGGAAGTCACACAGCGAATTGTCTTCCAAGTTTGACAAATTCCAGAATCCGCATCCTGTTCACCATGTTTCGCTGTTTCTCTTTTCTGCCTTCCCAATCCCCTCAACTTGGTGTAATATTTTTTTCCCCTGAAACCCTAATATCACTTCGCTGTGACTCCTTCTTTCACTTACTACAGTCTGTCTTATATCGTAGTGACTTGTGTATGTGTCCAGCATAATGCATAAACTGTGTACAGTGGTGGAATTAATGATTGCTTTATCTTTGTTCCTAGATAGAAAGGAGTTGGTACTTGACTCATGTAGTCTCGACAAGGACAGTCACTGTTTTGTAATTAGTATTTGCTCTATAACTATTGAACAGATGTGAATATCTTAGGCACCTCTGTGGGCATCTCACACTGTTAGGTGCTACAGCTACCTTTGTAACCTCCAATCTTCCAGGATTCACGTTGTAACTTCCAGCATAATCACTAAAAATAATAGAAACAGGATGTATAATCTCTAAACTAGTAGAGGAAGATAAATGGAATGATAATGATTTGAAAGAAGTTGAGACAAATGGCCAACAAGCCAACAAGCACACGAAAAGATGCTCAACACCACTAATCATTAGGGAAATGCAAATCAAAATCACAGTAAGATGGCATCACATTCATTAGGATGGTTCCTGTCAAAAAAAACAAACAGAAAATAAAGAAGTGGCGGAGAGAATGTGGAGAAATTGGACCCCTTGCGCACTGTTGGTGGGAATGTAAAACGGTGCAGCTTTTACCCTGGAGATGCGTAGGTGCCGTCATTGGTCCCTAACATCCCCGCTCCCACCTCCAGCTCTTCCAGGATGATTGGAGGCTAGGAAGATGGGGGTGGGCATTATTAGGAGGCTAACGTGGGCCCTTACATATTCAGTGTTGGATATGCCCTCTATCAGAGACAGTGTCCTTTGAGATGGGGAGACGAAGAGAGAAAAAACAAATATTTTGAAACAAATCATTCTGTGGTCGAAAAGCAAAAACATTTTACTGAAGAGAGCTCCCCAGAAGAGCCACAAAGGTGTGTGCACTGTGTTTGAATGCCACACAAAGGCTCTCTGGGGTGGGACAGACCTCGCCCCTAGAGGGATCAGCTTACACAGTTCTTCCTGTCGGGACCTCTTTTCCCTGCTCTCTAATCCCCATCTTTGCTCGCTCTTTCTGAGATCCAGACTTGAAATGGTGGCTGTCACCACGATGCCAAGTCTTTTAGGACATTCCTGTGGCCCTCACTTTCCTGAGGGCTGGAACTTGTCAAAGGGGTCTGTTGGAGGAAGTTAAGATAAATGCAAAGGCAAACAAAAAGAAAATATGAAAGACTAGAAGCAAGTTTACAGAAATACTGCTTTTCTCTCTCTCTTTTTTTTTTTCTTAATACAGCTAGAGGCAGGCCATTGATGGACTAAGAGCTCAGCATGATTTGATTTCAATAAGGCTCAATAAGTCAATCTTTTGGGGGCCATGGACCCCGTTTTGGCAGTCTGGGGAAGCCCAGGGGCCCCTTCTCCAAATAATACCTTAAATACCTCAAATAAAATATACGGACTTACAAGGGAAATGTGTCATATTACAATGCAATTCTCAAAACACTATAAAAAATGTGATCTAGTGACCTGGACTTCTTGGTTCATGCATTAAATAACCAGACCTAATGGTGGTTCCAATAATTACTGGAATTTTGAAGTAGTCATGAGCATAAAAGAAATTTCGAGATCTTTGCAGCAACCGTCATGTGGAAAGCAAACCTGTGATGTTTGTCACTGACAAATTCACTGGCACTGCTAATGCTTCTGTGATTTGTTGCCTACATTCACTACTGCAGCTTGAGGTCAGTGAAAATAAAGGTAATTTTTTTCTATCCAAATTCAAAATCGCCCCCTCCCTCCCAGCCTCAGGTTCTAGGTCTCTAGGCCTTTGGTTGAGACCTTCTGCTCTAAGGGATCGGATAGCCTCCCATAGATTGGCATTGGCTACCTTCAGGATGACATTTCTCCCCACCCAGTGTCCAAGCTTAGTCCTTGTAATCGGCTGCCCACGAAGTCCTAGTTTCTGGCTGGGAAAAGCTGAGAGCTCTCAACCCATTTGCCAAGCACTGATAATTTCCATGCTTTGAGTCCACAGCACAACTGGCGCTTTATTAAAATTCTGTCTTTTGAGTCACTCAGGCAGCTCTGAGACTTTCCAGAATTCTCTCACTCATAGTTTTATACTGGCAATTCACCTTCTGCCTACCTAGTAACACCAGCTCTGCAAGCCGCCGCCACCTCTGCCCCCGTCCCCAAATACGACTCTTTCCAGCTAATTCAGAGGGGGTGGGCAGGGGCCTGGGCTAAATGGGGGATGGGTATTATGGAGGGCACTGGTTGGGATGAGCACTGGGCGTCATATGTAAGTGACGGATCACTCAGTTCTACTCCTGAAACTGATATTACACTATGTGCTAACTTCCTGGAATTTAAATAAAGACTTGAAATTTAAAAAAGAGGGGGCAGTCCCGAGAAGGCCGCGGTGATCTTTGAACCAGAACAACCGCAGCCTCACTCATGGCCTTCGTGCCCCTCGGTTGGAAAGAGAGAAATCTCATGAACTCAACAGCAGCCCCCTCTCTGGGTGGGGAGGCATAATCCTTCCCAGAGGGTGGGGACCAACCAAATAATCTCTTCGGAACCTTCCTCATTGGAGGGCAGGGTTCCTGGCCTCTTTCTTGGCCTGTTCCCATGTGATCTCCGACCCCTGGGATTCACTCACCTAAAAACATGTAGACCGGGATCCACTGCAAAACAGCCAGGGTTTGGAGGCATTCCTGAAGATCTAGTCTGGAGAGGAAGGCCATGGCGGTGGTGCTCCTCTGCTGTGGCAAGAGGCCCAAACAGAAAGCTAACGCCTCTGTAGGTGCTTTGCTCTAGTCTCTTACCACTGAGTCCCTTCAGCTATTGAAGATTTTAGGCTTGACCTAACCTTTACTCCAGTCTTTCTTGTTGCTCGGCCCTGGCTACACCCCAAGCTTCCTACACACACCAGGTTTCAGATTATCCCATCTAATGTCTCTAATAGCTCTCTAACAAATAGCCTTTCTTCACGTGTGCTCTGTTGCAATGAGGCAGATATGGCCTTGGGGTGCTTCTGGCTGTGTGTGTGGGAGTCCCTGACAAATGAGTGCAGGAAGAGAGAATGGTTTAGACCTCGGATAGGACCCCTGAAAAGCAACCTGCTTCCCTGCTTAAGAAAGGAGGCCTGGAGATGATACTTGTTTCTGTCTTTTGGCTCCTCCCGTCTTTTGCGGAGACCTACCTAGTCAACCTGGGCCTTTTTCTGCACAGATCCGTCCTGGTGCCTATCTTCCCGGGGGCTCTGTATCAGCAGCCGGATACCGTATGATAGCCCGATACCCCCTGCATATGATAGAGCGGGAGAAGCATTATACACAGAGCAGACTTGGGTTCCCGGCCCACCTCCAGCATGTTATTCCCGTAACGTCTTTGCAAATTGTTCCACCTCTCTAGATCTCAGATGGAGCATTCGTTGTTGGAAGGCAGTGTAGTGGTGAGGGGCATGGACTGGAGAGCCAGATAGCCGGTGTTCAGATCTCAGCTCTGTCGCTTACAAGTTGGTGAACTTCTGTGCCTCAGTTTCCCCATCTATAAAACAGGGATAATAATAATATCTACTTCACAGGGCTTTTCCGAGGATTAGATGAACGAATGAATGTAAAGTGCTTAGCATAGTTCCTGGCATATAGTAGGCACTGTGTGTTTCCTGCTACTATTTGTTTAGTTTTGTTTATGTCTATTGACCATCTACTATGTTTCAGGCTAAGAGGCCTGCTTCTACACGCTGCCTTTAGAAAATTAAAGACTGTCCCCAGGTCCCAGCCCTCTGGATTTATTATTTTTTTTTCTGTAACTATCTATTGAGTGACTACTGTTTGCCAGGCACTGCTGTAGGTGCTGAAGATTTGGCGGGGAAGAAGATGGACATGATTTCTGCCTTCATTGAACTTATAGTCCAGTGGAGGAGACAGACATGAAGCAAAAGAAAATCACAGAAATGTCTATGCACGGGGCGCCTGGGTGGCTCAGTCATTAAGCATCTTCCTTCGGCTCAGGTGATGATCCCAGGGTCCTGGGATCGAGCCCCACATCGGGCCGCTGCTTCTCCGTCTCACACTCCCCCTGCTTGTGTTCCCTCTCTCGCTGTCTCTCTCTCTGTCAAATAAATAAATAAAATCTTAAAAAAAAAAAGAAATGTCTATGCGTTTGAATCTGTGATAAGTGTCTTAAAGTAAAAGGCCAATATTCTCAGCATAAGGCCTTGAATATAGAAGGGGCTCAAAAAAATCTTTTGCATGTAATCAAAAATGTTGCCAGGAAAATCAAATACAAAAGTGGTATCAAGTATCCTGCAAGTGTGAGGAAATATTGATTCCTTAGCCTTTTCCAGGGAGATTAGCAGAGTTCTGTCTTCCTCCCTAAACCCCACTGTGGTTCAGAGCTCCCTGATTAGACTGACTAATAAGATGTCTCAGAGTTGGGACGCCTGGGTGGCTCAGTCGGTTCGGTGTCTGCCTTTGGCTCGGGTCGTGATCCCAGGTCCTGGGATTGAGCCCCGAATCGTGCTCCTTGCTCAGCGGGGAGCCTGTTCCTCCCTCTGCCTGCTGCTCCCCCTGCTTGTGCTCTCTCTCTCTCTCTTTCTGACAAATAAATAAAATCTCAAAAAAAAAAAAAAAAGATTAAGATGTTTCTGAGTTAAGCTTAGGGAATTTTCTCAGTATGCTGCAGGGGTGTGCTTTCATTCCCCAATGTACCCCAGATGGCCACCTAACATGTCACCCCCTTTGTCCACTTCCTCTTGCTTTTCTTCCCCTAGCTACCTGGGGTTCTCAAGCTGCTTATTGGGGCTACTTGGCCACATACAAGGTGAAGTGTATTGGAGCATGTCTGCTCAGCATTTTCACGAGAGGAGGGAGGGAGGTGAGGCAGGTCTGGGTCTTCTGGGGGAAAACACAGATGTGGAGGGCTGAGGTCTCCAGTATGCACAAGATCCACAATGTTGAAAGCTCTAAGTGCCCTTACAGATTGGCTCTCTACCCTCCTTCACTTTCAGAAGGGTAAATGGCAGACTTCGATAAAGGACTCAAGGTCACACAGGGCACCAGAGGCAGGGCAAGGACAGACCGATTTCCATTTCTGTCTCCCTGATGTCTAGCTCAGGGCCTCAGGTACAGAGTAAATACCCAAGTAAATGCTTGTGGACCAAATGGAGGCGATCTGGTCTCCTGGTTCCTCAAGCAAGATGGACAGACAGGGCTGGGCCAAGCCCCTGACTGGCTACCCTCTTCCCCCAAAGCAGAGAGCACATTTCCGAGCTGGCGTTCTCTGCAGCCGCATGGACAAGTGTCACAAAGATACCAGGGGATGTAGAAAAGGCAGGAAGAAGAGAAGTAGGCCAGCAGGCAAACCCTGAATAGGCAGCACTCAGGATTTCCCAGTTACCGCTCATCCAGCCGACCAGCAAAAACCTAGCTGCCTTAGAGGAAGCGATGCCCAGAGAAAGGTGGCCGAGAGGCACAAAGGTCTGCCAATTTCCTTCGTGAAACATTGCAGGCTGACGGGACTCTAATCCTCAAGAAACCCACAGTCCAGGGTGTGAGGTGGACGTAATCACCGACACCTGTGGGGTCCCGTGAGGCGCGCAGAAGAGAGGAGCCCCCACCAGCCTGAGGAGATCAGGGAGGGCTTTCCGGAAGAGGGGATGCGGCGGTGAGGGGAGATGGACCAGGCACAAAGGGCAAGAAGGGCCGTCCAGGAAAGACCGCCGCTAGTTTATCAAACCAAACCTAATGGGGAGCTGGGATAGGCCAGCAAGCCAAGGAGTTTCTAAGGGGCAACAGAAAAACAAAGAAAGAAAAATGGAAGGCAAAGAAGATCGAGGGGACCAGGGAGCTCAGAAGGGAGGGTGGAAGTGAGGGAAGCCCAGAGATGGAAGCAGCCTTGGGATTATTCTTCCTGGATTCGAAGGCCCGCCCTCAGCCTTCAGAATGACCCACTTCCTGAAAGGTTTGGATAGTGGAGGTCGTTCCAACACGCGTCATTTTCTGATCTTTCCCCTTCTGCCATACTCTTATTGGGCTAGGTACTGTGCTTTCAGTTCGATTGAAAGTATTTATGGAGAACCGACTTAATGCCAAGCACCAGACGAAGTACTACAGAAGGTACATACATCGTCCTTCAGTCACCACATTTTTTATTGAGGTCCCGGTATAAGCTTGGTATTGTTCTAAAGGTTGACAACTGTGTGTGTGTGTGTGTGTGTGTGTGTGTGTGTGTGTGTGTGTGTGTGTGATGGGGTGGGGTGCAGGTGGAGAGAAAAAGAAGCACACACAGCATCAACACAGGGATCGGGGTCATCGGAGAATTACAAAGAAGACAGGGGGGCAGCTAGCAGCTGCGTGACCTTGGACAAGATACTTCTCTGAGTCTCAGTTTCCTCATCTGGAAAAACGGACTAATCATATTTACTCACCGTGAGGATTAGTGGCATGTTCGACAAGCCCCTTGAGCAGTCAGTGTCTGACCCCCAGGAGCTGCTTGATAGGACTGGTGTTCAGCTATAGGAAGGTGGTATTTACAATGGGCTCCAGTTGGCAGAGGAGGGAATATGATCCGCCCTGCACTGTGGTGCCCAGTAGACACAGAAGACTGGAGGTTTGCTCTGACACCAGGGACTGGTTTAGTATGACTGGAGCCTCAGGTTCGTGGAGGGGAGTAGAAGGCCAGAAGGCTGGAAATTGTTGTTTTGTTTTAAAGATTTTATTCATTTATTTGACTGAGAGAGATCACAAGTAGGCAGAGAGGCAGGCAGAGAGAGGAGGAAGCAGGCTCCCTGCTGAGCAGAGAGCCCGATGCAGGGCTCGATCCCAGGACTCTGAGATTATGACCTGAGCCGAAGGCAGAGGCTTTAACCCACTGAGCCACCCAGGCTCCCCTGTTGTTTTGTTTTTTAAAGATTTTGTTTATTTATTTGACGCAGAGAGAGAGCATAAGCAGGGGGAGCTGCAGAGGGAGAGGGAGAAGCAGGCTCCCCACTGAGCCGGGAGCCTGATTCTGGGCTCCATCCCGGGACCCTGGGATCATGACCTGAGTCGAAGGCAGATGTTTAACTGACTGAGCCACCCAGGCGCCCCAGAAGGCTGGAAATTGTAAGTGGGATGTTCCTCTCACAAACCTCTTCATGCCCTGGGGTCAGGGGGGTCTAGAGTCTAGTGAAAGTAGACCCTGGCCAGATGGCTCCCAGGAGGGGCCTGTGGAGGGGGAGGGGAGGGCAGAACGGGGTGGATATTTCAAAATCCCATGGGAGTCACTGGGTCACTACTCAGAGCAGGCAGGCCGGCCCTGGGGGACGGTGGCATCTGGGGCCTTGGTTCAGGCTAAGGTGACGAACCATGTCTGCTTGCCAGGGACTGAGGACGTGGGATGCTCAATGCTAAAGCCGGGATGGTTGGTCCACTCCTTCAGGTGACTGCCACTGTCTCCTAGACTTCAGCAGACTGTTCCTCGAACATCTCCCTTCCTTTCTGGTCTCCATGCTGCTGCTAGAGGATTGCCGTCAAACACCACTCTTTGCATCTGCCTTGTTTCAAACCCTCCGAAGTCTCCCGTGGTCCCTGGGAGCAAGTTCGAACCCCAGAGCCTGGCTTCCAGAGCCCTTTCTACACTGGTTTCTGCCTTCCTTGAGAGTCTGTTTCCCATCACTTTATACCCCAGTAGACACAGCCTCCTTCCCCAAACAGGAAGTGCCCCTTCCTCTTCTGGGCCTTGGCCCCTGGTTGTCTCTGACCAGCCTGACTAACTCCTACCCTTGCTCTCTCTACCCAGCTCTCCCCTCTCGGTTCCTAAGGTACACGATGCCTACTTTTGGGAGGGCATATATCAGGAGTGAGTTTGGGGTGGTAGACGCCACCTCAGCACCCAGTTCCTTTCCTTCCTTCCTTCCTTCCTTCCTTCCTTCCTTCCTTCCTTTCTTTCTTTCTTTCTTTCTTTCTTTCTTTCTTTCTTTCTTTCTTTCTTTCTTTCTTTCTTTCTTTCTTTCTTTCTTTCTTTCTTTTTAAGATTTTAGTTATTTGAAGGTGAGAGAGAAAGCAAGAGAGCCTGAGCAGAGGGGGAGGGAGCAGAGGGAGAGGGAGAAGCTGACTGACTCCCCACTGAGCAGGGAGCCCAACGCGGGGGTCGGTTCTGGGACCCTGAGATCATGACCCAAGCCCGAAGGCAGACGCTTAACCGATTGAGCCAGCCAGGCGCCCCTACACCCAGTTTCTACTGCAATGCTTGGTAAGCTTTTGGTATATTTATTTTGAGTAGTCGGTATATTCATGTGATTTAAAATTCAAAAGGGACTATAAGGAATTCAGTGAAAACTCTCCTTCCCACTCCTGGCCTCTAAGCACCCCTACACTTCTCTCCTTCTAGGGATCTTTCATGTGCACACAGAAAATAAGGTAATTTCCTTTGTTAAATGCATACAGGAACAAACAGGGAAAACCCGGAACCGATAAGAATGCTCACAATCTGGAGGGAAGTAGGGTCTTACACAGCAACAGTATAGACAAATCTGCCGCCGTTCAAAGTCATTAAAATTAGGGCGCTTGGGTGGCGCAGTCGGGTAAGCGAGCGTCTGACTCTTGGTTTCCACTCAGGTCGTGGTCTTCGGGATCCTGGGATCCTGCCCCCAGGCCCCTCGCTCAGCGCCCGAGCTGATGGAGATTTTCTCTCCCTCAGCCCCTCCCCACACCCACCCCGCCCCACCGCTCGCTCACTCTCAAATAAATACATAAAATCTTTTTTAAAATGTCGTTAAAATTACTGTAAGGCAGACTCTGTAGTATACGATATGCTACGCTGTAAAAGCAGACCTCTCCATTGAATGCACTTGGTAAAAATGTGGTCTCTTCAGTGATAGGATGAAAGGATGCCTGAGAGAGAAATGATTGCTGCTTTAAGGTGAAGAGATTCTGGGTTGTCTTTTATGTAAAGCTGTTTGACTATGAAAAGGGAGAGGCTGGATTGTTGTGAATCTGCCTGATGAAGAAGCGTGATTCATGATGGGACTCATTCACTCAGTAATTCATTCCACAAACACTGAATGCTTGCTTTGTCAGGAGGAAAGAGCCGGAAACAATGCGGAGCTTCTCTGGATAAGCACTAAACGGTCTCTGGGGACCTAAGCAGCTCCGAGGGAGCAAGAGGGATGGGGGAGTGTGATGAGTTCATTTCAAGGCTATTGAATTTGAGTTATGTGTGTTCCTCAAGAGGGGCTGTGTAGTGGATGGTAGGATCTAGGTCTGGGAGCTGAGCAGAAAGGCCGGGGCACCAGCGCTAGCCGTTGGGGAAGCGGGGGAGGTGGGTGGAGCTCACCCAGGGAGAAGGCGGACAGGTAAGGAGAAGACAGGTTACATAAAGCTGGTGAGAGGTCATTCCGCAAATCTCTCAATATCTCTGAGCCAGGGCCAAGGGCACCAGGATAGCGGAAGTGGCATCGGCTGCTGAGTGTGCAAAGGCTCAGAGCCCAGGCAGAAGCCATCCCTCCCAGCACTTGGCTTCCAAGCCTCCTGCGTTCATGGCCTGGGTCTGGTTTTAGTTGTCTAGGAAGGTCTTGGACCAAGGGGGGAGGCTTCGACTGGCTTAAAAATATGTAGGGGCCCCCCAAGTAAGAGGCTGGGGTAGAGGGTTTAGTAGGTTAAAGAGCTGGGGCGCCTGGGTGGCTCAGTCAGTGAAGCATCCGCCTCTTGATTTCATCTCAGGTCATGATCTCAGGGTTTTGAGATCAAGCCCATGTCGGGCTCTGTGCTGAGTGTGGAGTCCACTTGAAATGCTCTCTCCCTCTCCTTCTTCCCCTCGCCCCCTCTCAAATAAATAAATCTTTAAATTAAAATAGAAAAAAACAGATTAATGATCAGCTAGGACTGGAAGGGGACAGCAGGTGGGCCTGGCATTGGGAGCAGGAGTGTTCCCGTGCAAGTTGAGAGATGTGGGGGCCTTGGGAAGGGGAAGTTTCTCAGTGGGGGTTTCCCCCTGGAGAGCAGGTCTCTGATGTGACCCCATGAGGGCCTGTTGGGCAAAACTGATGGAATTGTTGCCCAAAACTTAGAGAAGGGCTGGTGGTGTACCTGCGAGGCTCAGTCGGTTTAGCGTCTGCCTTCAGTTCAGGTCATGATCTCGGGGTCCTGGGATCCAGCCCCGCATCAGGCTCCCTGCATAGCGGGGAGCCTTCTCCCTCTCCCTCTGCCTGCCCCTCTGCCTACTTGTGCTCTCTGTCTCTGTCAAATAAATAAACAAAATCTTTAAAGAGAAATGCTTTCTTAAAAAACAAAACAACTTAGAGAAAAGGGGAGGGGTTATCTGCAGAGCAGCGTGCCACCAACGTGTTGCTGCCCACCTTCCTAGGTCCCCCATGCTTTGTGCTTTGTGCTTCCCAGGGAGCATTGCGATGGACTGGAAGGTGTAGCCTTTGGAGTCCCATTGACCTAGAACCCAGGCCTAGCTGTACCACTGAAGGCTGAGTGATCTTTGGGGAATCACTTCCTCGAGCCTCAATTTCCTCATTTCTAAATCGGGGTTATCATAGTATCTTCTTTGGGCTGTGGTTGTGAGGGTTAGAAAGAATGTACATCTCCTAGTACATAGCATAGCATAGCCTCCATTATTTCTATCCTGGATGCCATATAGAAGCAGGCTAGCCTCAGGGATTGCGGAGTTGGGCTCTCTTTGAGGGATTTATTGCCGGTTAGGACAAGCAGCTGAAATCTAAGACGTCGCTCACCACCCTCTCACATACATTTGGCAAAAGGCGGCCCGGTGAGCAGATAACTGTGGAAACCAGTTCTCCGTTTCCACTGTGCATAACCATTCTTCCCCTTTGCTGGTCATTTCAGCACACAAAAACATTTCACAACCCCTCTTGCTGGTGGTGATATATGGACAATAGATTGAGAAAGCGTTAGAGAGGCAGGGGTTAAAAGACAGTTGTGAAACCCTGGATTAAAAAAAAATGCATCCACTCCTCTGTCCCCCCTCGCTTACCAGTAGCCTGGGGGCTCTTAATGCTCACTCTTGTGCCATGTTTCATAACTGTTCAAAGCGTGTTCACACATTTGATTTCATCGGTGCCTCCCTTGGGCCTGTGAGGTCAGTAGGACAGAGTCGGGAAGGGGCAAAGGGAGCGACAGAGGTAGGATTAGAACCCACATCTTCTGGTCATGGCATATGAGTGAGCTGGGCCAGGTTAAGCCGTGCCTTCTACGAATGAGTTAAAAACAAACAGGAAATGATGCACAGATGTCCAGGAGCTGTTTGGGCGCGGAGACAATGGGAACAAATACCATCTTGCCCTGGAGCGTCTCACAGAGACAGGTGGTTTTGTGTCTTGTGCCCACAGCAAGCTGGAGGCTTGGAGGAGGCAGGAGAGGACTGTGGAGCCAGGGCGGGGGGATATAGTGCCAAAAGGCTCTCCCTGTGCGGGTTGTTTGAAAGGACAGGAGCGACTTGGGTGACCAGGTTGGCCTGGGGTCACTCTGCTCCAGAGCCCGGCTCAGGACTCTTGACACCAACCTCTTGGGCTTGCGATGGGCTCATTGAGTCCCCCGCCCTGTCTTTCTCACAAGGACGTTGGGAGGAACAGGAGTGGAAGGGACAGACCGCTGCAGATCGGGCACGAAAAGTCAGTGCTCAGCATTCACCTTTTGAGACTCGATGTGGCCTCCACAGGAGCGCTACTGAGGGCAAACATTTTTGGCTACACGGACAGGTTTGCTCCTTTAGCTTACTAGCTGCATGGCTGAGCCATTTCTCCGCGCCCCCCCCCCCCCAGCCGACTTCCTTCTTCGTTAAGTAATAAGATCTCCTCTCCCGCATGACAGGTGGTTAGGATGTAATAAGCAGCATTTGTGAAGGAAAGCGTTCGGTAGGCTAAGAAGCACTCTTACGACCTAGGGCACTCACCTCCCGGAGTCCGCCAAACCCAGCTCTCTCTAGGACCCAGAGAGACCCAGCCTCGGTGGGAGTAGAGAAGGTGGTTCTTTTTTCGGGCTGACTGTGCCTCGGAGGAAAATGGAGGAAGATGGGCTTACCGCCTCTGTCTTCCTATCCCCCAGCCGAGGGGGGAGATGGCGGGGGAGCTGGCATAACCTTTTTTGTGGTGAGTCAGCCAAGAAGGAATTTCTAGAGCCCCGATGATGTATAAGTGGTGGTTTGGGTTGGGAGTTTTAAAGCTGCTCCCTCCCGCTTCAGCAGCTTTGAGACACACACAAGCACACGCAACTGGGAAGCGAATGGAAAATGGACAGAAGCCCAGCTTACTAGTATGAACTTGAGGCAATCAGTTTCCTGGGATCCGTTTTCTCTTTCGTGAAGTGGGGACGGTGCTACCTGTTTCGCAGGGTCATTGCCTTCACGGCTGGTGGAAGTGCTGGGCTCGGTGCCTTGCACCTGTCCCTTTCCTCGCCCTTCCTCGAGGACAGACTGGAATCACTGAGCTTAGGGCGAAAGCACTTCCTTCAGGGGCTCTAGTGTGTCCTCATGGCTGCCACTGCTGACCACAACCCCCACCCCCGGCCCCACAGCTCATCCCCCTAGACAGGGAGGCAACAGGAGCTGGTTGGAGAAATCCTATTGCCCAAGGTCACACAGCTTGCACTTTGTAGAAGCCAGGATTCAAACCCACCTCGTCTGGGTTACCCCTTAGGTATCGGAATGTGTGAGGGGGCTTCATGGAGCTGGATCTTCTGGAAGGCCCATCTGTGAATAGCCTCGGACCAAGGGGGTAACCCCAATCTTGCCCATTTTGAGAATGAACTCGGGGTGGAGTTTCAAGGGCAGGAAATAGGCCATCCCTACAGGAAACCTGGCAGTAACTGGAAGAGAGCTAAAAATGAACGTTTGCTTCCCAAATCCTTGGGGGAACTTAATCTGTGCTCTAACAGTTTCGGGAGCTTTATATTGCGAGGGGGAGGGGAGTCCCTTATTAAATGGTGTACGAATAGAGGACTGGTGGTCTTCTGTCCTCTCTCACTAAACATGACCTCCTCCTACTCATCGCCTGAGAGCTCTCCACTCACCACCCCCTAAACAAGAGGGACTTGAGTCTCCTGTTCAAACCTAAGCTAGACTGCAGAGGCTAGAATAGGAAGGCTGAGTCATCTTCCTCTTAAAAGAAAATCTAAGAGGCGCTTGGATGGCTCAGCCGGTTGGGCATCTGCCTTCGGCTCAGGTCATGATCTCGGGGTCCTGGGATCGAGCCCTGCAACGGGGAGTCTGCTTGTCCCTCTCCTGCTGCCCCTCCCCCCTGCTTGTTCTCTCGCTCAAATAAAATCAGAAAACAAAAACCAAAACCTAAGCGTGCCTAAGCCACATGGAACAAAAGCACATTTTCTACACAGATCACGTTTCAATACATGGCTGCCTTTTTAGGATATCAACCCAAGAGCTGAGGACTTGTACCACAGAGAGTAGGTACCCTTCCACGTCCTCTGTGCCATCTTCCTCTCTCCACACAGTTACCGGCGCGGCTGCAAGCCCCTTACTAACCAGCAAAATGAGCGCCGTGGCCCGTCTCCCACTGCAGACTGTGCTGGGTATCGCACGGTATGGGCAAGCAGGGCCAGGATGGTCCTCCGACGGCCCACTTGGGAGCTGGGCTCCAGCCCAAGCTACTCTTCACCCTAAGGGTTATGGCCAATAGTTCCTCGAGAGTCAAGGTCCCCACCCCAGCTACACACACAAGGACACTCGCACGGCACGCTGTTTCTCTCCTTTCTCCTGGCCGAGGCCCTCTAGGTAGAGAGGACCTACATTCGTGTTGTGGTTCATTCATTTATGGCTCGAATTCCTGAAAACAGTGCTGTATGGCAGGGGAAGTCCTGGCTTCCGCACCCGCGCCTTGTAAAGCAGAGTTTTGGGTCGTTGTACAGCTGCTCATTCCTAGGGCAGGAAGGAGGAAGCAAGCACTGGCTTCCCTGGGCAGCTCTGATGCTGGAAAATTCACTACCCACACCAAAGGGAAATGCTCAGGCTCTCCCCATAAGCTCAGGGGGACCCATAGCTGACCCCCTCCCTCTCAAAAAAAAAAAAAAAGCAGCTGATACCCAAATTTCTGCACAGGCTCATGTAACAGAAGGGACTTTTATTATTATTATTATTTTTAAGAGAATCCATACAGCCATTAATTACACAGAGCCACTTCTCAGTACTTTTTTCTTTCCACTTCAGAAACTAGAATACATCATGAGGAGGAGGAAAATGCCAAAACAAGATTGCTGGCTCATCACCTAGGGTACAGATACACACTTAATTGTTTGACACTTTATTTTGCCTTCGTTGTACACAGCTGAAGCAGGAGCCCGGGGAGGGGAAGATGTGACCCCTGGAGTCCCGTCTTGTGGTGGGCTAACCCATGTTCTGTCGGTTGCCATAGCCCCTAGGATGGGTGTCCTTCCAGTCATCCCACTCCCGAGCTCTGTGGAGAGTTTGTTCATCCTCCTCATCCTCCTCCTTTGGTTTCTGATCTTCCTGTTGCTGAGTACTTCTTTTGAGCTCTGCTGCAGTGGAAAAAAACGAGAAAGCAGGGGTGAGAAACTGAGGGCACGTCAGGGGCCTGGGCTCCGCTCTGAACGCAGCAGCATAAAATGAGAACCAGGAAGGCAGCTGCCTGCCTACCCCGGGGCCAGTGGAGTCGCGGAGAATACTTAATTACTTAATACATGACCTGTTAAATAATAGTTAAGAAACGATGCTCTGAGTGATCTTCACAAGAAGGCCAAAACATAAAAGTTGAATCCGCAGAATGAATTCTATTCTGAGAACGATTTCTTGCCAAAAAAGGCTGAACAGCGCCCCTTCCCCCTGCCCCCCACATACACACACAACAAAAAACAGTGGCCCAGCAGAACCCCAGCAAGCCAAAAAGACTCAAGTAAAAAATATTTAATGATTTAATGATTTGTGGCACGTCAGGAAGGAGGGACTGCGGGTGACTTTCCCCCTCCATCCAGTTCCATCACAGCTACACATTTCTGCGCGCGTGTGTCTGTGTGTGTGTGTGAGCCAAACTGTGAATCACGGGGCAGTTGAACCTACTAGAAAAGAGTATCTGTGCTCTTTGACACTTGTTTGGAACAGGGTCTGAAGTCCAAATGACACTTGTGCAGTGTACACCCGAAAGAAATGAAACCAACTGCCACCTCCCTCTTTTGCATTAATTTTGTTTTCCCTTTGTGACGCAAAGGAGCATTTCCTGGCTACCCTGAGTTTGCCCATGAGAAAGAGTGTCATTACCATGATAAAAAATGAAACACATGGGGATCCGATCCCTTCCCACAGCTTATGAGCTTTGCGTTCTTTTTCTTTTTTTTTAAAACAATTTTTATTGTAAAATAAACGATATTGGAAACCACACAAAAATATATAGAATATAATTTTGAAGCTTTTATAAGGAAGCTAGACATTTGTCGTCTCCATCTGGGCCAAGAAACAGAGCTTCTGTACCTATCCTAAAAGCTTCTCTACCTATCCTAAAAGCTTCTCTAGGAGCATCTTCCAAATCAGAACGACCCCCCTTCTCTTCCCAAAAGGTAACCACTATACCAACTTTTATAGTAGTAACTTCCTGCTGAAGTTTATCACAGCTTTATGACCCAAGTGTGCATCCCTAGACGCCAGAGATGTCCGTTTGTACCTTTTTTTTAACTCAAGGATTCTTAGCACAGACTTGTGAAACCATAACCAATGAAAAAGAATTTCCATGATCCCCAAAAGCTCCCTTGTGCCTGCGTACTGTTCATTCCCATTCCTTTTCTCCCCCTAGCCCCTGGCTGCCAGCAGGCTACCTTCTGTCTCTTATACATGTGCCTATTCTGGAGAGCTCCTATTAATGGAATCAAACAATATATGGTCTTTGGGTCTGACCTCTTTCACTGAGCATAATGTTTTTAAGGTTAGTCTTACTCTTTTACAAATATTTTGATATCTTCTTAATCTACAGACTCCAACCCCATCCCTTTCTTTCCTTGCAAGTTGTCTATTAAAGAAACCGGAGCATTTGACCTGCAGAGTTTCCCCAAATCTGGATCTTGCTGACTGCACGGTCGCGCTGCAGTCCAAAGGGGTCTTCTGTATTTCTGCAGCCTGGCAAATGGATACAGAGGCCTGATCTGACTCAGGGTCGGTCCCTTTGGCATGACTCTAGCGGGGGCTGTGTTCCCTCATCAGGTGGCGCGTAGCATCTGTGTCTCATGCGTTGTGATGTCAGCAGCTGCTGATGCTTGACGCCTGGATTCGCTGATTTTCTGGGGGTTTCAAAAAGTCCATACTCCTAATTTTCACATTTCTTTTTTTTTATTAACTAGAATGCTTTTCCAAAGAGCGGCTTCCCCTCATCTACTACCATGTAGTTACCCAAGGGGGAAAAAAAAAAGACAAGGTCAATGCTGATTCTATCACTTTGTTTACCACTTGTCAAGGTCATCAGTGGGTTCCTTAGCCTCTGAAACCGAACACTTTTTGTTTTTAAATATAATTATGACTCATGGGTTTGATGGGTTTTAACCAACTGCTGTGATTGCCAAAAAAATACATTTAAAATAAGCTTTTAAATTTTAGAATAGTTTTAAATTTATAGAAAAATTGAGAAATTAGTATGGCGTGCCTTTCTATCTGGACCTGGTTTTTCCTATTGTTAGCATCTTAGACTACTTTTTCCCTGAGGTTTTACCTAATGCCCTTTTTGGTTCCAGGCTCCCATCCAGAATGGGACACTCTAGTCCTCTGTCTCTTTAATCTCCTCTTGGCTGAGACAATTTCTCAGATATTCCTTGTTTTTGAGGACCTGGGCAGTCTGGGTGAGTACTCATTAAGTATTTTGCAGAATGTCCCTCGATTGAGGGCTGCCTGATGTTTTTCTCAGTTAGACCCGGGGTTATGGGCTTTGGAAGAGAGTATCATAAAGGTTGAAGTGCCCTTCTCATCACATCAAATCAAGGCAACACGCCGTCAACATTGCTTGTCACTGCTGATGTTAACCTAGATCATCCAACTAGGGCAGTGTTTGTAAGGTTCCCAGCTGTGAAGTTAACTCCTCCCCCCTCCTTCCACACTGTTGTCTTTGGAAGCAAGTCACTAAACAGCCCACACTTAAGGGGTGAGGAGTTAATTAGGCTCCACGTCCTTGAGACGGGAATATATACACAAACTATTTAGAATTTTTCTGTAGGGGAGCTTCGTCTCTTCTCCCATTTATTTCTTCGATCATTTCTTTCAGTATAGACCCATGGAGATTTATTTGATTTTTAAAAATTTTTTTTAAAGATTTTAATTAATTGACAGAGAGAGACACAGGGAGAGAGGGAACACAAGCAGGGGGAGTGGGAGAGGGAGAAGGCTCCCCGCAGAGCAGGGAGCCCATTGCGGGGCTTGATCCCAGGATCCCGGGGATCATGACCTGAGCCGAAGGCAGACGCTCAAAGACTGAGCTGCCCAGGCGCCCCTGATTTTTTGTATTGTAATCTGATACTGCTATTTTCCTGCTCAAATTCTTTCAGTTTGGGCCAGCAAGAGTTCTTTCAGCCAGCCTGTGTCCCATTAACAGACTTAGGGTTTTTTTTTTTTTTTTTTAGTGCTTCTCTGTTTTCTAGTACTGGAAGATGCTTTAGGCTCATCTTGTATATCCTCTGCCCCAGCCTAGAAGCAGCCATTTCCTTAAGGGGCCCTGGTTTTTTCTTTTCTTTTCTTTTTTTTTAATTAGAGAATGATACCAGAAACCCAGATGTGGGCTCTGGAAGTGCTCCTTGCTATTGACAATTAACCCTTTTTGAAGTCAAACTGTCTCTGGCCAGTGGAAACATTTTCAAATTGGCATTTTCAGATAAAGCTAAAGGAATTCTTCACCAGGAAACTGGCGTTATGAGAAATTCTGAAGGAAGTTCCTTAGGCTGAAGGGAACAAACTACATACTGCTACTGCTACGACCCTAGTTATATTTGAAAATTTCTTCCCTGTCTTTGTAACAAGATGTTCCCAGCTCATCTTGTCTATTTCCTGCCCCAGACTTAGAATTAGCTATTTCTCTAAGACATCCTGGTTTCTTTTAATGGGAATGGTATTTCAAGACCACAAGGGGGGGGGGGTGGTGTGTGTGTGTGTGTGTGTGTGTGTGTGTGTGTGTGTGTGTGTACACTTTTCAATACAATTTCTCACGAGTTCCTATTCAGCACCACAGGTTTGTTTTATTTCTAACTTACATTTTTTTCATCTGTATTTTTCCACACGAAAAGTCTTACTTTTCAGAGACAGAGAATGATAGAATCAGAGTATCTCCTAACTGCTCACTTATATTATCTCACATTACACACAGTGTTGGAATAACACAAACATTTTCACCAATATAATTACCGAGAACAGTTTTTTTCTTGCATATGCTTTCCCCAATTCTCCAGTTTTAAAAATTGTTGTACTGTATTTACATTACCTGAGCACTGAGCAGATAAAACATTACACACTCTGCTCTCTCCCTTTTAACCCATTTAGTCTTAGTTCTACAAGTGACTAGTGCCTGCCACCAGCCTTTGGAGGATGTCTTTCTCATCGTTTTGGTTGTCTGAAGCTCATTCTCATGGGAACAGTATTTCCTGAGCTCCTCTATGTTGATAAATGTCTGCACCCTTTATACTCAACGGTCAGTTTTACCGGGGATCATGTCCTTGGCTCATATTCCTCCCCTTGAGTATCTTAACTGTATGTTACTCCGTTTTATTCTGGCAGAAAGCACTGGTGTCACAAAAGTTGGAGGGTGATCTAGTTTTCTTTCCTTTATAAATCATCTGCTGTTTTTGCTGAAATGTCTGAGGCATTTTTTTTTCTTCTTTAAAGTCTAGTAATTTTATGACAATGTGTCTTGTGGTTGGTCTCAGGTACATGGTGTGCTTTATCAAAGTAAATATTTTTTTTCCTTTTTTTTAGACTTCAGGAAAGTTTCCTTAACATTTGTTTTTAGCATTTATTCTTTTTCTTTGCTTTGCTTTTGGTTTTCTTCTGTAGATAATCCTATTATCCAAAGTCAGATCTTCTTTACTACCTTTAACACTTGCCACTTTTTCTCGAGTTGTGTTTATCTTTGCTGTTTTTTTATTTAAAACATTTTCCCTTTTGCCTTAGCCAGGCATTTTCTGTAATGTTTACCCACTCTCGTTTTCTTCTGGTTTGGCTTTCACTTCTGAAATGATTCTTCTTTCTCCCAAGTTGTCACCACTTTTCTGTTTTATGAATCCTGCTTTATACTGTTTGTTCCTGTCTTACACAGTTTTCTTAATGCCCGCCAACTAATTTTTAAACGGGATATGTATTTTTAGCAGTAAACATATTAACTTCATCCAATTTTTAAGAACAGTATATATATATTTTTTTTTTTTAAGATTTTTTTTTTTTTTTTTAATTTGAGAGAGAGAGAGCGAGCATGAGAGAAGGTCAGAGGGAGAAGCAGACTCCCCTCGGAGCTGGGAGCCCGATGCGGGACTCGATCCCAGAACTCCAGGATCATGACCTGAGCTGAAGGCAGTTGCTTAACCAACTGAGCCACGTAGGCGCCCAAAAACAGTATATACTTTAGATTTGTTGGTTTCTGAGCATCTCTTTCTGGAATGCTTTTGATTCTCCCTCCCCTCCCTTTATAATAATTTTGTGTGGGATGTGACCTTGATAATTCTGTGTTCCATTTTTTCACAGCCTTATTGAGACATATTTCACATACCATAAAATTCACCCATTTAAAGCGTACAGTTCAGTGGTTTTAGTATATTCGGAGCTGTGCAGCCAGCATCACCATCTGTTGTTCATTCTTACGTGTAATAAGTTCTCCTGAACTTTTAGAAAGCATGGTTCGGGGCGGCTCTTCTAACTTCACAGAGGCTCCCCTTCTGCTGTTTTTATGTCTGTTAAAGAAATACGATGACTCGCTTCACTGGAGTTCTTGGCTCTGGTCCTCTCGCCTGCTTTTACCTGAACCTTCCCTTTCCTCCTTCTTTATGGTCCCTGTTCTACTCAACGTCCATTCCATCCTCAGCAATTTCTCTTCAGTGTGGGACCCTGTTCCTGGAAGCAAGAAAGTTCCTGGGTCCTTTTTAAGAGTTCATTACAGACTGGACTTTCTCTGTCTCTTTTGGACTCTGACCACAGGTCCCTTGCACTTATCCAGTTTTTATTGGAGGGCAAAACCCCTCCCGTTTCCACTGCTGTCCTTACACTAGAGTGCCACACTGTGGTGGGAATGCCTGTTTGCTGTTTTGGAATTCTGCTGTCCGTCAAGTCTCTCAGGTGGGTCTGTCAGCGCTTTCTGCTTTCTCTTACACGATGCCAACCACTTGTTGATCTTGTGGTTATGAGGCACTTGCCCTTATCTGTTTTTATTTTGAAGTTCATGGGGGATATGTTGTCACCTACTTTGTTGAAAATGCTGCCCCTGAGGGGCGCCTGGGCGGCTCAGTGAATTAAGCATCTGCCTTTGGCTCAGGTTCTGATCCTGGAGTCCTGGGATCGAGCCCTACATTGGGCTCCCCGCTCAGCGGGGTGTCTGCTTGTCCCTCTCCCTCTGCCACTCCCCCTGCTTGTGTTTTCTCTCTCAAATAAATAAAATCTTTAAAAAAGGAAGAAAAAAAGGAAATGTTGCCCATGAGTTTCTTTTTGTGTTATTAGTGAAATATACACGTAGACATATACATGAATGTAGCACGGCTCAATGAATTTCCACGTCTGAACACGCCTATGTCATCAGTACTCAGATCAGATGCAAAACACTAACTCCACAGAGGTCCCCCTCAGGTCCAATACCATTCATGATCACCCACGAAGGGTGAACACTATACTGGCCTTTAAACAGCCAATACAAGTTTCGCTTGTTTGCACACTTTATACGAATAGACTCATACAGTCTATATTCTTCTGTGTCTGGCTTTTCTCACTCATAATCACGTCTGCAAAATTCTGCTGTATTTGCCACTGATCGCTCAAGAACTAGAGGGAGTTTAAGCTTATTGCTAAATAGTATTTTATTATGTGAACAAACCCAGATTTCTTTATCCATTCTATTATGTCTAGGCATTTGAGTAGCGTCCAGCTTGGGGTATTACAAATAATGCTGCTGTTCTTGTTTTCTCCCAGCTTCTTCAGCTAGAACCTTAGGTAATTAAACTTTACCCTTTCTCTTTTTTCCTAACACAAGTACTGAAAGTTACACATTTCCCTGTCAGCACAGCTTTAGTTGTATGCCACAAACTTTAATGTATTTTCATTGTCATTCAGTTAAAAAGGTTTTCTCATCGTCTTTGGGATTTCTTTTTTGACCCGTGAATTGTTTAGAAGTATGCTGTTTAATTTACAAATACTTTGAAGACTTCCTAGGTATGTTGTTACTGATTGCTAATTTAATTCCACTGTGGTCAGAGAACATTATTTAGTGTGATTTCAGTCTCTGAAACCTATTGCGCCTTCTTTGATGGCCCAGAATAGCGTCTCTCTTGGCGAATGTGCCATGTGCATTTGAAAAGAGGTGTATTTTGCGGTTGTCGGATATATTGTCCTATACATGTAGAACAGGTTAAGGTGGCTGCTAGTGTTGTCCAGATCATCTATGTCCTTCCCGATCTTCTGTCTAGCAATTCTTTCAATTAGTGAAAGAGAAGTATTACACTCTCCAGCTATGGCTGTGGATTTGTCCGTTTCGCCATTGAAGTCTGTCAGTTTTTAATTCATGTAATTTAAAAAAGCTTATTAGCCATGAACATGTTTCTCACTGCTAGGTCTTCCAGATAAATTGCTCCTTTTATTGGTATGAAATGCCCTTGTTTATATCCAGTAACACCTTCTGTCTTGAAGTCTACTTTATCTGATGTTACTATGGCTACTACAGCTCTCTCATGCTGTCAGTCTGGTATATCCTTTTTCATCTTTTCACTTTCAACCAATCTGTGCCTTTATAATTAAAATGCATCTCTTGTAGACAGCATGCAGCTGAGCCCGAAATCAATCTCTGATTTCTAATTCGGAGGTTTATTCCATTTACATTTAGGATAATTACTGATATGAGTGGAATGGGATCTGCCATTCTGCTATTGGTTTTCTGTTCACCTCATCTGGTTTTTGTTTTTGTTTTTGTTTTTATTTCCTCTCTATTCATTCTTGCTTGCTTTCTTCTCTTTTATTTTCTCTATTGACTTTATAGCTTTGTCTCTTTGCCTTATTTTTTAAAATTGATTTACTTTTTAGAGTAGTTTTAAGTTCACAGTAAAACTGAATGGAAAATACACAGTGTTGCCATATACTCCCTGCCCCCATAGAGGCACAGCTTCCCCCACTGTCAACATACTGTACCAGACTGGTACATTTGTCACAATCGATGGACCCACACTGACGCACCAGTACTGTACAAAGCCCACAGTTTACAACAGGGTTCTTTCTCGGTTGTGAACATTCTATGGGTTTGGAAAAATGTATATAATGACACATATCTGCTATATACATACATACATATATGTGTATATATATACATATATATACAAAATAGTTTCACTGCCCTAAAAATCCTCTGTGCTCCACCTATTTGTCCTTCCTTCTCCTCTAACCCCTGGCAATCGCTGATCTGTTTACTGTCTCTCCAGTTTTGCCATTTCTAGAAAGTCCTACAGTTGGAATCATGTAGCATGTAACCTTCCCAGATCAGCTTCTTTCACTTAGTAATATGTATTTAAGGCTTTTCTGTGTCTTTTTGTGGTTGATAGTTTTTTTTTTTTTTTTTTTTTTAAAGCATTGAATACTATTCTACTGTCTGGACGTACCACTCTTTATTTGTTTAACCTATTGAGGACATCCTGGTTGCTTCCAAGTTTTGGCAATTATGAATAAAGCTGCCATAACCACCTGTGGGCAGGTTTTTGTGTACACCTGTTTTCAGCTCATCTGGGTAAACATCAAGGAGCAGGACTGCTGGATCATACGGTAAGAATATGTTTAGTTTTGTAAGAAACTGTCTTCCAAAGTGGCTGTACCACTTGGCATCGCGATTGGTGGTGAATCAGAGTCCCTGTTGTTCCATATCCATACCAGCATTTGGTGTTGTCGGTGCTTGGGATTTTGGCCATTCTTAGATGGGTGTGGTGGTATCACTGTTGTTTTAATTTGAATTCCCTAATGACATGTGGCGTTGAGCTTCTTTTCATATGCTTCTTTGCCCTCTGTAGATCTTCTTTGGTGAGGTGTCTATTCAGGTCCTCTGCCTATTTTTCAATTGGGGGGGGTGTTTGTTTCCTGATTGTTGAGTTTTAAGAATTCTTTGTATGTTTTGGATAAGAGTCTTTTATCAGATGTGTCTTTGGTAAATATTTTCTGCCAGTCTGTGGCTTGTCTTCTTATCCTCTTGATGCATTATTTCTTAAAAATATTTTATTTATTTATCGGGGGGAAGGGGAATGTGAGCAGGGGGAGGAGCAGAGGGAGAAGGAGCATCCCAAGCAGAGGGCATGAGCCTGACACAGGCCTTGATGTCATGACGTGAGCTGAAATTAAGAGTTGGACGCTCAACCGACTGAGCCACCCAGGTGCCCCTTGATGCATTATTTTTTAAGTGGTTTCTGTAGGTAATACAATATCCCTTCCTAACTTTCCAGTCTACTTAGAGCTAATATTGAACCATGTGGGAGGCAGCCTCAAAGACGGATCCCAACTATCTCAGCCTCCTGGTATTCATGCTTTTATGGAGTCCCCCTCCCGCACTATGTGGCCAACAGAATATGGCTGAAGTCATGGTGCGTCACTTCCAATGTTAGGTTATAAAAGATACGGGGGCTTCTATCCTGATCATTCTCTCTCAGATCATTCACTCTGGGTGAAGGGAAGCTCCTAGCTGTGAGCGACCCCATGGGGGGATCCCACAAGGGGAGGCCTCCTGCCAATAGCCACATGAATGAGCCAATGAGCTAGAAGCCGGTCCTCCGGCCTCAGTCAAGCTCTCAGAAGACTGCTGCCCCAGCTGACAGCTTGACTGCAACCTAAAGAGATCCTAAGCCAGAATCACCCAGAGAAGCTGATCCTGGATTCCTCACCCTCAGAAAATATGTGACAACAAATGTTTATTATTTTAAGTCGCGACATTGTGGAGTAATTTGTTACACAGCAGTATAGATTATGTACCGCTTTACATAAAACAAAGGAATCTCACAAAAAAATGGTTCCATCTAGTCCGTCATTTTTGCTATGGCTGTCATATGTAGTACATCCACATACAGTATAATCCCCAGTGGACGATAATATAATTTTTTCCTGAAGAAGCCGTATGTAGTTCGTTCCCTTCAGCCTAAGGAACTTCCTTCAGAATTTCTCATAACGCCAGTTTCCTGGTGAAGAATTCCTTTAGCTTTATCTGAAAATGTCTTAATTATGCCTTCATGTTTTTGGATATTTTCACTGTGTATAAAAGTCTGGGGTGACAGGTTCTCCCCGCCAAAAAAAACTTACGAGATGTTGTTCCACTGTCTCTGGCTCCCACTGTTTCTAATAGGAAGTCAGAAACAACTCATATCATTGTTCTTCTAAGTGTAATGTGTACTTTATCCCTGGCTGATTTCAAGATTTTCTCTTTTTCTTTGGTTTTCAGCAGTTTGACTATGATGTGGCTATGTGTGGTTTTCTTTGTATTTAACTTGCTTAGGGCTTCATTAGATTTCTGAATTTGTAAATTTGTGTTTCATTGATTTAGGGAACATTTCAGCCATCTTTTCTTCAATTTTTTTCTGGCCCCTTCTCTCTCTCTCCTTTCCTACTGGTATTTCAACTGTACATATGATTGAACTTCTTACCTTATTCTGCAGGTCACGGAGGCTCTGTTTCACTTTTTTCCAATTTTTTTTTGTTTTTCAGACTGTCTAACTGGTACTGACCTATCTTTGAGTTAAATGACACTGTCTTTTGTCACTGCCAATATGCTATTAAGCTCATATAAATAGGTTTTGAAACTTGAGTTATTGTATTTTTCAGTTTCAGAATTTCTTGTGTATAAGTTCCTACTTTCCTGCTGTTTCTTTTCCCTTGTTTCTTTTTTTGAGCATGAAAATAAAATCTTTATTTTCAGTTATTACCCACCAATAAGACAAAGTGAACTAGGAGGCATATTTACATCCATCAGATACAACTGATGGGCACAACTTTTTAAAGTTCAGGCTATCTTGAAAGCTTGCAATATACCAGATATCGCTGGATTCTCTAGTGACAGAGTGCCAGCAATAGCTGACACTAAGTAGAACTTGTGAAGTATTTTTAATAGGAGGTGTTTCCTAATTGTTGCTAAAAATTAAGAGGTTTATAAACACGTTGCATGTCCAGAAATAAGTTAAGATACTTGAAAGTCTACCCACAATGACTTAGGAATGTGTATGTCGTAATCTCAAGAGGGGTCAGTGGTCCACATGGGCTAAAATAGTACTTGCCTCTGGGTAGCAGGTATGTTTGTAAATATAAAATTACATTAGACATTACCTGCTGAGATTTCTTTTCATTCACTATAAGCACATTTTCCCCTCTGCCCTTGATCATGCAAATATGCTGCTTTAAAGTCCTTGTCTGCGAATTTCAACATCTGCTTCACCTAGGGTTGGTCTCCACTGACTGCTTTTCCTCTTGCGTATAAGTCACATTTTCCAGTTTTTCCTTCCCCCATATGCATAATGGTTTAGGATTACATCCCGGATTTTGTGAATGGGCTGTTGTAGAGACTCTGAATTCTGTTTCGTTCCTCTAAAGAGTACTGATTTTTCATTTTAGCAGGCAGTTCACTTGTCTAGAACCCAAAATTCTAAATTCTCTTTCCTCTGCATCGGGCAGCAGCTGAATCCTCCATTCAGTTATTTTAGCGCTATCTAGGACGCTTGGAGTCTGTCCCGGGCAGACATAGCTTAGGTGTCAGCCTGAGATTTAGGTGAGGTGTATATAGAGAATCAGGGCTCCTCCTCTGTGGTCCTCTCCTCTATGGGATATTGTCTCATTTCGCTCATTTCTTAACCAGTAAGACTGTACGTTCCTATCCAAGTTTCACCTACCCCCATATCACCACGACCGTGGACTGCCAATGGGTGAGAAGCTGTAAGAATCAGGAAACCCTTCCAAGTGACCACTCTTCTTTTCTCTGTGCTATAGTGGAAACAGCCCTGGAATTGCGAATTTTCGGACCCGAATTCAAATCCTACCCTGGCCACTTTTTAGCTACGTCGACTTTGTGTAAGTCAGTTCTCAGATACCATTTCCTCATCCTAATATGGGGATAAGAGTGTCGGCCTCACAAGGTTGTTAAGAGGATCAAATGAGATAATACACCAGATTATCAGAGGCTCGGAGGGTAGGTGATATCTTATCTATTAAGCGGCAGGAATAATTGGTTACCCCAGGTCTGTCCATGCTTTTTCTAATATACCATATTGCTTCCATCTTTATAATGGCCGCCCTCTCCACCTTTCCCTTCTGAAGATGGCTCCAAGTCCGTACTATGATCTAATTATCAAGTTGGGCACCAAGAATACAGTTAAGTCAAAGACCCTGCCCTCAAGAAATTCCAACCATGCCTTCTCCTTTCTTCTGTTGACTGCCCTCCAGCCTGTGTCTGCTCTTGGGCATTCTCTAGTTCCTCTGGGTAGTTGTTTTCACTTCTTCAGTTTGTAGTTGTTTTCTGTGGGAGGGATTGGCCTCGGTACAACCTACTCTGCCATTACCAGAAGTGGAACTGCCATCCATGGCACTTTTGCTTTTGCTATCCAGCTGCTAAGTCTGTTTTTAGTGCCAGGACATCAGAAAGGATACCCAAATCATGCAGCCACTGCCCCCATCCTCCCAGAATCACCTGCTATTTATCTTAAAAGATAAAACAAAAAATACTGCCTAGCATCTTTGTCCGGATTACTTCTGCTCCTAAAGGGCAACAATACTTGGTCTGCATTTAACTGCTAGGGAGCAAGGAACCAAGAGTGTAACTACTTCCCTCCTACCCCATCGTACCTGGCGGTGTCTTGGCTATGCCCTGATCTGGTAATGCTCCATGTTTCCGATGCTGCTCGTACCAGTCATTCACCGTCATAGATGCCAGACTTGGATAACCAGCTCCAAATACTCTGCAAGAATCACATTACATTTAGAAAACTAAACAGAAACAGCACTATTCAAAAGCCTCTTCTCTTCAGTGACAAAACCTGTGTCTGTTTCATCCTTGCTCCCCTGCCCAGCTACCTTCTGAGGAGCTGTGTAAACTCCTGTGAGGATATGTAAAAAGAGGCATCCAGGAAGGTACATTAAAGTCAAGGGCTTTCATGAGAAGATAAATAGCTCAGGATCGTCGCCCAGAAAACAATCCCAGGGACCAACATCCCGCAAAGCAGCGATGACAACGTGGAAGGGGTATTTATAGTTCTAAAAGGTACACAGAGGAAGGAGACTTTCCTGTCACCCTGCGGAAAAGCATCTCCAGAGCTCAGAATTAAATCCTAAATAGGCAAATATGTCCTTTTGAGAATTGCAGCAGAAGGCAATAATGGGAAACAAGTGAAGTCTGCAATTCTCCATGAGATCCCTTTCCTTTTTCTGATTTACTTATTTTCCTTTTTTCTGATTTACTTATTTACTTACTTTGGGCCTTTTGTTAAGCTTTCCCTTTGTTTCCCTTTGTTAAGCTTGAGTTTGTGAGGGAAACGTGTGATGAAGAGAGACGTACAGAAAGTATTCGAGCTAACATCCCTCTGATGAAAGGACAGCCACCACAGGCGAGCACGTGGCCTTTCTATAACGCCCATTCTATCCATTACTCATGCACTGCAACGGAACCACAAAAGCAGGGGGCCTACAAAGGCAACCCACTTTTCAGTACTACCTACTTGGCTTGGGCCACATTCCGCGTGAGAACGAAGGGTTTCATTGGAGGCCTGTCCTGACGAGCTGAATGAGAAGTTGATGCCTGGAAAGGAAATTAAGTGATCAGAAGTGCATTTCTGCCATTCTTCCTACCCTGCTACGCAGGCTTTTAAGTCTTCTGGCGCTTGAAAAGCCCTGGAGTCAAACTTTGCCCGCTCCCTATTTCTCGGTCTCTCAGAGACAGCAGTGGAATACTAATGGCGGAGGCCGCTCAGCTCTCCTGAGGAGGCCAGAGGACCCTGCTGAATGAAGAGGAGGAGAAAGCTCTCCCAGAAATCATCTCACCAAAAGTAAAAAAAAAAAAGATTCCCTGGCTTTACAAACTTCCCCTCCAAAGAAGGAGATTCCGAAGGCTTTTCCCGTGGTCCAGCTAAATCCCTCGAGCTGAACCTGAAGTCCCTTTCCTCGGCCTGGCTTTCAGTGCTAAGGCTGAATCATGGACACCCTTCTTCTGAAACCCCCTTCTGATGTAACTGTGCAATTAACTGTCAAGAACCCCTAGGTTTTCAGAAGAGGGCGTTCCTAAGGGCAAATGGGAAAGAATGTATCAGTAGTTTTCATATCGTGGTGTACAGAAATGTTTGAAGGAACCTGGGCTCTCCAGGGGCATACTGAAACAAAGTCTGGTCAGAGAAAAGGCGTTTGCTTGGGTCTAGGTTCATCACTTCCGGAGCCAATCCCAACACCAAATGAGAGAGCATTCAACAACAATGACGACGGACAGGGCAGGGGGAGGACGCAGAAGAGTCCAGCCTCAAAATGCCTGAAAACCATTCACCTAGATATGCTCTGGGGGCCTTATGGCCTTAGAATACTAACTGTTTATGCTTTGATCCTTTACCAGGAGGAGCGAGGTTGAGGTTCCCCAGAGGCCTAAGCTCCTGGGCTAATGAGTACTAGTCAAATTAGGAAGAGGTTTCTCTGAGGACTTCAATCAATGCCTGTGGCGAGCTGATGAATTCGACTCAACCCATGTTGGGATCCTGAACCAAAAAGGAAGTGGCAGCAGGGCCTAATCTTTTGAAGCAGCGGCTCCAAAACAGGGTGATGATTTTCAAAGACAGCCAAAGCCGTGTCACACCGGGTTTTATCGGTATACCCAACACTTTGTGCATGGAGAAGTCCTTCTGTGTCTCGTACTTGGGGGGTCTAAGGGTGTGAGAATGCATCACCGTGTAAGGTTAAATTCAGATTCTTCCCCCCAGCCTAAATATATTCCCAATCGTTCCTTTTATCTTCTTCTTTCTAGTCTTTTCTTTCCCTCCTCCAGTGCCACTTTCCCTCTCTGCTCCCATCCCATTCCTCTTCTCTTTTGGTTATTATAGCCAAGCACAGATTTTAAAGGCCCACCTTCCTATGCATTCCTTCAGCGGTCAGGACTTCCCACAGCCCAAGCCAACTGAGATCACAAAATTACACGTGGCTATTAGTGTGTCACAGGTCAGGAAGCACTGGGGAACACGACTGTAAGCCAGAGAGAAGGCTACCCTAGTCAACCTTCAGCCTTCCTCCACTAACCTTAATAGGGACAGTGATTTTATGGAGACTTCAAACTTAGAAGGATTTTAATTCAATCACTCGCCTATAGAACATTCCAATCTCTTGACAGCAGCTTTTTGAGCTGTATAGGCGGTGAGCAGGCTTACCTCTGTGGCGGAGTCTTTTTCTCTCAGGATCTTCATCTCCTGGTCAATGCTCTCAATCTCTTCTAAGCTGATACCAATCCACCTTCGAAGGTGAAGCAGGTAATATTCACGAACACGCTCGTCATCTGCTTGACCACTTTCCACAGCAGATTTCAGTGCAGACAACTTATTCTCCACCTCCTTCTTCTGCCTGTATCTGTTCCACAGAAAAGCACGGCCCGTGAACTTCAAAATAAAGACATAGTCCTTCAAAGAAGGCCACAATAAGAGTTTCCCTTTGCCAAGTGACCAAGCAGTAAGTACGCTGGTTTCCGCTTGGGCAAAAATATAGATTCGACACCCCAGAACTCGCTACCAAGGCTTCAAGTCCTCAAGATTGCCAGGGCAAGGAAGGATCAGCAGGGCCTGCCAAACACCTGCCAAAGCCAGAAAAATACAGAAGCAACCTGATTTGAGCAACTCCCCCCACCCCAACATCTTTAGAGATGGGAGTCCCTCAGTAATTTCATTACGTCAACCCTTACTAAGTTGGATACTTAGTATCAACGTCCATTGGGGGAACTGCCACTTCAAAGAGTCACAGAATCTGGGGGGTTGTTTACCTGCCACTCACGCAAGAATTCCTTGGGAAATAGCCTAAAAAAAGTGGTCATCTCTTCATCTCTTCTGGGCAAAACAACCTTAGCTCTTCTGCCGCATCCTTTTACTAAGGGAATCATATTGTTCCAACCAAGAAAATAGTCTCTTGTATTGTATTTTTCTCAAGGACAAGGTGCTATACTAAATGCTTTTACTTATACGATCACATCTTTTTTAAGTAAGCTTTATACCCAACATGGGGCTTGAACCCAGGACCCTGAGATCAAGAGTCACATGCTTTACTACTGACCAAGCCAGCCAGGTGCCTCCTGCCTCGTCCTAATATAATTGAAAGACTCACAACCATCGTGCCTTGCCTTTTCCAGGATGTGTTCATTCATTTGAAAAGTATTTACTGAGTACCTACTGTGTGACCGGCACTGTGCTCAGTGCCGGACACACAGCAGTGTAGACAAGGAAGTCCTTGTTCTCCTCGAGCTCTCGTTCTAGGGGAAGCCGACAAAAAGGGATGATGGGTCAGGTGGTGCTAAGTGCCCCGAAGAAGCAAAAGGCGAGGTAGAGCGGACAGAATGATGGCACAAAAGGAGAAGTGCTATTACATACAAGGCGATCAGGAGGAGGCGACGTTGGAGCAAAGACTTCAATCAGGAAGCAAGCCATGCCAATATGTGAAAGAGGCTTCTCGGGGCGGGGGGGAAATGTGATGGTCCTGGAGTGGGAGAGAGCTTGGCTTGCGGTATCTGAGAACTAGAAAGTAGGCCAGTGTGGCTGGCATGGAGCGAAGAATGACAGCAAATGAGGGAAGAAGGATAGCCAGGGCTACAATTTCTAGAACCCTGTAGGCTGTAAGACCTTAAATATCAAATACCATGATATTTTGAGACAGGAAAGCCACTGGAGGCTTTTGAATAGAATACATGACACAAATAGAGTGACACGAAAACTTTTTTTATATGGGCCGTTCTGGCTGTGGTGTGGAATGCGGCCTGTGGGGAAAGGGAGGCAAGGAGGAAAGCAGAGAAATCAACTAAGAGGATGTTGCTAACATCTAGATGAGAGATAGTCACTTGAAATAGGGAGGTGGTGGGCTGTGGATGTATTTAAAATGTAAAACAGATGTACTGGATGTTAAGGGCTTCAGAGAGAATGAGAGAGAGAGAGAGAGAGAGAGAAGTCAAGGAAAAGTTCCACGATTTCCAAGAGAAGTCTTTCGAAATACCTATGACTGGAATGCCACTCTGGATCTCCAGAATCAGACGCCCCTCTGCAGGTGTTTACCTCAATCTGGAGTTCTTAACCTGAGGTCCATGGATAGAGTCTGGGGGGACGGGGGCCCTGAATTCCCTGAAATTTTATGGAGAAGTCTACTCTTTTTTTTTTTTTGGCCTGGGAGAGGTCTATAGTTTTTTTTTTTTAAAGATTTTATTATTTGACATAGAGAGAGAGATCACAAGTAGGCAGAGAGAGAGAGGAAAAAGCAGGCTCTCCGCTGAGCAGAGAGCCCGGATGTGGGGCTCGATCCCAGGACCCTGAGATCATGACCTGAGCTGAAGGCAGAGGCTTTAACCCACTGAGCTATCCAGGCGTCCCAAGAGGTCTATAGTTTTTATCAGATTATCAACAAGGTCCATGACCCACGAAAAGTCAAGAACCACCACTCTAGAGACGTTCTTTATTATACAAACGTCTTAGACTCTTCTGATCCTTTTACCCAACAAGTGGAACAGTTTATGTGATGTTACAAATAACTGTCCCAGCACCATCATCAGCAGCCTCTGAGCGAAACACCACAAAGGGAAACTCCTAGTTCACGAATGCTATTACAGATATCACTTGAGAACATTTAGTTCTGGTCCCACTCCTATCCCTACCTTCTTTCTTGGATGTAGCTACAGCAGGAAAAAAAAAAAAAAAAAAAAAAAAACTACCAGGGCCTTAGAATGTATATAATCCACGGTAATTTCTGGGTCAGTCTACCGGTCCTTTTGGATAAGGTTCTTGCGCTTCCTTTGCCATTCTCTGCGCGCTCATGGTCTAACCGCGCCCACAGGCTGCTTCTTCATGTCCTCGCTCCTGTGACTTTGCTCCAGTCATCTTTGAAACTTTAGCTCCTCCACTCCTGCTTTTTATAGGCCGGTGTTTTTTTTTTTTAAACCTTTTGGTCTTAGCCAAAGAACCCTTTCTTCTTATGAGAGCTTATCTGGAACTCCAGTAAGTAATAAACAGATAAAAATCCACCTTAGTTAAATCAGAGGGGGGCTCCCAACATCGCCGCTACCTCGGCACTGGGGTGGATTCTTTTGAGCTCCAAGGAACAGACTGAAACTGCCCTAGGCCTTTCATCACTGTTCTAGATTTCCCACGGCGAGCCATTACATGGAAACGCTCCCTACCACCTTAGAATCCCCAATGCCTGTCACCCGTCTGACTCTGGACAACTGTCCCCATTCCCATTTCCTGTTCTCAAGCTGCTGCAGAGAGCTAACAAAGGACAAATTTGTGTCAAATGAGTCAACGACAGATTCAAATGATCAAACTTCGGCCGAGCAGTCACTCGTGCTCAGCTGTCCTTCTGTTTATCTTTTATGGATTCCACACCCCCATCACACTCACCAGATGACCAACCGATACAGAATTCGGTGTCCCTCTTTCCCTTATAATCTCTGTAGTTTCACCTTTCCTCGTCTTTAAGGAGCTAACGCTGTCTTCACCAGGGCAAGGTCTTTACCATTCCGCTTTTGCTATCAATCCTGTCCCTACCCACATCTCCCCAGGCCTCACTCTGTCAATCATCTTGTCATCAGCAGGTACAACTTTTCACTCTACTGGTGCCTTTCCCCTGTCCTAGAGAACACCTTCCCTCAATCCCAGTTCTATCCTTTCGAAGGACCACGTTCCTCTTTTCCGTGCTATAGTGAAGTTCCCAGAGAACTGGGAATTTGAAGACCTGAGTTTAAATCCTAGCCCGGACACTTAGGAGGCGTGTTAACTTTGGACAAGTAAATTCTCGTAGCCCACTTCCTTAGCTCTAAAATGGAGATGAGAAGATCCGCCTCCTGGGGTTAAGAGGATCAAATGGAACAATACACATGAAAGGCCTTCATAAGTGGTGACAGGATACAGATACTGTCAGGGGATGGGAAAAAGGAGGCCAGGAGGGGCTAGGTGATGCCCCATCTGTCAAGTGGAGGAAACTGGTTGGCCGCTCCAGGTGCGTCTGACTCCAAAGTCCAGGCTTTACGTGCAACACCACCTTGCTTCCATTTTCCCGATGAACACTCTATCTGGTCCTCCCCAGCTGCTTCCTACTATGATCCACTGACCGGGTTGGGTCCCCAAGTACAGTGATACGTTAGGATACTAAAGATGCAATGAGTCCACTCATCTGACCTTTAGGAGTTTCCAGTCGAGAATGACAGAGAGTTAGACTGTGATGAGCAACACCAACTAAGTGCTACAGTATCTGGGAGGGGGGGGCCTGACAGGGAGAAGTTTCGAAGAGTACGAGACATTTGCTCTCTCTCTTCCCCAGGCTTCTGTAAGCCCCCTGCTGAGGCGCTGACCTCCGACTGCTCTTTCCTGCCTCTTTCTCCTCCCTTAACTTGCCCCCCAGTTTTTATCCTTGGCTTTTTTTCTCTCTACGTGTTTTCCCTCGGTAATCCATACCCCCCAAAGCTCCTGAAGTTTGAGCACCAGCTACCAGTCCCCGAAGTTTTAGTTACACGTTTAGTTACACGTCCATCTGCCTACAGACATGTACCAGGCTCCTGGCTCACCCAGCTTCTACTCCTCTGTTTCTGGCACGAGAACGGAGGTGCGGCTAATCAACCGGACTCACACTCTCAGAGATGGGAATCAGAGTAGAGAGGGTATGTGAAGAAACGGGTTTCGAGAGAGGATATACCACTCAGGTGTTTTGTGCAGGACGGCCTCAGTGCGTAAAGTCGTGGCGTGGGGGAGGAGGGAGGACTTAACCAAAAATAAGGATCTCAATAATGCGGTTTCTAATCCTATCAATGCTTCTTGCACAAGTAATACCTCTGACAGCTGTCACTTCACTTTTATCTCTTTTCCCAGCTGAAGGGCTATTATCACATGGTAATTTGTCTTTCTGCCGCTCTCTTCCCTTTCGGGATTCTGTACACATCACTTCCTTCTGCAGACCTCTGACCAGAGTACTCTCAGTTTCTGCCAAACCAGACTCCTCTGGATGCCCTGCACATACCTCAGATTACTCTGCCGGGGACGTCTGCTCTTGTTATTCCTCCTGCTTGCCAATAATAGTGTTTCTTGAGCACCTCCTATGTGCTGGGCCCTGTGCTAGGCATACGGCAGCGAACGAGAGAGAGAGACCACTCCCGCCCTCAAGGAGTATACATTCCAGTAGAGGAGACAGACAAAGCCCAGGAAGACAGAAAAATGAAGGGCATTTGATGCAAAGAGAACATGTACAAAGACTGTAGGAGGAAGGAGCTGGGTCTGTGCAAAGGACCGAAAGAAGGCGATTGCGGCTAGAATCTAATGAACAAGGCAAGACAGAAGAGCAGCAGGTGCCAGACTGGGCAGGGCCTTGGAGTTAGTGGGCTGGCTCTTCCAGGTGAAGTGTTAGTGGCCTACACTGAGGTATGACCGTGGAGATCCCGAGAACCAGGACCTAAGATTCATTCTGTAGCTAGAACCGGCAGGCTTTGCCCGTGGACCGGAGAGTCGGAAGGGAGGAACTGAGGCTAACTCCTAGCTGCTGGCTTAAACATCTGGGTGAATGGCGGTGCCACTCACTGAGATGGTGAAGCCTTGGGTGAGGGGGCGCACTGGGGGTTAAAAAGCCAAGGGTTCAGTTGAGGCCACGTTAAGTTTGAGATGTCTGTGAAACGTCCATGTAAGGTGTTGCAAGTATGAGGCTGAGGGTCAGGAAAGGTCTGGGCTAGTGATGTACATGTGGGAGCCATTAGCATAAAGATAACACTATTATCCTGTCCGGAAGACATTTTTAAAAAACTGTTCAAAGACCAAGCTTTCTAGCCAAAGAAATGCAAATAAAAACAATGAGATACCTTTTTGGATTTTCTAAGTGTTAACAATTGGATTTTCTAAGTGTTAACATCTAAGACCAGTGCAGCGGGATATATTCTAAAACTCTTTTATTGTGGAAAGCAATGTTGCTACCATCAAGAGTCTTAAAATACTCAAACCCTTTGATCTAGTCACTGGTCCTTCTAGAAATCTATCCTAAGGAAACAGTGACAGATGCAGTTAAAGATGTCTGTTCATAAGGCTACTTAGAAGAGCAAAAACAAACAAAAACAAATCTAAAAACCCCCAACCTATACATAGTCTAAGTATTTGACAATAAAAGATTAATTTGAATGATAATGGTACAACTATGGGATGGAATATCAGGCAACCATTAAATATCATGGTTTCAAAAGATACGGAGAAATGTTCACAATGTTAGGTTTGAAAAGGATAAAAAACTATATATACAGTATTATTCCAAATTTATTACCTAAAATAACCACATATTTGGAAGAAAATACATCAGGAAGTTAAGAAAGATCATCTCTGAGTGCTGGGATTGAGGGCTTTTTAATTCAAAAATACTGGTTTTCAAACTCTCTACAATGAGTATTATTACTTTTACATTCAGGAAAATCTGTAATATCTGCTTTTAAGCACTATTCAAGGCTCATCTCAAACGCATTATATGCTGAAACCTCGTCCTCATCCTTCCAACCAGATGTGCTCACTCCCTGGTCTTTCTCTACAACCTTGTATCTCCACGGCATTTACAGTCCTGTTTCTGGGTGTACCCTAATTATCTGGATACCAAACTCACTGTTTACACCACCTGTTACATGCCAACGGGCCGCCCCCATCTTCTGACAAAAGACGGGATGCTGAATTCCACTTCCTATCAGTCTATCCTGTTTCCTCAAAAATTACTCACTGTCGCAAACCCTGAGCCATACTTCATTATTCCTTTATAGGCCATATGACCTGAAATTCCATTATTATTTCCTAGCGTATTGTCTTGTCTCCTCCACCAAAATAAAAGCTTCACGAGGGCATGGGTTTCACCTGGTTCTCCATGACTTAGAACAGCTCCTGGCCCACTAGAAAAGCTCAATACGTTATCTGCCAAATGAATGGTTCAATTATCTTTAGCCCAGACCTCTCTGAGCTACGCACTACCAGATACCTCTACTTGGATGACTCCTAGACACCTTAAATGCAACATGGCTCAGTACTGAATTCCTATGCTCTCCCATCCCGATGTGTTCTTCCTCCTCTATTCCCCAACTTAATGGGTTCCACAAGCCATGCGCCTATGACAGAAACATGGACCTCTTCCTTGTTGCCTCCATCTACCCCACCTCCTGGAACTGAATGATCGCCAGGTTTTCTGCAGCTTCAATCCTTCTAAATAAATATATTCCCCCTCATCTCTCCTGCCATTGCCATAGTGAGGCTTTGTCACTTATGACCTAACTCCGTCCCACTACTTCCTAACCGCTGCCCGTGTGTACTGGTCGAAATGCAAAGATGACCACTCAACTCTTTAAAAACCCCCAAAACCAAAAGCCTCCAGTGGATCCCACTCACCAACCAAAGTTTAGGTCCTTTAGAATGGCCTGCTAGTAAGTGACACTCACAGAATATTAACTACGTGCCAGATACTGTGCTGTTTTCTGCACTCTATCTTAGTTACATTTCTTAATCCTACAAGACAGGTACCCTTGTGACTTGGGCGTGATTTCACCTGTGAGGAATCCTGAGGTTTAGACGGGTTGATAAGTTGCCCAAAGTCCAGTGGCTTGTAAGTAAAGCCGGGTCTCAGACCCAGGCCTCTGACTCCACAACCTGTATTTCTCTTTTAATCTTCCACACTACTTTTGGAAGAAAGACTTATTACTATCCAATTTTACAGCTCGGGAAATGAAGGCACCAAGAGTTGAAGAACCTTACCCAAAGTGAGAGTGGTCAAATGGTGGAATTGGGATTCAGATCCTTCCTCAAGTTCTTAGCAGAAGGGCTGTTCCTTTATCTTCCTGGCATTCCAAGCTCTCTTTGGTCTGGACCCCACAACATTCTTCGGCACCCTTCCTTCCCCTTCTCCACCATCCCCCCTTCATGTTCTAGCATCACCTGATCGCTTACAGTTGTTCCCCACCCACACATCCCCACCCCAGCACTGTGCTCTTTAACACCCCTGTGGCTTTACTAACCTCTGCTGGCTAACGCCCTCCTTTCCTCTTCCTCTAGATAATATTCCTACCCATCCTTAAACAACTCATCACAGGAGTCACCTCTGCCAGGGAGGCTTCTCCTCTCTGCTGCTCCCTCTTTGGTTAGGTTTCCCTCCTGTCTGCTCTCACAGTACCTGTGCATTTCCCTATCACATCATTTTATACTGCTACTTTGCTTCGATACCTCTCCAGACTATATACTCCTGCAAGGTGGAGACCTCCACCCATACTCATACGAGCACCCACACTCACTTTGTATCTCCCGTGCCTAGAGTAGCTCCCAGACACTGTGAGCACTCGTTAAATGTTTTTTTTAAGACTGAGTAAGCAACCTGTTCAAGGTCACACGATGAAGCTGTGCTAAGGACTAAGATTAGTTCAGGGTGTTACACACCTGATCCATTACTCTGAACAGAACTTCTCACTCAGTGGATCATCAATAGATTATAGCTACAAGCCCTTCAGCGATGTCTATCCCACTGGTGGTAGGGGGCTGATGGTTAGGTATGACCGTCTCACCAAAAGCAGAAGCTTCTTGAAAAACTCAGGAGAGCTGACTCTCACCAGGGCCTAACGCTCAACAGAAACCAAAAGAGAGACAGACGCCACTGTTCCCCTCCCTGCCCCCCAAAACATGCACCCCCCCCCAACAGCACGGTCCATGGGCAATCCTCAAATTATAGCTATTGACTCACCTCTCTATTTTAGCCTGTCTCTGCGATGCCATAGCAGCGAGGCTAGGATAGGCCACGGTGGAACTAGCAGTGTTATCATCAGTTGAGTTGTTCTTGGTTTTGGGCAGCTCAAACTCTGCCACATGATAGTACTGGCACTGAATTAAGTAGTTTAAAAAGTGTTCTCGAGCCCACTGCAAATGATCTAGACGCTTGCTGGGGTTGACTTGTTTCATGGTGAGCGCTCCTTGAAATGCTGGCACCATCAGGTACTTCAGGTCGGTGGAAGCGACCTCTTCCAAATCTTCATTTCGGCTGGAAAGAGCAAAGAGGAGGCTGTGAAGCCTGGACGGCCATTCACACTGTGGCCCTTGCTTCCCGGGGGAGGGGAGGGCTGCGGTGGGTGTGTGGAGGGAGAAGGCGGGGGGAGTGAAAGTGGCTGACCGCTCACACCCAACGCCTGTGCAAACAGCCAACCCTAGGGAACAGAGTCGTGGGATAACAACTATCTCGGAGACAGGTGGAGAATGTAAACAGTGTACATCACATCGCGGTGGGAGGTAGGAATAAAAGGTTCCCAGGCCTTTCTAAAGGGTCTCCTCCACCCCGGCTCCATGGCTCCACCCTTGGTAACCATTATTACCTCCATTCGCAACCGTTACTACCCTGTCCCCCATACCTGAACAAGTCGAGCTGCGATAACATTTCGGAAGCCTTCTTAAGGAGGTCTAGTCCCTTGAACACCTTTTCCTGGATCACTCGGGAACCGGTGGGTTCAGTCGCTACTTCCACTTCGTCTAGAAGCTGCTTGCTGGTTTCGAACAGTTCGGGAAGCCGCGGCAGCAGCAGCTCGTCTTCGGCTGTTGCCATCTTGGGGGAGGGAGGAACGCAGAAGACCTCACTTCCGGGGTCAAAGGCAAACTTGGCAAAGCAGAACTCGGCGAGCAGGCACGAAACCGGAAGGAGCGCCGCACTGGTCCACTCCCTCCATTGTTACCAAAGCGTCAAAGGACTTCCGGAAGCCGCTGGTCGCCGACCCTGGCAACCGTTTCCATAGACTCATCTTTGCGGGCTGCTGCCTACCGCAAGTTGCAAGCATCTGCTAAAAGCAAGCAAGCAAGCAAGCAAGCACAGCCTTACGTGCTGTTTTATGAGTCGCCCCTCGTCGCCGACACCGGCCTGGGAACTTCCGCGGGCTCTGATCTTGCCCTCCCGCGGGACGAAGTTGAATTCAGAGCGGGCGCGGGCGCGCTGCGGGAGGGGGCCGGGAGCCCGCCTTACCTCGCGAGGCGCTCGGTCGGTGGAGGGGCGGGGGCAGCCAGCTGTCCCAACCCCCAGGCCGCGCCCCGGGTTCGGTCGGATGAGCGCGCGAGTGCGAAGTGCCAGTGGCGCCCCCCTCCGGCTTCCGTCCGTCCAGCCCCTAGAGCCCCGGGCTCCTCCCAGCCAATCCCCGCCCGCCCTCTTCCCCTTCACAC
>CM052901.1:56528488-56603504 GCA_028534135.1 Potos flavus
GCCCCCTCCCCTGCCAAGCCACGGAAAACTTTCACTTTTCGGGGCTCTCTGGCAGAGCACCTACTACAGTGTATCACAGCTAGGGATATACCAAGCTATCTCCCTTACCTGAATGGGTCTGATTAATATTTACACCCCTCCAGCTCACCCAGTGCCTGGGTCTTATCTAGTGCTCAGTGTCCTAAGAATGGAGAAATAAGTGATCTGTTGGGAAGCAGCCCAGACGTACAGGACTGCGCTGGTCAGTAGCGTAGCCTCTAGCCACATGGGACTACTGAGCCCCTGAATGTGGCCATTTTGAGGTGAGATGGGCTGTCAACGTAAAATACAGACCCAATTTCGAACACGGGACAGAAAAAGAATATAAACTATCTCAACTTTTACACCGACGTGTTAAAGTGCTAATATTTTGCATATTTGGGGTAAAGATATTATTTTTTTCCTTAAAGATTTTATTTATTTATTTGATAGAGAGATCACAAGTAGGCAGAGAGGCAGGCAGAGAGAGAGGGGGAAGCAGGCTCCCTGCTGAGCAGAGAGCCCGATGCGGGGCTCGATCCCAGGACCCTGAGATCATGACCTGAGCCGAAGGCAGAGGCTTAACCCACTGAGCCACCCAGGCGCCCCCGGGTAAAGATGTTATTAAGATTAATTTCACTTGTGTCTTTTCACTTTGTTTAACGTGAGCACGAGAAAACTTAAAATTACATATCGGGTTCACATTACATTTCTGCCGGACAGCGCTGATGTAAAAATATAATTCAAAGGCTTCGACAGAAGGGGTGCCATTGCTTTGAACGAATCAACAGAAATATACACTGATTAACTTGGGACACACCCCAAGTTGTCCTAGGGGAGTTATGTAGAGCAGAACGCACAGTGCCTAACCTGGAAAATCAGCTTTTAAACTAAATATATTTTAAACTAACTATAGTTGAGAGGAAAAAAATTCACGTAAAAACAACTAGAGGGCAATATAGGACAGTATAGAACCAAGGGATCTATTGTCTTGCACAGGCTGTCGGAAAACTAAGCAATAAGTCATTCCATGCCAAGAGTACTTCAGAAAGCTTCTTAGACATGATATGCAGTCAGAATTTCAAAGCTGGAAGGGGACCTCAAAAAGCAGAGGAAAAAACTGAGACCAGAAAAAAAGCTCAAGTGACTTGCTCAACCAGTTGTGACAAAGCCAGTGGCTTCTAAGTTCAGTTGTTTTTAACCCACTGATCTTAGACGGAGTAGGATTTAAAAAGATGGAGAGGATCTTCTAAGTGGGACCCAGTGAAGCCCCAAGCTAAAACAGTTCTTTGGCGGAGGGAGAGGAGAGTAGGGCATAAGTGTAGGTTGGAAAAGCTTCCCAGGTGATTGTAATAAACCTCGCCTGGCAAGCCCCCAGCTTGAGAAGCTGAGGAAGAAAGGTGGCTCTGGCGAATTACCTATTTGATTTGTCTGGCACCTCTAATTACTCTAGTAAACTGAACTTTCAAGGTAAGCCTCGGCCAGGAATACAAAGAAGTACTTGTGGGGGAGACTTGGAAACTCAGTAATTGTGAGACCAGGGGTGCCTGGGTGGCTCAGTGGGTTAAGTGTCTGCCTTAGGCTCGGATCCTGATCCTTGAGTCTCAGGATCGAGCCCCACGTCTGGCACCCTGCTCAGCGGGGAGTCTGCTTCTCCCTCTCCCTCGGCCCCTCCCTCGCCCTGCTCCTTCTCTCTCTCTCTCTCAATCATTCTCTCTCTCAGTCTCTCAAATAAAGAAAATGTTTTAAAAAAATTGTGAGACTAAAGATAATCTGTTTCTGTACATTTGCTGTTGCCTAAGAGAAAAAAGATACATAGGGAGAATTTGAATTTGCTCCTAAACTTTGTATGCCCTTTCCCTATGGCTTTCAAAATGACAGTCTTTATGGGAGTTGCCAACTGCCTTCAAAGTACATATTCCAATTGTCATGTTAAGTGTTGCATCACGTCCTATTTTGAGATGATAGCAGCTTAAAAAGTGGTTAGGAAAAAAAGTAATAATGAGTTGCTTACCGTGTTTCTGTGCATAAACACTTTATCACATTAAAAAATCCTAGTTTAAGGGAGCCAGAAAGAGGGCCCTTGAAAGTCATGTAAACATAATGGTATGTAAACTTTTTGTAACAGCAGAACTTGTTTTCCAAACCAGATTTGAGACAGGCCCATAATTCTTTTTATTATTATTATTATTATTATTATTATTATTAAAGATTTTATTTATTTATCCGACACAGAGAGACACAGCGAGAGAGGGAACATAAGCAGGGGGAGTGGGAGAGGGAGAAGCAGGCTTCCCACCGATCGGGGAGCCTGATGCAGGGCTTGATCCCAGGACCCTGGGATCATGACCTGAGCCAAAGGCAGATGATTAATGACTGAGTCACCCAGGCGCCCCAGTCCCATAATTTCTAAAACAGCTGCTGTGTTTTGAAGTGGATGCGCAGAGGTCTTCCAACTCAGCCTCTGGCCCACCTTTCCCCCAACCTGCTCAGTGGCACCAAGGTACCTCTGAGGGACTTGAGCGGCTCTAAATAACACAGTAGAAAGAACACCAACCTAGCACGGCCCCCTCAGCAGATAAAGAAACAGAGACAGTGAGAAGTTAGGTAACTTGCCCAAGGTCACACAGCTAAGACGCTTAACTAAGCAACAGTATATAGGGTGAGTTGGGACTTGGAGAAATTGGAGTCCAGGAGAATTGTAGAAAGCATTTTAAGTAATCTATCCATGACTGGAGAAACGAGACGACTTTACAAGCATTCTCTGATGTGACTCCCTGATAGACATGATGGATGTTCATTTGTCATGTTTGGATCTTAACACAGATTTGTTATCTTGGAAAACCAATTGTGTGATTCATGAGAGAAACGTTAAAGAGAGCTTTTCCTGCCTGTCTGAATTGATGTGCTTGGCAGCTTAGACCTTCTTTAGTCTGCTTCAGCGGATCAGTCGCTGTTTTGTCCGGAGCGAGTAATACTCTACAGATACTTGTACCGGAAATGCCAGCGACGGCACGAAATGAGATCAACTTGTGTAGAGGGTAAAGCCACGTTGGTGTAACTTGCCAAAAATTATTTTTGGAATCATTACTTTATCCTTAGCGTTCAAACTATCTTCACCACATATTTTTTAAAATTTATTTTATTTTATTATTTTTTAAAAGATTTTATTTATTTATTTGACAGAGAGAAACACAGTGAGAGAGGGAACACAGGCAGAGAGAGTGGGAGAGGGAGAAGCAGGCTTTCCCCCGAGCAGGGAGCCCCACGTGGGGCTCGACCCCAGGACCCGGGGATCAGGACCTGAGCTGAGAAGGCAGACTCTTAACAACTGAGCCACCCAGACGCCCCACATATATTTTTTTTATGTAATCTCTATGCCCAACATCGGGCTCGAACTCACGACCTCTACTGACTGAGCCAGCCAGGCGCCCCTTCACCAGGTATTTTTGAGATCTGAATTTGTCTCACTAGTGGCAAGAAGTTTATTAAGCCGTGAAAGGAAAAACTCCAAAACAATGAAGATTGCATTAAGTGAAAGATCTCAATTCCTACTTCCAGATCCAAATGCTAGGAATGTGGTCCAGCACGTAAAAATTCTCTGGAGACTGGGATTTGATTCCCACCTCTGCTACTGAGTAGCTGTGCGACCTTGCAGAAGGCCCTTCCTTCCCTCTTCCCGCATTCCCTGTGTGCTACTGTGAATTCAAAGGACAAGAAACAGGGTTTGAGCCCTTAAGGGGTCCTAGTTCAAAGGAAGAGACCTGTAGACAGATAACTAAATCATGATTCGGTAAGAATGGAGGGAATAACTTTGGCCCTAAGGGGGACATTCCTTTTGTTGAGGGAGCAAAAGGCAAGCTGAGGGCAAAGCACAAGTTGACATCCCACAACCCTCCCCCTGCCCTAAAACTAAGGGAAAGGAAAAACAAATGGTTAACTGATAAAGATCACAGGATATCCCGCAGGATATGAGTCTCCATCAATTTGGTGTCTTAGTGATAGACAAGGAAAAAGCATTCTTACCAATAGCCGTACTTTCAGAGACCCATAACTTAATTTGCTGGAGCCCTGACATCACCCTCCCCTCCTTGAGTGATGTGGGAAACAAAGGCAGAGGGGAATGTAAACAAAATTACATTGCTTTATGACCTGCAGCCCGTTGACAAATACTTGAGAGAGAAGGTCTTTTGGAAACCTCCCTTTTTCCTTACCTCCTCCAACTCTCAAGTATATAATTGGGTCGCCCCTCACACTTGTAATGGAGCTTTCTGCCCAGGGGTCCTGTCCCTGCGCTTTAATAAAATCACCTTTTTGCACCAAAGATGGCTCAAGAATTTTGTCTTGGCCATCCGCTCTGGACCTCAACGTTACTCAAAACCACATCACGTTCAAGGTCAGACTCTACCTGACTTACAAGATGCTTTCTGATCTGATGCTGACATCCTTTCCGGTCTCTTCCTCCATGGACCCGAAGTTGGCCTTCGCGCATGGATGTGGGCTGTGCCTTCCGCCTGGAACGTCCCTCTCTCCCTTGTCTGCCTGGCAAATTTCTATTCATTACTCATGAACTTAGCTCAAGGATCAGTTCTTTCAGGAAGCATTTCCTGATCTTTTGCCTGTAGGTGAGTCACCCTCCTCTTAGCTCTTATGGCACTTTGTTCATCCCCCTATGATAGACAGTACAGGGCGATGGTTTTCTCTACCCACAGCTCTCACTAGACTGAGAGCTCCTTGAGCCCTGGAGAGAGTGTCTTACTCGTCTTTGTTTACCTCACTATAGCACTTGACACCTGTTTTGGGGGCAGCACTCAATGTTAAAAGAATCGTGTTCCATAATAGTAATACCTCACCTCTCTGAGGGCTTATTTCTGCCAGGTGACCACGCAAAGTGCTTTATGGGCATTTTCTCAGCTAATCCTCGCAACTTCCAGGAGACATAGATGTTGTTACAACCTTGTTTGACGGAAGAGGAAACTGGCTCAGAGAAGCTAAAGTAACTGGCCCAATAGTGTTTGCTTATGCTAGAATTTGAACCCAATGCACTGAATTTAGATCTGATTCCCGAGCTCCAGCTCTTAACCACTGCAGAAGAAGGGGGGATGGTACAGACCCGGCGAAGAACAAAAGAGAACGAGAACAAGCGAAAGGTCTGTGTTAAAAGTAAAAGGAAGTAAGATTGAATCAGTAGGCTGGTCCACGTTACGGAAAAGGTATTATACTCAGCCACAGGAGTGTAGATCTGGATAAACAATAGGGAGGCATCTGGTTCAATGAAATATTTTTTGAGGACCTCTGATGTTCCAGCCACCGTGCTAGCTGCTGGGATAGAAACACGCCTAGTCTTTGCTCCCGAGGCTCTAACAGCTAAGGTGAAGGAGAGAGAGAGAACAAACGATTTCGGTGTAATGTGATAAGTACTGTTACAGTGACTCAGGGGGGTATGATGGAAACGCCCAGGAAGAGAGCCTGGGGGGAGGGGGGGGAGGGTTTGTAGAAGGACTCTCAAAGGAGACGATGCCAAAACTGAGTCTTCAGTGGTACCATTTTGACATGACCGGAACTCACAGTCAGAAGCAACCACAGGTAGATGATTCTTTCATTCTGTTTACCGAGCGCCTGCTCCATCCAAAACACTGTTCTAAGGTACTGGAAGGAACAAGACTGACAAGACCCCTGCACTCGTGGATCCTGAAAAGCAAGCAGGGGCTACTGCATGCCCACTTGTATAACACTTATTTCCCAAGAACTAAGACAGGCAGTGTCTTTTTTTTTTTTTTTTTTTAAGATTTTATTTATTTGACAGAGAGAGAGAGATCACAAGTAGGCAGAGAGGCAGGCAGAGGGAAAGGGGGAAGCAGGCTCCCCGCTGAGCAGAGAGCCCAATGCGGGGCTCGATCCCAGGACCCCGAGATCATGACCTGAGCCGAAGGCAGAGGCTTAACCCACTGAGCCACCCAGGTGCCCTGACAGGCAGTGTCTTAACTGAGCTCCACCATAGCTCGGAGAGGGACTATAGTAGATAGAGTTGTCCAGCCTTTCCCAGAGTGTGGAGGCATACGGGTGATGTGAGGGGTGAATTTAGGTGGTACCAGGAAGAACACCTAAAACATTTCAATAGGTCTAAGTGAACCCCTAGTAGCCCTCTAGCATCAGAGAAAGCTTCACTTCCCGCCGTTCCCTAGGTGACTCCACTCCTCCCCCATCTGTTGCCATGGAGATGAGAAGCTTCATTTCTCCAAAGAAGCCCCTGAGTGAGCCGAAGAAAGCCCCCTCCCCGTCTCCGTGGAAAGAACTCCATGCTCCCCAACCTTTCTTCCAAATCACATCCCGCTTCTCAGGCTGTCACCATAGAAACAAAGTCTCGTCCCCCTTTCCCAGTCATCTCCATGGTGACCCTCAGCCCTCAGCCCCAGCATAGTACCAGGATCAATCTCTACTAGAGGTCTAGAACCCAGGGAAGGCTGGAAGGAAGGCAAGGGTGACTCCTGTGGCTGCAGCCTTTGTCTCGGTCTCTCCTGGCTTGGAAGGCATGCTGACCCCTCTCTCAAAAAAGGGGGTTAGGCAACTACAGTTTATAGAGTACCAATTATGTGCCAGGCACTGGGCTAGGTACTTGAACTCATAACCAGCCATTTTACAGAGCTTCAGGAAGAGAAGCTCACAGAGATGCAGGCACTTGACCTGTTACCCCCAGCGAGCCCCCTTATCGTCCTCACTGAAACTGGGGACCAAAAGGATCTTATTTCCACCATTGTCCTTTGCTATATGGCCTCGGACAAGTAGCTTCCGGTCTCCTAGCCTCATTTTTCCCACCTGTAAAATAAGAATGTTGGACTCATTGCCATCTTGACTATCCCCCTTATTAACGTCAGATCATAATAGCTCTGATTTTATTGATTTTTCAGGTATGAATGCTGGTAAATCTTATAAGATGTTCTTGTTTTTTTTTATTTTTAATTTTTTAATTAACATATAATGTATTGTTTCAGGGGTACAGGTCATTCTTGTTGTTTTTAAACTGGCATAGTGGAGGTCCCCAAACTTTTTTGATCGAGCACTCCAAGGTTTTGTTTAGAATCTCTCAAGGTCTCTTCTAGGGTTTTTTGTTTGTTTGTTTGTTTCAAAATTTCCATTTTGAAGTAATTCACAGGAAGTTGCAGGGAGGTCTTGAGCAACCTTCACCCCACCTCTGCCAACATGGGCATCTCTTATAACTGTAGTCCATAGTCTAGTATCAAAACCAGTCAGCTGATATAGAGACAGTCCACAGAGCTCACGCAGATTTCTTCAGTTTTGCATGAACTAATGGGGGGTGCGTGCCTAGTTTTGTGCAGTTTTGTCCCATGTGGAGGTTCACATAGCAAGCCCCAGTCAAGGCACAGAACTGTTCCCTCGTTGCAAGGAGTCCTCGTGTTGCCCTCTCAGAATGACACTTGTCTACTTCCCTCCCCTCATCTCTAACTCCCGGCGGCCATATGTCTGTTGTCCGTCTCTAGAATTGTGTCACTTCCAGAATGTGGTACAAATAGAATCATAGAGCATGCAGTCTTTCGGAATCAGCTTTTTTTCCCCCCCACTCAGCATAATTCCCTGGATATTCCTCCAGGTTTGTGCCTATTCATTCCTTTTCGTTGCTGAGTAATATTCCACGGGTTTGTTTAAGCATTTACCTGATGAAGGACGTCTTGGTTGTTTCCAGTTTGGGGCTCTTCTAAACAAAGCTGCTGTGAATGCTAATGTTTTGTGTGTGTGTGTGTGTGTGTGTGTGTGTGTGTGTGAATAAAAGAGGTCTTTCACAGAGCAGAAGTTTTGAATTTTGATGAGGCCCAATCTATCAATTTTTCTTTTTATGAATTATACTTCTGGGGTTGAGCCTAAAAATTCTTCACCTAGCCCCAGGTCCCAAAGATGTTCTCCTATTTTTTCCTAAGAGTTTTATAATTTTACGTCTCACATTTAAGTCATGCTCTTTATATCTGAAGTCGTCCATAAGTGATTCATTTTGATTTCCATTTTGTAGAAAGGGGATGTTTAAGTCAAGGTTTGTGTTTTTTGTTGTTGTTGTTGTTTTTTTTTTTTTTGCCTATGGTTGTCCAATTGCTCCAGCACCATTCATTGGAAAGACTATCCTTTCTCTACTGGACTGCTTTTATACCTCTATCCAAGCTCACTTGGGCAGATTTGTATGGGGCTATTTCTGGGATCACATTCCTCTTCTGGTCTCTGTGTCGATTCTAGTAGCACTGCAAAGCACAGGCTTTTTTTTTTTTTTTTTTAAAGATTTTATTTATTTATTTGACACACACACAGAGAGAGAGACATTGAGAAAGAGCAGGGAGAGCAGCAGGTAGAGGCAGAGGGAGAAGCAGGCTCCTTGCTGAGCAGGGAGCCTGATGCGGGACTTGATCCCAGACCTCATATCCTGAGCCGAAGGCAGATGCTTAACCGACTGAGCCACCCAGGTGCCCCAAAGCACATGCTTTTGAGATAATGCCTAGTGCCACTTGCTAGCTCGGGTGATCCCGAGCAAGCTACTCTCCCAATGGCTTCCCATCTCATTCAGTCTATAAAACAGGCCTTCAGAGCCCCCCATGAACTAATCTCTGCCTACCTCTCTGTGCTTATCTCCTATTACTCCTCCCCTTATTCACTGTGCTCCAGCCACACTGCCCTCCTGACTGCTTCTCAATCATGTCACATATGATCCTACCTTAGGGTCCTTCCTGGGCTGTTTCCTTATCCTAGACTCCTCTTCCCACAGATATCCCCATGGTTAAGTCCCTCACCTCCTTCGGGTCTTTTCTCAAGTTTCACCTTCCCGGTGAGGCTTTATTTAAAATGGCAGGGGCACCTGGGTGGCCCAGTCGTTAGGCATCTGCCTTCAGCTCGGGTAGCGATCCCGGGGTCCTGGGATCGAGCCCCACATTGGGCTCCCTGCTCGGTGGGGAGCCTGTTTCTCCCTCTCCCTCTGCTACTCTCTGTTTCCTCTCTCTCTCTATCTCTCTCTCTGTGTCAAATAAATAAATAAAATCTTTAAAAAAAATAAAATGGGAAAGTCTCTGCCTCTCCCCTTTCCCTGCTTTCCCTCCACAGCATTCGCTGCCATCTAATGTACCACGTCATCTACTTCTTTGTTTTTTGTCTGTCTCCCACCACTAGAATATGAGCTCAATGACAGCAGGCATTTTTGCTTTGTTCACTGCTGTATTCCCAGTGCCTCGACCATGCCTGGTGTGATACACCTTCGTGGAATGAAGAAATGAGTGGAAAGATGGATGGATGAACGTGAGATTGAATGAAGGCTGTCAACCAGGGCCCGGCTCACTTGAGCAGCCTCTCAGCCTCTCGGCTTGTGCCAAGGCAGGACCCTAGCCCCATCCACGTGCCTCTTTCAGTCTGACCACCAGGTGGCAGTTGGAGCCTGAACTCGGGCCTTATTTGTCCTTCCGGATCACTTCTACCTGACACCTGTCAGTCTTGCCCAGGACTGTTTGACCTTCTCTGTCTAGGCATGGCCAGAGGATATTGTGTGGGCTATTGAAGTAAGCAATGTCAGTACCTGGAGATGTGCATCTCTTTTTTCTTGGAAAGGAACTACTTTCTAGGACCCCTGGGTGGCTCAGTTGGTTAGGCGTCTGACTCTTGATTTCGGCTCCGGTGATGATCTCAGGGGTGTGAGATCTGGGCATGGAGCCTGCTTAGGATTCTCTCTCTCTCTCTCTCTGCCCCACATAAAAAAAAAAAAAAGAAAGAAAGGTACTAGTTTCTTTCCTGTCTCACACTGCTCTCTGTCTCAGATGGAAGAAGTCACAGATTCTGACTGTTAGGCTGCCCCAAGGTCGCTTCTGTAGCCACTGGGACATCAGGGCACATGGACCTAAAGGAATTTCATCTTCGTTTCTGCCCGACTTCAGCAAGCCTCTCCTAGTGTTGCTACACCCCTTGAAGGGGTAAAGACTAGAGACTTTAGTGACAGGGTTAAGCCTTTTGAGTCAGCCTGGGTTTAGATCTCTATTGTGCTGCTTATTAACCCTGTATCCTGGGCGATGTTGGGTAACTGACCTAGATTCCTCAAGCCTTAGTTTTCTTAGCTGTAAAATGGGGACAATAGGGGCACCTGGGTGGCTCAGTGGGTTAAAGCCTCTGCCTTCGGCTCAGGTCATGATTTCAGGGTCCTGGGACTGAGCCCCGCATCAGGCTCTCTGCTCAGCGGGGAGCCTGCTTCCCCCCCTCTCTCTGCCTGCCTCTCTGCCTTTTTGTGATCTCTCTCTGTGTGTCAAATAAATAAATAAAATCTTTAAAAAAATGGGGACAATAATGGTAGTGTGAAGATCCAATGGGATAACGTACGTACAATGTTAGCAGACTGCCTGATATAGAATAAAGCTTAAGAGGAAAAAAATCAGGGGCTGGGGTGGGGATAAGCAAGACCAGACATGATAAGAACTGGCCAGGGATTATGAGGAGGGGGCCAACTAGGTGACTAGGAGTCCAAAACCAAAAAAGGTACAAGGTCAAGGAAGGTTTCAAAAGAGAGCTCATGTTTCAGCTGCACCTTATAGGAAAGTCAAACTGGAAAGAGCATTCCAAGAAGAAAGAATGGCATGAGCAAACAAAGAGAGGTGTGAAACAGCGCTGACTTATTCCTGTAACTGTAATTAGTTAAGTATGACTGAAATGCATGTTTCTTTTATTTTATTATATTTTTGAAGGTTTTTATTTATTTACTTGAGAGAGAGTGAGAGTGAGAGAGATCACAGAGGGAGAAAGAGAAGCAGAGTCGCCGCTGAGCAGGGAGGCAGTCTCGGGGCTCGACCCCGGGACCCTGAGATCATAACCTGAGCCGAAGGCAGACACTTAACCGACTGAGCCACCCAGGCACCCCTGAAATGCATGTTTCTTGTGGGGGAGTAACAAGAAATAAGGACAGAGAAGCAGGGGTCAGATCACAAAGGGCCTCACATGCCAGGTGAAGGAGGCTGCCCTCGATCTGCTGGGTGGTGGGGAATCATCAAAGAGCTTAAAGCAAGGAAGCAGATGGCTATAATTGCGGGCTTACGGGTCCAGCTGCTGTGAAGGAGGGCGGGTGAGAGATGAGCTGGGCTTCGACTAGAGAAGCTGTAGTGGAGATGGAGACCAAGGGAATAAAGTCCAGGGATTTGTTTTTGGAGGAAGAAAATTGGCAACCAAGTTTTTCTAAGAGCTTGCCTGAAAAGGGAAGGAGAGCCAGAGCCAGAGAAGAAAGTCATAGTACAGTTTTTGTGTTTCAATACAGGTGAGACCTGAGGCTCTTCTAGCCCCCACAGGGCTTGGCACTGATGAACTGGGTGCATGGGTCGGGGGCACCCAGCACAGATATCTGCCCAGCGGTAGGGGCCTATGCCAGATCCAGCCTGGCTACCATCCTCAGATTCTCCTCTCATCTCTGAGCCAGAAGCCATGATACAGGGGCTGAGAGGCTGGCCAATTTACTCAGAGCTTAGATTTCTCTTCCACTGAAGGGGTTTCCCCATAACGGCCCCAAAGAACTGAGGAAAACAGAGGCCAGTCAGGGCAGGGATCCCACGTTGTTCCTTTCCTGGCACCACTAGATGTTAGAAAAACCTGGCAACTCTCCTCTATTTCCTTTTCACCTTTGAAAGCCCAACTTCTCTGCCTTCTGTTTCCCCTGGGGACAACTGTGAGTTCTTGCTTTTCTCATCCTGTATCAGCACTTCCCCACTGGCAGGGGCCTATTTATAAGTACCCATGGGCCAGCCAGGCTCATGGTTTGGAGGAAAACTGAAGGAGCCCAACAGCAAGGCCCAAGCAGAACTCAGCCTGCTCCCGGCCTTGCTGTCTCTGAAGCCTGTGGGTAGCAGCCTCAAGGCCGCTACCTTCCCCATGCTGGGAACTTTCCCCCTTCCTGGCCCAGTCTGGGCTGAAAATATGGGAGTCTGTGGTGGCTAAGGAAAGGTCAAAGGAATGGCTATAGATGGGTACTTTGTGTTAAGTGCTTTATAGACGGCATTGCGTTTTATCTCCACAGTAAGTCTATGAGAGAGCTACTAGTATCCTTATTTTACAGATGAGGAAACCGAGACTCAGGGAGACTACAGGATTTGCCTAAGATTATTAGGCTGGTTAATGGTAAAGTCAAGAATTGAACTCACTTTGTTTTTCCCTCAAAACTGATTTTTACCCAGTAATATATTTGAGGGGCAGAGTGGGCAATGGGGATGCGTTGGGGGGGAGAGGGAAAGGAACCTCCCAGCTTGACCCTTTTCCCATGAGAAGGGGCTAGAAATTGGGGTTCTCCTGTCCTGGGTGGGTACCCCAACTCCAAGAAAGAGCAGTGAGGGGTAGGCAGTGTCTACCCACAGGAATCCAGAAATGGATACATTGTTGCCTCTCTCCTTTCTTTATCATCCTCCCCCTCCCGCACCCCCCACCCCCCACCCCCGTGAGCTCCTGGCGCAGAGGGTGAGAGGGTCCACTCAGGTTCACTGTTCCTTTAGATGAGCCTCTTCCTCTCGCTGAGCCTTTTGTCCTTCCGGCTATAAAACGAGAGTGCTGTCAGAGAGAAATGGTCTCCGAGGTCTCTTCCAGCTCTAGCACTCAAGGACTGCATTGATTGTATTGTACTGTGGGATCCCCTGATTCATCCGCGGCTAGAAACAAATTTCCTGTTGCCATAGAGAACAAGGGCCTTTTGAACTCGAAAGAGAGACACTCAAGGAGGCAAGATAAATAGTGGAAAGGGCACGGGCTTTCAGTCAGTCAGACTTGGGTTAAAACCCCGTACACTGGGAAGGTCACTTTGCTTCTCTGAGCGTCTTTCATCATCCAGAAAGCAGGAAGAGCCACCCCTACTTCTCGGAGTGAGGTCATGTGTGTGACAGAGCCACGGAGGCGCTCAAATGAAGGGGGTCCAGCTCTTGCTCCCCGACTGCACCTCACTCTCTAGCTCACGGGACCCTCTTTTCTCTCTCCCCCACCCATTGATGGTCAGGCCTTGTTTCCTGCCGGGCTTCCTCGGCTTCCAGACTTTTCTGGCAGGGCTCCCATGGAGTGTGGAACAACTCAACCTCTCTCACAACCTTTTGAAAGCCCCAGGGGTTGGGGATGGCGCAACTGAGGCCAGACCAAGGCTCGGACTTTCAAGGCAACCAGCTGGAGGTCCTGGCCTCAGAGGCCCTTCGCTGGCTCTCATCGGTCCGGCTTCCCCATCCTGGCGTCCATCCTCCTGGACCCGTAACGCTCTGGCTCACGACGAAGTGTTCCAGTTCTCGGGTCCCCTTCCAGTTCTGGACCTCTCGGCCAACCGCCTCGACAGTGACGTGACTGCTTATGAGGGGGCCCCATTCCACTCATTCGAGAGCCTGAATTTCTCCGACAACCACGTGACTCGCCTGGCCCGGGCCACCTTCTGCTGTTGGACATCCCCCTGAGCAGTGACTACCTTCTGAAAACGTGCTGGCTTGCTCCCGCTGCAGGAGCTCATCTTGGCCGGGAGCTCTCATCACTGCATCTCTGCCTCCCAAGCCTGTGGCAGCTCCCCTTGAACCCCAGGGGCCCGCAGTTACCTGCAGCCCAGGACGGGGATGGGGCATAGCAGCTTCGGGAGTCAGACCCGTGTTATCGCTGCCTGAGCTCCTGTCCAGTACTCCCTACCCCATACCCTCTCCTCTATCTTAACCTCTCTGACAACCGCCTGGCCTTTCTAGAATCAAATCCCCTGTCCCCAGCTTAAGGAGGTTGCCAGGTGGCACCAAGAGATGACCAGGGGGGAATCTGAGAGTGGCCGTGATGTAACATCCAACCCAAACAGCATCATCTCCGCACATCCCGCTTGACCAAAGTAAGCAGAAGTCCCCGGACACTTCCTTGGTAAGCTTCCCGCCCTTCAGCACCTTAGCTTGGCCTGGAACTGTCTCCAGGATGTGACAACCCTCTGTGTCATGGCATCCCCAGCTCTGAGGCCGGTCCCTATCTCTCTACCGTCCTGCTGTCCTCAGCATCTCTGGGTATCCAGGGGCATATGGTTCAGTGTTTGCTCAGCTGGTTCTCTGAGATTACGCCCAAGCTGTAAGCTGTGGACTTAGGGGACTGGGAGTTGGACCTGTGTTGGAGGCATGGTGCCATGGGGGGAGAAGCCCCTCAAAGGCACCGCCCTCCGGCCCTTTGGGGCAGCTTTCCTAGAGAAGCCTTTGGGCCTCTAGAGGAAAAAGCCCAGGGTCTTATGGTCGGAAGTCTGCTCCCGCCACCCTGCGTTCCCTGGATCTCTCTGGCAATGCAGGGCTGACTTCAAGCACAGGGACCTTTCAGGGCCTGCAGTTCTCCTCGGGGAAGCTTTCTCTGTAGGGCGACGAACCGAAAGGCTCCCAGGCATGGCCTCCTTGCCTGAGCCAGGAGCTCGGTGCCTTGGCTTCTCTGACCACAAACTGATCAGCTGTCCCAAGGGCCTTGGTGGCTCTCCCTTGGCCAGTCTGGACCGTCACCACCATAGGCTGCAGGCTCTGAAAGGGGTGACCCCAAGGGTCTAAGCCCCAAAAAAGCTTAGACCAGTGTGTGGCCATTTGTAGCAATCTTCCCCACTGCGGGATGCTTTGCTTAGGGCCGGCGTGAGGTGCCCTTGGCAGGAAGAAGGGCTCCTGGGCCAGATTAACAGGTGGCCATAGTTGACCTTTGTAGGAGGCGTGAGGGCCCGTGGGCTCCATGGACCAGGCTGGTGGCGACTGGCCTGTTCACCCTCCGCTGTGGTTTGAGCCTCCTGAGAAAGAGCCATTGTTGGGCTCTTGGTCTGGAGTTCCAGAGCGGGGATGCCGGCCCAGGGCCTGAGTGGGAAGCTGGGGCGGGGAAGCAGTTCCCCCCCCCCCAAAGTGGGGAGACTGTGGGCGGGCTTCTTTCGCAGGGCATGGCCCCAGACCCCTTGGGGGCAGACAAGAGAAGAGGATGAAGAAATATGGGGGAAGGAGGATGAGCACGTGCAGGTTGCAAGCGCTCCCTGTGTACAGAGGTGGGCGTGCGGTGGCTCGAGCGTGGATCCCCGGAGGGCTTTACGGAGGTCATGTTTGGGCCTTTTAGCCAGTGTGCAGCCAGAAAATGAAGATGTGCAGTCTGTGAGAACGACAAGAGACCTTTAGGCACATCTGTCCCTCCCCTCTACCTGAATGCTGACGCAGCCTCTGTTTAGATATCTCCCTCCCTTTCCGTGAAGCCCCTTCTGACTTCTAAGACAGGATTTTTTACCCCTTTGTTTGGAGTCCGGATTGGCTTCCACTCTTGGGTTCCAGCTCCATCCTCTGGGGCCACCTACAAAATATATTTGTTTTCTCAGGCTCCGATAGAAGTCTGAAGACAAGAGACCCACAGTCCCTTGAATTCACTCTTCTCCAGGCTAGACAGCCCTAGCTCTTTCAATCAATCCTTCTGGTACTAAAATGTCACCAAATGTGACCTCTCTGTGTCTCAGTTTGCTCATCTGTAAAACAGGGCCGAAACCAGGTAAGACATGCAAAAAGCTTAGATCAGCGTGTGGCATATTGTAAGCACTCAGTAAATGTGGCTTGTTGTTATTAAACTTGTATTTCTACTTGCCATTTGTAATGATGTGGATGGAACTAGAGTGTATTATGCTAAGTGAAATAAGTCAGTCAGAGAAAGACAAATATCATATAATCTCACTCATATGTGGAATTTAAGAAAGAAGCTTTAATCCACTGAGCCACCCAGGTGCCCCAATAAAATCTTTCTTAAAAAGTTATTTATCTAGGGACGCCTGGGTGGCTCAGTTGGTTAAGCCTCTGCCTTCGGCTCAGGTCATGATCTCAGGGTCCTGGGATCAAGTCCCACATCGGGCTCTCTGCTCAGTAGGGAGCCTGCTTCCCCCTCTCTCTCTCTGCCTACCTCTCTGCCTACTTGTGATCTCTCTCTCTGACAAATAAATAAATAAAATATTTTTAAAAAAAAGTTATTTATCTACTCCATGGAATCCACCTTCATCTCCCAGCTCTCCCATCTGATACTACAGGCCCCAGCAAGTTGTCATCCATCTCCCGAATATCCCAGTGAGCCAGGTTCTGGGAGGACAGCGGTTCCTCTGGGGGCTGGAGCCCTGTGACCTCAACACACACCAGAAGAAGAGTTAAGGGGCTTGGTTTAGCATCCTGACTGAGGGGGTGCCTGGTTGGCTCAGTTGGCTAAGTGACTGCCTTCGGCTCAGGTCATGATCCTGGGGTCCCGGGATCAAGTCCTGCATTAGGCTCCCTGCTCAGCAGGGAGTCCGCTTCTCCCTCTGGCCCTTCTCACCGCCCCCATTCTCTGTCTCTCAAATAAATAAATAAAATCTTAAAAAAAAAACAAAACCCTAGCATCCTGACTGAGGCAGACATCTGTGGTCTGAGCCACTTCCCCTTCCCTTGATTTCTAAGTGAAATTACCTTTTTATTTCTATTTTATTATTTTTTGAAAGATTTCATTTATTTGCCACAGAGAGAGAGAGAGAGAATGCACAAGCAGGGGGAGCAGCAGAGGGAGAGGGAGAAGCAGGCTCTCCACTGAGCAGGTAGGCCGATGCGGGGCTCTATCCCAGGACCCAGGGATCATGACCCAGGCTGAAGGCAGACGCTTAACCCACTGGGCCACCCAGGTGCTGAAATTCCCTTTTTAAATGTGTGTGTCACAGGGACAAAATGGGCATTTCTTTTTTTTTTTTTAAGATTTTATTTATTTACTTGACAGAGAGACACAGCGAGAGAGGGAATACAAGCAGGGTGAGTGGGAGAGGGAGATGCAGGCTTCCCGCAGAGCAGGGAGCCCAATGTGGGGCTCGATCCCAGAACCCCGGGATTGTGATCTGAGCTGAAGGCAGATGCTTAACGGACTGAGCCACCCAGGCACCCCAAAATGGGCATTTCTGTGTCTGGCTGGGCATGTAGAGTGAGCAGTGATGAGAAGGAGTGAGAGAGAGGAGAGAGAGGAGTGGTGAGTGGGTGTGGCAGAGAGAGGGAGACGGAAGAGAGACAGACAGAAACCAAAAGAGACATATGTACACACACAGAAACAGAGAGAGGAGGAGAGGGGAAAGACACAGACACAGACACAGACACACACACACACACACACACACACACACACACACAAAGACAGAGGAGGGAGAAAGAGACTGAGACACATATACACAGAGACAGAAAGAGTAAGTGAGAGAAAAAGAGTGAGAGAGAAAGAGAGAGAGAACCCTGGCCAGCAAGAGTAAGTGAGCATGAGATTCAGGCTGTCTGTGTGTGGAACCTGGAACCCTTTCCCACCCAAACGACGGCCCTGAAGCCTTCTGGGGAAACATAATTGGCTACCCAGATTTTCCAACAAGAAAAACTCCAAAGGCCGGTCAGTCGCAGAGCTGATAACTAGCAAGATTCTTGTGTCCCTCCTCTCAGCTGCCCCCTAAATGTGGTTCCCTCAGGTCCTGGTCGATAGACTGGGCATCAGAGAGAGCAGCCAGACAGCCCTTTCTGCAGCTACCCCACAGCAAGAATATACGTGCAGGCAATCTCTGGAGATGCTGGCCTGCAAAAAGTATGCCAGTTTCCCAGACCAGAGTGATGCTCTGGCACTCAGACCCACCGACCAGACAAAAAATCCCCTGTGCCTGAAGTCTGGGGGAGTTTGGACTCTCCACCACGTATTGTCCCTGCAACCACCCAGTCTGGCCTATGGCGGCCTATGGCGGCCTATGGCTCCCCGAGCTTTCATTCCCGAAGAACCCATATGAAGCACCCAGATGAGGGCGGGGTGGGGATGAGCCACGCACAGAAGGAATCCGAGGCCAGGCTTCTGCTCACAGAGGGGCATCAGAAAGAACAGCCAAAGGGCCGCTGAGGTATGAAAGGCATGTGATAAACCGAATGAACGGGTAAGCAAGGCAGAATGAACAATCAACAAACACGTCGACCTTAGGTACAAGAATACGGATAAATGCATACCTGACCGCAGAGTGGGAACAGGAGACCAGGCAGGGCAGAGCCAGCAAATTGGCCACCCTTCTAACTAATCAGGAAAGGCTCTCTGGATGAGGTGGAATTTCAGATTGCTGAGCGTGTCTGCCCTCTCTGTAATGTGATTAAAATTAGTTTTGAAATTTGTGCTATATTTCAAGTGAGTGCTGTGCTTAAAATGTAATTGCATTTGGCCGCGTATTTGACATTCTTGAAATTAGAGCAGCTTGCATGCAATAAGGAAATTTGTCTCGAATGGAATTTGAGTTTTAAGCCAACGCATAGAAGAGCAGTTGCAATCCGAGCCTCTCGGATGGATGGAGGGTTCCTTCAGGGCTGGCTCTCGCTTTGCACTTCCCCGTTAGTTCCTTCGTTCTGGGACTCTTCTCCGGCGCTCAGCAGGAGGGAAGCTTCTGGACCTCTGACTTCAGAAACCACATTTCTCCTGGCAGGCAGAGCCTGAGCCAACGTGACTCCCCTATCTAGGCCTCTCTTACACACCTAGCGGCCTCAGACTGTACTGCAGCCTGGGGCCATCGGGGACTCCCTCTTTGTCGCCCAGGACTGAAGACCCTCTTCTGGGATCCAAAACACCTGGATCTGGTTCCACGTTCACCCTGCTCTGCTCTTCTTTGTCAGAACCCAAAAGAGCTATTGGGATTGTTGGCTGAGTCTCTCGCTCTCTCCTGTGGTGGAGGCCGAATGGCTGCTCAAGATTCTGTCACCGCCTCACCAGGGACGATGGAGAGGAAGGAGAGCAAAAGAGGGAAGAAAAAGAGGTGTCACCTCTCAGGGGGTCCCAAACTCCTTTCAGACTAGACTCTGGCTGGTCGGGCCGTGCCCTGGTCATTGGGGGCTGTAGAGGAACCACCTGCCTGTGGGACCGTAGACTCCTAAGGCCGAGAGGGATTGCAGTCAGTCAGTAAATATTGGAGCACACATGCCGGGCACTGTGCCAGGTGCTGCGGTTATAGAGCTGAACAAAATAGGCTTTGGCCCTCCCTCAGGAGCTTCCAGTGCAGTGGGGGTGGGGGGTTAAGAGTCTTGGTACAGAAATGTACAATCATGTCATTACTTGTAGGTGCAAAGTGTTCAGGCAAAGTACAGGTACTTGGCCTAGTTCAGTAGTCTGCAAGGCTTCCCTGCAGAGCTCCTATTTAAGGTCAAGGCCAGTAGGAGGAGAAGTCAGCTGGGAGAAAGAAGGGGGGGTAGGGATTTGTGAGGGCTCATCGCAGGAGGGAGCAAAGTTCAACTCATTCTGAGGACTGACTAGGTTCTCCTAGAAAAAGTGCATCTCAGGCCAGCTGTCTTGCAAATGACTGTGTTTAGTCACAAGACCCGGATGTGGCAAGCCTGGTGGAGACATATGATCACCAACCCTCCTCCCCAGCCCCAAGCAAACCCACAGCCCAGGAACATCAGCTGTGTATTTGATGGACAAGTACCCTGTCAGCCTGGCAGGAGGGCGGAGATCAGCTTTACTCAACCTTTTTCTAATCTTGCTTTTCTTTCTTGGGCATGGCATCTAGAAGCCTCCAGGTTGTCACCACTCCAAGGGATAGGGCTGGCCTCTGTGTATCCCAACTTTCCTTAGTGAACCTATTCCGCCAAGTCAAGGGAAGGGAAGGGACCCTCACTGAGCGCATGCTCTGTGTCAAGTGGTTTTACAAATAGCTCATTAAATCCTCACAGTACGCTTAAGAGGTCAGTACCTCTTTGGTTCTGTGGATGGGGAAACTGAGGCACAGAGCAGGGAAGTAACTTGCCCGAGATCACAGGGCTAGAAAGGGGGGGGGGTGCAGGAAGTCCGACCCAATGGGATTGACTCTCAGAGCAAAGCTTTTCCTGCAGTCCAACACATCCTCCGCGACGGCTGGGATATTCCCACCGGGCAGCAGTTTCTCTGGGAGCAGAGCCCACTGGGTCCTGTTAGTTGTCCATCCTGGGGCCTAACTTCATGTCCGCCTGGGGCTGCCATCACCATTGTCATCAAACCTGTGAAGGACCAGCTGGCAGAGACCCTGGCTCCTCTGAATTCTAATCAGGCTTGATCCAGCCCGGAGGGGCAAAGTGACGGGGAGGGGACCAAGAGACAGGTTTGTAAGGATCTCCTTTGGTGCCTCTCGGGGGCGAGACTCCGTCCACGTGCCCAGAGCATAGTGTGCTCTGGAGCCTTGCAAGCAGCTCCGTCATCCCCTAGGAGAGGCAACAAGTTCTCAGAGCCCTTCCTCCTCCTTGGGATCCTGGGTGATTCGCGCTCCTGACTCAGCTGCCTCCGTGCATGGGTTGTGTGCAACGATGGACTGCCCACTTTCGAAAGTTAGCCCAGTTCCTCTTGGGGAGGTATTGGTGCTTCCATTATGAAAAAGGGCTAAAGGTGTAAGAAAAATGAAGCACAGCATCCTGTCTCCTCTATAGAAACGAGCTGGGTTTTACTCTCCAATGCCACCTCCCAAGGGTCCCCAGGGGGTTGAGGTGGGCTTTGCTAGCAGTGCTTATAAACTTGGGCTTACGTCTGTTTCCCTACTGCATGGGCCTCTTGTGGAGGAATAGTGCTTTCCCTGAGCGCTGTGACTGTAGCGCCTGACACCCTGACAATAGATATTGGGACCTGAAATAAAGGGCTCATGCTTACTGAAGATGGACTTGAACTGAGCCCAAGAACCATACTTTCCCTGGCAGGGAAAATTCTTGTTTGGGGGAGAAAGATTGCTTGGGAAAATAAATGCCAACTCAAAGATTTGCTTAAGGAACAGAGAACACACTGAGACGTTGCCAAGTAGGAGGTGACAGTGGCAAGCTGGACTAAAGGACGTACTCTAAGATGTCTTCCTACTGGGAGAGTCAAGGATGTCACAAAAATCAGAGCAAAGGCAAACGTTCACAGCAATGCTTTGCTCTGGCTTCAGTGACAGCTTGAGAAACCACCCTTGCCCTTCCGAAATGAGTTTCTCTCCCCAAACCTAGGGACAGAGTCCTGGGCTTGGGACTGGATTTCTAGAATTATTTTTTTTTTAAGATTTTATTTATTTATTTGACAGAGAGAGACACAGTGAGAGAGGGAACACAAGCAGGGGGAGTGGGAGAGGGAGAAGCAGGCCTCCGGCTGGGCATGGAACTGGATGCGGATGCGGGGCTCGATCCCAGGACCCTGGGATCATGACCTGAGCGGAAGGGAGATGCCTAACGACTGAGCCACCCAGGTGCCCCTGGATTTCTAGAATTAGAACACATTCGCTGTGGCAAAAATATGTTTTCCCATCACCAAATCTCTGTATCACTACAACCCCTCTCTTTTCTAATCATCCCCTTTTGGTGGAGGGAGAGCCAATGTGTAGGATTCTCCTGTGGCCCAGAGCCTTTACTCAGTTCACCTCTTAAACCCCTGACCCGAGGTTTGTCCTCTAGCCTACTGGCCAAAAATGACTAGAGCAAACCTTGTTTAACATGTGTGCATAAGGCAGGGAGGAAGGCTCGAACTAGTGATGCCCGTTGCTAATTGTGTTGAATGAAGATAAACGAGCCCTTTGTTTCAAAGGCAGAAATCTGCGGAGAGTGCCAAGGAAGCCTGCACTTGGGCAAAGTGGTGGGGTGCGGGGGGTCCTAGGTCACAGGAGTCCGGAGGTACTGAAGAGCAAACTGTTTATCCTTTTGTTCTCCTCTCAGAAACCCTGGGGCCTCTACCAACTTAGATCAAAATGAGGGGCTTCTCACAAAGAATTAAATACAGACACACACACACACACACACACACACACACACACACAGTAGACGTAGACTCCCAGACCTCCCAGACTGGTGGCTGCTAGGGGTCTACCCTCTGCATTTGGTGTTATGCTGGATCTCAATTCAAACAGCTTAGAATTCATGCATCTGTGGCTTTCCTCGCCCATTTATATTAATCCTGATAAGCATTTGAGTTTGCAACCCTTATTACAACTCTGCCATAGAATGTACGACCCCAACAGGAACCCTGATATTTGTATAAGGATTTAGATCCACGGACCAGCAACACCCGTAGCACCTGGAAGCTTGCTAGAAATGCAGACTCCCAGGCTCCCGAACCAGAATCTGCAGTTTGACAAGATCCTCAGGGATCAGTGTGATTCGATTCACATTAAAGTTGGAGAAGCGCTTGTTTAGCCGCCCCTAGCCACGGTGGACAACCGCAGTGGGAACTCGGTCAGAGTTCTTGGGCCTCTGGATTACCTGCCATGTTCCCTGTTCTGTCGCCTCCCATTGGTGATTCTGTACCCTAAACCCTAAGGGCCTATGAATTTGTTTCATGGACGGCAAGAAAGCAGGGAACTAGAGAAACGTATCTGACTTTGTAGGCAGTCTGGGAAGGGAGAGGTGATGGTAGCTGGAAGGGAGAGATGCACATGGGCCCAATTCCTGGGGCCTGTGGGATACTGAGTGCTCCCCAACATCCATTCCCTAGTATGTTAATTATGACCTGGTCACCAGATATTGAAGTAGGGCTAAGAAAGCCAAGGGTTATGGAAATGAAACCAGGCTGCTGAAAACTGACACAGAACAATGTGTTCTATGCTATGAAGTTCAACCAGCCACTTGAATGGTCTCTGCTATAAAGCTGTCATCCAACCGCCGCTTGCACTCCACCGGTGACAGGGAGCTCTTTACCTCCCAAGGGATCTATTCAGATTCACGGTTGATCAGTACTGTTAGAAAGTTAATTCCCGGGGCGCCTGGGTGGCTCAGTTGGTGAGGCCACTGCCTTCGGCTCAGGTCATGTTCCCAGGGTCCCGGGATCGAGCTTCTCCCTGCTTCTCTCTCTCCATCTACCTGCTACTTTGCCTGCTTGTGCTCTCGCTCTCTCTCTCTGTCAAATAAATAAATAAATAAATAAAAATTCTTAAAAAAAAAAAAAAAGGAAGTTAGTTCCTGTGTGAGCTGAAATAATGCTTCCCCATAGTTTCCCCCATAATGCATCCATTATGGGTCCTAGCTCTGCCCCCCACCCCACCCATCCACTCTTGCTGTCTTGTGACAGCGTTTTGGAGGTACAGAAATGACACTGCCTTCAGTATTCTCCAAGCTAAACAGCTCTAGCTCCTTCGGTGGTTTCTCATGGGACCTGGGTTCCAGATTTCTCCCCAGCTCATCTGTGCTCCCCTTAACGAGCAGCATCAAGGGCAAAGGTGCATAAGGAGAGAACGAGAGGCTAAGCCAGGGCCCGAACCCATGGCTCATGGCTGGAGACAGGGCTCCAAGTAGCTGCCCAAGAGTCTCAGTTTGGAATCTAAGGGCAGGCCTCTCTTCGGATGGGTAATAAAGGACTTCTGTTCGCTGAGCGCATTTTTTAGAACCCGGGCTTCCCATGAGAGGCAGAACAAGGCAGGTTCTAAACAGTTGGCCCTTGATGCAGGGCTGGTGCCCCTCCAGCTGGGGAGGACACAGTGGTGGTTTCATCTCCAGCCCCCTCACCACTCCCACCAACCCCACTTTGTCTTCCATCACCAACTTTGGAAGGGGGTAGCTCTAGGGCACCTTGTCAGCGACTGTCTCTGTCAACCGGGGGCCCTAGTAAGTGGGTACAGCCCTCGCTTGGCCACCTCCGTCTTTGCCTTGTGAGTTCTCCTCTGGTCACAGAAAAGACCGTCTTTTCTACTCCCCAGGTTATTTTCACGAATCTGCTCAAATATTCCATTGCCTAACCTACTTTTCATAGGTCGCCCTGTCAGTGGCCCTGGGCCCTCCAGCTGCTGTGAAGAACAGACACAGCGATGCTAATAGCTAATGTTTATTGAGTGTCGAGTGCTTATTATGTTTCGAGCACTCTACACACATTAGTGTATTCAATCCTCACAGCAACATGATGAAGTGGTTACTATCTATTATTAGCCCCATTTTCCAGATGAGGAAATGGAGGCACAGAGCGGTCAACTAACTTGCCAAAGGTAGCATGGGAAATAAATAGCAGTGTTTAGAATCTAGCCCCAAAGCCCACACGCTTAGCCACTGTCACCTTTGAGGCAAATTTCCCCAGTGTGTCCACAGACCACCTGCATCAGAATCACTTGGAGAGCTTATTTGAAACTTTCAATCCCTGAGGAAAACCATCCCCTCATGCTCTGTATTGCAGGGTGGACTCAGCTTCCGTTCATCTCCTGAGACCTGTGGGTCTCTTAAACCAGTAGGTTTCTCAGACTCAGGGGTCATCGGAACTGCCTTCATGGTTTGTTAAAAACGCAGACACTGGGGCTCTACTGCCGGAGTCTGACTCAGTAGGCTTGGGGTGGGATCCAGAAATGAGCAATTACCATCCTTTTACCTGTCATAAACACTGAGTAATCCTCTCTTCAAGTTATCTCTAGCTTGCTTTCTTTCTTTTTTCCTTCCTTTCTTTCTTTCTTTTGTTTAAAAGATTTTATTTATTTATTTGAGCTAGAGCAAAAGCGAGCAAGCGAGCAGAAGCAGGGGGAGTGGCAGAGGGAGAGGGAGAAGCAGGCTCCCCACTGATCAGGGAGCCCAATGAGGGGCTTGATCCCAGAACCCTGGGATCATGACCTGAGCCAGAGGCAGACGCTTAACCGACTGAGCCACCCAGGTGCCCCTCCAGCTTTCTTTATACACTCCCGGCTTCCTTATGGCTCAGCAAAGGTCCTCACCATGTCCTTTACCTGGTGTGGGATCTCTCAGCTCTCCACTGCACAGACCTCTCCTTTCTTCGGATCTTAGAAGGCACCTTTCCCTTGGGCAAAGTGTACATGCATGAGGTCTTGATGAACCCTCTGCTAGCCTTCCGGGTGAGGATCAAGCACTTTTGCTCTCTTTCCCCTTCTCTCTCTGGCTTCTCTCCTCAAGTCATAAATGTGCTCAACACTGCCCACAACAGCAAAAAAACCCAAACTTTCTGCTTTCTGCATGAATTACTGTTCTGTCTTTTCACTCACCATAAATTTCTTGAAAGAGTAGTTTCTAATCTCCCTGGACAAGTCACCTAACCACTCTGAACATCAGATTCTTCGTCTGTGAGAACGATAGAGGAGTACATACTTCATAGGGTTAGGGAAGATTAAGTTTATTAGTATACATAAAGTGCATAGAGCAATTCTTGGCACATGGCTATGTGTTCATTATAGTTATTAGCCGTTATACGTGGTAGTTCTTATTTTATTATCATTATTCACAATATCCAATGACTTTGTCTCGATCCTCCTCCTGAAATTCTGTGACCTTCAATTCTGTTTGACTTCCCTCTCTTTTTTGTTCTTAATGTTATTTATTGAAGAATAACACACATATGGAAAAGTGCCCATTTCAAAAGGACACAACTATATGAGTTTTTCCACAGGAATATATCTGTATGCACTCAGTTCCATAAACAGAGCAGTACCATTACCCCTAGAAACCTCCCTTTGTAAAAATTGATTTTTTAACATATGGTTTTTGTGTAATACCTAAAAATTTAGAAGGACAATTCATTTTATTGTAAATTACCTATTTGCTTGTATGGTCTTATTTTACAAACTACTTTGTAGCTTCATTTTTCTATTAAGTTCTGAAAATATGAAGCTATTTTGGAAAACACAGAATTAAAAACTTCTTAATTTGAATTATTTGTTATAATGATTTTCAGGGCCTTAAGTAAGATTTAACTTTTAATCACGTTAGCCGTTGTGTATAGAGTTAGCACATTACATCACTGAAATGTTTAAAATTTGAACATTAGGGGCGCCTGGGTGGCTCAGTCCTTAAGCATCTGCCTGAGGCTCAGGTCGTGATCCCAAGGTTCTGGGATCGAGCCCCACAGCATCGGGCTCCCTGCTCAGCAGGAAGCCTGCTTCTCCCTCTCCCACTCCCCTTGCTTATGTTCCCTCTCTTGCTGTGTCTCTCTCTGTCAAATAAATAAATAAAATCTTAAAAAAAAAATAAAATTTGAACATTACAGCAAGCCTGTTTGGGGAAATTTTTATTCACTGAGAAAACATCGTGACTGATCGTTTTTCCGTTAAAACAAAAAGAAAGCGTTTGAAAATTAAGATTTTTTCTTATTTTAAAAAAAGGTATTTTATTTGAAGAAAAATATTACAAAATCATTTTAATGAGTTTCTCACGGTATCTAGGAATCTTTACACTGATTTATTGTTAATGAAATACAATGTAAAATAAAATGTAATAATACACTCACTTGGAGAAATTCAATTCACCTCTAATTCCACTGGGAGGAAACCTCTGTTAATATCTGGTGTCTGTTCTTGCCGAGCTTATTCTATGCAAATGGAACTATAAGAGCTGCTCCCCAGTCTTATCTGCCTATCACCCTCCCTGCTTTGTTCTCTGGGGACTTCCCTTTTTTCTTCAAAGATGAGCGAGGGGAACACAACAAGGCTAAAAAAACTTCACCTGACTCAGAATAAAGAAAAAACAAAAATAAAACAACAAAGCAAAACAGAAAGTTCTTAAATTTCAAAGCTTCTGCTGCAGTTTTTTTGTGTCACCAGGGTTTAGTGGGTCTGCTTTTAGTAAAGGCATTGTAGTTGGCCTCAGGTCCCTACGCCAGTAGAAGCAGAAGAAAGAAACAGAAACTGCTTTGCAAACTATGCAAACTCAAAATCCACTGGGGGTCCGAATTCAGAAAAAAAATTATATTGCTTTTAAAATGCTGATTTAGGGGCGCCTGGGTGGCTCAGTGGGTTAAGCGTCTGCCTTCGGCTTGGGTCATGATCCCAGGGTCCTGGAATTGAGCCCCGCATCAGGCCCCTTGTTCAGCAGGGAGTCTGCTTCTCCCTCTCCCTCTGCCTGCCGCTCCCCCTGCTTGTGCTCACTCTGTCAAATAAATAAATAAAACCTTTAAAAAAATAAAAATAAAATGCTGATTTAGATTTTATTATCTCTGAGAATTGGTGCTTTCCTCGAAAGGGGTGGGATGTGTGGATGACAAAGAGAGAGGCTATGAATTCTGATCAGTTTATCCATTGTAGAATTACGGGGAAAAGGATGGCCGAGCACATTACAGCTGCAGAAAGGGTGCCAGAGGGGCACCCCTCGCCCCCTGCATTATCCCGCTGAAGCTCCAGTCTCATTATTATCAACTGAATAATTCCGAGTTTGGTGACAGTACTGTTGAGAGTTACTGTGTTACTATGGGGTGCTGTTGACATATGCTCGGCTTGCAACTGACGTTATTTAATTTTAATTACATATTTAAAAATTGAAACTATATATTTTGAAAAAGCAATGCATTCACACCCTATTCTCAGCACTGAGGCTGACTCGGCGTTTCTCGTGTATCCGTTCTAAGAAAGTCTGTGCTTGCTCATGCTCACATGTGCCTCCTTTTCGTCTGGCTCGGAGGTACAAATGTTGTACACATGAAACTGGGGATGCTGTACTTCGGCGGCAGTTTAAAGGATTTTTTTGTTAAAGATTTTATTTACTTGACAGAGAGAGACATAGCGAGAGAGGGAACACAAGCAGGGGGAGTGGGAAAGTGAGAAGCAGGCTTCCCGGTGAGCAGGGAGCGTGATGTGGGATTCGATCCCAGGATCCTGGGATCATGACCCGAGCGGAAGGCGGACGCTTAACGACTGAGCCACCCAGGCGCCCCAAAGGATTTTTAAGGGCCAATCTCAGTGAACCATTTCCTCTGTTACTCCAGCCAAAAACCAGGGAATCACCTCTGATCCTGCCTTCCTCCTTACTGTCCACATAAAACAAATGTTAATTCCACTCCCAGTGTTCATCACTGGTCCCTTCTTCTCTCCCTGCTGCCATAGCTCCCAGCCAGGGCACTGTCCTCTGTCATGGGTGAAAAGAGGGCCTCTCCAATCACTTCTTGCCTCCAATTGCTCTCCTTGCAATCCATTTTATCCCCCAGATGTCACCAGATTCCTCATCCCTAGAGCATAGGTTTGATGTTTCATTCCGTCTGAAAAACAATCAGTGGATTCCACTGCCTCTAGAGCAACATTCTAACTCCTTTGTAGGGAAGAATTTTTTTCCTCAAAGTGGGGAGCTGGTTGCAGAAATTGTCTCTCTTCTCGGGTGTGGCTGGTCGCTGAGTGTGGGTCCTATAGTAAGGTGGCTTGTTAAGTTGCTACAGAAGCTGGTCCTCAGGATCAGAAACCAGACACTCCCAGAACCACCCACCCCCATCCCCTACAGTCACACTGGCATTCCCGGGAAAGAACAAACGAACTCAATCAGGCTGCCACGGTCCCCAGAATTCCCACTTACTACTTAGAAAGGCCACTCCCTAAGGGCTAGAATACCGAGTATTCCCTTCTTGGTTTCAAGGTAGCCGAGAAACCCAGCTATAGCGGCTACGTGAACATGGGAAAACAGTTGTTGCTATCCATTTCCATCCTCCTCTCTTTCAAACAAAACCCTGATTGAGACTTTCCAAGAACTTAGAACACACCTCTAATTCGGTAAGGCCTTACTAGCCTCTTCCTAAGAACTGATTCAATATGGTAATTTCCCATTGTGGCTTCACCTGAGGCTGCCTCGTAACTGCGGCCCCCAGCCCCCTACCCCAATGGTTCGTTGCAAGATGGCCAGGGCTCCAGACTTTCTCACGGGTTCGAAAGAGCTGCAAAGGGCATGCGGTCACCAAATCCTGGGTTTCACTCTGATTGGATGAACCCAAGCCAGAGATTTAGCTTGAGCCAATCACTGTGGCTTGGGAGAAGCGGTGCTTTGATTGGGGGGCTGGAAGGGGGAGGGCCGTGGCGATGACCACCCCCTCCTTTACCCCAAGAGGGTGACAGAGGGATGACACCCCAAATGAAGGTGGGGACTTTTGCTGGAATGGGGGCAAACAGATGCCGGAGATGTGAACAACTGTTCTTTACTCACATCTCGCCCAGTGCCATCTCGGTGTGTTTGCCTAATGGGGTCCTCTCAGCCTGAAGTGCCCTTCTGTTCAGGGCTGCCCGCTTAAAGCTAAGCTGATCTTTCGAGGCTGCCTCTTCCACCCAGCTTCAATCAGTCCCAAGCTGTCCCAGAGCAATCCCACTTCATTTCCTCATCTTCTTCCTGGACCACAGCACCTACTGGTGGGCCTTGCGTTGGCAGTCCTTTGGATTTGTGTGGCTCTCGGCTCTGAGGCTGTGAGGCCACCTTGGAGAGCACTACCAACGCAGTCTTCGGGGCTCCTCGCTTGGCCTTCCTGGGGCCCTACCCAGCCAGCAGTGCCTGCTACTGGAGATCCTCAGTATATTTAGTTGAACTGAATAGGATGCTTAAGAGAACAAGCTGTTTTCAAACCCCCTCAAACATTTCCAGAATTGTGACTATGTCCCAATCACTCCAGGCTATTCATTAGAATAGGTCCCTTGAGCAACTCTCCAAGCCGGCTGAAGCAGCAGTTTTGCACTTAAGAACAAAGGCTAGAATCAACATCACACTTGGGGTATCTCCACTTCTGGCCACTCCTTCAGCTCAACAACACTGGTGTGTTCCCAGACTCCTCGAGACCGATCAGGGCCTGGGAGAGGGATGAACATTTGCGCAGTTCTAGAAAGAGGGCTCACCTGGGTAAAAGGGGCCTATCAAACCTCCTTTAGGCCTCCCCTAGCTCCCAGCTCAGCCTTGCCCATGGGCTGGCGATAAGGAAAAACTGTACTTTAAGCCGATGGACCAAACCGGCAAGGGAACTCCAGTCCCTCTCTCAAAGCCCTTCCAGTTCTTCTTTCCTACCCTGTTTCCCGCGCTCCAGAATACCAAGCATGCGCAAGTAGGAGGGTATAAATTACCCTCCCTGCTTGTGCTCGGGGCTCAGATCTTTGGAGAAGGGTCTCCTCTGAGTCCACTGGTGTTTCTAATAAATATCCAATTCTCCTAGTCTCCGAGTGCCGCTTGGTTTTTCCACCAGGATCCAGTCCAGCTTCTGCTACACTGGGGCTTTCTGTGCTTTCCCTTCTAGTTTGTTCCCCGCCTTCAAGCAAAAAAAAAAAAAAAGGAAACAAGAACTCCTCTTTCGTTTTCTAATTTCTCAGGTGAGGTGGAAAGCTTCTAAGTGCCCACTAGATACTTGAACTACCTGAAAACCTCTGTGAAGTGCTGTTTATCCTCCAATAACAGAGACCTCCCCATCTGGTGAGATGGTTCTTCGAATACCTCTGATTATCAGCATGTTCTTTCTTTCTTTTTTAAAGATTTTCTTTATTTATTCACGAGAGAGAGCGAGAGAGAGAGAGAGGCAGAGGCAGAAGGAGAAGCAGTCTCCCCGCTGAGCAGGGAGCTCGATGTGGGGCTCCATCCCGGGACCCGGGGATCATGACCTGAGCCGAAGGCAGACGCTTAAGCAACTGAGCCACCCAGGCGCCCAGCACATTCTTTCTTATGCCAAACCCAAACTGCTTCCCTATTTCTGCTGCGTTGTGGTATTGTGGGGTCACACACAATGTTTAGAGACAGGTCCTAGATTTGTGTGGGGGGGGGTGTATGAGAAAGTATGAGAGAGACAGACCGAGAGAGACACGCCAAAAGAGACATGGAGTGAGCTAGCTGGAAGGGCCCATAGAGGGCCCTAGGTCAGTGGTTAAAGTTGTTTTGGCAAAAGTCATTCAGAAATAATAAACATATTTAGGGGGCACATTTTTCCATTCAAACTGAAGTTGGGACTTGATGGTTGAGTAAGTGTGCATTTGCATAATTCCCCTAGGAAAGACCCACTGAAATAAAAAGGAACCGAAAAGAGATAAAAAGACATCTTCTTTCTGACACTAGGTACAGGCCACAGAAGCGGAGCACAACCTCGGTATTTTCATATGCAAAATCACTGACACCAAAGTAAAAATGAAGACGCCAGGAGAAAAATGCATTAGCTACCCTACTCTTCTCAAACCTCCTCCCTCTCCATGAGGAAGGCCAGTAAACTGTTTTTTTCCATTTCCTTTGTTTTCTCTTTGTTGTTCCAAGAGCCAGGTTTTCTTTCTTCTTTTCTTTCTTTTTCTCCTATTCATTTATTTACTTATTTTTAAGATTTTATTTATTTCTATTGACAGAGAGAGACACAGCGAGAGAGGGAACACAAGCTGGGGGAGAGGGAGACGGAGAGGGAGAAGCAGGCTCCCCGCTAAGCTGGGATCCCGATGCTGCGATGCTGCGATGCTGCGGGGCTCGATCCCAGAACCCTGGGATCATGACCCGAGCCTCAGGCAGACGCTTAAGGACTGAGCCACCCAGGCGCCCCACCTTTTTCTTCTTTTAAAAAAAATCTTCTAAATGGGAGCGTAGGCAATCTGTTTTTGGTTCCACTGGTGATTACCTTTATGATGTTAAGCACCATGCTTAAGCCTATCATTCTCAATTTTTCAACTTCAAAAGTGAAATGGTATCTTTGACTCACCCTCTGAGACATAAAATTGTCACATTTACTTTTAACCTCCTGGTTTTTTGTTCTTCAATTTCTGTCCCTATCTGGTTTAGATGAATTATGATTGTTTTCACATTGCATAGCTTTTCTTCCAAGGACTGTACCTGACTAAGACTCTTACTTCCAAAAAGGCCCAGACCCAGTTTCAAGAGTGAATGGATTATTTCAAACTTCCAAGGAACAGATCATTCTTATGCTACTTATACTATTCCAGAGCAAAAAGAAGATAGGGGAACTGTCCTAGATTTTTAAAATTATTTTTTCAGATCCACTGTTCTATGTAAATATTTGATATAATGGATAAACCCAATATACATACAATGGAATATTCTCCAGGTTTATTTATTTATTTTATTGTTTTTTTTTTTAAAGATTTTATTTATTTATTTGACAGAGAGAGATCACAAGTAGTCAGAGAGGCAGGCAGAGAGAGGTGGAAGCAGGCTCCCTGCTGAGCAGAGAGCCCAATGCGGGGCTCGATCCCAGGACCCTGGGATCATGACCTGAGCCGAAGGCAGAGGCTTTAACCCACTGAGCCACCCAGACGCCCCTATTCTCCAGGTTTAAAAAGGAAGGAAATTCTTATGTATGCTACAACACGGGTGAAACTTGAGGATATTACGCTCTGTGAAATAAATCAGTCACAGAAGGACCAATATTGTATGAATCCACTTATGTGAGATACCCGGAGTAGTCAGATTGAGAGATAGAAAGTAGAATATTGGTTGCCAGGGGCTTTGAGGAGGGAGCATGGGGTTATTGTTTAATGGATATAGAGTTTCAGTTTGGAAGATGAGAAAGTTCAGGAGATGGATGGTGCTGATGGTTGCACAGCAATGTGAATATACTAAGGGTCACTGAAGTGTATACTTAAAAATAGTTAAAATGGATATCGTACAAATATATACCTAAAATGTAAACAGATTTATATCTCATAAAATTTAGACATTTATATAAATATAAGTTTATATATATATATTTATGTATTTATTTATATATTTATTTATGATTTTATTTTATCATTTATATATTTATTAATATTTCTATTTATTCATGTAATATTATTTATGTAAATATTTATTTATTTATAAATATAAATATTTATGCTTACATATATTTATATATTTATAACCACAAATATGTATGTAACTATAATAAAAAAATTCAACTATATAGAAGTATATAGTTTAAAAATAAGAGCTCACCATCTTTCTCCTTCCACCTACCCATTTCTACCCCTCTCCCTACATGAAACAATGCATATGGACGATTCAAAATTTATTCAACTAGTCCTTCCTGAGGATATTTCGGTTGTATCCAGATTATTGCTTTGACAAACAATGCTGTAATGAACATCCTCGAAATATAATGTTGTGTAATATGTGGATCTGTAGTATAGAGTCCTGAATGTAGACTGCTAGGTCAAAAGCTATGGGCATTTTCTTTAGTGAGTTAGGCTTAGATTTATTTACTAATTAATATAGTTCAAAATATCAGATGTTCAAGCAATTTCATGGTGAAAAGCTACCACCCATTCTTTTCCCCCAGCAAACTGGTGCCCCTCTTTAAAGGCATCCAATATTATCATTCTGAATATATTTTTTAGTCACGCACAAGTGAAACTGTATATTTCTACCCATAAACATATGACGGATGGGGCGCCTGGGTGGCTCAGTCAGTAAGCGTCTGCCTTCGGCTCAGGTCTTGATCCCAAGGGTCCTGGGATCGAGCCCCATGTCGGGCTCCCTGCTCTGCCGGAAGCCTGCTTCTCCCTCTCCCACTCCCACTCCCCCTGCTGTGTTCCCTCTCTCGCTATCTCTCCGTCAAATAAATAAATAAATAAAATCTTAAAAAAACCCCAAAACAACGGATAGTGGTTTGTGTGCTTTAAATTTGGTAGGTATTGCTAAATTGCCCTCCGAAGAGATTGTACCTGTTCGCATACCAACAACAGTGTTTGAGGGTGCCCGTTTCCCCATCAACACATTACCAAACTTTATTTCTTTGCTAATCTGATGAAAAATGGTATCTCATTAATTTGTACCTATTTAATTTGTAATATTGTGAGTAAAACTCATGTTTACTAAGGCCAGGCCACCATGCCTGTCTCCCTCTCCAGACTCTTCCCACAACTCCCTCACCTCTCCACCCCCACCAGCTCCAATAAGGAGGAAGACACCCTGTTCTTTCACTCTTGCCTCCCCTCCGGCTTTGTCCTCCGTAATGGCCCCCTGAACTTCCTTGATGCCCCAGGTCTGATGAGGTGTCCTTCCTTTGTGCCTCCTTTTGTCACAACACTGGTCATGCTGCTCTCTGTTTATTTCTCTTTTCCTGTCTGCCATCTCCACCAGACGGTGAGGGCTGGGACTGGATCTTTTATCTCTCTATCTCTATTGTTTATCACCTCTACGTCTATCGTTCTCGTCAGAAAATACGGAATGGATGGATGAATAGACGGCTGGTGGTTGCAGACTGAGGTCACTGGAATGTAGCTATTTTGTGTGACTGAAAAGATTTACCCTCATATTATAAGAGTGCAAAACATGTGGAAGGGTGTACTTCAAATCAGGGGTGAAATGGTGGATTAGTCAATAAATGGCTAATTACCATAATGGGGGAAAATCAATGTCTGTCCTTATCTTACACAAGTAATTTCCAGGTGGAGATGTTAAATATAGTTAAATAGTAAGAGAAAGCATAAACCCCTGAAGGAAAGCATACAGGAATATTGATCCAACCTCAGGACGGGGAAACCCTTTTTTAAGCATGACACCAAGGCAGAAACCATAAAGAAGAAGATTGATAGGCAGATTCCATTATAATTTCGAACTTCAGTATATGCAAAAAGTCAAAAAATATTTCTTTTTAAATATCCAAATGACAAGTGGAAGGACCTATTAAAAATCCATAAGAAAAAGACAAATAGAAAATCAAGTAAAGTTCTGGCACAGGCAACAAAATAAGAATTATTTGTTCCCGCATGAATGAAATAGACATTCTAATAAACACTTAGAGGAATATTTCCCATACTAGTAATCAACAGAGGGTCAACTAATACAATGTTTTTCATCTAACGAATTAGCATAGATGATAATTTTCAGTGTTAGCAACCATATGGGATAATAACACTCTCATACCCTGAGAGTGTAAATTGGTACAATCTTTCTGGAGGGCAATTTAGCACTATGCATGAAAAGGCTCTCCTTTTGACCTAGATCACTTCTGGAAATCCCATCAGAAGGAAATAATCAGAAATATAGATAAACATTCAGCTACAAGGATATTACAGTGGCATATTTATAGTGGTGAGAAATTGAAAGCAATCTAAATGTTCAACAAAAGAACAGGATAAATTATGGCACATTCACAGGCTAGACTGCAGGCACTAAAATGATCATATTGAAGACTGTTTAAGGACATATGGAAATGCTTATAATGTATTGTTAAATGAAAAAAAAGTAGCTTGAGTAGATGGGGCACCTCGGTGGCTCAGTGGATTGGGCATCTGACTCATGATTTTGGCTCAGGTCATGATCTCAGGGTCGTGGGATCGAGCCCCGCATTGGGCTCCAGGCTCAGCATGGAGTCAGCTTGTGATTCTCTCTCTCTTTCTCCCTCTGCCTCTCCCCACTCCTGTGCTCGCTTTCTCTTAAAAAAAAAAAAAAAAAAGTAGCTTGAACAGAATGATACCAATTTTGTTTTTTAAAAACTGTGTGTCTATGTGCTTGTGTAGGAAAAGCCTAGAAGGCAGATACTGGCTGGTCTGAGGTGTCCCTGCATGCAGGCCACCCTGTCCCCAGGAAGGCACTTGGGGTGAACTCCGGTGGCTTCTGCTTTCACACTGCAGCCCAGGAAGCTCTGGCTGTAACAGCTGGGGCAGACAGACCTGGGAGAAGCTCTGCTTCCACTGTGAGACCTACAGGAAGAGGCCAAGTTGCCCCAAAAGTCACAATAGACAAAATCAAGGCGTTGTTGCTGCCCCACCTGATAATGTTGTGTTCTTGGGCTCCTAGATAATGATACTAACAGTAGCTAACATTTACAGGGCACTTTGTATGTGTTTTCTTTTAATTAATTTTTTTACTTTTAAAGAATTTATTTATTTGAGAGAGACAAAGATAGTGACAGAGATAGCGAGAGAGAGCACGAGCGGGGAGGAGAGGGAGAAGCAGGCTCCCCTCTGAGCAGGGAGCCCGATGCTCGATCCCAGAACTCTGGGATCATGACCTGAGCCAAAGGCAGACGCTTAACCGACTGAGCCACCCAGGTGCCCTGTATTTTCATTTAATGCACTTAACATCCCAAGAGATATCTCTAAGACAGGTACTAATTGTCCTGTATTATGGATGAGGAAACTGAGGCCCCAAAGATTCGGTGACTTATCCAAGTCACAAAGCTAGGAAGTAGATGAGATGAGCTGGGCTTCAGACCCAGGTGAACGTACCTTATTTTTGGCTGCTGTGGCAAGAGAGGGAGAACATGACAAAGCACATATGAAAAATAGTAAACGAATGAAAGTCGCTTCTGGAAATGGATCCCTTTGGGAACAGTGCTCATGGCTTGTGGACATGAAATTGCCCAGCACAGTCACTGTCTTCAGTGACTGTGGTCACTGCTGCAAAACGGAACAGACCGTACGTCCCTCGTGTCCTGCCAGATCCCACAATGAAGACTCTCTCTTGGTTTGTGCTCTGGGCCTGGTTAGGACCTGGCCTGGGATGACTCCTCCCTCTCCTTCTAGCTGAAGGCAGACCCAATGGAGGCAGCTGGCACAGGCCCAGTGAGATCTTAAGGGCTCCCAAGACAGGAATAGTTACTTCCCTCGTATTCAGGGATAGCTTGTACAATGGGACTCTGCTGTCTGCTGTCTTTGTTTAGTTGCCACAGAATTCCTTGGGCAGCACCAGCCCCGCCCCCCCATCCCAGCAAGGCTCACATCATCCAGGAGTGCCCTCTTCTGCAGATAGGGCCCTTGCTCAGCCCATGCCCCAATCCCCAGCCAGCGCACCCTTCCCCCTCAACTGTGCCCCATCCGCATCCAGTACCCCCCTACTTTATGCGCAGATAACTTTCCAGAATCCCTTCCCTAGCAAGTGTCTCCTCCCCTAGCCAGGTGCTACTCCCTAGCGCTTCCCCCTTCAAAAACCCGGAATCTTCTTTTTACCCCATATTAATTTATGCCCTAAACCAGCCAAGCCCCTGGTCCTTGTCACCAGCCTATTCCCCATTCCTCGCCTAGGTCCACTTCCCTAACCCTGCTCCTCAGTCAATACCTACCCGCTTAGAGATGGGCCCCCTTTTCCAGGTAGTCCCCTTTCCCCACATTATGCAGCCTGCCCCAGCAGATTACCCATCCCCCATCAGAAGCCCATCCCCCATCAGAAGCCCCTTACCTGCCTGTAATGTGGAACCCAGCCATGCCTTCTCTCTCAGCCAGGTCTCCTCAACTTGGTCAGGCTCTCTTCATCTACTGATGCCTTCCTCCCCAACTAAGGCCCCTTCCCCAGCCAAGGCCAACTCCCCAGACAGGCTCCCTTCCCCTGCTGGGCAGGCTTCCCCTCTACCTGCATATACCCACCTATACCCCCTCCCCAGCCAAGCCACATTCCCAACCAGTATCCCCTTCGCAGCAACCCTCGCCAGGATCCCCTGCCCCAGCTTGTCACCATTCCTCAGCCGGTGCCCAGCCGTTTCCCTCTTCAGCCAATCACTTTCCCAAGGAGCTGCCCCTTCGCTGGCCTCTCAGAGCCAGTGCCTCCTTCCCCAGCCAAACACCTTCCTCTCTCAGCTCTGAATCACCTGTCAATTCCCCTCCCCAGCCCTGTGATCTTTCCCTGCCAGGGCCCTTTCACCCCCAGGTATCCCCATGCTAAGCCCAGTCTCCTTCTCCAGGTGGGAGCGCTTACCCAGCCAGACTCCTCCCCTAGCTGGGCTCTCTTCACTGAGGGACTTACATCCTTTTCCCCTAGTCTGGGCTCATCTTCCCAGTAAGGCCCCCTTCCTCAGCCAAGTCCCTTCTCTCACTTCTTCCCCCTCCGCCAGATGTCCTCCCCTTCCTGTCCTATGCCCCTCTCCTGAGCTAGGTCCCTTTCCTCAACCACAGGTCCTCCCTCAGCCAGGACCTCTGTCAAGGGCCATGCCTTCAGCTCCTCCACCTGCTAGCTCCCCTCTCCGGGCTAGGTCCCTTAACCTATTATCCCATGCCCAGTTTATGTCGTTCTTGGCATCTAAACCTCTCCCACCACCAGGTTCCTTTCCTAGCCTGCGTGTTCCTCCCCAGGCAGACCTGCCTTCCCCCTTCCCTCTCAGGCCCTATTCCCCTGCTAGAGTTCCTCCCCGGTCAGGCCACCTTTCCCTGCCAGGGTATGTTCACTCCCAGTGCCCCCATTCCAACCAGTCTCCCATCCTCAGCTGGTGCCACCGGATCATGCCTGTGCTCCCTTCACAAGAAGGGCACGTTCCCACATCTAGGCTCCTTCCCCACCCAGCCTATGTCCTCTGCAGCTGATGCCTACTTTCCCAGCCAGATTTCTTTCCCTGGCCAGGTGCCCTTCCTCAGGCTTCCCATCCCCACCCCGGCCTTTAACAGTCAAGAACCCCTTTCTCATCCTTTCCCCTCTAATTCAACTAGGCTTCCTTCCCTTGACCAGCCAATTCCTCCTTCCCTAACCAGGCCCTCCCCCATTATCCCCTTCCTAGCCAGACCTATTTCCTCACCCTGTGCCCTGGTCCAAAGCCAGGTTCTCTTGCCTGCTCTCATGTCCCTCTCTGCCCGTTCCCTCTTCCCCAAGATATTCCACCTTGCCCTGCCAGGCCTACTCTCCAGATAAGCATGCTTTCCCTGCCTGGCCCCATTTGCCCACCTAAGCCTCTATCCCCAGGCCACCTTTCCCAGCTAGCACCCTAGTGCCTTGTAGCTGGCACCTCCCAGATATCTCCCCAGTCCTAGCCAAGCTCCCTTCTCCTGCTGTGACCTCTTCCACACCATATGGCCCTTTTCCAGCCCCCTAATTACCTAAACCCCCTTCTCTGTCTAGGCCCAATTTCCCAGCAAGGACCCCCTCTGCTGCCCCTATCCCCTTCGGGGGCAGGTCCCTTTTCCCTTCCCAAGTTGTGTCCCAATCCCAGCCTGGGCCCCCTCTCCAGGTTTGTACAACCTTCTAAGTCTGGTGACTCCTTTACCAGCCGGAATCCCTCCTCCATCCAGTCCTCTCCCCATCAGACCCTGTTTCCCAGTCAATGTCTCTTTCCCCAAGAAGGCCCCTTCTCCTTCCAGACCCCTTTCCCAGGCAAGTGTCCCTCCCCTGGATGGGCAGCCTGGCCCAGCCATTTCCCCATTTAACATCCATGGATCCCTTTACCATCCAATGTACCCCTCAGCCAGACCTCTGCTCCAGTGAGCTGCCCCTTCACCAGTCTGTTCCTCCTTCCAGTGTCTCACTCCCCAGCTAGCGTCTTTTCCAGTCTTATTCGAGCCCCCTACCCCGATCCCTTGCCCAGAAAGTGACATAGTTCCCATTCAGTTTCCCTTCCCCTCCCTATAAAACCCACCCCAGCTGGGGCCACCTTCTCCTACCAGAAGCCCTTCACCAGCCTCTGCTCCTGCCCCCAGCCTGGACCTTCCACCCCACTTCCCTAGTCAGGAATCCTCCTGCTGCCAGGCCCTCTTTCCCAGCTTGTGTACCGCTCTCCATCAAGGTCTCCTACCCTAGCCAGGCCCCCTCCTCCCACCCAGTGCAGCTCACTCCAGTAGAGCACCCTTCCCATTTCTAGAGGCTTGCACCAACCTTTGCCCATGTCCCCAGTCAGGCCTCCTTTGCCCACCTGTGTCCTATACCCACTGTAGTTCCCCTCCTCTACCCAGGCTCTCTTTACTGTCTATGCCCTGTTCATCAGCTTAGTCCCCTTCCTCAGCCTGTGCACCTTTCCCCTGCCATGTCCCACTCTTCCTTCTAGGCTGACCTCGTCCCCAACTTTCACCCTCCTTTCCAGCCACACACCCTTCTATATATTATGCCTCCCTTCTGGGCCTTGTCTCTCTTCCCCAGCCAGTCTTTTCAGCCCTATAAAAGGCCTTCTTCTTACATTGCACCCCAGTCCCTGGTTTTCTCAGGGGCCTCTTCTCAGTCAGCTGGCCATCTGAAACTTATCTGACACATATTTACACAGGTGAGCTATCTGGCAGGATTTTCCACTTTGCATTTTGGGAACACCCTCCCACCTCCAACTCCCCCGCCCCCAAACATTGGCACTTCTTTCCTTTCTGCGATGTAGTCCTGTACTCACTGAGTTACTAGAAGTGGGAGTTCTTTTTCATGCATAGCAATGAAAACATCCTAAAACCAAACCATTTCAGGATGTTTTTCACAGAGTGAAACATCAACTCTGGACAGCCTCTAGATAAAGTGTCTCCCTAAATCCTTTCCTGGGAAACACTCCACTCCAGGCTGCCACCAGGCCAGTCCTCCCCAAAGCCTTAACTGGTCCCCAACTCCTCTCCCTAACCCTCCAGGATCCCTTTGCTGAAGCAGATCCTGGGATACAAACTTTGTACAAACTAAGTCGGCTACCCAAAAATAGAGAACCAGGTATTTTCAAAACTTTTATTTTAAAAACAAGTTGCATAATATTTTTTAAAAATTTTGAAATTATATATTTTGTTTTTGAACATTTGGCGTGTACAATGGATTTTTTAAATGACTTTAAGTAACCTCACTGAAACACAGGCTCTGAAGATTTAAAAATTCTTAAATTGTTTATTGCAAATCATTTCATTTTTACTATTCTACTGGCAAACTCAAGATATTAACAAGTCTCGACTATCAACAAAAATAGATTGCTCACTTTTTTTTTTTTTTTTTTTTTTTTGCCTCATGCCAGTTGTAGATACAACAAAATGGATCAACTATTTTTAGGTCTTAAAATCTTTTAAAGTAGTTTCCTATCTCTAGGACTTAAGGAAAATATGCTAGGTTCAGATCTTTCACACTGTATACCACTTGTAGATGCAACAAACTGGATCAACTGCTTGAATAAATTTGTACCCATTAGCATTTCACAGTAAAGAAAACTTACTAGTTCGGGTCTCACCCTTACAGTAAGTTAAGCTGCCTATCAGTGTGTCTCTTTTTGCTTCTTACCAGTTGTAGACAAAATGAAATGGATCAACTACTTGAATAAAGTCATATTCCTTCCTAACTTTAATAAAGGAAATTAACTTGAGATGTTTCACATCTCAGAGCGTACCTTACCTATCAGTTTTTGTAAATTTAATTTCTTATGTTTAGCTTGTACATCTAATTCCTGAGTTTAACAAACGCTCTTATGTAGACTTTAGCAAATCCTAAATAAGTAAAATTAATTGCGAACCACACAAGTCTGTATGAAAAAACAAAACTAAATACTATTTGTTTGTATGAAAACACAATACTAAATACTATTGTTCATAACTTGAGATATCTCCGCAATAGCCCAGCTGAAGTAAAAAGCAATCCCCCTAAACAGCCCGAGATACATTTGTTCCCAAAGAATAAGAGAAAGGCATTCACAAAGCATTTAGATCACAGAAACTCCAACTTTATCTAAAATCCAATGTATTTATGGGGACAATCCGAAGATTTCGAGCTAAACTAATTTTCCCCCAGTTAAGAATGCATCAAACCCAGTTTGCATTTGATTTCAAAGGCTTGTGCGGCGCGACCAATTCTCAGCGGCGAGGGAGGCAAAGACCCTTCAGGGCAAGAAGCGGTGAAAATTTGGCCACCTTCCTCCCCTCAGGTAGTACAGTAGAGATCTTTCCCTGGTTCTGAGTCTCCCCTCCCACCCTTCCGCCGACCCCCAAAGCAATGAATGAGTGAGAGAAGGGGAGAGAACCGCCAGGTAGGAGAGCGCGGGCTTGGGGGGGGCGGGGAACGGCGCGGAGAAGCGTTGGGGTGTGGGGGGGGACGACTTTCAAGTAAAACGAAGCAAGAAAAAACTGAGAAAACCGAAGAAAAAACAACAACAACAGAGCCTACTGAGGAGACGCGGCGGCGGCTCGGGCTCCAGCGGCGACGGCGGCGGCGGAGGCGGCAATGGCGACGGCGTCGACCGGCCTAGAAGAGCCGCGGGGCCGCGCCCCCGACGGCGCCGGCCTCGAGCGGCTTCACCGAGTTGTAGTGCTCCCCGAGGTTGCAGGCGTAGCGCAGGTAGACGAGGGTGAGCGGCTTCCTGGTGTACTCCGCCCCGATGACGACGGCGGGCGAATCGGCCTGGATCACCTCGATGGGCGTCTGCAGGACGTGCGACAGGGCCCTCAGCTCGAGCTGGCCTCCCCACGACGAGCTGCGCATGATGTCGTCGCAGTAGCTCAAGAAGTCTTCGCGGCTGTAGGCGTTGCCGGTGTCCGGGTCGCTGAAGAAGGGCAGGAAGTCATCCACGTGCTTGCGCATGTAATCGGCGGTGCGGCTCCGCAGGCTCTCCACGGTCACCGAGAACACCAGCTGGTCTTGGATGGCGCGATACATGCAGTGGCCGTCGGCCGGGATATCCTTCAGCTCCAGATTCTTGGACCCTAGGATGGCGGCCACCTTCTCCTCCTCTTCGCGGCGGAAGCTGGCCAGGTGCTCCATCTCGGCCTCGGTGATCCTCTCCTGGCGCTCTCTCTCAAGGGCCGCCCTTCTTTCACGCCTTCTCTGTGCCCGCGACTGGCGGGGAGGCTGGTTCTCAAGATCCATCTTGGCGAGATCTTCCGTGACGGAGTCGATGTTGCCGTTATCAGGGAAGCTCTCTTGGAACTTCTCGAGCTCCTGCTGGTGCTTCTGCTCCATCTCGGCCTCGAGGCGGGCCACGTCTAGGAGCAACTGCTTTCTTCTCTTCTTGTCGCTCTTGGGGACCGAGTTCTTCATGCCCTGGATGCGGGCCTGTAACTCTTTCTTCTCGCGGTGGTGGCGTCGAATTATCCGCTGTCGTTCACTCTGAGAATCCTCCATGACGTTTAACGGCAGGTGAGGATCCAAGATGGGTGGCAGCTGAAGTACGGGCTACGATTCCGACTAACAGCTCAAACCCCGGAACATGCGACGGGTCCTCAACCCCCCTGGCCACTGCGCTCGGCTCACGTCACCGGGTGGTCGCCCTCACCCTATTCACGGCCCTCTTTGCCATTGGCCACTGGCTCTACGTGGCTACGCCCCCTCGAAAACGCCTGGCACCAGGATTGGCTGTTGGGAGACCCTAAATACGCCCCCTTTAGACCCCGTAGCAACGGCTGCTTCCTGTTTTAGTCAGGTTTGAATCCCTCACGTCGAACTCGGCTTTGAACGTTATGTGTAGCTATCAGTCTTGGAGAATCGTTCGTGGACTCAGCCCCTACTTCATTTCCAAACTGAACACAATACAGACGCTGGTCATGCCTGAGAATCATGTAACAAATACTCTACCACCAGCTACGTGTGCCCTGACGGTGGACTTCCTGTTACTCCTAGTGTACAGGACGCAATGAGCCTTTCTCGTTTTTCAGGTCCCCAGACTGGTGAACCTTTACATTTCCTAATGTTCCTGGGAACACAGAGTCCTTTCAGGTTAGGTCTCACACTAATTTAAGTGTAAGATCTCAGTGTAAGAAGGCAACGGCCACTCTTCTTAAACTCATTCACTGCAACTAAGCAGACTCTATGGCCTTTGCTGACAGAATGCAACTTCCCTAAATTCTCTTCCTCCCGAGTTTCCCGGCTTCCAAAATGGGCTCTGTAGGATGCCCGTGAAACACAACAGCTGGCATTCATCAAGCCAGTTCCTTCTGTTTATTTTGAATCTCTAAAAGTTCTAAAACATAAAATAAAATATAAATACAAGCCCTAAACTCTTCCAAATATGCTCTCATTCTGCCCCACTCTGCTCATCTCTATCTTGAATTCCCAAACAGGAAGGCCCTTGAGACACCCCCCCCCCACAACACACACAGACATCTTATTACAAATGAGCAAAGTGGACATTTGTTCAAGTTGTTTCATATCTTAAACTTCACTCCTTTTATTGCTAATAGTCCACGATATGGATACATTGTACTTTGTTTAGCCATTCATCTGTTGAAGAACTCTGGGTTGTTCCCGATTTGGGGTTATTATGAATAAACTTGCTATAAACATTCGTGTATAAGTTTTTGTGTGAACAAAAGTCTTCGTTTCCCTGGGAAAAATGCCTAAGAGTGCAATTGCTGTGTCATATTATAAGTGTATTTTAATTTTTTAAGAAATGATTTTCCAGAGTGGCTGTACCATTGCATAGTCCCACCAGCAGTGTATGAGGAATCCAGTTCCTCTTCATCCTCACCAGCATTTGGTGTTGTCATTATTTTTTAATTTAGCAATTCTGATGCATGTGAAGTGACATCTCATTGTGGTTTTAACTTGTATTTCCCTAGTGGCTAATCATGTCCATTTTTGCATGTGCTCTCTTGCCATCTATGCCATATCCTCTTGGGTAAAATGTTTCTGTCATTTGCCCATTTTACAATCGGACTGTTTTTTACAATTGAGTTTCGAGAGTTCTTTTTATAGTGTGGATACTAGTTCTTTGTTGGATATGTGGTTTGCAAATATTTTCTCTCACACTGTGACTTTGTCTTTTAAACATCTTTTTAGCTGGTGTTTCTCAGAGCAAACGTTTTAAATTTTGATGAAGTGCAATTTATCAATTTTTCTTCCTCTGGGTCATCCATTTTGGTGTCATGATTTTGGTGTCACTCTTTAACTCGAGATCCCAAAGATTCTGTCCTGTCTTTTACTCAAAGATTTATAGCTTTAGGCTGTAAGTTTAAATCTGTGATCTATTTTGTGTAAAGTTTGAGGCTTAGGTCTTAGTTTTATTCTTTTGCCTGTGGTTGTTCGATTGCTCCAGCATCATTTGTTGGAAAGGCTATGCTTCCTCCATTGAATTAGTTTTGCACCTTTGTCAAAAGCCATAAGTTTTGGTATATTGTATTTCCATTCTCATTCTGTTCAATGTATTTTTTGGATTCCCTTGAGACTCTTTGGCCCATGGGTTATTTAGGAGTGAATGATTCGTTTCCAAGTGTTTGCAGATTTTCCTGTTATCCTTCTGGTTTTGATTTCTACTTTGATTCCTTTGCAGTTGGAGAACATACTCATTTAAACACAATTCATTTAAATTTGTTGGGGTTTGGAGGCGCCTGGCTGGCTCAGTGGGTGGAGCATGTGACTCTTAATCTTGGGGTCATGAGTTCAAGCCCCATCTTGGGCATGGAGCCTACTTAAAAAAAATTTGTTGGGGTTCATTCCTGGCCCAGAATATGCTCTATCTTTACATATGTTCCATGGGTGCTGGAAAAGAATGCCTATTCTGCTATGGTTGGGTGACATGTTCTATAAATGTTCTTCAGATCACATTGGTTGATAGTGTTGTTGATTTCCATATTCTTCCTGATTTTCTGTCTAATTCTGTTATCGTTGAGAGAGGAATGTAGGAAGTCTCCAACTCTAATTGCAGCCTTTTCTACTTCTCCTTTCAGCTCTACCAGGTTTTGCTTCACATATTTTGCATCTCTGTTGCAAATTCTACATACTTAGGATTGCTTTGTCTTTTTGGCGGATTCACTCCTTTAATCATTATGTAATGCCCCTCTCTGTCTTTGGTAATTTTCTCTGCTCTAACATCTATTTTATTTGATATTAATATAACCACTACTTTTTCTTTATTACTGCTTGCATGATATATATTTTTCTAGCCTTTTACTTTCAACCTCCCAATATTATTGTACTTGAAATGAGTTTTTTTGTAGATAGCATGTAGTTGGGTCATGGTTTTTAAACCACTCTGCCAATCTCTGTCTCTCAATTGGTGTATATAGGTCATTTACATTTAAGGTAGTTTTTTTTAAAGATTTACTTCTTTATTTTAGAGAGAGAGAGTGCATGTACACATATGTACATGAGCAAGGGGAGGGGCAGAGGGAGAGGGAGAGAATCTCAAGCAGACTCCCTCCTGAGTGCTGAGCCCCACACGGAGCCTGATCTCACGATCCTGAGATCACGACCTGATCTGAAATCAAGAGTCAAGGCTTAACCGAACCGACTGAGCCACCCAGGTGCCCCACATTTAAGGTAGTTATTAATATGTTAGGACTTAAGTCTGACATTTAATTTTTTTTCTGTTTGTTCTGTCTGTTTTCATTTCTGTTTTCTTTTTCCTGCTTCCTTTGGGTTACTTGAACAGTTTTTATTTTTATTTTTACTTATTTATTTTTTTAAGATTTTATTTATTTATTTGACAGACAGCAAGAGAGGGAACACAAGCAGGGGGACAGGGAGAGGGAGAAGCAGGCTTCCTGCTGAGCAGTGAGCCCGATGTGGGGCTCCATCCCAGGACGCTGGGATCATGACCTGAGCCAAAGGCAGATGCTTAATGACTGAGCCACCCAGGAGCCCCTTGAACAGTTTTTAGAATTCAGTTTTGATTTATCTATAATGTTTTTGAGTGTAACTCTTTGTATAACTTTTTATTTTATTTTTTAAAGATTTTATTCATTTATGACAGAAAGAGAGAGAGCAAGAGAAGGAACACGAGCACAGGGGAGCCAGAGAGGGAGAAGCAGGCTCCTGGGGCTGGATTCCAGGATGCTGGGATCATGACCTGAGCCCAAGGCAGACGCTTAACGACTGAGCCATGCAGGTGCCCCATATAACTTTTTAAATGGATGCTCTAGGTATATTTGTGTGTGTGTGTGTGTGTGTGTGTGTGTGTGCGTGCACGCACGCTACCAAAAATCTATAATGTTGTCATTTTACCAGTTTTAATGAAGAATAGAAATCTTATCTCCTTTTGCATTCCTTTACCCTCGCCCATTTATAATACAATTGTCTTTGATGTCCTCTATGTAAATTTAGAACCACATTAATTTTCTAATTCTGGTCTCAACCTTCAAACACTAGACAACTCAAGGGGAGAAGGAAAGTCTATAGTATTTGCCCATGGTTTTGCTTATCATGTTTTTTCTTCCCAATTTTCTAAGATTTCTTCTTTTATCTTTACTATTTAGAAAACTTCAGTTACCCATTCCCTCACATAGGTCTCTTTGTGACAAATGTTCTTAGTTTTCCTTCATCTGAGAATGTCTTGATTTCCCCCTTCATCCCTGAGGGATATTTTCATTGGAGGTAGGACTCTAGATTCACTATTCTTTTCTTCTAGCTTTTGAAAAATGTTGTGTCGCTTTTTGTTGGCCTCCATGGTATCTGGTGAGAAATTTTCTGTCTTTTGAATTGCTATTTCTTTATTGACAAAGTGTTGTTTCTCTTTCTGCTTTGAAAGTTTTTCTTTGTCTTTAGTTTTCAGATATTTGACTACGATGTATCTTGATGTGGATTTCTTCAGGTTTGTCTCATTTGGGTTTTACTCAGCTTCTCAAATCCTACATTTGTATCTCTTACCAAATTTGAAAAGTTTTCAGCCATAATTTCTTTGGATACTTTTTCAGCCCCACACTTTCTCCTCTTCAGGACAGGAACTTTAGATCCTTTGTCGTTGTCCCACAGGTCCCTGATGCTCCTTTAATTTAATTTAATTTAATTTTTTTTTTTAGAGAGAGAGAGTGAGAGTGGCAGTGGGGGGGAATGGAAGGGAGAGAGGGAGAGAATCTTAAGCAGGCTCCATACCCAGCACAGAGCCCAACATGGGGCTTGATCTCACAATCCTCAAATCATGAACTAAGCCAAAATTAAAAGTCAGACACTTAACCAACTGAGTCACCCTAAAAACATTTTTTTAATAGACTTTGGTTTTTAGGGCAGCAAAATTGAGTGGAAAGTAGAATTCCCATATATTCCTTGCTTCCACAGTCTTCCCCATTATCAACATCCTACACCAAAGTGGCACATTTGTGGTTTTTTAAAAATTTTTATTTTTAAAAATTTTTAAAGATTTATCTATTTGAGAGAGAGAGAGAAAGGGAGGGGGGGAAGGGCAAGGGGAGAGGGATAGAGAATCCTCAAGCAGATTCCCTGCTGAGTGTGGAGCCTGATATATGACCTGAGCCAAAATCAAGAGCCTGACCAACTGAGCAACCCAGGTGCCCCTATTTTTTTAAAAATTTTTAATTAAAAATTGTATTGAAATATAATTTACATATAATATTATATTGGATTCAAGTATGCAACATAGTGATTTGATATTTATATACATTACAAAGTGATCACCATAATAAGTCTGGTTACCATTTGTCACCATACATAGTTTTTACAATATTACTGACTATATTCCCCATGCTATACCAGAATGGCACATTTGTTACAATCAATTAACCTACACTGATGCATTATTATTACCCAATGTTCACAGCTTACTTTATTTTTTTAAGTAATTTCTACCCCCAATATGGGGCTTGAACTCATGACCCCAAGATCAAGAGTGTCATGCTCTACTGACTGAGCCAGTCAGGTGCCCCTCACAGCTTCCTTTAGAGTCTAATCTTGGTGTTGTACATTCTATGGCTTTGGAAGCAAATATATTGACATATATCCACTATTACATTATCATACAGGAGACTTTTGCTTCCTTAAAGAATCCTCTGTGCTGGGGCAAGGGGTGGTTCAGTCGGTTGACCATCCGACTCCTGATTTCAGCTCAGGTCATGATCTCAGGGTCCTGAGATCAGGCTGGCGCTGGGTGTGGAGCTGGTTTAAGATTCTCTCTCGCTCTCTCTCTGCCCCTTTCCCTTCCCTCTAAAATAAATCCTTTGTGTTCCACCTAGTCATTCCTCTTTCCCCTCTAATCCTTGGCAAGCACTGATCCTTTTACCGTCTCTATAGTTTTGCCTTTTCCAGAATGTCATATAGTTGGAATCATACAGTAGGTGGCCTTTTCAGGCCAGCCTCTTTGACTTAGCAGTATACGTTTATAGTTCTCCATGTCTTTTCATGGCTTGATAGCTAATATCTTTCTAGTGCTGAGTAATATTCCATTGTCTGGATGTACCATAGCTTATTTATCCATCACCTATTGAGGACATCTTGGTTGCTTCCAAGTTTTGGCAATTATGAATAAAACCGCTATAACCTTTCATGAGCAGGTTTTTGTGTGTGGACCTGAGTTTCAACTCGTTTGGATAAATACCAAGGAGTATGATTGCTGGATCATATGGCAAGAGTAGGTTTAGTTTTATAAGAAACTGCCAAACTGGGCGCCTGGGTGGTACAATTGGTTGAGTGTCCGACTCTTGGTTTCAGCTCAGGTCATGATCTCGGGGTTGTGAGATCAAGCCCCACATCAGGCTCAACACTGAGTCTGCTTGAGTTTCTCTCTCTCTCTGCCTCTTCCCTCCTCTCTCTCTCTCAAATAGATAAATAAATCTTAAAAAAAGAAACTTCCAAACTGCCTTCCAAAGTGGCTGTACCATTTTTCATTCCCACCAGCAGTGAGTGAGAGTTTTTGTTGCTCCATATCCATGCCAGTGTTTGGGTATTGTCAGTGTTTTGGATTTTGGCATTTCTAATGGGTATGTAGTAATTTCTCATTGTTTTTATTTACAATTCCCTAATGAGATATGATATTGAGCACCTTTTCATATATTTATTTGCTATCTTTATATTTTCTTTGGAGTGATGTCTCTTCAGGTCTTTTGCACATTTTAAAAATTGGGTTGTTTATTTTCTTATTGTTGAGTTCTAAGATTCTTTTAGTATTTTGTTTTTTTCTTTAAGATTTTATTTATTTATTTGACAGAGAGAGAGAATACAAGCAGGCAGAGCAGTAGGCAGAGGGAGAGGGAGAAGCAGGCTCCCCACGGAGCAGGGAGCCTGATGCAGGGCTCAATCCCATGACCCTGGGATCATGACCAGAGCCAAAGGCAGATGCCCAACTGACTGAGCCACCCAGGCGCCCCTCTTTTAGTATTTTGGGTAACAGTCCTTGATCAGGTATATATTTTGCAAATCTTTCCTGACAAGCTTGGCTTATCTTCTCATTCTCTTGATTCCTTTTTTTTTCCCCCAGTCTATTTTCTCTCTGTTGTTCAGGTGGGGTAATTTTTATTGTTCTGTCTTCAAGGTCATTAACTTTTTTCTCTGTCCCTTCCATTCTGCTGTTGAGCCTGTCCTTTGAGGTTTTTTTTTTTTTATTTTGGTTATTGCACTTTAGTTCTTAAATTTCCACGAGGTTCTCCTTTATATCTTCTATTTCTATGCTGACACTTTCTCTTTTTGTTTTTCTCTAATTTTCTTTTTCTCTTTCTCTGCTGAGACTCTATGTTTTCATTTGTTTCAAGCATGTTTGTTGCTTGTTGAAGCATCTTTAGGATGGTCCCTTTACAAATCTTTTTTTTTTAATTTTTAAATTTTTAAAAGATCTTGTCTATTTATTGGACAGAGAGCATGAGAGAGGACAAGCAGGGGGAACAGAAGGCAGGGGGAGAGGGAGAAGCAGGCTCCCTGAGGGGCAGGGAGCCCGATATGGGGCTCAATCCCAGGACCCTGGGATCATGACCTGAGCTGGAGGCAGATGCTAACCCTTTACAAATCTTTGTCAGATAATTCTATTAGCTCTGTCATTTTAGTTTGGGTATCCGTCTATTGTCTTTTTTTTTTTTTTCATTCGGTTTGAGATCTTTCTGGTTTCTGAGTAATATTTGATGGAAACCTGCACATTTTGGCTATATGTCATGAGACTCTGAAACGCATCTACAGCATCTGTTTTAGCTGGTCTCCTCTGACACTGCCGCCATTAGGAAAGAGGAGTGTTGTATCATCACTGCAAGGTAGAAGTAGAAGTCCAGGTACCTCACTTGGCCTCCATTGATCCAAAAGGAAGCTCTTCATTACAGCTGGGCGGGGATGAGAGTTTCTGTTTCACATGAGGCCTCCACTGATAGTTTTTTGACGGGGAAGAGTTGGGGTGCTGAATTATTGTTTCCTTTGTCACCACGTCATCTGACCCCCTTTATCTTTGGGCAGTGATAAAAGTCCTAACTCTCTACTAGGTCTTCTCTGACATCAGCTCAGGGGAAGTGAGGGGGTACCCCGTTCCTGCCAAGTGGGGGTGGAATTCTAGGCTCCCCACATTGTTTCTACTAAGGTAGCGTGTAGGTGGGTCTTGTTACCTGCCAGTGGCGATGAAAGTCCTTTCTCCGTACTTGGCCTTCTCTGATACCATGCCAGCAAGGGAGGGGGTTGGGGTTGTTGGGGCATGCCATTACAGCCTCATGAGTGTAGAAGTCTAAGCTCCCCACTTAGTCTTTGCTACTGGGGTTGGGCAGAGGGCCACAGTTTTCTCTGGTTTGGGTTGGAGTAGAGTGGTTCTCGTCTAAACAATTTCTGTATTGCTAGGTTGATCTGTTCCTAGTTCTTCGGCTAGAGAGAACAGCCTTTGATTGGGGCTTTTTTTGAGGGGGATCTCTGCACACCTGGATTGCTAGCTTCTTCAGTGCCAAGTCTGGGATCTAGGAGGCAAAAAGAAAATTCATGTCATTCTTCCCATGCTGAGAACCTAAGTGGTCTGCCTTCTCTCCACCTTTCAGAGTCTTCTTATGTTTGTTTTGTACATAGTGCCCAGGGTTTTTAGTAGTAGCAAGAGGAATAGGCAAAATATATCTATTCCATCTTCCCCCTTTTTATTTTAAATGAACAGAAATACTTCACACTCTCTTTTACTGTCATTTTCATGTTTCAAAGAAATTAAATACTGTGACTTAAAACGCATCAAAGCAATGATAATTTTAGAAAGCCATTATGCTGATCCTGAAAGAGACATCTTCTGGACTCTGATAGCATGATAGCAATGGTCACGCAGAGTGTGCTTATTTGCTGCAATCAAGATCGCTTTTTCAGATTCTGCAGAAGGGATGACAGGTCCCTTTGAATGTCAAGCCCCATTGCATGGGTTTGTTTTTGTGCCCTGAACTGAAGAAAAACCAGCTTTGCAAATGTTAAGCTTTCTTGTCTGTAGTTTGCTGTAAGGAAGTCATAGCTATTGTAATTTTAATGTGTCTTTTCCAGCTCTGCACTCTCTGGCTCCACCCTGTAACACCCTCCCCCACCTCCCCCCAACACACACCGTCTCAGCTGGAGATTCTGATTCAACTTCCAGGGCACATGCCACACATCTCCAGCAATGGATGGACTGCCTGCTTTTCAGGCAGCTCTCTCTGAATATCATTTCTCACAGTTGAGAAGGCAGGGAGTTCAAGGTTACCTTTTCCAATAACAAGCTCTGGGACTGGAGATGGGCCGTCTTGTCGATAAAGAGCATATGCTTTGCCAGTCAGTAAGGTGGGAGGGGCAAGAGAATTAATGTCTATCTCGTAGAGGGCTGTGATGATCAAATGTATGTGAAGGACCCAGCTCAGTGCCTGGCACCAAGGAAGATAACAATAAACAGCAGTTTCTTCCCTCTACCGTACCTTAGTCCCTACCTCTCAGCTCCCGCTCCCCACTCCACTCTCCTACATCCTCCCCTTTCCACCTCACCACCCCCATTTCTCCTCCCCTCTAGAGACCACCAGACGTGGTAGTTTCCATGGTAATCAGCTTCCTCATTAGTCTGGAGTTTAATGGTCCCTGAGCGTCTGTCTGGACTGGGTTCCCGGCTCACATCACAGGGAGCTTTCCAGTGAGCTCAAGAGCTGTTGAGAAATTGTCACACACAAGTCATTATATTTAAGTTGTTACAATGATATTTCAGTGTAAAGAGAGAGGATGTAAATAAATTATTTCATCTTGGGATGCCTGGGTGGCTCATTTGGTTAAGTGACTACCTTCGGCTCAGGTCATGATCCCGGGGTCCTGGGATGGAACCTGTATCAGGCTCCCCTCTCAGTGGGGAGCCTGCTTCTCCCTCTGCCTCTACCCCTCCTCCCTGCTCATGCTCTTTAGCTCTCTCTCTCTGACAAATAAATAAATAAGGTCTTAAAAAAAAGAAATTATTTTGTTCTGTCCAGGGCTCACAATTCCTGAACATCTGGAGAATTACTCTGTCCCCAACACTTGCTGATGAGGGATTACTTCACTGGGCTGTAGGTGTTGGAATGAGTAAGGGGTTATGCAAGATTGGACAACTGGGAAGCTGTCATTGAGGGTTTTTTAACTCATCACTGAGGATTTGCTCTTTCCTCATCTTCCCAAAGGTCACATGAGTTTCCTGCTGTGTTCATGCTTGTTTTCTGTACTGACTCCTTTGTTCCTGACCCTGTTCTTACCCTTCACCTGCTTTGCTACTCCATTCATTCCTTCAGTTGCCGTTCATCAGTCCTACTATGTGCCAGGCATTGTTCGCTGTGGATATAGCAGTGAACAAAATAGACTAAGATCCCTAGTCTCAAGGAGCTTGTGGTTGAGTAGAGAAAGACAGGCAGGAAAACAAGTAACTACACAATGACGTGCAAAATCGAAGCTGAGCTTTCGGACAGAGGCTCACTGTTACTAGGGTCCTCGTCCTGCTTCTCCCTTTGTTTCTCCTCATTGATGGTCTATGTACTCAGAGTAGCTTCTCCTGTCTCCCTTCCACATCTGCTAAGGGATTGCATGAATACACATGGGAGAGTTTGAAACTCATTACTGTCACCAGTGGCATAAGGTTAGAGGTAGGGGTGAGTCGTCTGGGAGAAATGGCCATGTGGGCCCACAAAGGCTGGGGCTATTTGGAAATAGGAAAGGTATCCATTGCCCACCAGGGCAGAGGAGAGTAGCTATCTCCAGCCTTCTGAGGCATTAAAGAGTGGCTCTGGCACCTTCCAGCTGCATGAGTCTTGGCCTTGCCTGTCCTCCATCACAAGCCTTGTGTTCTGGTTTCTTGGTCAGGCCTCTTATCTCCTGATCATTCTTAATTTGCCAGATGAGAGAAAGGGAAAAGTGGCACTTGAGTCGGAATGCCTAAAAGCCTTGCCCAGGAAGCAGAAGAGATGGATGGGACGGGGGTGAGTATGAGGCTTGTAGGAAAAATCCCCTAGCATAGTGGCAACACCTTTGAGAGAATTTAAACCATTCAGTGCAAGGGATGGGAGCTAACCTGATTTCTGGGGCAGCTGGGAAAGCGAAGGTGACACGCAGGCCTCCTGGACCACTGAGTGGGGTCTGGTCTCTGGATGTGGTGGACACGGCTTGGCTGTGGCTGTCACGGTATGACAACTGCTGACTGGGTGATCTTGGGTTACGGGGCTGCCAAAATTAGCAAATAAAGGTACGCGACTCAATTAAATCTGACTTTCAGATAAGCAACGAATAATGTTTTAGAAGAAACACGTCCCATACGAGATTTGGCCACCTTTTTATCTGGTAACCCTACCTGGCTGAAGTGAGAATTGCTATGTAAGGGAAGGACTGCCTTTATTTTTTGTCTGTTTCCAGAGGCCTAGAGTAGGACCAGTGGGGAGTTGGGCCAGGTTCTGAGAGCAGGAAGAAGGATTTCATTGGCAGGGGGCTCAGTGAAGACTGTGGGGAGCCCTCCTTGGGTGGCTTGGAATTACGAACCTCAGAGAGCCCTTCCAGCTCTGATAATCTCCGAGCCTCAGGATCTCCAGGGATTTTGAGAGGATGGGGTGGGGACCTGATGGAGGGGGATAAGACTGAGGACTGGAAGCTCCCAAACAGTCTGGACCGTTTCTTTCTTTGGTGTTAGGATGGTGGGACACAGGCAGATGCGTCAGCTGGGCACATGGCCTTCTCTGTGCATATGGAGAAGGAGAGCTTCTAGAATATTCCAAATGCTCACACTGTCATTGAGTCTGCTCTTGAGTTTCTGACACCCTTTCTCCGAGGTAACGCTGCTTGGAGAGAAATTTCTCCCAGGGCGGGCCCAGCTGAACTCTGGGCTCTCCTCAGTGCCCTGCCCTCCCCTCTCCACTTCTCCCAATCACTGTGGCAGCAGCAGCCTACATGTGGACACCATTTCACCATTCATGAAGTGATTAGCCATCTACCACTTGTCTGGATTCTCATAAGTCCAAGAGGGAGTCCTCATCTCTTATTTACCTTTGAGGATATCAAGCACCAAAGATTTGTCCAGTTTGAGCTTCCACCCACTTGGGGATTTTGATAACAAATGCCTACTGTGTGTGTTGGGAGCTGGGCATATGAGAACAGTAAGACCAAGTACCATCCAGTTTCTGCCCCCACCCCCCACCCTGCCACTCCCGAGAGCTCCCAGACCAGGTTGGGAGGGTAAGGAGCCAGGATTGGTGGACAGATGCATGAAGAGGCACAGGAATAACAAAACAAGTCCTCAGAGGATGCCCAGGTGGCTCAGTTGGTTAAGTGATCCCAGAGTCCTGGGATCAAGTCCCACTTCAGACTCCTTGCTCAGCGGGAAGCCTGCTTCTCCCTCTGACCTTCCCCCTCTCATGCTCTCTCTCTCTCATTCTCTCTCTCTCAAATAAATAAATATAATCTAAAAAAAAAAAACAAAAAACAAAACACAAAAAAATAAAAACAGATCCTCATGGCCAAGGTTGATGTGAAAGATGACCCTCTCAGGGGTGGCTCAGTAGAAGAGGTAGCCCACAAGCCTCCACCCTCAACCCCCTGCCACTGCACCCCTCCTCACATTCTTCCTCTCCAGCAGGTAGCTCTTCCTCTTTTCAAGCAGGCCACAGTCTCCACCTGCTACCATAGCGCTGGCCCGTGGACGTGTCCCTGTGCCCAGTACAGTAGGCCCACAGCCCATCCCAGCCAGGCCAAGGCAGCTTCTCCTTGGCAGGGAAGTGCGATTGTTTCCTGCTAACTCCCCAAAAGTCATGCAGAACCTTCCCCTCCCCCAGCCCCTCTTTTGTCAAATACTGTCTTTTGTGGAATTTCAACTGAAAGTAGATTAAAACAGAGCCCACGTTGCTGTTTCCGGTGGGGTCTGGCAAGTCCAGTGGGGCCTGGCAAGTCCTCTGCTCCGTCCCTGTTGTACTTGCCCCTGTAGCATATCTCCGAAAGCCCAGGGTCAGCAGAATGTGTCTTAGAAACCAGCAACTAGCTTTGCTAGCCATCTTAGGGCCTGCTGGTCTCACAGACCCCCCTCTCCCAAATGATGGCCCGAACTAAGCTTCTAATTTGCTCCACCCACCCCTTGAGAAGTGCTCCTCCTTCCATGTTCCCCATCCCCATGATCCACCCAGGGACGGAGTCAGAACCTTGGCCAACCCTATGGCTCCTCTTCCTCCTCACCTCCACACCAAATGCCACGGCTGGATGATTTCCCATCTGTCAGACCTTCTCTGTCCCTTGCCTCTCACCTGTGTTCAGTGTTCATGGAGCTTTGTTCCCCAGGAGGGAATAGTCTCAGAAAGTCTCCCTAACAGGAACCTAAATAAAGAGTGGGCTACTTCTATCTGAAACAGTAAAGTCAGTTTAATGGAGAGAGAGATTTGGGCCAGCAGGCTTTTCTGGGCTGGGGAAAGTCCCTAGGAGCCAATCAACTTACTCTCCATGGAGGCAGAGCTGGGACTGCAAGTCTGCGTTGGAGAGGAGAAACGGGTGGGCCTAAGTGTCAGTCATGGGAACATCTGGGTCCCTGGGCCTTGACAGTCGCCCCGTACCCTACAGTTGTCCTCCGTGGCATTTGGCACGAGTCACCATCCCTGCTCAGAAGCTGATCTTGCCTCCTCAGTGTCCACAGGATTAAGATCAAACTCTTCGTCCCTGTGTCCAGACTCTCTCAGAGATTGGCTCTGCTGCCCTTGGCAGCCTTGATTCCCACTAGCCCCTTTGTAGAACCACCATTCCCACCAAGCAGGGAAGCGGCCCCCTAATACCCTCCACGTATTTCCCGCAAAACCGGATGGGACAAGGCTGGATGCAAGGAAGGTGCTGAGGCCCAGGTGGGGCCCATGGTGAGTGCTGACCAATGGGACTCCCCTGGAGAGGCATCTGAGCCTCTGCTTCAGAAGAAACATCGAGAATCCAGCCACTTCTCACCATCCTGACTACCACCGATCTGGCCTGAGCCACTATCATCTGTCCCATGGATGACTGCCCTAGTCCTTCAAAAGTCTCTTCCTTCTTCACTGGCCTTTTAAAACCGTAAGGGAACCCTGTTTCTTTTTTTTTCTTTTCTTTTTTGAATCTGTCACTCAAAACCTCACAATGGCTCCCCCATTTCAGTCAGAGTAAAAGGCCAAGGCTACACACCATCTGGCCTCTCCTTCCTCCTCTCCTCTCCTCACCCAGCTGGAGTCTTCTGCTCCTCAAACCCGTCAGACACACCCCACCTGAGAGTGTGTGCACTGGCTGTGCCCTCTGCCTGGAACATTCTCAGTTCAGACATCTGAATAGCTCGCTTCCTCCCCTCTTTCAAGCCTTTGCCCAAATGCCACCTTTTCCATGTGGCATTCCCTTTTAAAACTGGGAAGCCTGCTCTTCCTGCCTAATTCCTCCTCCACCCCCACTGGCACTCCGGATCCTTCTCACTCTGCTCAAACTCTTTTTCTTTTCTCATAGCACTTACCACCTCATAACACACGATGTAATTAGTTAATTAATTGATTTTTATCATCTGTCTTTGCCTACCGCAATGTAAGCTTCACAAAGGCATGAATTTTTAAAATATGTTTTGCTCACTGATCTAACCCAGCTGCCTAGAACAGTCCCTGGCATATACTATGCCTTCAGTAATTATAGGTTGCATCAGGAAACCCTTCCATTCTTACACAATTTCGTCCACAGCACACACCTGGCTGGACTTAGACGCTTTCACACTCACACATCTCCAGAGCACACAGACACATGCTTGCAGATGCCGCCTACTGGTGTGGATATATAACTGTAAGTTGATAGCTAGACATTTTTCCCTTTGTACATATATATGCACATGCAAAGGCCACATGTACACACGCACGGGCATGGACAAATTACATTTTTCAAATTAAGGGTTTTTGTTTTCTTATTTATTTGTCAGGGAGAGAGAGAGAGAGGGAGAGAGTGAGCACCAGCAGGTGGAGCAGTACGCAGAGAGAAAGGGGGAAGCAGGCTCCCTGCCGAGCAAGGAACCCAATGCGGGGCTCGATCCCAGGACCCTGGGATCATGACCTGAGCAGAAGGCAGATGCCCAACCAACTGAGCCTCCCAGGCGTCCCTTAAATTAAGTTTTAATATTGACTTTGAGGCACCTTTTTTGGCAAAATTCTATTATAAAAAATATTTCAAACCTACAGAATGGTTGAAAGAATTGCACAGTGAACAACCACCACCTAGACTGTACAAATAATGTTTTGCTACATTTGATTGATCATACATCTATCCATCCACATATTTCTCTGTCCATCCATCAATACATCTTATATGCATTTCAGAGTAAATTGTAGCCGTCAGCATTCTTTTCCCCTAAATACTTCAGCATTAAGGAGAATTCAATATTTGTTTGCTTTTTAGGTAAAATTTACATGTAGAGAAATGTGTGCATCTTAATTGCACCATTGCTGAGCTTTGACAAGCGAGTTTTTGACCTGTGTAACTCAAAGCTCTGTCAAGATAGAGAACATCGTCATCAGCCCCAAAATTTCCATCATGCCCTTTCCTAGTCAATTCGCTAGCAGGGGCAACCACTACTCTGATGTTTTCCACCATAGATTATTTTTTGCCCGTTCTGGAATTCCACATATGCAGAATAACTTGATAGGTACTCACATTTATTTATTCATTCCACATACAAAAAATATTACGCAGCACCTACCCTATGCTCATAGACCTATATCTGATGTCTCTTCACGGGGAATAACAAGTTCTCTGGGACTGACCAAATGACCAAAGGTATTTCTAGGCATGGCCTCTGACCTCCTCTCTCCTCCCCTGAGATCGCATTGTCACTGAGAGACCACACACACAGCTGGGCCTCATAAATAGAAATGCAGGCCACTGGGCTCCTGGCTGCCCACCTCTCTCCCCCATCCACCCTGGCTCTGGAGGTCCCTGGTCAACCGCAAGCCCCTCCCACTCACTTCCCACACCAGAGCTTCATCGACGTTTCTCTACACAGGTGTGCCAGGGTGTGTCACAATCTCAGCCGAGGCTGCGCCCAAGAGGGTAAAAGTGCACGTGGGTAGACAGCTGGAAGGAGCTGGGCAAGCAGGTGCGCGTCCCTGCCGTCCCTGCAGGGGTGGGGGTGGGGGGTGGAGACTAGCTGGGAGCTGTTGCGCAAAGCATGAAGAGAGAAAACCTCGAAGGCTCCTGAGCAATAGGGGCTGGGAAGCCAAAGGAGCAACACTTCCCTGGAGCTCCTGAGACCCTGAGCACGATGCTCTTGCCATCCAAGAAGGACCTTAAGACTGCCCTGGAGGTTTTTGCTGTTTTCCAGTGGGCCTTGAGTGCCTTTATCATCGGTGAGTCTTCAGCCTTCCATAGAGTGACCACCAGCCGCGGTCTGCCCGGGTCTGAGGGGTTTTAGGGTTGAGCGGGGTTTTGAATGCCAAAACCTGGGTCGTCCCAGACAAATCTGGGCGACTGGTCACCTCGGCATCTCGCTTGACTTGCCGGGGCATGGTGCTCGTGGATTGCCAGGGCACAGTGCTCGTGGACTCTCTGCATGTTGTACACGAGGGTATGTGTGTGCGCCTACGCAGGGGTGCATGTGTGCTTGTGCAAGTGAGCCTTGATGCCGAGGTGTATGGTGAGCCCTCCCGGGTCTACACTGGGGCATGCAGGAAATGTCTGGAGAAGATGGGGAGCAGTGCCATCAAGGCTACCCAAGGAAAAGGACTTAGCTACAACCTCACGTACTTGAGCAGACCATCCGTTGGGGAGAGCTCCCCAGTGGCAGACAGAGGCTCTGAAAGCCCATTGCCTGGAGCAGTTCATCCATCTATCCAGCCATTTTCCCCCACTGTCTACACCACAAATGCTTTGTGGAAGCCACGTATACACCGGCCGCTGTGTTCTGGGTGCTAGAGAAAAGCAGCCCTGTGTGTGTGTTTGGGTTGGGGGAGGGGGGAGGCTGGAAAAAAATTCTCGTTTCTCAGGTGGTCTAGGTGAGGACGAGCTGGAAGCAAGGGTGTGATCCCATTGACCTTGTAAGATAGCTGGGAAGGAAGAACGCAAGTAGGCTTTGGGAGTCTGGGGCTTGCCGGTGAATTGGGAGAGTGGGCTAGAGGACAGGGAATGGGAAGGTCAGAACCCTGCCTGGAGTGGGCACCAGGACCGTTCCGTGCCGAAAAGAGCAGTGTTACCCTAGGAATGATTAGCAGTCAGAGCTGGAAGAGCCCAGCAGAAAGGAATTCATATGTATTCGGGACTTCGTACCAGGTACTTTCACACCTATTATTTCCTTGTAGCCTCCTGCCAGCCTTATGAGGTAGAAGCTATCATTATGCACAATAATATATACTAATAGCTACACACACATAATAAGCGCGAGCACTCATAATATTAGCTAACATTAATTGCACCCTGTTTCTGTGTCAGGCACTGTTCTAAGACCCTCGCGTGGTTAATCAGCTCCATTTGCACAGATTAGGGCACTGAGGTGCACGAAGCGTTAAGAGGTCTGTCCAAGATCACAGAGCTGAGGAAGCCGAGGAGCTGGCCTGGGAGCTGAGCCCACAAGGACCTGATCCCAGCCCGTGAGATCTTTTCCCTACCTCTTGCATAAGCTCATTTACCGCCGATCCTCGGGGCTGGCTCTGAGCATGTTCCTGGAGCACATGCTAAGCCAGAGCGTGCTCTAATCCGTAATTGCCTCATTTTAAGTTTCTGTTCACTGCCCATTCACGATCTTTGCCCATTTTTCTCCCGAATGAGTTGACTCTGGAAGGGCACGTAGGAAGTCGGGGAAGAAGGACGAGTGTTTGGGGCAGAGAGTGGGTAACCCAAGGCAAAGCTAGGAGGAGGGAGAGCGTAAAGCATCCAAGGAGCTGCTGGTGGTTGAGTGGGATGAGGGGCAAGAGGCCCAGAACTGACGCCTGACGCGTATTGAATAAATTAATGAGAGACAGAAGAAAGAGGATGTTGGAGAAGCAGACAGGGGACGATTGTGCCGGGCACTGTCCACAACTTTGGGCTTTGTCCTGAGGGCCATGGGGAGCCGTGATAGGGTTTGGCACAGGGCGACAGTGTCGGGTTTGTGTCTTCAAGAGCTCACTCTCACTGGAGAGAAATTGGAATGGAATTAATACAGCCCGATGATCAGAAGACACGTGCGACAGAAATGGAAGAGGCAAGACGGAGGGCGTAGGGCCCGCTGTGAGGGGGCAGAAGGGCAGGTGGAGCAGAGGAGGCCGAAGGAGGAGTGCGGCCAGAAGGAACATGAGTACAGGGAGAAAACGGTGCCAGGGAGCCCTTCATTAGAGTCCGACTGTGGGGCATACAGAGAAGTGGTGTGGAGCAGGTAGAAGGGCTCTAGACCTGGGCCTCAGGAGATGGGGGTTCCGGTGCTCCCCCTCTTCCTGCCAGCTCACGTGGGGTGGGTGGAGCCTTCCCAGCTCTTCACCCTGTGCATGGAATCCTATCTCTTTGGACCCCGAAGGCCTTGAGAGGAGACCCTCGGGCTAAGTCTGTGAGGAAGCGAAGGCAGATAGGGGCCGTGTGAGTCCCAGTCGGCGGGCGAAGTTCAGTGACTTGTCTGAGCTCACGCTCGTGGGAAATGGCAGATTGGGGATGCATCTCACTTCCCCGGGCACTCTGCCTGAGGCCACACTGCCTCACAAGATGTCCCCGACACTGTCTGGGTTGAGCAAAGCCTCGGGGAAACAGGGTGGTCTCTTCTGGACTAGACCCATGCCTCTCTTTATTTCTCAAGAAAGTCCAGTAGTCTTAGAAGGAGCAAATCTAAAGGCTAAAACCGTGGGCCTTAGGTCTGTTCCCTAGAGGCAGCCACTTCTAGCTCTTTCTTCCGGTATTTATCTCCAGGTGTCTACATTTTACTACTTAAGATGTCTACAGATTACTATAGCATTTCTGACTGAACAAACTTTAGACGTTGTCACTGACTTCCTGATGTGGAAGATGAGAATTTGGCTCTACCAGTTGTTGCTAGATCTTTCCTCTTTCTCCATCTTCCCGAGACTGTAATAGCACAGGTTGGGGTTCAGTGCCTATGACCGGAAATATCCCTAGTGGGGATACTGGTGTACTGAGAGTGTATTTCCTCGCCTGTGACAATTTTCTGTTTTCCCTGGAACTCATCGTCGCCTCATTCTAAATTTCTTTTGTTATCTATCAGATATCCATTAACTATGCCAAGTCATCTTCGAACCCTCCACAGACATAGCAATCTCTCCATGTGCGTGAACACATCAGGAATCTATAGGTCCCCTCAATCCCCGCTGCTTGTTTCCTGGAGGACATGGCTACTGGAGCCCAGCATCGTCTTGTTACGAAACATTGGTCTTCTTAAGCACAGCTCTCACCTCCAGGGCCCTTGAGGCACCACAGGTGCACAATTTAAGAAGGTGCTCACTGTCCAGGTTGTGCAAGTGTTGGGTCAGTACTTGCTTGACCCTGGGAGTGTTTCCTTCCATTTTGTACCCTACACACCTGGCTGGCTTTGCCCTAGCCCTGGCCCTGGTCACTTCTTTCCTTCGTTGGCTCTTTTTTTTTTTTTTTTTTAATTTTTTCCCCTGGATCTCATGCTTTCCTCTGTCTTGACTGACTCCCTTATCTTGATGGAGCCCACCCTCCAGTAGTTTCCTGAGAAAGAGACATGGGAGACAAACCATCTCAGACTGTATGTCTGAGATTGTCTTGATTCTACTTTCGTGCTTGATTAATAATTTGGCTACATACCGAGTCTCTTAGCTGTCTGTGTCAAGTGCAAGTGTCTGAGTCTAGAGTCTCTTTGGTTCCATATTGTAGAGAGTAGTCCTTCCCATCGTCCAACTGTGTAGGGGAGGGAAGGGGACCTGGAGCTCTAACTACCTCTTCGGTAGACTTTCAGTCAAGTGCACTGCTTTTGTGTGACACCTGCTGGCTCTAGATTCTGAGTCTTTCCCAGATTCTCCTGCACAAACAGGCTTGCTCCTGCAGCCATTCCCTGGGTGGGTGACCAGGTTTCAGTTTTCTTTGAAGTCAGTTACTCCCTCCTTCATCTACTTTACAGCATGCGAATATCTTGCTGGTGTCTCTCATCCACTGTTGTTGGTATCTGTCGAATTCTTTTTCTCATTGCAGAGCTGTACCTTTTAAAAACACTCTTGGGGGGGGGCACCTGGGTGGCTCAGCTGGTTGGGCGTCTGCCTTTGGCTCGGGTCATGGTCCCGGGGTCCTGGGATCAAGCCCCGCATTGGGCCCCCTGCTCAGCAGAGAGCCTGCTTCTACCTCTCCCGCTTCCCCTGCTTGTGTTCCCTCTGTCGCTGTGTCTCTCTCTGTCAAATAAATAAATAAATAAATAAATAAATCTTAAAAAAAAAAAAAAAAAACCAGGGTAATTTTCATGAGGCCTTGGCAAGGAGTCAAGGTAGAAAAAAAAAAAACAAAACTTGTGTTCAGTCTGCCGTGCTCAGTTAGAAGTGTGTCCTGTCTTTTCCAGCCTTCGCTTTTACCCGTTTTCTCTCACAGCTGTCTTAGTCACAGCTGTTTTAAAAACGGAGTCTGGTCACAATTCTGAGTGTGGCTCCCTGGGACTCGTCTCCATGAAGTCTGTACTAACTACTCTACCCTACAGCGCTCCTGTCTCACCGGAGCCTGACACAGCCCAGTTCCTTATTGGGTCCCAGCTTGCATTATATTTTGGTTTCTCATGTGCCAACTTGTGTGCTCCCAGCCCGGCTGAAGTTGGGTCTTCTCTTTCTCTGGTGTTCCCTCCACTGACGCCTCACAGAGAAGATCTGGAGAGGAAAATGTGAGCCGGAGGAAAACTGTTCCTGGCTCTGTCTTTCCCAGACTCCCAGCCTCTGATGCTTAGATTGGAGCGGCCCATCAGTGGCTCCTCGCCATTGAACACAGCCTGGAGCAGAGCCAGAGCACGTCCTGGGGAGCAGACGGCTTACTGCAGGGGGCACAGCTGGAGAGGAAAGCACCTTGCCTTCCAGATCTGAAACAGGGACCCCCAGGACAGACAGGAGAGGGAGGGCTGGGGACGTGGGCACGCAGACCCCGAGCCAAGGTGAGGAAGCGAGAGTGTTCGGTGAGCGTGGGTGGGAGTGTGTGTAACCTAGGGGTGCAGAGCCCCCGGATGGAGGGCAAGTGGGGAGGACTGTTCACAATTCATTAACTCTGGGCTGGGCTCCCTCCAGTCCTCACCGTATTCTTTGTCAACCTGTACGTGGTGATGTTCACGCCATACTGGCCTGTCACTGTGCTCCTTCTCATCTGGCTGGCTTTCGACTGGAAGACCCCCCAGCGAGGTAAGGGCCCCTCTGGGGCTGTGTTGCCACCGGCCACATGCTCTCTTCTCTCTTCTTCTCATAGTTCTGAGAGGCTCTGGCCAATTCCCAGGCGGCCCTTTAGCCTGTCCCCGCTCCCTGGGTTAGAGAAGCTGAGGGAAGAGGCCTTTTCAAAATGCTGGGAAGGCCCAGGTCAGACCTGGAGTGGGTTTGGGGAAAAGCGGTGGGTAAAGCAGCAAGCTGGGCCTGTCCTAAATCGGCCCTGATGTGACATCGCTCGTCCCGGTTGTCACTTAAAGGCCAGGTGACGGCAGGGGGCGAGGGGATACCCTGCAGCTGGCCCAAAGGGATTCTGGAGGAGACGATGGGGGTGGACAAAACATGGCTACTGGGGCGCCTGGGTGGCTCATTCGCTAAGCGTCTGCCTTAGGCTCAGGTCATGGTCCCAGGGTCCTGGGATCAAGCCCCGAATTGGGCTCCCTGCTCCCTGGGAAGCCTGCTTCTCCTTCTCCCACCCCCCCTGCTTGTGTTCCCTCTCTTGCTGTGTCTCTCTCTGTCAAATAAATAAATAAAATCTTTAAAAAAAAATGTGGCTACCTTGGCTCTGTTTTCAGGGGGCCGCCGGATTGGCTGTGTGAGGAGATGGTGCATATGGAAACAGTACTGTGATTACTTCCCCCTTAAGGTGAGTAGCCCCAGGCCCTCCCCCTCCCCAAGCTTGGGTCCTCGGGCCCAGCCCCAACTCCAGAGCCAGCAACTGGGCCAGGGTGGAGGTTGGGGGTGTCATTCCCATTGAGCCCCAGGTGAATGATGCCCCCTGTTGCTGTGTGTTACCCATCTGCTTGGCTGGACATGGCCGCCCTTTCCCTGTCTGGGCTCTGGCTGGAAGAGGAGTACCCTTTCTTGGTAGTTCTCCTCCTGACTCCCCTCTCCTCCACAGCTTTTGAAGACTCATGATATCTCCCCCAACCACAACTACATCCTTGTGTGCCACCCTCATGGGCTCTTGTCCCACTCATGCTTTGGCCACTTTGCCACAGATACCTCAGGCTTCTCCAAGATCTTTCCTGGTATCACTCCTTATATTCTCACCCTGGGAGCCTTATTCTGGGTGCCGTTTCTCAGAGAGTATGTCATGTCTTCAGGTGAGTTGGCTCCTAAGATGTAAAGCCAAAGGAAACATGGCTCTCCCAGGGAGAAGTGTTGGGGGAATGGGAGAGAGGCAAGGCCAATTCGGTGATCCTCTCCGGTCTTAGAAAGCTACCTTAGGCTCACCTGCCTGGCACGAGGCTCTCCCCTCCTTTGAAGAGGTAGAGAGGACAGTTAAGAGGTTGGGGAAGCGGCCAATGAGCTTTCCGTGTTTTCTGCACCTGCCCCCTCCACCCCCCCCCCGCCAGGGGCCTGTTCGGTGAGTCAAGCCTCCATGGACTTTCTGCTCACACACAAAGGCAAAGGCAACATGCTGATTGTGGTGGTTGGTGGCCTGGCGGAGTGCAGATACAGCCTGCCGGGCTCTACTACCCTGTTCTTGAAGAAACGGACTGGCTTTGTACGCATGGCCCTTTGTCATGGGTAAGGACGGCTCTGGTCCGGAAGGGGGAGAGGGACTCCGAAAGCCCAGCATGAAAGGAGTAAGGGATTTTGAGGAAATGATACCTAAAAAGGGAGGCAGAACGCAGCTTCTGTGTGGGAGTAGAGCCTGGGCCGGGTGCTAGAGGCATTTCTGCTTACGAGGAGAAGCTAGAGGGCCAGCCCTCAGCTCTTCTCCCTCACACTAGCCTCTCATCTGGGCTGGTCCCTCTATAAAAGGCCACTGGCCACAAGCTCACGTCAGAGAGAACCCAAACTGCTGTGTGGGTTAGAGGGAAGAAAGCCAAATGAAATGGCCCTTGGGTCTACTATTTCAGTGTTTCAGACCCGTGGCTTCACAGGAAGGTCTGGGACGTGCTTCCTTTAGCTTGCTGCTACTTTGCCCCCACAGGCAGCCTGGGGTAGATAGCGGGGCCCTCGCAGTCAGTCTGGACCTCGGCCCCCCTAAGTCACGGGCAGAGAAGCCTAGAGGCAGACCCAGGGACTGTGGGTAGTCAGCACATCTGGCCATCGAAGGATATGCCTTTCCTCTGCAGAGTTCCTTTAATTCCTGCCTATGCCTTTGGGGAGACAGACCTCTACAATCAGCACATTTTCACTCCTGGGGGCTTGGTGAATCGCTTCCAGAAGTGGGTTCAGCGTACGACACACATCTACCCCTGTGCTTTCTATGGGCGCGGCCTCATGGAGAACTCCCGGGGCTTACTGCCCTTCGCCCGGCCTGTGACCACCGTTGGTGAGTGAGCCCATCCACTGGCAGCCATGTCTAGGATATCGGATCTGCTTCTGGGGCTGCACCTTGGCTCTGGCTGTGTCCAGAGGCAGAGAGGCAGACTGGGATGAGGGGCACAGTGGGGGGAAGGGCGGGGAGACCCTGGGCTTGAGGGCTGAGGCCCAGTCTGAGGAGTGAGCGGTTCTGACGCTTTTCCCTTCTCCTTCTCTGTCTCCTCTGGCAGTCGGGAAGCCACTACCCCTGCCCAAGATTGAGAACCCGAGCCAGGAGACTGTGGCTAGATACCACGCACTCTACATTGATGCCCTACGCCAACTCTTTGACCAGCATAAGACCAAGTACGGCGTCTCAGAGCACCAGGAACTGGTGATCGTTTGACAGACACCCCCAGCGGCTTCTTGGCCTGGCTGGAAGGTGTAGAACCTGTGGAACAGGAGGATAAAAGTCATGTGTGGGCCTCCTGCTCCTGATTTGGCGAGTCCTCGACATGAGGAGGCCGTTCTCTAGGTCCCGCTTCTTCCTTCATCTCTCGCCTCCTTCTAGCTCTTCTCTGCCTTTACCTTGGGGCTACAAGGGAAATAGCCCCCAAAGGCAGGGAAAACCTTAGGTGAGAGGTAGCCTGAAGTCTCCCTCACCCACGGCCGCTCAGTATCAGTACTGAGGAGAACAATGGACAGAATAAAAAGCTCCTCTTCTGATACTGCTTGTGGTCCAAATCGTCTGTTTTAAGGGTCTAGGATCCCTGAGCTCATGGCTTTGTTAGTCTGGCTCTCAAGCTGCCCCAACTCTTGGCATCGAGGCTCCTGCAGGACTGGGTGCCTTGGGAGCCCGTGTGCTTGGGAGTTCAGGCTCCACCAACTTCAAGCCATGTGACATGGGAAAATCTGTCATCTCTGAGCCTCAGCTTCCTCACCTGTAACACGGGACCCGGAATCCCTCCCTCCCCTGCTAACCTCAGAGGCTACTGGGAAGGCCAATGATACTGAATGTGATTGACCTCTGGAAATTGGACGGCTACCCCAAATTAGGCTCCTCCACTCATGCTGCCCATTTCCTATCCTTGAGCAGACTCTGCCCTCAATTTCATGGCATCTTGATGCTTAAAAGAAAGTGTTCAGAGTAAGCTCTGGTCAGCAGCCCTTTGAACGCTGAAGTCGCCTTTCCACAGTTGGGTGACCTTGGGTGAGCTAGTTAAACTCCCCGAGCATTGGTCTTCTCATCTGCCAAGTGGGAGGTTACCTCACAAGGAGCTGGAGGCTGGATCTTCCCAAGCTGTTAGGGGCTCAGGCCTGAGAATCTGTCACAGGTGCCGCGGCGTCAGGCTGAGGGAAGATGGAGGACATGCTGTGTCTCTGCCCTGAGGACAGCGATTCTTTCCCACAGGACCTCTAGCTTCCTGGACAGGCAGTGACGGGAAAAGACCTCAAGTGACGGGGATGGGGGCGTGTGTGGTCCGGGACACAGAGAGGATGTGGGAGGTTCTGACAGGAACCTTTGGCAACATTTAGTTGCCCCTCTGAAACAGGTGCCTTGGCCCTTTCCCTACCTCGCGTGTGGCCGCACTTGCAAAGCGGCCCCTGGCATATAGGAAGCACTTAAATCGATTTCAAGAATGGGGGTGGGGTGAAAAAAAAAGCTTTATTTGCCAAGAACGAACCATTAATTTACACAAACTTACATCCCAGTTTATATACATTATATATAGTTTATATACATAGTATCTCACACTGGATGCCGACCCCCCAAAGCAGCACTGGGCCTGCTCCAGGCCATTCTCACCACAAAGCCCACCCCCCCAACCCCAGGTGGAAGTTTTTTGAATCAAGAAATGACACACCCCGCGTCCCCCTTGGGGAGAGCCCCGACAGGCGTTAAAAGAAACAATCTGCTTCCTTCTTTGTGCTCACTGCTGCCTAGGGGAGCCTCTGGGCCGGGAGAGAGGCCGAGGCAGCGCCAGGGTAACCTAGGGACTTCCTGGTATTGGGCCAGCCCAGAGCCTTCCAGTACAGAGACCGGGGCAGGGAGAATGCCTGGGGAGAGGGGGGGAAAGTTCTGATGGCCGCCACGGGGACTCTTTCTCCTGCCTGGCCAGGCTCCTGAAGGGGGGCCGAGCCCTTCTAGCCTTGAGTCTGGGGGTAGAAGAAGGGAGGGGTCCGTGAGGGACAGAGACTGCAGGTGAGAGCTCGGTTACCTTGGCCAGATGACCTTCCATCTCTGGGCCTCTGGGTCTCACTCTAAAGTTCTCGGACTCTATTCATATCCACCGGAAGTTACAGAAAACACACGTACTTGCACGGGGATCCAAGTCTCTGCTCGCCTCCAGGCTTCCTAGCCCTTTCTTGCTTCGGCGAAAGGAATCTGGCTCAGGATGGATGAGGGGAGCCAGAAGGCAAAGACGACATTTCTCAAGGAACCAGGAGCTCAGCAGCCCCCAACGGCTGGCTGCCTTTTATGCTGGCCTTGGCTGCTAAAGCCCAAGCAGCTGGCCAAGGCCCCAGCCATGCAATTCTCCTTCAAACCTCTGCCATCTGCTTACTCACAAATGTCCTCATCCCATTCCCCGTGCTAGCCCCGGCCCTCTGGTGAACTCACGTCAGCGCCATTCCAGACCATAAATCTATTCCCACGTCCTCTTGCTAGTAAATGGCTTCACCACATTGTAGATGAGTTCGCTGCAACAGGGTCCCCAGCTGTCTATTGCTTCCCTCCTCGCCTCCTTCCCTCTAGTTCCTTTGGAGGGTTCACAATGAATACAGGGTCCCGTGCGAAGCCTATCGCCCCTATATTCCCCTCCCTATCTGGACCTCCAGATGGGAGTCAGAATGTCCTTTAGGAGTATAATTAGGAAGCCTCCTCCTCCCCTCTCCTCACACGCATCTGGCTTTAGAGCCAGGGCTCTCTCTCAGGCCTTTCTTCCATCAGGAGACATCCTGGTAGAACAAAGCTCTCTGTGGGATGGTAGAAAGAACCAAGGAGCCACTGAGTAGCTGTGGGAAGTGGACCAGCTCCCGTGACCTGTCTGTACGGTAACCAGCGGAGGCCCTTGCCCATGGCAGGGGCTCCAGTACATGATGGGTGGGTGGAAGAGCATGAGGGGTACAGTTCTGGGGGTACTGGAGGCCGGCTGCTTCGACGTGGTGCCAAGACAATTCTGACCACAAGAGCCCTAAGGCCGATGGCGGTTTCCCAAAGAAATGTCCTACTCTTTTTGCCACAAACCTCCCGGGAGCCAAAAGAGCATCAAGGAATTACCATCAAGGGACGAAAACGAGCATGTCTGAGTTTCTCTCTGGGACGCTGAAGGATTTGGGGTCCTTATTCCCATTTTTATTGGTTCTCTCTAGACAGCACGTTCAACACAATGCTGCAGCATAATGGAATAGCTTTGGAGGCAGACCTGGCCGAAGTCCCGGGGCTGTGGCTTAAACTGGTGGGGATCCTGGTCAAAGCACTTCACCTCTTGAGGCCTTGTCTACACAGTAGGATTCATAGTATCCTCAACGGAGATAATGAGAGAGAAAGTACTTTCCAAACTTTAAGGAGAGGTTCCCTTCAGTTCTCGCTACAACTGAGGACTGTCTAAGGCACTTTCCAGGAGCCTGGGCCAGACGCATGCCTCAAGTTCACCCCACCTGGGGTTGCAAGGCTGTCATTAGCAACCAGAAAATGGCGGCATAGCCCGCCACCTCTGGCCCGGACCCTCCAAGGGCCGAGCATTACGGCTGTTTGGAAAGGGAAGGTACAGTGGAGAAATGAGTACCTAGGTGTTCTTGGTGGATTTCAGCTGCCTGAAGGATAAGTCTCTTCTCTCCCCTCTCCTCTCCCTATCTCCTCCAAAGGAAACTTGTTTCAGGAGCAAAAGTAGCAGATCGTACAACGTTGGCCTTCCCCAGCTTTGGGCTAGACCCGGCATCCAGAAATCGGGCTGGCCCCTGGCAGTGAGAGATCGGGCCCTTGAATGGTCCCACTATGTGATCCATTGGGGAACTTGGGGTCGGGGGGGGGGGGTAAGGGATCTTTGGAACTGGCTACAGGGCAGAGCCTTGCCCGATGGCTAGATGCTGGCTTCTCTTGAGCCTGGATTCAGGCGATCGGCCCTGGAATCTCTGGCGACTCTGCTATGGAATGAGGAAAGGTGGGTCAGCAGGGCATCGGCGGCTGTCCTTTTGGATAGCGCCTAGGCTGATGGCCACTTGGGTCACAGCAACCTTGAGAAAAAAAAACCCACTTCTTGCCCTCTTGGGGTCAGGCAGAAAAGTTCTGCCTTGCTGATGCTCAGGGGGCAGGCTGGGGTTTGGGAATTTTCGCAGGCTATCCTGGAAGCTGCCTAAATATTCGAATTTGAAGGGACTCCTGGAGGTCATCCAGTTCAACCCTTTGCCCCCAGACACAACTCGACTAGATGAATATTTGTGTTGCTTAATAAACGGCAAAGTTTCTTTGCGCCCAGGTCATTGGAAGAGTATCCCAGACTCACATAAGCACAGGTCCCAGGGGAGGCACCTGTCTTAGACAGAGGTAGGCTCTGTGGAGAAAGAAGACAGGAGTTCTGGTCAGGCTGGGAAAGGGGGGAATAGGAAGGGGACACAGAGATTTTTCTGAGTGTGGAACACAGTTGTAAACAAAGTGGAAGACACGTGACCCCAAGTCTGCCTTCAGGTTCTTGTGCAGGTGCGGCGGGGCTGGGGTAGTGCGGCCATTCCCTGCCAACCTCCTGTCCCCCAAAGCCCAGCAAGCTGCCGTGAGCTGGCTCGCAGCCTGAGTGGGAAGAGCCCCCCGTCCTGCCCCCCGGACCCTGAGGTTTAGCAGGTTTCTCCCTGGGTCTCTGCCACCAGCGCCTGCCTTTCCCCTCCCCGTCCTACCCTTGCCCCCAGCCCTATTCAAGACAGGAATGGCAGCCCCTCAGGGTCAGAGGCTTGCCCCATGGTCTGGAGTCCACCTTTGCTTTCTCTTGCCTGCTGCCCCGGAAACCCCACCTTAGTGCAAGAAATAATCACTCTGACAACAGGGACCTCGAGGTTGAAGAGTCAAGCCATAAGCCGGCTGACATGGAGCCAAGGAAGAAGGTCCTGCTTCCTGCAAACCCTGGGGCTCCAGCAAGCGTCCCGTGAACTCAAGGTCATTCTGGAAAGTCAAGTGGGCCTCCTCGTCATCCTGGAGTCACCGGGGAATAAATAGCCCTGGGGTATTGATCTCTGTGGCTGTGACACCCATCACACCTCACTCCACAGCAGCACCGAGAGGTTCTGGGAGTCGCGGCTCCCAACCCTGGGGCAGGGGCGCGGGCAGGGGCAGAAAGGCGGGGGGGATTTAAGATGCAGGGGCCTCGCCCAGCCTGATGGCCCCAAAGAAGGTGGTGTGCTTGCTCATGTTGATGGAGATGTCGGCATGTACCATCTTCACGGCAATCTTCTGCCGGGCTTTGAGGAGGCAGACCCCCGCGGTGTAACAAGTGTTGTAGTTGGTCTTGCCCGTCTCGATGCTGCGGGTACACTGCAGGAAGGGCTTCTCGTCCACCACAACCTCATAGCTGGCGAAGTCGGTGAAGTTGATGTAATAGACCTGGGTGAGAGGCAAGGAGAAGGGATTGGGGGAGAGAGGAAGGAGAGGGTGGGGCCCTTCCCTGCGCTGGACCGGTGGGACCTTCTCGGACCAGCTGGCCCGCACACCTCGTGAAGGGGGGCAGTGCCACCTGAGGGCGTGTTCGTTGGCCAACAGGAAAGGCAAGATGATGGGCTGATACGCTGCACTCCCCCCACTCCATGGGGCTCGGGTGGCTGAGCAAATCTCTTTGCAAAAGCGCACCAGCTGTCAGCTCTGTGAGGGCAGGATCCAAGACCTCACTCCGGTAGCTCCCCCAGCCCCTCCCCTGCCCTCCGCCCTGCTCAGCCCTGGCAAGAGGCAATGGGGCTCTGCACACAGTAGGGGCTCAATCAGTGCTACAGACAAATGGATACAAATTGACTTCCCATGCCATGCCCCAAGGACTATTTGCGGCTGACCTTGGAAGTTGCTGATTCCTGAGAGAGGGCACAGTAATAACTTGCCATTTCTTTGGCTCTTTAGGGCCGGCCACTCACTCAGCTTGCAGCTCGCCTTCCCCTGTGACTGAATTTCTCTCCCTGATTTTTACGGTGCCCCTTGGCCCCCTGATGATCAAGGAAACAGATCCGGAGAGATGGAGTGCTATCCACCGCAAATGAGCTAAGGAATTTGGAAGGACGAAACCCAGGCTCCTGACTTTACTTTGTGGCCAGAGGGAAGTGCCAACCCATGTTCAGTGGCCTGCTTTCAAGGGGGATTTTCCCAGTTTTCACGGCGTTCAAGGCCTGAGGCCTCTCCTCATCTATTCTGGGCCCGGAAAATATCCCCATCCCAAGCTTTGATTCCCCACTCACCACCTCCCCCCACACGCAAAAGGAGCTTAGGAGAAATGGCCTATAGGATTATACCCACGTGTTCCCTGGGGATTGGGATCCCCCCCCCCTCCGGCATTGGTCTTCCTTAATCACTTTATGAAAGGTTGCTCCCTCCACAGGCTCTTCGGGAGGGAGTAGTGTATACGGGTGCAGTATGATTTCGGTGCCAGGATGCCTGGTGGGCTGAGAGAATGCTTGCTAACCCACCTTCTCTGAACACTCTCCCGTGAGACCCTTCTGCTGGCTCTGCAGTCCTTCTGTCCATCTGCCTGCTCGCTGCCCACCCCACAAAAGCCCCAGCCCCGGGGCTCGGCTAACCTCTAGCTCTGAGGCAAACTACAGGGGCGGGAGTGGCTGGGCAGACCTAGGGAGCAGGCCACGGGGGGCAGGGCAAGGACAGAAACCCAGGGCCCAAAGGGCTGGGAGAATGGTGGCAGGATGGAGGACGGAATGGACAGAGACACAGAAAGGTGGACAAGCAAATGGGAGAAAGAGGAAGGAAAGAGCGACCAAAATGGTTTTGAGGTGGAGAGAAAGCCTGCAGGAGCACTATTTAATGTGAAGCTAGTGGTGACAGGGGAAGGGGGGACTTTCAGAGGATATATACTGACACAGAGATGGAGTTTTGGCAGTAGAACCAAACAGCTTAGTGGGGCGGCAACAAGGGCCTGGGGCCCAGGGGGAGGGGATCAGATGGCAGGGGTGTGGGAGGGACCCCTTTGCAGTTTTTCAAGGATAACCGGCTGTTGGGAGGGACCCCAACCAAAACGCGCCCTTCTCTCTTTCCTCTTTTCAACTCCCTTCCAGCGTAGCGCCCCCACCCCTGTCCCCCTAGAGAGCGGGAAGTTAGCAGGTCTTGGCTGGCTCCACAGTGCCCCTATGTGGCCTGCACCGGATCTGCATTCTGGATATAAGAAGAGTTAGGCCTGAGACCGTACTCACTTCTACCTGACTATAGATGAAGTAGGTGCCGTCCACCAGTACCTCCAGCTCCCCGCTGCGGGGATGTAGCTTAAACACCTTGGGGTTCATGGTGATGCGAGACCAGTCATTGAGCACTCCACCTGAAAGATCTCAGTATGAGAGAAGGGCAGTCACTCAGTACATGTCCGAATAATCCGGGCAACAGAAACAAGAGACTTCGAGCAGCACCCCTCACCACCTCCACCCCGATCCCAGCGCAATGTGGAGAGCCCCGGAGGCCAAGCTTTCAGAACAGCATGTGGAAGCAGAGAGAGCGTTCTGTTTGTCAAGCAGCTGCCAGGCCTGCCTCAGGCCCCTGGGGTCCACTTGTCTGCCTCCCTCTCTCCTTTCCTGACCCCTCCATCTGGAAGGGTCTTTAACCAACACCTTGTAGCTGGAATTGGGGGTGAAGGCAAGAAGAGAGTGGGCATGCTGCCCTATTTTCTTTGTTGTTCTGGGGCCTGCGCAGGCAACATTCAGACACTGAGGGGCAGGCTAGGTCTTATTATTCCATTCTATTTCTCTAGCCCTGGCTCCTGAATCCCTCTCCTGGATCTCAGGTTCCTGGGTTTTGTCCTTCTCCTTTAAAGATTCCTTTTTACAGTTCCTTTGTGCCTGCTCCCTTCTGGAAGGCTTCCCTGCCCCACCCAGGAAACCACTCAGTCCAAGGAACTGTCTACCTGGAGAACCTTAGGGATCTGGGGGTGGGGGGTGAGTCAGACTTCATGGCAGCTGGAATGAGTGGCCGCCCGTCCTAAGGCCCCATAGGAGAGGGGGACCTTTACGAGAGTGAGGGATAGACCACCCAGCAGCACTAGAACTGGCGAGGGTATCTGGGATCCGAGGCACCTCTGGTAAAGCGTCTGCCAGCCCAACCCCATTGGGGGCAGAGGGGGCGTCCTACCGCCTTTGCTGGACAATGAGAGCCAGTTTGGGAAGGTGGAGGGAAAGTTTCCCTTTCAGTCCTGCAGAAGGAGGGATGTTCCTTCCCACCCCCACCAGAGGAGAGAGTCTAAGCCCAGGGGGGCCTTCTCGGAAACCCTCCCTTCTTCACCCAAGTAATTATGTTGTGAATGCTCATCTTTGGCTAGTCTCAGGAGGCCTGCCTCTTGGAGGTATGAGGAAACTGGCCTTCCGAAATAGCTGATCACCTTCCCTCGAGGTGACAGTGGGTGGGACAGGAGTTAGGAAGAGATGCCCTGGCGCGGCCCCTTCAGGTGACCGCTCTGCTTGGTGTCCTTCCACCCCTCCCCCCTCCCTTCTGCTTTGGTGCAACTTAAGATCAGCATAAACTACGACTGGAGATTGGCCCAGAGGGGTTGGCGCCGGTCTTGTCGCGTGGTAGTGGGAGCAAAATCCATAGTTTCGGGCATAGACTGAGCATGGAGGCCACCCGTCCACCCAGACGAATCTATTTCCTGCCTGTCTCACTCCTCCCTGGACAGATGGTGATTATGGCCCATCCAGGGCCCCAGGGCCCAAGGCACCTGGTCCCGGCAGGACTCCTTGGGTTTTGCTACTGTTCCGTTCCTCCTTCTACTTTGGAGGCGATTAAATTTCAGGCATCCAGGTGGCAGTCCAGGATGTGGCTAAGCCTGATCATTAGGGCAGCTCAGCACAGCCGGTTCAGGGCGGACTGGACTCTTTTTTTTTTTTTTTTTTTTTATTTTTAAAAAATTTAAAAACCTTCTTTTTTTTTTTTTTAATTAATTTATTTTTTTAATTAAAGCATAATGTATTATTTGCCCC
>CM052901.1:56604004-56631797 GCA_028534135.1 Potos flavus
TTAGGGTAAATACCCAGTAGTGCAATTGCTGGGTCGAAGGGTAACTCTATTTTCAACTTTTTGAGGAACCTCCACACTGTTTTCCAGAGTGGCTGCACCAGCTTGCATTCCCACCAACAGTGTAGGAGGGTTCCCCTTTCTCAGGGCGGACTGGACTCTTAGGAGCTGTCCCCATGTGGCAGGTTTCTTAACCTTCATTTACTGTTTCTGCACTCGGAGCCCCTCCTTTCCGCTCCACGCTCCTTAAGCATCTGGTGTCCTGGCTGGCTTGATGCTTCCTGAGGCTCCTGGGGGCGGGGGGCGGGGGTGATGGTGGTGGTGGTGGTGGTGGTCAGGCATTTTAGGCTGTGTGCACCCTGGGGACTGGACATTATTCCGAAGTGCTGTTCTTTAATGAATGTTCATGTCTCTTTGGGGGAGAAAATGAACCTAACCATTCAGTGGAATGTACGCACATCACTGAAGGAGCCCAGTGCCGTGGAAAGAATCAGACAGACATAGTTTTGAATCCCATCTCCTACACTTAACTCAACTCTTGGGCCAGGGAATTAACTTCTCCGAGCTTCAGTTTCTGTCTCTACAAAAAGGAGCTAACACCTGCACCACAGGGTTGCTGTGAGGGTCACAGGAAATGAAAGACAAGGGGCGCCTGGGTGGCTTAGTCAGTTAAGCGCCTGCCTTCAGCTCAGGTCATGATCCCAGGCTCCTGGGATTGGGCTCCCTGCTCAGCGGGGAGCCTGCTTCTCCCTCTCCCTCTGCCCCTCCTCCCTGCTCGTGTGCTCTCTCTCTCTCAAATAAAATCGTTAAAAAAGAAAGACAAAAGAACGCATGCTGAAAACTCCAAAGGACCGTCCAAATATAAGGCAGTATGATTTCTTATGGTATTATGCATTCTCGCTGGGACTCTGGTTCCCCATCTTTTAAATGCAGGGATTACATTAAATCAGCTATCTTAAGCCCTTTAAACCTGTTTCCCCTTCTTATAGATACTAGCATCTCATACTCCCAGGAGAGTCTGGCATGCTTTCCCCCCTCCCCCCAACCCCGGGAAATGCTCCCTCCACCCGTTTTTTGCGGAGATCCATGAGACGAGAATTTAATTTCTGTAGTTCTACCTTCTCTAGCTTGTATTGTGAAGATGTTGATCAAACTACACATATCCCCTTGGTGACTCTGATACCACCTCCAGCTGCCAAGAATTCCCCGTCTCCATGATGTCTCAAGTCCCTTTTGGCTTCCTCATCAGCGATTCTGAATGCAATTTGTGTGTAGCGACCTTCTAGTGCAAGCAATTACCCAGGACAGCCAGCAGAGGGCAGACGGAGTAGAGAATGAACACCCCCCCCCCCCCCCCTTCCCAGGGTACTTCAAGGGGCTCCAGGAGGAGCTAGGCTGGTCTTTGAAGGCTGCGGGTAAGGAAGACCGGAGAAGCTCCTCTTAGGGAGAGAGCCGACTTTGACTCTTACCATTCTTGACTTGAATTGCTGACCCTTGGCCCTGTAGATGCACCACAGCTGGCTGGGAGGATGAGAAGGATAGAGAGAGTCGTCACTGAGAGAAACGGCTGCCTGCTCAGCCACCAGTCAACGTGTTCCCACCTCTGACTTCCAGTCTCCTTTCATTTCCCAATTCGGATCCCTTTCTCCTGTCCTGGGAGGCCAGCGACCACGTCTCTGCTGGCGGGTCATGTGATTTGCAGCTCCGCCCCTTCCTGGCTAGGTGACCTCAGCGGAATGTAATGTCCCCCCTTTCCCCAGCCTCATTTCCTTAACTGCGAAATGGGGATTTTAAGAATCTCTGTCTGGCCTCTCTTACAGGGATGTCTGAAGATCAAATGAGGTGACAGATCTAAAATTCCCTGCAAGCCATCGAGCACTGTGCGGCCGCGTAGATTTGTAACTGTGGCCAAACAGCTGTGGGGAGTGAAGGGGGCTGAGACGAGCCAAGGCAAGGCTGCACAACTTGCCAATACAGACAGATTAGGAAGCTCAAAGACAAGGGAGGAGCCCTTCGGGCCTTTAAGGCAGAAGCCCAGGCTGGCTTTTGGCCTGAGCTGGTTGGCTGATTTTGAAGCTCCTGATCCCGGGGGGTCTTGGGCGCCCACAGGTGTTTGGTGTGGCTGGGAAGTCGGAGGCTCGGGTGGATAGGCCTGACTGGCAGCTCATTTCAGGGGACAACCTCGCTTGGATATGGTGACCTTCTGTCTTCTGTGCGAGGGGGAAGAAATGCTCGTGGCAAGGCTGAGTTAAAGGCAGGCCCTGGGGCAAAGCTTCTCTGTTCCTCAGGATGGGAGGGGGGCTGTGAGTAAACAACTTTGGGACCCCCCCCCAGGGCATCCTCACAAAACAGAGCCTCAGCAGATTTAACAGGGAGCCACTGGAACGTGGTTCTAGCCTTGTGGCCTTCCCTCCATCCCCAGGAAGAGAGCAATTCCCAGCCAACCTGGTTTTCTCGCGGCCCAGCTTTATCAGCAGCACCTGCAAAATAGGACAGGACAATCAGAGGGCATGCTCCTTCTTCCCTTTCTCTCTCCTCAGCTAGGCAGCGAGTGGCGGTGAGCCTTGCTATAGGCAGCCGGGCCCTGGGATGGGAGAGGATACCAATCCCTTCTCTTCCTCCTCCCTGACCTGCCTCTTCAGTGGGCTGAGCGTCCTGCAGGGAAGGTGGCCTCTGGCGAATGCTGGCCCTAAGGCGAGCCTCACCGAGCACCCGCAGACACAGAGGACAGCGCGTTCCTGCCACTACGTGACCCCGAGACAGTGTCGTTTGCTTCTTTAGTCTTTTGCTCCCTTTCTTTCAGGGTCTTCATAGCGAGCACTGCCGTTTGTAAATATCTTGCTTCTTTAATCATCTCTCTCCTCCCCTGGGACATAAACTCCGTAAGAACGGGGCCCACTTATCAATATATCTCTTGCACACGGAGAGTGCTCAGTATCTGTGCAAAGACTGGGATACACAAAAGAAACAAACCAAAAAACCTCCAACTCCATCTCTTATGGTCACGGTAATGCTGATTAGCCCCATTTGAACTCTGAGTCAAAGATTCTGAGTCCTGCTACAGAATTTTTGGACCTAGAGAAATCAGCTGTGTAAAGAGTCCATTTCCTTAAAGCCCCAAGATACAAGAGGGGAGCAGGAGGAGGAAATAACAACTTGACCTAAGCTCTGGCAGCTTGACTCCTGTCAATTCCAATTAGGCGGGTTTGGATTGGCATCTCTACCTTCCGGATGCCCTTCTGGACCCAAGGGAAATGACGCAAAGAGATTCGATGCTGTTTGAATGGGCACTTGGTTCCTCAGTCTTAGTGACGGCGTTTACTTCTTCCCCAGCCTCGCTGACTTGTAAGTTTCCAACTCCCTGGTCACCAGTGACTATTTGTCTACCTCTATGGGAAAGGCCCTTCAGAGTTCATGGGATGAGACCGTTCTAGGCCTCGTCATTTCTTCCAGTCCCCAACATTCCTCTCCATAGCCTGTTTCCAATCAGACATACACATTTGGTGCTAGGGACTGGAAATCAGAGCAGACCAAATCCATCCCCCATGGGAAATCTAGTATAAACCCTCGGGGCCTCTGGCTCTGGCTCATGGGAGTTTCCTGGCTCACTACAGGGGGCCTGGAGTCAGGGAGGGCTTGTAACGGAAAGGTCAAGAGCAGGCAGAGTTAGAGTAGTCAGGCCCTACTGACTTGTTCAAGTCCTAGCTCTCCGTGAGCTGGGAGACTGTTCTTCTTATTGCTCACCAAAGCCATCAATGCCATTGTAAAGGGCCCTCAGGATCACCCACGCCTGCTCTTTTCGAGTACTTGCAAGGAGCCTAGGGGCAGGTGGAGAGGCAGAGGAACTCACCAGAAGGTCCCTGTAGGCCAGGGGGTCCCTGAGGACCAGGGGGACCTGGAGGGCCAGGTGGTCCCATCACAGTTGTTCCTGGAATTCCAGGAATTCCTGGAATCCCTGGGGGTCCCTGGGGTCCTGGAGGGCCTGGAGGGCCTGGAGGGCCATTGGGCCCAGGAGGTCCTGCCTTCTTTCCTAAAAGACAAGATTCAGTGTTACATTTGTAGTTATTGACTCATAAGAAACATACTGTCAGGAGTCCTACAGACTTCCAAGGACACAAAGTCAGCCCTTTGGGAATTCCTGCTGCTAAAGAAAGAGGTTACCTTTCAGCTGAGTCCAAAAGATTAGAATTACCAAGTGACCAGACCGGTGGGTCACTTTTTTGAATGGAGAATTAGGCTACCGTTGAAGAGTGTGGCTTTCTGTTTACTGCCCGGTTTGGAGTACTTGATGCGATGAGAAGAGGGAGCTAGGAGGACAGCCTGACCTTGGGAATAATATCAACACCAGGAAGGTGTCCTACAGAAGTCGGGATGTACAGGAACTAGGGGTTGGTATAGAGGCTGTGGTAGCTGGGAATGAGGATCAGGAAGGAATTTGGGAGATGAGAGGTGGGGGGCATGAGGGGGGGAGGGAGGAAGGGGGAGAGAGAGAGCGATAGAAGGAAAGAAGGGGAAGCAGAGTAGAAAAAGCCGAGGAGGCAGCTTGTAGGTTTTGTTTTTTTCAGCTGACCTCTCTAAACCCTATTTTTAAAGAACTCTGGGAAAGGCTTCCAAACTCCTTTGGTAACATGTTCCTGTGTTTATCACTGTTAGGAAGTTCTTCTGTATATTTAGCTGAAATCCCTCCTGTGGCAATTTAAGCTTTTATTCTATTCTTTGTGTAGATAGAGAAGAATAGTTACCATCATACACATTATTACCGTCATATTCTCATAGACATTAAGTCACTTGTCAACCTCCATTTTTATAGGCTAAATAATCCGGCTTCCCAGCATCTTTCCTCTGAGGCCCTATTCTCCAACGTATTGTTAATTAAGCCCACCAACTCCTCCCCTTTTCCTCCTCGCTATCCTTTCAGAACAATCCTGGCCCTTCTCTTCCATATTCCAGTCCTTCCAACATTCCCACCAGGACGTAGCTATTTGACTGAGTCATAACTGTGGTCTTGTACCAAAACCCACGGCTCCTGTTTACTTCCTCTGCTCAACAGCCCAATTCACACACTGTTGGTGACCCTGGGGGGGGGGATGTCTTTTTCCCTTCACTACTTTCTCACAATTTGTAGAAATCCCAAGAATAGAAGGCTTTGACTGGATTTCATGCCATATCTCCACCTATAGTACTGTCTTAGTTCTAAATGTAACTCTCTTAAGTCTCACTGAAATACCTTCTTAACAACTCCGACTCCCTGCTCCCCAGACTCTTAGGCAGGAGAATCCTGACGTGATTTATCAGGCCCTCCTTTAAAAATAATGCCTCGTGTTCCAGAAACTCAATCCCCATGGCAATGCCATTCAAGAGGCCACTTGTCCATGTCTAACCACATCTGCGTTTGGTATGAAACAACGGGGTCACTGTGGGGCTCCTGCCCCGGGGAACACTCCCTGAGCCTTAGAGCCCTAGAGGCAGGAAGGAACCTTCTTATTTTCCCTGCACGTAGCAGCAGTAAAAGGGCGGATGTGCCCAGTTTCTAGATTAGCCAATTTCAAGATGCTGAGCAGGAAAGCCATCTCCCTTCAGATTTGGGCAGCTTCCAAGTCAGGCTTATTCAGAGCCCAAGTTTCAATTCCAGCTAGTGCAGTGGAAAGAACACAAAATCTGTAGTCAGGAGATAAGACTTGAAGCCCCAGCCCTGCCACGGACACACTTTGGGCAAGTCCCTTTCTCTCCCCGAGCCTTAGTTTCTCCATTGGTGAAATGAGGAGTTTGGCCTTGATGATTTCTCTAACTTTCCCTCCAAGCTTGAGGTGCCACTGACTTAGCCTTGGCAGCCAGGAAACTTCCCTAGCCTGGTTGCAAGGTCTGCTTCTCCCTCATTGTTCTCTATTCTCCTTCATCTTCCTCTGTGTCTACTGGCACAGACACAGAGGAAGGTGCATATTAGACTGTTCGATGTCCCAGAATTTCCAGGCCTAACTGACTTGGAAGCTGGAGGGTGTTCTGTGGGTAGGACAAACTTCAGCGTCAAGACTGTGACTCTCCTGTGATTGCTAATGTAATTCTGGAAGAATTACAGCCAGAAACTCCTCTAGTCAAAGAGAATAATGGTTGCAGCGTGAACAGAGGATTTTCACTTAAGAAAATGTTAGGAGGCATTTGGGAAAAAGCTTCCGCTCTGCTCTGGTTCTGCAGCTGGTCCTCTTTGCTCCTCTGTAACTAGGTTTAGGCAAGTGTGTGTGCTTCTCACACTTGCATCCTTACAGAAAGTTGGCCCAGAGAGGAACCGGCGCAAAATGACCCCTGGACAAGAGGATGACTTCAGAGGATTGAATTCCTTTTCCAGATTTCCTGACTTCGCCAGAACACTTCATGATACAAAAGCCCAGAGACTTCTCTACTAAGGAAATTCTCCGGTGCAATCTTAGATGACACAATGTTCACATTCTTTTCCAAGCTAAACTTCGTGAAAGAGGCATCTCCCTAACCTTTTAGTGAAGGCCAAAGTGTTGAAATAAAAATAAAAGAACAAATAAAAACAAGTGAAAGAACAAATAAAAACAAGTGAATGAAAGTGAGGGTGGGGGAGGGAGAGGGAGAGAGGGAGGGAGGGAGGGAGAGGGAATGAGCATGAGCAAGTTAGTCGTAGGAGGAGAAATTCTATTAAAGATGGAAATTAAATGAACAACTCAATTTACCTCTTCAGGCATGTGCCTATTCACTGTGTCCAAGGAAATCTGTATTAAATGGCTTCTAAATCACTTTCAGTCAAAGGAAATGTTTAAGGCCTGTGCACATTCTCCTTCTAATAATGGCCCATATACAAGGTGGCGGTGCTGGGCAGTGATCCGAGTCCTTGCCAGAGGCATTGGATTCTCTGAATTGTAATTACAGGGCTTCTAGCCTAGACAATTGTCTTCTGTTGTCACGAGCAAGTATGTTCTCTCAGTGCTCACTCATTGGATGACCCGACAACTGGGTGCCATTCCCCACTTTGGGGACATCACTAGTCTACTTGCTGTTCCCCCAAATAGGCCACGTTCTTTCATGCTTCTGAGGGATCTGAGTATGCTGTTCCCTTTGCTGGAATGCCTTTCCCCCTCCATTTCCCCCCATCCTTCAAAGCCCAGGTTAAATGCTGTGTTTTGTTTTGTTTTTTTTTTTTCTGAGATGTGGCTTCTCACTCCCCCAGGGAGAACTACTTGCTCTTTCTTTGTGCTCCCACAGCACGCTATTCCTGCTCCTATGATAGCATTTTTGATACCATACTGTAATTATTTGTGTGTACTTCCACTATTCCAGCTACACTGAGAGATTTTTGAGGGCAGGCACCGCTTTTCTTTATCCCGGTATCTCTATTCCTGACAAATATAAGGTGCTTATTCATGGTCTAGTGAATGAGTGAAAAAAAACTAGTAGCTGTCATTAGAAAGTGTTCCCAAGTCTACCTATTAAGAAGGGAAGTCACCCTTGGACTTGTTTAGGAACAGAGGGTGTCCTTGTCAAAGCCAGGTGAGCTTTCTAGGTTTATTACAATTTCCATTTTAAAGGGGATGTGACAAAAGTTAAAAACTACATGCTTGATAGAGTAACCAAGACAGCATGGTACTGGCACAAAAACAGACACATAGATCAATAGAACATAATAGAAAACCCAGAAATGAACCCACAATTATATGGTCAATTAATCTTTAACAAAGCAGGAAAAAAATATCCAGTTATAAAAAAAGACAGTCTCTTCAACAAATGGTGTTAGGAAAACTAGACAGCGACATGCCTAAGAATGAAACTGGACCACTTTCTTTCACCATACACAAAAATAAATTCAAAATGGATTAAAGACTTAAATGTGAGACCTGAAACCATAAAAATTGTGGAAGAGAACATAGGCAGTAACTTCTTTGACTTTGGCCATAGCAACATCTCTCAAGATATGTCTCCTGAGGCAAGGGAAACAAAATAAAAAATACACTATTGGAACTACTTCATAATAAAAATCTTCTGCAAAGCAAAGGAAACAATCACAAAACTAAAAGGCAACCCACAGCATGGGAGAAGATATTTGCAAATGACAAATCTGATAAAGGGTTAGTATCCAAAAATCTATAAAGAACTTTTCAAAGGCAATACCCTCAAAACAAATAGTCCAAATGGGCAGAAGACATGAATAGACACTTTTCCAAAGACATACAGATGGCCAAAAGACACATGAAAAGATGCTCAACATCACTTATCCTCAGGAAATGCAAATCAAAATGATAATGAGATATCACCTCACACCTGTCAGAATGGCTGACATCAACAACACAAGGAACAACAGGTGTTGGCTGGCGAGGATGTGGAGAAAAGTGAACCCTCTTGCACTGTTGGTGGGAATGCAAACTGGTGCACCCCCTCTCCTATAATCCAGCAATTGTACTACTAGATATTTACCAAAGGATACAAAAATGCTAATTCAAAGGAATACAGGCACCCTGATGTTTATAGAAGCAGTATCTACACTAGCCAAATTATGGAAATAGGCCGTGTGGCCATTGGCTGATGAATCGAGAAGTAAGATGTGGCATATATATACAATGGAATATTGCTCAGCCATAAAAATGCATCCATTGCAATGACACAGATGGAGGTAGAGAGTATTATGCTAAGTGAAATCAGTCAGTCAGAGAAACACAAATACCATATGATCTCACTCATATGTGGAATTTTTTTTTTTTGTTTAAAGATTTTATTTATTTGACAGAGAGAGAGAGATCACAAGTAGGCAGAGAGGCAGGCAGAGAGAGAGGGGGAAGCAGGCTCCCTGCTGAGCAGAGAGCCCGATGCGGGGCTCGATCCCAGGACTCTGGGATCATGACCTGAGCCGAAGGCAGAGGCCTAACCCACTGAGCCACCCAGGTGCCCCACTCATATGTGGAATTTAAGAAAAAAAAAAAAAAAAACAGATAACCAAATGGAAAGAGAGAGAGAGAGAGAGAGAGAGAGAGAGAGAGAGAGAGAGACCAAGAAACAGACTCCAAACTATAGTCAACAAACTGATGGTTACCAGAGGGGAGTGGGTGGGAGGATGGGTGAAATTAAGGAGGGCACTTGTCATGATGAGCACTGGCTGATGTGTGGGACTGTTCAATCAGTATATTGTACACCTGAAACTAATGTAACACTGGATGTTAACTAACTGGAATTAAAATAAAAACTTAAAAAAAAGAAAAAGAAATGGTCTATTGAGCCATGAAAAGACACGGAGGAAATTAAATGTGTATTAGTAAGTGAAAGAAGCCAATCTCAAAAGGCTACATACTGACATTTGGGAAAAGGCAAAACTAAAAAGACAACAGAAAGATCAGTGGTGGGACACCTGGGTGGCTCAGTTGGTTAAGCATCTGTCTTCGGCTCAGGTCAAGATCCCTGGGTCCTGGGACTGAGTCCCGCATCGGGCTCCTTGCTCAGTGAGGAGCCTACTTCTCCCTCTGCCTGCTCTGCCTGCCACTCCCCCTGCTTGTGCTCTCTCTCTCTGACAAATAAATAAATAAAGTCTTAAAAAAAAAAAGAGAGAAAGATCGGTGGTTGCCAAGGGTTAGGGATGAATAGGCAAAGCAGAGAGGATTTTTTTAGGGCAGTGAAACTACTCTGTAAATACTGCAATCTATGGGAATCTATGTCACTATACATTTGTCAAAACCCCTAGAATGTACAGCACCAAGATGAAGTCTAATGTAAACTATGTACTTTGAGTGATGATGATATATCAATGGAGATTCCTCAGTTGTAACAAATGTACTACTCTGGTGCAAGATGTTGATGGTGGGGGAGGCTGTCCCTGTGTGGGGCAGGGAATATATGGCAATGCTCTGTACTTTCCCCTCAATTTTGTTGTGAACCTAAAACTGCTCTAAAAAATAAACTACTAGAAAAAACCGACATGCTGAAAAATCAAATGTTCTTTTGTAAATACATAATATCTTGGTGAATGCCCAGGCCCAATGGAGAAAGTTTTCCTCATTGACCCCAGCTCTCTGGCTGTTTTCCAACTTTGCTCGGATCAGGTCCTCAGGAGGCCAGGCCAATCCTCAGCTTCTTTACAACAGGGATACAGGTTTTCCATGTGGGCTATGGTACTGCGAGCCATCAGAGTACCCTAGTGCTCTGAGAAGGGGCAGGCTGCAGCTGAAGCCAGTCTCTTTGGTCTACTCTGGGACTGATAATCTACTCTATAAAGCTTCAGAAATCTTAACAGAATCATTTTACTTAAAGCATTTTATTTTTTATATTTTAAACTTGTTTATTTATTTATTTGACAGAGAGAGAGGGAGAAAGAGAGGGAGAGAGAGGGAGAGAACAAGCACAAACAGGGGGAATGGCAGGCAGGGGAGAAGTAGGCTCCCTGCTGAGAAAGGAGCCTAATGTGGGACTCGATCCCAGGACCCTGGGATCACAACCTGAGCTGAAGGCAGACGTTTAATAGACTGAGCCATCCAGGCGCCCCAATTTTTTATTTTTTAAAAGATTTTATTTACTTATTTGAGAGAGAGAGAGAGAGAGAGAGAGCGAGCGCAGGAGCATGGGAGGAGGGGCAGAGGGAGAAGCAGACTTCCTGCTGAGAGGACCCCAGGATCATGACCGAAGCCGGAGGCAGAGGAGGCAGACACTTAACCAACTGAGCCACCCAGGTGCCCCTACTTTAAAGCGTTTTAATGAAAAATAACTAATTTCACTTTATTTTCTTTCCAGGTCAGAACACAGAAACAAATAGTTACTTAAAACTGATTTTGTATTTGGTTTCTTTTTTTACTCCTAAGGAGTGGACCATGTTGCCTAATTCTGTCTTTTGGAACTTGTTCTGTTTTTTGGTTCTCCTCTTCAAGTATGCAAGTGCTTATACAAGCTCTTGGGCCAGTCCTGTTGCAAGTATATCAGAAACATACTGACCCAACAATGGCGCAATGGATCTGCTCAACCAGAAGCTTCTTTGAAAGGACCAAAAGATCAGGGTATTCCTTCAGCTTTCCTTTTCCCAATCACAGAGAAAATGATATCGAAACCTGAAAGTGAGAAATACCTTCCCTGACTATCTAAGGCATAGGATAGGGATAGCTTTAAGGTCAAGAACAGGGTACTGACAGCTCTCAGGAGTCAGTGTACCTAGTCCCCACAAGCTGTCAGGGGACTGCTTGACAGGGGACAGGGGAAAGAGTAAGGAAGAATGAAGGAAAGAGATGTAAATTTAATTGTACAAAAGAGGGAGCAAGAAAGAAAAATAAAAACAACTTTCATATGCTGCTAGAGAAGCAATTTCATGGATCGTCACTGAAAAACAATCTCTACTTCTTGTTTCATGGAAGCTACCATACTCTAGGAGGTCACAGGTGATTGACTAAAACAGTGGACAACCAACATTGAAAGAAAATCCTACTCCCTTGGTTTTTTTCCTTCCAATTTTAGAAAAGACACGAGAGCAATTTTATAAAATCAGGAGCTTAACTTACCCTTTTTCTTGTTTTTAACTGGACCTGTTAAAAAAGAAAATGGAAAATTAAGTCACTGGAAATTAACAGAAAGTGTTTATTCTCCAAGACAGTCATAGGAGAAACTCCCAAGACACTGCAGATTTTGAGGGAGCCCCACACCAAGGGTCAGGTCATTGGCAAGGTATCTCCCAATTATCAGACCTCCCCAGTCTGTTTCTGTTTTTTGACTGTTGCAACGAGAACGTTACAAGAAAGATTCTTCCACAGAAAACTCTTTCAGTCTCCGTCTGTGGAGTGAGGGAATGGGTACTTCTTTGTAGAGGTGAAATGCCCATAAACGCAGAGCTCAACAACCTTAGGACGGCATTCCATTAATTCTGCGAGTCCTGAGATTGAAGAGTCATGCATTCAGGTGAAGAACTGAGACGAAGTCTCCTGCATTGAAGCTAAATGGAAAAGAGGGTCATTTTCATGCAAGGAGCAGCAGCAGCAGCAGCAGCAGTTGACTTTTGAGTCACTTATTGTGATTTAAATTGTTAGTTAGTAAAGCAGTGTGACCAAAATACATACATGTGGGTACCACATGCACTCCCATTGTAATTGACTAAGTTAACAGACACTTTAAAAAGAAGTGTCAACAGTTTCGCTGACAATGAAATCACAGGCATTTTCTTGGAAATTACTTCTAAAGAAAACAATTCTAATCAATTGAGGACACTCAGTGGGAAAACCCAAGGCTTTTGTTATATGGTTAGGTGACAACCACTCCCCAGACACACACAGTTTAGGTATCTCCCACACATGTCTTCCCCTCCTGGGGACCCAATTCTCTTTATTCTGTAGGTGGATTTGCTTTTCTTTAGATGCAGGTGTTTAAAATCTGTTCCAAACTCCCATGAAGACACTATTGGACATTAAACCATTGTCAGTGGCCCCAAGAGCTTACAAAAAGAACACCAAGCATTTGAGTATTGTTTTATAACCCGTAAAACCCGCTTATTTCCATTTATCATCTCATTTTATCCTTACAACAAGCCTAGAATAATCTTTACGTATAAGAGCAGTCTCTATCAGAGGCAGGCATAGGTCCCTTGAAAACCAATGTCTGTGTGGCCTTCCCTTGCAAAATAATTTTATTTTCATAACTTCTCTGCTAAATTTCATGTATAACAGTAGGTATTATTATGTGCATGAGATGTTTTAGGTGGGGTTCAGCAACTTGCCGCACTGAAGGTCATCAATCCCCATTCTTTTATCCTCGCTGCTCCTCCTTTTTCTTCCTCTCAGCCTTTGTCTTCTTCATTTGCTGCTTATCCTTTATGTGTTTAATGGCATTGAGAGTTCTTGATAATGTGCATGGAGATTCTGGCAAGGAAGCGCAGCTGCGCAAATACTACAAAGAGGGAGCAACTCAACATGAGAAGGGCCACCTCTTTGACCAAAAAAAGCTGTTCGAGGAAGGCTTTATACAGAAGGGCCCAGCCCCATCAGCCAGCTACCAGCCAGCGAGTCAGCCACCTTCGTGGGGCAGAGCAGTGGGGTGGTAGCGAGTGCAGCAACACTGCACTCATAGACCAGCTGTGCTAGCTCTGGACAAGGTTCTGACCATTTCAGCTGCCTAAAGAGTTAGCACTGTCACATCACCCTTCAACACAGGTTTTGAGGAAATCAGACTATACAAGCAACCAGTCTTCACCAAGCATGCCTCTGGAAGGCAGCAAGGTAAATAAGGAAACACAATTCTACCCTTTTTTTTTTTTTTTTAAGATTTTATTTATTTATCTGACAGAGGGAGAGAGATCACAAGTAGGCAGAGGCAGGCAGAGAGAGAGAGGGAAGCAGGCTCCCCACTGAGCAGAGAGCCCGATGTGGGGCTTGATCCTAGGACCCTAAGATCATGACCCGAGGTGAAGGCAGAGGCTTTAACCCACTGAGCCACCCAGGCGCCCCACAACTCTACCCTAAAAGAACATGAAGTTGGATACAAAAATATTAAAGAGGGGAGACAAGCAATTATATTGGCTATTTGAGAAAAAACAAACAAACCCAAACTTCCTGGAGAAAGTCTGACTTAAATCAACAACTGAAAAGAGGGAAAGGGAAGTTAGAATTTTTAAAAAAATTTCTATTGGGTTTATACTGGGAACCAACTCATTGTACATATATAAATACATGCATACATACATAAAACGGGGAAGCAAAAAGGAAAAATTTATTTTTTTAAACAAAACTTGTTTTATTTCATTCTTTTTTTTTCAGGGATTCTTATTTTTAACTGAAGTGTAGTTGCCACACAATGTTGCATTAGTTTCAGGTGTATAACAGCGACTCAACAACTCTATATTATGTTATGTTATGCCCATCACAAGTATAGCTACCATCCATCCCCATACATTGCTATTGTAATATTATTGACTATATTCCCTATGCTGTATCTTTTACCCCCATGACTTATTCATTTCATAAAGGAAGCCTGTATCTCCCACTCTCCTTCACCCATACCGCCCATCTCCCTACCCCTTTTCCCTCTGGCAACTCTCACCTTGTTTTCTGTATTTATAGCTCTGATTCTGCTTCTTATCTGTTTATTCATCTGTTTTACTTTTAAGATTCCACATGTAAGTGAAAGCATACGGCATTTATCTTTCTTTGTCTGACTTATTTCACTTAGCATTTATAACTTCTAGGTCCATCGGTGTTGTCACAAATTGCAGGATCTCATTTTTCTTCTGGCTGGGTAATAATATTCCATATCATCTATTGATGGACACTTGGGCTGCTTCTGTATCTTGGCTACTGTAAATAATGCTGCAATAAACGTAGGAGTTTTTGAATCTGTGTGTTCATTTACCTTGGGTAAATAACCAGTAGTAGAATTACTGGATTATATGTTATTTCTATTTTTAATTTTCTGAGGAAACACTTTACTGTTTTCCATAGTAGCTGCATCAATTTACATTCCCGCTGACAGAGTACAGGTCTCTCACCTCTTTCCCAACACCATTTGTTGAAGACACTTGTCTTGCAGCTTTAAAATTGTTTTCTTTGTCACCAAAATTTCCCATTTTAATTCTAATATGTCTTGGATGGATCTGCTTTTGTCGATTTTGTTGAGGTTCTCTGTGCCTCCTGGATCTGGATATCTGTTTACTTCCCCGTTAGGGAAGTTTTCAGCTATTATCTCTTCGAATATATTTTCTGCCCTCCTTTCTCTCTCTTCCTCTGGGACTCCTATGATGTAAATGTTATTACATTTGGTAGAGTCACTGAATTCCCTAAGTCTATTCTTGTAATTCATAATTTTCTCTCTTTTTTTTCAGCTTGATTACTTTCCACTACTCTGTCTTCTAGGTCATTAGTTCATTCCTCTGCTTCTTCCAGCCTGCTGTTCATTCCATCAAGTGTGTTTCTCATTTTGTTTATTGAGCCCTTTATCTCTGCTATGTTATCCCTTATCTCTGTGTTAAGAGTCTAACTCATGTCTTTCACTCTTTTCTCAAGTCCAGAGAGTATCCTTATGTTCATTGCTTTAAATTCTCTATCAGGCATATTACTTATATCTGTTTCACGTAGATCTCTGGCCATGGCCTTGTCCTGTTCTTTCATTTGGGACAAATTCTTCTCTCCTCTCATTTTGTTTAAGTCTCTGTGCCTGCTTCTCTGTGTTAGGAAAGCCAGCTACGTTTCCTGTTGTTGACAGTAATGGCCTTATTAAGAAGACGACTCGTACCCTGCAGTGTAGTGTCTCCTGTTTCCCAACACCTGGCACTATAGGGAGTGTCTCCAATGTGTGCTGTGTGTGTTCAGCAGGTGTGTCTTGGCTGCTTTATCCTTCAGGGCAGTCATCTGCAGAAGATGTCCTTGCCTGTTGTGGGCAATATTTGGTCCCTGGCCTGAATGTGGTGGGTCTTAACTAGGTGTGCTTCATCTACTTGTAAAATGAGACCTGTCACTGTTGCTACTGGAACTTAGGTCCTGCAGAACTCCTGGGTCAGGAGACATGGTATGGGCAGGGGTTTGGGTTGGTCTATCAGGGGGAGGGAGCCCTCCATGCTGGGACTGAGGCAAGCGTGACTAGGAAGGGTGTTCCACCAGAGCACGAGGGTTGGGTCTTGGTGTAAGCAACTTAGGTAGTGAGTGTCCATTCTGCCCTGGTTCCTGCAGGTCTGTGTTTATGCTGAGGGGTGGGGGAGGGAAAATGGTGCCTGCCAGTTCCTTTGTTCCTGGAGGAGTATCTCCATTAATGCTACCTCTCTGGGATATGATCTGAGATGAACAAATAACCTCCTTGCTGTGTGCCCTAGGTACTTTTCAGATCGCTGTTTCCACACTGTATGTCTGCAGGCTGCTTGCCCTGACTTCTCTCCAAAAGCAACTCCAATGCCTCTGAACTCTCTCTGAGCAACCCAATGACTTTTAGAACTCCAGGCTTTAAGCCCTGCTGGTTGCAAGAACTCACAAAATTTGGCCCCTCTCACTTTCTAAGCCAATTGCTATGGGGGATTCATTATCTCTTTGCATTCCCCAGTATGTCAGTTTGTCCCTTGCCGTTCTTCGCAACTGTGGCTCCCTCCCCACTGCAGTGGCCATGATCTGTTTCTCTCCCAAACAACGTCTCTGCACTTCCTACCTTCTTCAATGTCGTCTCTTCTCTCCCTTTAGTTGTGGAGTTTGTTCTGCCGGTCTTCAGGTTGATTTCTGGGATATTTAGGATGATTTGATAGTTATCTAGTTGTATTCACAGGATGAAGTAGGATGAGCCTAGAGTCATCCTACTCTGCTGCCATCTTCCTGGACTCCAAGTTGTATAAGTTCCTTATATTTTTTGGATGTTAATTCCTTATCAGATATATAATTTGCAAATATCTTGACTTGGTTGCCTTTTTGTTTTGTTTTTTATTTTATTTGCTATGAAAAGTCTTTTTTATTTTCATGTAAGTCCCATTTACTTTTTGCTTTTGTTTCCCTTGCCTGAGGAAACATAGCCATAAATATGTGGCTAAGGCTGATGTCCAAAAATGTACTGCTTACATTTTCCTTTAGGAGCTCTATGGCTTCAAGCCTCACATTTAGGTCTTTAATCCATTTTGAGTTTATTTTTGTGTGTGGTGTAAGAACAAGGTCACATTTAATTCTTCTGCATGCAGCTGTCTAGTTTTTCCAACATCATTTATTGAAAAGACTGTCTTTCCTCCATTGTATATTCTTGCTTTCCTTATGTAGCATAGGTTTATTTCTGGGCTTTCTATCCTGTTCCATTGATCTATGTATCTATTTTTGTGCCAGTACCATACTGTTTTAATTACTGTAGTTTTGTAATATATCTTGAAATCTGGGATTGTGATACCGCCAGTTTTGTTCTTCTTTCTCAAGATTGTTTTGGCTCTTCAAGGTCTTTTGTGGTTCCATACAAGTTTTGGATTTTTTTGTTCTATTTCTATGAAAAATGCTATTGGTATTTTGATAGGGATTGTATTAAATCTGTAGGTAGTTTGCAGTCAAATGCTCTACCACTGAGCTATACCCCCTAAATCTGTAGGTAGTTTGGATAGTATTGACATTTTAATGATGTTAATCTTTCCAATCCATGAGCATGCTATATCTTTCCATTTATTTGTGTTGTCTTCAATTTCTTTCATCAATGTCTTAGAGTTTCAGAATGTAGATCTTTCACTTCCTTGGTTAAATGTATTTCCTAGTAGTTTATTCTTTTTTTTTTTTTTATGTAATTGTAAATGTAATTGTTTTCTTAATGTCTCTTTGTGCTATTTCATTATTAGTGTATAGAAATGCAACAGATTTCTGTATATTAATTTTGTATCCTGCAACTTTATGGAATTTACTTATTAGTTCTAACAGTTTTTTGGTGGAGTCTTTAGGACTCCATATAGTATCATTTCATCAGCAAATAGTGAAAGTTTTACTTCTTCCTTGCTGATTTGGATGCTTTTTATTTCTTTTTCTTTTCTGATTGCTACAGCCAGTACTTCCAGTACTATCTTAAATAAAACTGGTGTGAGTAGACATTCTTGTCTTTTTCCTGATCTTCAAGAAAAAGCTTTCAGTTTTTCACCATTGAGTATGATGTTAGCTGTGCTTTTTTCAATATATGGCTGTTATTATGTTTAAGTATGTTCCCTCTAAATCTACTTTGTTGTGAGTTTTTATTCATGAATGGATATGGTGTTTTGTCAAATGCTTTTACTACATCTGCTACATATTGAGACTACTACTACATATGGTTTGTATTCTTCTTCTTGTTAATATGATTTATCACATTGATCGATTTGTGAATATTGGAGCACTCTTTGTATCCCAGGAATAAATCCCACTTGAATGTGGTGAACGATATTTTAAATGTACTGTTGAATTTGGTTTACTAATATTTTTTGAGGACTTTTGCATCTGCAGTCATCAGAAATATTGGCTTGTAGTTTTCTTTCTTTTTTTTTTTGTAATGTCTTTGTCTGGTTTTGGTATCAGTGTAATGGTGGGTTTGTAGAATGAATTTTGAAGTTTTCATTCTTTTTCTATTTTTTAAAAATAGTTTGAGAAGAATAGGTATTAATTCTTCTTTAAATGTTTCATAGAATTCACCTGTGAATCCGTCTGGTCCTGGACTTTTGTTTGTTGGGAGTGTTTTGATTACTGATTCAATTTCATTACCGGTAGTTGGTCTGTTCAAATTTTCTACTTTTTCCTATTCAGTTTTGGAAGATTATATATTTTTAGGAATTTATCCATTTCTTCTAGGTTGTCCAAATTTTTGGCATTATAACTTTTCATAATATTGTCTTATAATCTATTTCTGTAGTGTTGGTTGTTATTTCTCCCCATTTTTAATTTTATTTATTTGAATCCTCTTTTTTTCTTGATGAGTCTGGCTAAAGGTATATCAATTTTATCTTTTCAAAGAACCAGCTCTTGGTTTCATTCCTCTCTTCTACTGTTTTAAGTTTTTATTTCATTTATTTCTGCTCTAATATATATTTCCTTTATTCTACTAGCTTTGGGCTTTCTTTTCTTTTTCTAGCTCCTTTAGGTGTAAGGTTAGATTGTTTATATAACATTTTCTTTTTTCTTGAGGTAGGCCTGTATTGTAAAGTTCTCTTTTAGAATTCCTTTTGCTGTCTCCCAAAGATTCTAGACTGTTGTGTTTTCATTTTCATTTGCCTCCAGGTGCTTTTTATTTCCTCTTTGATTTCTTCATTGTCCCATTTGTTGTTTAGCCTCCATGTGTTTGTGCTTTTTCCAGTTTTTTTTTTTCTTGTAATTGATTTCTAGTTTTATACCATTGTGGTCTGAAAAGATGCTTGATGTGATTTCAGTCTCTTAAAGTTATTGAGACCTGTTTTGTGGGATAACATGTGATTTATTCTAGAGAAAGTTCCATGTGCACTTGAGAAAGAATTTGTATTCTACTGTTTTTGGATGAAATATTCTGTGTATATCTGTTAGGTCTATCTGGTCTAATGTGTCATTCAAAGACACTATTTCCTTGTTGATTTCCTATCTGGATGATCTATCCATTGATGTACATGCATGTTAAAGTCCCCTACTATCATTGTATTGCTGTCGATTTCTCCTTTTATGTCTGTTAAAGTTTGCTCTATGTATTTTAGAGGCTCCTATGTTGGGTGAATAGATATTTACAATTGTTATATCCTCTTCAATCCTCTTGTTGGATTGATCCCTTTATCCTTATGTAGTGCCCTTCTTTGCCTCTTGCTACAGTCTTTGTTTTAAAGTCTATTTTGTCTGATATAAGCATTGTTACCGTGGTTTTCTTTTTTTTTTTGCTTCCACTTGTACAATATTTTTTCCCATCCATTCACTTCCAGTCTATATGTGTCTTTAGATCTGAAGTGAGTCTCTTGTGGGCAGTATATGGTTGCATCTTGTTTGAAAAAACAGCTTATTAAACTACCCACAAATAACCAGTATTAGCATCTTAATGCATATCTAGAAATCTCTTAAGTAATATGTATATATATTTTTGCAAAATAGGGTCAAGTAAAAATGTTGTTTGAAAACTTTTCTCTATGTCAGTAACTATATTTCTACATTATCATTTTTAATATGGATACATCAGCTTTATAAAGGTAATTCTTCATATTTTTCTAGTTATTTTATGATTTTACTTTTTATGTTTAAATCTTTAATTTAGTATAGATTTTAACATACAGTGTGAGATAAAGAGCTGATTAAAATTTTTATTTTCCAAAATGACCATGAGGTAAAGAGTACTGAGAGCAACAGGTCTTAAAGGCTATCCTTTCTCTACTTCAACTTGTGTCACAGAAGGGCTATCAGAGAGCTTCTACTCAGTGGATATGTGGCATATCCCTTGGGAAAAAATGAGTATGAAAAGTTATAGACAAGATTGTCACTAATGATTCTCACAAATGGTAGTGAGTACATCATCTTTCTTTCTTGTTCTAATATAGCTCACCACAGCTAGTAAATAATTCTTATGAGTTTTAACATGGACCTTGATGCCATGGCTCTATAGCTACCATACCGATTTCTTTCACTTGAGACCACTGTAGTTTTACAGCTTTGAGAGAGAAAATGCCAGGAAGCTAGAACTATCTCACGTTAGATATGTGCATCTTGACCCAGAACAAAAGCAGCGACTTCTATTGAGTTCTATATCCTCTTAGATATATTGATTTATTTTCTCTATGTACTTCAGAACATTTTTCATACCTACTCAGAGTACTACCACTGTCACATGTCTGTTTCTGTGGTAACAGGCTATATTTCTATATCACTCCTATTCCCTCTATTTGTAACCATCATGCTTTTTGTAGGCAAAACCCACAAATTCATCAGAGTGGGACAGACAGCCGTCCAGTCCAAGAAGGCTTTGCTAGGAGTAAAATTGAGATTTGACAGGTTTTGATCAAAGAGAACACGGAATTTGATATCTGACATTAAGAAGAGGGGGTCTTGTAACAGCATCGGGGCCATGAAGGCCAGCAGCAGTACTAGTCAGATTCTGATCCTGACTGATCCACAAAATGATGATAGGGCAAGTGACACTTTTCTTTTGATTCTTCATTTCCTAAGTTAGGGAACATTTTGTATACTTTGTCTTTATTCAAGGCCTAGGGTTCTGATGAAGATAAATAATGTAATAATTACAGCTAACATTTATTGAATATATATGAGCCTTAGTTGCTTTAGATATCTCATTTAGGCCTTACATTAATCCAGCAAAGTAGTCTTTATTATTATTATTTTATAAAGAGATGTATTAAATAAATTGCATGAGGTCATACAACCTGTAGATATTTTAAGATAAGCTGAGACTTCAGAATGATTCATGTTATTCTAGATGTGTTTTGAAAACTTAAAAATAAATATCTATTTCCCATTTCTGGTTTGACATGTCAACAGCTTGAAAGTCATCACTCCCATATTCCTAACAAGAAAAGAGCTGAACAAACTTAAAATCAACTCTTAGATCCATCAAAGAATTGAGGTCACAAGGCAAACTGCTGTTCTGATGGATACAGAGAATCACAACTTATGAGGAGTAGAAGCCTGGAGCTGGAGCCAGTATCAGTAAGAACACTTTAAAACTGTAATTGACAGATTGCTACAGGCTCAGTGTGAACTAGCTTAAAAGCTAAAAACCTCAAGGGAGTCCAGTCTTAGGTGGGCCCCCACACTTTCATGAGTTTTACCTTCAAGAGACCTAACAGGTTGTCACTGTGAAGATTGGAGAAAATTTCCCTTGTGTTTCTGTCAAGGGGAGAGGAAAAGTAGCCATTTAAAAATGTACCTGGATTTCTCTATTTTCCTTAACAAGGACTGCTCTGAAGGAAAATTATTGTATCAGAGACTAACTGACTGGGTTTTATCAGAGCCTAACTGACCTGGGGAACAGCAAATACCAAGCTCAGGCACACTAAAAGATTGGGACCTAATCATAGGACTACAGAATGCTTCCCCTCCACTTACATTTTACCACCACATCAACAGAGCTTCTATATAGTAGCAGCAGATTATGACTTAAAAACCCTGCAAGTTTCAGACTGTACTTAAGGAGTTTCTAGGGACACCCAAAGACAACAAGAGGAGACTAAAACAAAAAAAAAACAAAATGAAATTTTAGCCTCTGACACCACAGCTATAGCAAACGTAAACACACCCTAACTCCTAGTCAGATAAACATTAAATATTACATTACAGGCCTATGTACCTCTATTACTTTTACCCAGTACATTATGTCTGGCTTTCAGTCAAAATTTAAAAGGCATACCAGAAGGTAAAAAATATAGTCTGAAGAGACAAACCAAGCATTAGAACTAGACTCAGATATGGCAGAGATTTTGGAATTCTTAGACCTGGAATTTAAAATAAGTATGATTAATATGCTAAGGGTGTTAACGAAAAACTGGACAACATGCAAGAAGAAATGGGTAATATAAGCAGGGAGATGAAAACTCTAAGAAAAAATAAAAAAAGAAATGCTAACCCACATAAATGTAGTTAACTGATCTTTGACAAGGAACAAAGACAATATAGTAGGATAAAGAAGTGTTTTCAAAAACGATGCTGGAACAACTAGACATTGACATACAAAAAAGTGAATATAGACACAGACCTTAAACTATTCACAAAAATTAACTCAAAATGGATCACAGACATAATTTAAAGTGCAAAACTGTTAAACTCCTAGAAGATAATATAAGAGAAACTCTAGATGACCTTGAGTATTATGATGACTTTTTCGATATAAGACCATGATCCATGAAAGAAATAATTGATAACCTGGAATTAATTAAAATTAAAAACTTCTACTCTCTGAAAGACAATGTCAAGAGAATGTCAAGAAGACAAGCCACAGGCTGGGAGAAAGTACTAATGGAAGAAATACCTGGTAAAAGACTGTTATCCAAAATACACAAAGAACTCTTAAGTCTCCAAAATAAGAAAACACTTCTCCAAAGAAGACATATGAATGGCTAAGAGACACATGAAAAAATGTTCAACATCATTAGCCATCACGGAAATTCAAATGAAAATCACATAGAGATACACCTTACACCAGTCAGAATGGCAAAAATTAACAAGGCAGAAAACAACAAATGTTGGAGAGGATTTGGAGAAAGGGGAACCCTCTTACACTGTTGGTAGGAATGCAAGTTGGCACAGACACTTTGGAAAACAGTATGGAAGTTCCTCAAAAAGTTAAAAATAGAGCTACCGTATGACCCAGCAATTGCACTACTGGGTATTTACCCTGAAAATACATATACAGTGAAAAGAAGGGGTACCTGCACCCCAATGTTCATAGCAGCAATGTTCACAATAGTCAAACTGTGGAAGGAGCCAAGATGCACTTCAACAGATGAATGGATAAAGCATATGTGGTCCATATATACAATGGAATATTACTCAGCCATCAGAAAGGATGAATATCCATCATTTGCCTCGACATGGATGGAACTGGAGGAAATTATGCTAAGTGAAAAAAGTCAAGCAGAGAAAGACAATTATCATATGGTTTCACTTATATGTGGAACATAAGGAATAGCATGGAGGACATTAGGAGAAGGAAGGGAAAAATGAAGGGAGGGAAATCAGAGGGGGAGACGAACCATGAGAGACTACAGACTCCGGGAAACAAACTGAGTGTTTCAGAGGGGAGGGGGATGGGGGATGGGTTAGCCCAGTGATGGGTATTAAGGAGGACATGTATTGCAATGAGCACTGGGTGTTATACGCAAACAATGAATCCTGGAACACTAGATAAAAAAACTAATGATGTACTGTCTGGTGACTAACATAACATAATAAAAGAAAAATAGAAAAGCAAAAAAACAAAAAAAGAAAACCAGCAAAACAATTTTAAAAAATGGGCCAAAGACCTTAAAAGATATCTCACCAAAGAAGACAAACAGATGGCAAGCAAGCGTATGAAGATACTTCATATCATTTGTCATTAGGGGAATACAAATTAAAACAACAATGAGATAAAACTACACACCTATTGGAATGGTCAAAATCTGGAACACTGACAATACCAAATGCTGCTGAGGATGTGGTGCAGCAAGAACTCTCATTAACTGCTGGTGGGAATGCAAAATGGTGCAGCCACTTTGGAAGAGTTTGGTGGTTTCTTATAAAACTGAACATACTCTAACTATACAACATAGCAGTAGGGATCAGTGGTTTCTAGAAATTGGGGGTGAGGGATAAATAGGTGGAGCACAGGATTTTCATGTCAGTATGATATTATAATGATGGATACATGTCATTATACATTTTTCCAAACCCACAGAATGTACAACAGGAGTATAAACTATGAACTGGGTGATTATGATGTGTCAATGTAGGTTCAACAATTGTAACAAATGTACCACTCTGGTGGGGGATTGTTGATAATGGGGGGAAGACTTTTCATGGGTGGGGGGAAGTGTATATGAGAAATCTCTCTTTTCCCTTCAATCTTGCTGTGAACATAAAACTGCTCTAAAAAAGGTAGATGTAAGTAAAAAAAAAAATTTAACAATAAGAAACACTGAAACTAAGAGCTGGTTCTTTGAAAAGATAAACAAAATGGACAGACCTTTAGCTAGACTCACCAAGAAGAAGAGATCACTCAAATAAATAAAATCAGAAAATAAAGGGGAATGTTACAACTGATACCACAGAAATACAAAGGATCATAAAATATTACTATGAAAAATTATATACCAACAATTTGGACAACCTAGAAGTGGATAAATTCCTAAAAACATACAACCTACCAAGACTAAGTCATGATGAAATAGAAAATCTGAGCAGACTAATCACTAGTAAGGAGACCCAATCCATAACAAAAAACCTTCCAACAAACAGAAGTCCAGGATCAGATGGCTTCACTCGTGAATTCTACCAAATACTCAAAGAAGAATTAATATCAATCTTCAAATTCTTCCAAAAAATAGAAGAGGAGGAAACTTATTTTATGAAGTCAGTATTACCCTGATTCTAAAATCAGTCAAGGGTATCATGAGAAAAGAAAATTATGTGACAATATCCTTGATGAACATAGATGCAAAGGTCTTCAACAAAATATAAGCAAACCAAATTCAACAACACATTAAAAGGATCATACACCACAATCAAGTGCGATTTATTTCAGGCATGTAGAGATGGTTCAACATCTGTAGATTAGTCAATGTGATACACCACATTAACAATAAAGGATGAAAATCATAAGATCATCTCAATAGATGCAGAAAAAGCATTTGACAAAATTTAACATCCATTTATGATAAAAACTCTGAACAAAGTGAATAAAGAGGGACTGTACCTCAACATAATAAAGACCATATATGACAAGCCCACATTTGAAAGTTTTTCTTATAAGATCAGGAAAAATACAAAGATGCCCACTCTCACCACTTTTATTCAACAGAGTATTAGAAGTCCTAGCTAGAGCAGTTATTTAAGAAAAAGAATTAAGAGGCATTTAAATTGGGAAGGAAGAAGTAAAACTGTCACTATTTGCAGTTGACATGATATTATATACGACAACCCTAAATACTATTTAAAAACTCTGAGAATTAAGAAACAAATTCAGTAAAGTTGCAGGATACAAAATCAATACACAAAATCTGTTGCATTTTTATACATGAATTATGGTTTATCTTAAAGAGAAATTAAGAAAACAGTTTACAATTGCACCAAAACCCATAAGATACCTAGGAATAAACCTAACCAAAGAGGTAAAAGACCTGTATATTGAAAGCTAGAAGACATTAATGAAAGAAATGGAAAAAGAAAAAAAAAAAGGAAAAATATACCATGTTCATATATTGGAAGAATTAATATTGTTAAAATGTTCATACTGCCCAAGTAATAAAGTTTCATTGAAATCCTTATAAAATTCCAATGGCATTTTACACAGAAATATAACAAATAATCCTAAAATTTGTATGGAACCACAAAAGATCCTGAATAGCCAAAGCAATCTTGAGAAAGAAGAACAAAGCTTGAGGCATCATGCTCCCTGATTTTGAACTATATTACAAAGCTTTAATAATTCAAATGGCATGATATCAGCATAAAAAAATGGAACAGAATAAACAGAATAAAGAGCCAATAAATAAATCCATGTGTACATAGTCAAATAATTTACAACAAAACAGTGAAGAATATACAATGTGGTAAGGACTTCAAAAAATGGTGCTTGAAAATTTGGATATCCATATGCAAAGAATGAAACTGGACCACTATCTTACACCATGTTCAAAAACTAACTCAAAATGGATTAAAGACTTGAATATAGACCTGAAACCAGAAAACTTCTAGAAGAAAAGATAGTTGGTAAGCTCCTTGACAAAAAGGTCTTGGCAAAGATTTTTTGAATTTGACATCAAAGGCAAAAGCAACAAAAGTAACAAATAAGTGGACTACATCAAACTAAAAATCTGTACAGCAAAGGAAACCATTGACAAAATGAAAAGGAAGCCTACTGAATGGGTGAAAATATTTGCAAATCATTTATCTGATAAGGGGTTAATATTTAAAATATGTAAAGAACTTTTACAACTCAATAGCAAAAAAAAAAAAAGCCCCCAAACAATCCAATTAAAAAATGGGCATAAGATCTGAATAGACATTTTTCCAAAGACATATAGATAGCCAACAGACATATGAAAAGATGCTTTACATCATTAATCATCAGTGAAATGCAAATCAAAATCAGAATGGGATATTACCTCATACCTGTTAGAATGGTCATCATCAAGACAAAAAATTGGGAGTGTTTGGGTGGCTCAGTTGGTTAAGCGTCTGACTCTTGATTTTGGGTCAGGTAATGATCTCAGGGTCATGAGATTGAGCCCCGTATTGGGCTCTGCACTGGGTGTGGAGCCTGCTTAAGATTCTCTCTTTTCCTCTCTCTCTGCCTACCCCCACGCTTGTGTTCTCTGCCTTAAAAAAAAAAAGACAAAAAATATAGTAATTATTGGCAAGGATATGGGGAAAAGGGAACCCTGCGCATTGTTGGTAGGAATGTAAATTGATACAGTCCCTATGAAAAGTAGTATGGAGGCTCATCAAAAGCTTAAAAATAGGACTACCGTATGATCCAGCAATTCCACTCTTGGGTATTTATCTGAAGAAGATGAAAACACTGAATCAAAAAGATATATGCACCCCATGTTCATTGAAGGATTATTTATTTACAATAGCCAAGATATGGAAACAACCTAAGTGTTCATTGATGCATGAATGGTTAAAGAAGATGTGGTGTGTTTGTGTATAAAATAGGTTATTTGGTCATAAAAAATAATATATTGCCATTTGTGACAAGATGGATAGGCCTTGAGGGTTTTATGCTAAATGAAATAAGCCAGAGAATGTCAAGTGCATTATGATCTCTTTTATATGTAGAACCTAAAAAATAAAAAAACAAAACAAAACTAAGCTTATAAATACAGATACAAATTGGTGGTTGCCAGAACTGGGGCAGCAGGTGGGGCAGGGAGAAGTGGGTAAACTATTTTTTGTTTTTGTTTTTAGTTTTGTTTTTAGTTTATTTTTAAATTAAAAAATAATTTTGGCAATCAAAAACTCATTATAAAAGAATTCATTTGATGGTAAAGAATCAGGGACCTTGAAGATATGTTAACAGAGACTTCCTAAATAAAATGCAAAGAGAAAGGAAGAATAAAAAAGGTGGAAGGGGATATCTAATGATTGTGGGACAATTACAAGTGGTGTAACATATACATAATGGGAATACTAGAAGGAGAAAAAATGAGGAAAAAACAGAAGAATTATTTGATGTAATATTGAATGAAAATTTTCTAAAAGTAATTATAGACACCAAATTTCAGATCCAGAAAGCTCAGAGAGCACCAAGTAGGATAAATACCAAAGAGCTGACCCCAGACACATCATATTCAAACTGCAGAAAAACAAAGACAAAGAGACAATCTTCAGAGAAGTTGGGAGTGGTGGTGGACACTGCAAAGATAAAAATTACATTGGCTTCTCTTCAAAAACTAAGCAAGAAGATAATGCAGTGAAATATTTATAGACTTTCTTGGACAAAAATTGATGGAAATTGTTGTTAGTAGGATCGCCTTGTAAGAAATGTGAAAAGAAGTTCTTCAGAGAAAGGAAATGAATGTTAGAAACTTCGATCTATGTAAAGACAGGAAGAATGTTAGAAAAGGAATATGATAATTGACTCTCTCCGCTTGACTTATTTCACTCAGCATAATCTCTTCCAGTCCTGTCCATGTTAAAACAAAAGTTGGGTATTCATCCTTTCTGATGGAGGCATAATATTCCATTGTATATATGGACCATATCTTCTT
>CM052901.1:56641186-56665817 GCA_028534135.1 Potos flavus
GCGAGCCTGGTGGTGGGTATTGAGGAGGGCACGTATTGCATGGAGCACTGGGTGTGGTGCATGAACAACGAATCTTGTAATACTGAAAAAATAAAATAAAAGTATTTGGGGAAAAAAAAAGGGAAATACAATAGGTCAATAAGAAACCAACATCCAGTGGTGGTAATATGATAAAATCATACAGGGACTGATATAACATTAACATTACATTAGGTACTTTCAGTATATGAAATCCATTCCTATTCAAAATGTCTCTTGGTACTATGTGTGGCAGAAGATGAACCAGGCTCAAGGATTCCTCTACCTCCACAGAGTGGTAAAGACCTAAACAGAGCCTGTGTTACCTGGCAGAAGGCAACCCAGTTAGGTGATTACTTCCTCTGTAGGCACACCAGTAGAGATGGAGTGGAGATCCTACTGGCACTGGATGGCCAGAGAATAGGAAGGGAAAGTGCTCTCTGTCCCATAGTTCTGGTATTCCTGACCTTCTACCTTACAACAATGGGTGGCTCATGGAAGCACCTTCTGCCCCCGCAGGTGGCACGGGCAGAGACAGGAGCTCAAGTAGTGCTAGGGCATGAAACAGACCAGAGTAACATTGTAAGGACTCAGAAAAGTAAATTGTCATTGGAATTCTGGCTTATAAAAGCAGGCCAGAACTGAGGAACTACACCTAACCAGGCTTGCTGCTTGCTAAAGTAGAAGATTTAAATAGAATTAAGAATCTCCTAATATAATATCCAAGGATACAGTAAAATAACTAATCACACCAAGAACCAGGAAAATCACAATGTGAATGAGAAAAGAAAATCAACTGATGCAATACTGAGATAGATAAGATTGTTGTAACCATCTGACACAGGTTTTAAAGCAGCCACCATAAAGTTGCTTCAACAATTAATTATAAACTCCCTTGAAACAAATGAAAAAATAGAAAACCTCAGAAAAGAAGTTATAAAAAATGAAATGGAAATTCTAGAACTAAAAATCAAAATAACTAAAATAAAAAATTCTCTAAATAGGCTCAATAGTAAGAGATAACAGAAGATAGAAATAAGGAACTTGAGGACAGATGAATAGAGTTTATTCAATCTGAACTGTTAACACATAAACAAACACTGATAAAAGTGAAGAAGGAACCTTAGGGACCTGTGGAACAATAACAAGATAGCTAACATTAATATAATGGGAGGCCCAGACAGAGGAGAAAGAGTGGAACTAAAAACACATTCAAAGAATTAATGGCTGACAGCTCCCCACATTTTGGCAAAAGACATAAGCCTACTGATTCAATGAACTGAATGAACATCAAAAAAGATAAACCCAGGACACCCACACCAATAAACATCATAACTAAACCCTGAAAGCTAAAGACATAGAAATTATCTTAAAAGCAACTAGAGAGAAATGGTGTATTACCAATAAAAAAATCAATTTGAAGGTCAGAGGATTTCTTCTCTCAAAGCATGGAGGTTAGAAGGAAGTGGTACAATATTATCCATATACTAAAAGAAAAAATTGTCAACCACAGGTTCTATATCCAGCAAACCTGTCATTCAGGAAAAAAAGAGATTCTCAAAGGTAAACTAGAGGAATCTCTTGCTAGCAGATATGTCCTTTAAAATAGCTAAAGGAAGCTCTCTAAACAAAAAGGAAATGGTAACAAAAGGCTCAGAGAAAAAAAACAATGGAATGGGTAAAAATAAATAATATAAACTATTCTAATTCTCATGAGTTTCCTAAATTATATTTGATGGTTGAAGTAAAAATTATAACAGTGTTTGTTTTAGTGCTCAATGTATGTAGAGAAAATACTTGACACAATTATATTTAAAAAGTAGGAAGGATTTAAATGTTCCTAAATATAGCAAGATTTCAATACTTCAAAACAGTAAATTGCTCATATGCATAGACCATGATAAGTTACGTATACACACATGAACACAAATATCTAGAGCAACCACTGACAAATTACACTAAGTAATAGACTAAAAACTGTCATAATAACAAGATAGGATCCTTAAAAATGTGCAAGAAACCCACAGCTAAGCAAGCAAAAAAAAGGGGGGGGGGGACAAAAATAAATAAATAAATGGCATACCTAAGCCCTAACATATAAATAATTACTTTAAACATAGTCTAAATACATCAATTAAAAGACAGAGATTGGGAGAGTATATTTAAAAAACATGATCCAATTATATTCTGTTAACAAAAACTCACTGCAAACACTATGATATAGGTAAAAAACAAAAGGATGGAAAAAGATAATATCACACTAACATTAGGCAAAAAATGAAGATCATTATTATGAGATAAAGAAGATTTTAGAGAAAAGAAAATTACCAGAGACAGATAGGGTCATCACATGTTAAAAGTATACATATACCGAGAAGACACAGCAATCCTAAATGTGTATGCACCAAACAACAGTGCTTTAAAATACATGAAACCAAAACCAAATCGAAAAGACAGATAGACAAATCCAAAATTATAGTTAGGGACTTTAATACCCCACTCACAGCAATTGATAGAGCTCCTAGACAGAAAATTAGACAAGATATAGAACAACTGAACACTACAATCATTCAAGAGAGCTTTATTTACATTTTTATAACAGTTTCTCAACAACAGAAGAATACATTTTTTTCAAGCACCCACAAAACATTCACCAAGACAGATTATATCCTGGGTCAAAAAACAAACTTCAACAAATTTAGAAGCATTGAAAGAATGCAGAATATGTCCACAGAGTAAAAAGGAATCAGACTAGGAATCAGTGACACACAGAATATAGGACAATTTGCAAACACTTGAAAACTTAAAAAAAACACACTTTACAGAATCCATGAATCAAAGAGAATTCTCAAAGGGAAAACACAGACCTTAATGAAAATAAAAACACAACATATCAAAATTTATGGATGCAACTAAAGCAGTGCTGACAGGGAAATTTATAGCACTAGATGCTTACATTTAGAAAAGGGGAAAGGTCTCAAAGAAATTTAAATTCCTACTTCAGGAAACTAAACAAAGAAGAGCATAATATACCCAAAATAATCAGAAGGAAGAAATTAATAAAGACAAGAGAAGAAATAAATGAAATTGAAAACAGGAAGACAAAGAGAAAAATCATTGAAATAAAAATCTGGTTCTTTGGAAAAAATCAGTAACATTGATAAACCTCTAATAAGATTGACAAAAGTAAAAAGTAGAATAAACACAAATCACCAGTATAAGGAACAAAACAGGGGATTACTATAGATCCTATAGCCATTAAATGGATAATAATTTTCCTGAAGTAGACATACTCTTCCTTATTCCTCTCACTAAACACAACAAAAAAATCCTGGACATTATATAATAAAACAAATATAAGAAGACTCAGAAAGGTGGAGAGAAAAAAGCAAACTGTCTAGGAAATTTGGAACCCAAAGATGACAGAATGATAAGTTTTCCAGGGTTTTTTTTGTGATTCATCTACCCCAGACCTGGAACTGAAGAAGCCAGCAGGCCAGAAATACCAACAGGAGCAAAGAAAAAGCCCTAACAAAATCCTCTTTGAGCCAAAGAACCAGAAAAGGAGTAATCTGGAATGAGAGACAACTTTTAGACAATAACCACTGTACTCCAGGCAACACTACAGAAAAACACCTGTGGCTCCATCCCACCCATGCCAGCAAAGGCCAAATGGGAACCCTAAAATTCCACCCTCATAAAGTTATAACAAGGTGCCCCAATCCCCTGCTGATGTGGTGTCAGAGAAGGCCAAATAAGGATAAGACTCCCCCACCTGCAATGTCAGAAGAGACTGACCATGTGGTGAGTTGGAACTCTTACCCTTATGCAGCAGTAATAAGGAGCCCCTTCTCCCTCAGGTGTCAAAGAAGACCAAGTGTGGAACCTGCACTTCTACCTCTACCAGGTAATAATGAGGTGGCAAATCCCTCTTCCCCCTGGCAGAGCAGTGTCATGAAAAGCCAGTTAAAGAAGAAGGCTTAAAAAAGATCCAGAACCTTAAAACAAAATGTAAAATGTTGAGGTTTTGATAAAAAACCACTTGTCATAGCAAGAATCAAGAATATCTCAAACTGAATGAAAAAAGATAAAAACCAGCAGTGAGATAATAGAGATGATAGGATTCTATAACAAAGATTTTTAAAGTAACCATCATAAGAATGCTTCAGTAATTATGCACACTCTTGAAATAAATGAAAAAAAAAATTTAAAGGCTTACAAAAAATAGAAAGTCTCAGTAAAGAAATGGAAGATATAAAGAGGAACCAAATGGAAATATTAGAATTGAAAAAGGAAAACTGAAATAAAAAGCTTAGTTCATGGGCTCAAACAGCAGTCACATCAAATTAAACTTCTGAAAAAACTAAAGACAGAAAACCTTTGCAGCTGGAGAAAGTTGAAACTTTACCTTTTGGGGAAAAACAATTAAAATGGCAGTGAATTTCTTATAAGAAACCAGGAAGGCCAGAAGAAAGTGGCACATTTTTCAAATGCTGAAAGAAAAGAACTGCCAAACACTGAATCCTATACACAGTGAAAATATTGTTCAGGAATTAAAGGGAAATCAAGACATGTCAGATATTGGCAAACTAACAAAATTTGTCACCAGCAGACCTCACATAAAATAATGGCTAAAGGAAGTTCTGGAAGAAAGGAAATTATAGAAGAAGGCATCTTGGAATATCAGGAAGAAAGAGCAAAAGAAGAGCAAAAATAAGGTAAATACAATAGACTCTCTTCCCTTGACTTTCTGAGTTGCATTTGACAATTAGATCAAGGTATAACATTGTCTTATGTGTTTCACAATTTATGTAGAGTAATATTTAAGACAATTATATTATAAATGGAGGAGGGGGAGAGTAAAGAGACTTAAAGAGAGGTAAGGTTTCTAAATTTTACTCAAACTGGTAAAATGTCAATACTAGTAGACTGATAAATTATGTACACACAATGTAATACCAAAAGCAACCACTAAACAACACAAAGAGATACATTCAAAAGTGCTATTTAAATAGAGTTCCTTTTTAAAAAGATTTTATTTATTATTTATTTTAAAGAGTGAGTGAGAGTGGGCACACGTGTGAGCAGGGGGAAGAAGAAAGGGGGAGAGAAAGAATCCCAAACAGATTCCACACTGAGTGTAGAGCCTGATGTAGGGGCTCAATCCCATGACCCTGAGATCACGACCTGACAGGAACCAAGAGTTGGATGTTGAACTGATTAAGCTGCCCAGGTGCCCCTAAATTCTTTTTTTTTTTTAAAATGGATTCCACTAAAGTACCTCAGAGGAAAAGAAAAAAACAACAACACAAAAAACAGAGAATAAAGAGAAAAATTTGGCAGATTAAAACCCTAACATATCAATAATTAGCTTAGATGTAAATGGTCTAAACAGTATTTCTTCTTTCTGATCAGTATGCAAAGTACTTCCAGTACTGTGTTGATTAAGAATGGTGAGAACAGGCTCACCCAACCCCTCACCCCCCTCTCCTCCAAAACCCTCAGTTTGTTTTTCAGAGTCCACAGTCTTTCATGTTTCATCTCCCCCTCCGATTTCCCCTGGAGGGCACGCATTGCATGGAGCACTGGGTGTGGTGCATGAACAATGAATCTTGGAACACTGAAAAAATAAAATTAAATTAAAAAAACCCAACCAACCAACCAACCAACCAACCAACCAAACAAACAAACAAACAAAAACCCCCTCATTGAATTGTAGTAACTTAGCAATATCTCGTGATGTGTATCTTCTAGTGCTGTCCTTAAGTTTCAAAATACCTTAGGTATACATTTTCCTTTATATTTCCATATGAGTTGTGCAATCATTTTGTCAATATGTATTTAATAAACGGGTGAGATTTCTTATAACAACAACAAAAAAGAATGGTGAGAACATATATTCTTGCCTTGTTTCAATCTTAGGAAGAAAGTATTCAGTTTTTTACCATAAAGCATTATGTTAGATGTAATTTTTTGTAGATGCTTTTGATCAATCTGAGGAAGTTCTCCTCTATTCTTAGTTTGCTGAGGGTTTGAATCATGAATGGGTGTTGGATTTTGACAAGTGCTTTTTCAGCATTAATCAATATGATTATATAAATTTTCTTCTTTAGCCTATTGATATGTGGGGCTAAATTTATTAATTTCTTACATAAAGCCTGGAATAAATCCCACTTAGTCATGATATATAATTGTTTCGTATATTGTAGCATTTGATTTGCTAATATTTTGTTGAGGATTTTTGCATTTAATTTGATGAGAGATATTGGCCCTTAGTTTTCCTTTTTAGTGCTGTTTTGTCTCATTTTGTTATCAGGGTGATACTGGTCTCATAAGATGAGTTGGGAAATGTTCCCTTTCTTTCTACTTTCTGGAGCAGATGGTGTAAAATTGGTGCTAGTTCTTAAAATATTTGGTAGAGTTATTCCATGAAATCATCTGTGCTTGGAGATTCCTTTTAAAGGAGATTTTAATTACATTCAGCTCTATGTATGTTGTAATTTGATTTAAGACTTCCTCTTAGACTGATGGATTATTTTGAGGCATGCTATTTAATTTCTAAATGTTCAGAGAGTTTTCTGTTGTTTTTCTCTTATTAATTCCATTATGATCAGAGAACATACTCTTTAATTACAATTTTCAAATTTGATGAGGTTTGTTTTACAGCCCAGGATATATGTTTTACCTTGATAAATGTTCCATGGTGCTTAAAAAAATGTATAGTTTGGTGTTGTTGGGAGTAGTGTTTTATATATGTTAATTAGATTTTGTGGGTTCATTGTGTTGTTCAGTTCTTCTCTATCTTTGTTGGTTTTCTGTCCAGTAGTTCTATGAAGTTGTTGATATCCCAATTATATTTGTGGATTTGTCTATTTTGTTTTATGTATTTTGAGGCTCTGTTGTTTGGTGTGTACACATTTATGATACATTATCCCAATGGACTGATCCTTTTGTTATATTGTCCCTCTTTGTCTCTATTAATTTTCTTTGCTTGGAATTACACTTTATCATATTACACTTTATTCATATAACCACTCCTGATTTTTTGCATTAATTTATGCATGATACACCTTTCCCCACCATTTTTACTTTCAATCTACCTATTTGGTTGTATGCAGAATGATTTTATTGTAGACAACATATAGTTGGAAAATATTTTATAATCCATTCTGCTAATCTCTTTTAATTGGCATGTTTAGATCACTTATACTTAATGTAGTTATTGATCTGTTAGCACTTACATCTGCCATTTTGTATTTTGTTTTCTGTTTGTTTCCTCTGTATAATTCCTGTTTTCTCTTTACTGCCTTCTTGTGGGTCATTTGAATGTCTTTTAAGGATTGCATTTTTATTTATAACGCTTTTGAGTATTCCACTCAATATAGTTTTTGTGGTTGTTCTAGGTATTATGATACATACATAGCTTATGACAGTCTACTGTTATTGATGACTTAGTACTTCAAATGAAGCACAGAAACCTTACTCCTATTTAGATCCATTTACACTCTGCATTTTAATTTTTAAAAAAGATTTTTAAATTTAAATTCAATTAATTAACATATAATGTATTATTGGTTTCAGAGGTACAGGTCTGTGATTCATCAGTCTTATATAACCCCCAGTGCTCATTATATCACATGCCTTCTTTAATGTTCATCACTCAGTTACCCCATCCTTCCATCCCCCTCCCCTCCAGCAACCCTCAGTTTGTTTCCTATGCTTAAGAGTCTCTTATAGTTTGACTCCCTCTCTGGTTTTGTCTTATCTTATTTTTTCTGAATTTTAATTTCTTGATAATAGCTCTAAGGAGATGCAAGTGACACATACAATTCATCCTTTTAACATGTATAATTTAATGGTTTTTCAGAGATGTGCAAACCTCACCACAATTAATTTTAGAACATTTTTGTCATCCCCAAAAGAAACCCTATAACCCTTAGCAGTCACCGTCATTTCTGTCCAACTTCCTCCACCCCCAAGGAATCTCTAATTTACTTTATGTTTGGATGGATTTGCCTCTTCTGGGCATTTCATATAAATGGAATCATAGAATATATTACTGTCTTCTTTCACTTAGCATAATGTTTTCAAGATTCATCCATGTTGTACCATACCTCAGTATTATTGTCAAATAATGTTCCATTGTATGAATATACCACATTTTATTTACCCATCTCTCAGTTGATGGATATTTGGGCTGTTTCCAGTTTCTGGCTATTATAAATAATGGTACTATGAACACTGATGTACAAGTATTTGAATATCTGTTTCAATTATTTGGTTATACTTGGGAATGGGTGTTGGATCATATATGGTAACTGTATGTTTAGCATTTTGAGGAACTGCCAGACTGTTTTTTCCAAAAGGGTTGCATCATTTTACATTCCCACCAACAGTTTATGATAGTTCCAATTTCTCCATGTCCTTGCCAACTCTTGTTATATTATCTTTTTGATTATAGCCACCCTAGTGGGTATGAAGTTGTATCTCATACAAGTTCTGAGCCAGAACTTCTTTTAGCCAGTCTTTAAGTGTATGTTTGCTAGCAACACATATTCTTCATCTGAAAATTCCTTTACTTTCCCTTAATTCCTGAAGGGAATTTTCTTGATACAGATCTGTGGTTGACCGTTTTTCAGCATTTGAAAAATATTGTACCATTTCCTCCTGGCCTCAATGATTTTAAATAAAAAATCTGTTGACAGTCTAACTCATGTTCCCTTATAAGTAATGCATCATTTTTTTCCTGGATGCTCTCAAAATTTTAAGAATATCTTCAGTTTTCAGAAGTTTAATTATGATTTGTCTTAGGATGGATTTATTTTGGTTTATTATATTTGGATTTCACTTATCTTCTTGAATATATATTTTGCCAATTTCAGGCTTTTAGCCATTATAACTTTTTAAAAATTTATTTAAAAATTTAATTGTGGTAAAATACACATAACATAAAATTTACCATCTTACCCATTTTAAGTGTATAGTTCAGTGAGGTTAATTACCTCCACACTGTTGTACACTCAATCTCCAAAACTCTTAATCTTGCAAAACTAAAACTCTATGCCCATGAAACAACTCTTTATTCCCCTCTACCCCTAGCGCCTGTCAGTAATCATCCAATTCTCTCTGAATTTGACTACTGTGGGTACCTCATATGAATGGAGTCATGCAGTATTTGTCTTTTTGTGACTGGCTTATTTCACTTAGTATAGTGTCCTTATGATTCATCCATGTTTTAGCATGTTAGAATTTCTATCCTTTTTAAATCAGCCATTTCTTCAAGTCCTCTTTTAGTACTTCTTTTTCTCTCCTCTCCTTTTGGACACTGATGATATGAATGCTAGATCTTTTGTTATTATCCCACAGATTCCCTGAGGCTTTGTTCATTTTTTTCCAGCCTAGTTTCTCTTTGTTGTTCAGACTGAGTAAATTCTACTGCTCTGACCTCAAGTCCACTGATTCTATCATCTGTTATCTCCACTCTACTATTGAGCCCATTCACTGAGTTAGTTTCATTTATTTTTTAGTTCTATATTTTTGATTTGCTTCTTTTTAAAAAATAATTTCTATTTCTTTGCTGAGATTTTGTATGTTTTTTTCAAAAAATTTGTAATTACTTGTTGGATCATTTTTATTATGGGTGCTTTATAATCCTTGTCAGATAAAATCTATTTCATCTGAGTGTTGGTGTCTGTTCTCATTCATGAGTTATTTTTTTAAAACTGGGAGGTTTTTGGATACTGTATTATTAGACAAGATTATATTTAATTTTCTTTTTAAGGAGGTGGTGTTGAGGTATAATGTGAGGGTTAAGTATGTGTGCATGTTCCTGCTGCATCTCACTGACATGAACTTGGTAAAAGTGGGGCGCTGACTCATACTTCCTTGTTGCAAATGGGTAGAATGGAAGTTCAGCTATCTCTTTGGCTCTGCTGGCACTATCCCAGTGAAAGTGGGCCACTGATCCACAGGGCTTCTGGGTTTTGTTATCTTTTTTTTCTGGCTTTTGTTATCTTTGAAAGGAAATATAAGCTTAGCTCCCTCGTGGGACCTGCTGACACCAGCGGAAAGGAAAGAAAAGTACCAACTAGCTCTACCTTTACCAGCTCATTAATGTAAGACTCATTGATGCTGAATGGGGATAAAGACTTAGCTCTCCATTGGGCCCCACTGAAATGGGGGTGCAACGGGAGATAGGAGTGCTGACTAACCCTGGTTCACACTGCTTCTTTCAGTCTCATTGCTGCCAGATGGGTGTACAGGTGCAGCTTCCCACTGGGTGTCCCTGACAACAGTGGTGGGGGAAAAGCAGGGTATTTACTAGCCTTGATATGCATCCCTTTATTCAGTCTTTTTGATGTGAAGGAGGTGGAAGCTCAGCCTCTCCATTGGGCCATTCTGGCTGTGAATGAGGCAGCTTAGCTTGCCACTGGACTGGGATGACAATACTCTGGAAGGAGAATAGGAGCATCATCTACTTCTGCCAAATAGGGGATTAGAAGGACTGCTTGCCCAATTCTGCCAATACCACCCCAAGAGTGGGATAGGAGCATGCTGCCTGCTTTTTTGTGGGAAGGAGTGGAGTGATATTACTTCCTATTAGGCTCCATTGAAACGGGGGCAGTGGGGAGGGTGTGATTTTTCTGTTGGTGTTTGGCTGCAATAGAGCAGGTATTGTCAAAAAGGTTTTCTGTTGTTAGGCAACCCTTTCCTCCTTTCCTTTAGATATGGGGATCAGGTTTTTCGTAGAGATGTTTTTGTCTGTGCCTGTTGGCAGTTGTGGACTGGAGGCTTCTGTAGTGACCTGTCTGGGATATATGGGAGGCAAAAAGGAAACCCAGGAAGTGTACCACTGTATTGTTCCTCAAGTTCTGAGGCCATCTGCCTGTTGTTTCCACTTTTCAGTCTTGTTTGTGTGTCTTATGCCCAGGGGATGTTAGTGTAAGAGGGAAGACCTAGAAGGAATGAGGTTTCTTCATCTTGGCAGAAACATAAGTCCTTCTATTTTCTTTTTAAGAAAAAAAATCAGCAGAGCATACGACATCCTCAAAAATGGATTTTTTTGACATCTAGGGGGACTTCTGACAGTAGTAATGATTTAAGGAATAAACCATGGTGAAAGAGTGTCTAGGAAAACTTAAAGAGATGGAAAAATACTAGGTTTATGAAAAGCAGTGCAAAATACCTTTCCTAATTTCAAGGAAATTTGTGGAATGTTAAACTGATTACTCTTGGTGCGGCCCAAGTTCTCTTTCTATATAATGCTCTTTTGTGGGTTTATAAAGCTTTTTGTTTCTTGGGGGAAAGATGTAAGTGGCAGGGAAACTTTGGCTCCTTGTACATAAAACAAGATTTGACATTCACAGTTACTGTTAAGTAAAAGTAAGACTGGTGGAAGTAGGTTCTTCTGGGGCGTTGTCATAGCAGCAGCTTCAAGTCTCAAAAGCAATAGCAGAACATTTGCCCATACACACATTCTCAACTCAAAGTAATAGTGACTTTTACTTGTGATTCTTGGTGCAAACTATGTAACTCAAATTCAATGATTCAGAAAAGGCCAATGTCTTCACTTTAAAACCCCTGTCTTATATGCCATTTTCTGGTCCTTAAACTCTCCCCTCCCCCTCAAATCAGTATGCTTCAGATGTTGCTGCATTACTGGTACCAGACTGATTATAGCACTGAATATTACAAGGAAAAAACCAAGTGTCTGACCATGTTAACTCACTTGGAGGCGGTGTATTTGAAAGAACTTTGGAGTCAAAAAGACCATGGATTAATTATTGAATATGCTACTAACTAGTTGTGTGGCTTTGGGCTAATTAATCTTTCGAAGTCACAGTTTGCTCATCTGTAAAATGAAAACAATCATATCGACTTTACAGGATGGTTATGAGAATTCAGTGACATAAAGCACATAAAGTAAGGGCCTAAATTTGGTGCTCAACAACTCTGAAAAAGCTTTTAAGGAACACGACTAGCCTCTGACAATTATGTCTATATTCATCCAATATTTCTCCCAATTGACCATGTAATGACTTGTTTCCTGCTTCTCCTATGCCTTAAATTCAATCTTTGTACTTATGCTTGTTACGGCTTATGGGACAAAGAGCCCATCATTCATTTGGAACAGGAAAAGACTGAAATGCTCATTTTATCCTGATATTTATAGTTACTACCCCCAGTCTTCAGAATAGAAGCCCACGATGCTCAAAGAAAGGAAAAAACAACAATTTAAAAAAATTATGCAATGCGACTGAAATATTTCTTGCTCAGTTCTCTTATATTTTATAGTACAAGTTTGTTTCTGTAGTACAAGATTGCTTTTATGGTGTAGGAATGGGGAAACTGAACCTAAATTTTGAGTTGTAATGGCTTATTAATGATACTGTATACCACTAGTAATAATGTCCAAGGTCTTATCCCATCATCTCTTTAATGGTAAAGAGAGATGAACATCACCAAGACAGTAGTTTGGGGACGGGTGTATGTCTTGTGGCTTTACTAAGATTCTAAATTTTCATTCAAAAAATTCACTTTTATGATGTATGGAAGTGTTGAATCACTATATTGTACACCTGAAACTAATATTACACTGTACATTAACTAACTAAAATTTAAATAAAAACTTAAAAAATTCACTTTTAGCTTCTTCCACCCAGAAACACTAAAGCAAGTTCATGCCCTGCAGCCCTAGTGCAATGCTTATGGCTAGAAAAAGGTACATAAACAATGAATCTTGTAACACTGAAAAAATAAAAGTATTTGGGGGGAAAAAAAAAGTTTCAAGCCAAAAATCTCTAAAAAAAAAAGCCCAGATGGGGCACCTGGGTGGCTCAGTGGGTTAAAGCCTCTGCCTTCGGCTCAGGTCATAATCTCAGGGTCCTGGGATTGAACTCTGAATCGGGCTCTCTGCTCGTCAGGGAGCCTGCTTCCCCCTCTCTCTCTGCCTGCCTCTCTGCCTACTTGTAATCTCTCTCTCTCTCTGTCAAATAAATAAATAAAATCTTTAAAAAAAAAAAAGTCCAGGGTACCCAATACTCAGGGAAGAACAGGTCAACATTAATACTTTAAGGTTAAGATTAGGTCTGGAAGCATCAAAAGGCAAAATGAACACCTGCCAAGGGGGCAAACTAAGACAGGAAGACTTCCATTTTGTTCTTATCTTTTCTGACCACCTACACCCTCTGCTCAAATTACTTAGCATTTCTGAGGTTGATATTCTGTTTGTATGTAACATGAGAATACCCTCCATTTCATGTGCAGGAATAAAGTGAAGGTTAGAATGCCTAGCACAATGTCCAGATCATAGTAGGAATACAATAGATGAAAGTTATTTTTAGAACTGAGCCTGAGGTCTATATCACAGCACTTGGTTTATTCAGTCCATTATAAATGAATTAGATAGGTTAAGTAGCTTTATGAAACAATTTTAAGTCGGCCTAAAATGAACATAATTTCATAGCTGAAAGAAACCCTAGAGGTCATCGAAGGTTTTTGATTTAAATGTGTAAGAGTTTTGTTCTGGCAGAAATTTGATCTCATGTTGTAATCAGCTCAGACAGATTCTTTTGCTGCCATACTCTATGACTAAGTTATTCAGAAGAAAACATGTGTTATTAGAGCCTAACAGTTAACATCATAGTTAAGCGTTATAGCATACTTACTATAGTAGGTCTTTGTAGGTAAAATTCAATCAATTTAATAAAGAGACCAAGTATGTCGGTTAGATGTTAAAGCACAGATATATCAATATGACTATAATCTTACTCCATTTCTGCCAACTGAAAGACAGGAAGAAGTGGTTCTTACAAGAGAGTGAGGGAGAGGAAGTATTGACTTCTTGTTTCCCAGTTTAGAACACTCAGTTCTGTAGGGAAACTAATGTGGTAGACTACCATTGTCAAAGAAACTATGGAGACCTGAAATCATGGTAAAATCAGAGCCATTTGAGTTGTGACCGAACATCAAATCACATGAGGAGTAAAAAACATACCCTGGATTTTTCTTTTTAAAGTTATAACAGAAGCAACAAAAATAATGATGAACACAAGTGACAAAAGAAAAAATAGATACAGTGGATTTCATCAAAATTAAAAACTTATGTGCTGCAAATGATAACAATGAGAAAGTAAAAAGACTACCTACAGAATGGGAGGGAATATTTACAAATCATATGTCTTATAAGAATTAAATCCAGAATATATATAGAACTCAATAATAAAAAGATGGGGCACCTGGATGGTGCAGTTGGTTAAGTGTCGACTCTTGGTTTCAGCTCAGGTGGTGATCTTAGGGTCATGAGATCAAGCCTTGCATTGGGCTTGATACTCAGAAAACCTGCTTGAGGTTTTCTCTCCCTCTCCCTTTGTCCCTCCCACTCATGCTCTCTCTCTCTCTCAAATAAATACATGATTGAAAAAAGAACTCAATAATAAAAAGAAAAATAATCCAGTTCAAAAATGGGCAAAAGATCTGAATAGACATTTCTCCAAAGAGCCAATAAGCACATAAAAAGATGCTCAACATTATTAATCATTAGGGAAACATAAAGCAAAACCACAGTGAGAGACTACTTCACACCCACTAGATGGCTATAATAAAAAAGACAGGTAAAAACAAGTGTTGGTGAGGATATGGAGAAATTGGAACCCTCATACCCTTCTAGTGGGATTGTAAGATTGTGCGGCTGCTTTGGAAAGCAGTCTGGAAGTTCCTCAAAAGATAGAACACAGAGTTACTATTTGATCCTGAAATTCTACTCCTGGGTCTATACCTAAGAGAGATGAAAACATATTTTCATTAAAATGTATACACGGAAGTTCATAGTATTATTCATAACAGCCCAAAGTGGAAACAACTCAAACATCCATAAACTAATGAATGGATAATATATGGTATATCCCTACAATATTATTCATCCATAAAAAGAATGAAGTACTGATACATACTTCAATATGTATGAACCTTACAACATAATGCTAATTAAAATAAGCCAGACACAAAAGGACAAATGTTGTATGATTCTATTTATATGAGGAACCTAGAAGAGGCAAAGTCATAGAGACAGAAATTAGAGTGGTTACCAGTAGCTGGTGGGAGTCGGGAAAGGGGAGTTATAGTTTAATGGATAGAGTTTCTCTTTGGGAGGATAAAAAAGTTTTGGAAATGGAGAGTAGTGACAGTTGCAAAACATTGTGAATGTACTTCATACCACTGAATTGTATCCTTAAAAATTGTTAAATGGTAAATTTTATGTTACATATATTGTACCACAAAAAAGGAATGAAATATTGATATATAATACAAAATGGATGAACCTTGAAACCATTAAGCTAAGAGAAAGAAGTCAGACACAAAAGACCATTGTATGAGTCCATTAACATGAAATGTCCAGAATAGGCAAATGTATTGAGACAGAAAATGCATTAGTGGTTGCCTAGGGCTGGGGGAGAGAATGGACGAGTCTGGGGGAATGATAGCCGAAGAGTTGTTTGCTTTTTTTTTTTTTTTTTTGAGGTAATGAAAATGTTCTAAAATTGATTTTGCTGCTGGTTGTACAACTCTGAATATTCTAAAAATTACTGAGTTGTATATGTTAATGGGTGAAGTGTATGGTATGTGAATTATATCTCAATAAAGCTGCTTTAAAGCAATAATGAGGATTATAACAGCCAATAATTAGTGAACAATATGTTAGGTGCTTTGGAATTTTGCTGTATGTATAATATTTAATATAATATTTGTATTATTAGATTTAGCTATTTTAATAAAATGTTCCGTTTTAATTTAAAAAAGATAAAAGTGAGCTAATATCATTTTCTCCAATAAATTACATCTGTCTAAAGGCTAGCATTTTTGCTATACTGACAAAGGCCAAAGTACTTCGTGGCTACATCTGCAAACTACAAAGGAAGCTTACAGGAAATGAATTTTCTTCTTAATGTTGGAAGTGCAAATGTAATCACATCTGAAGAACCTCATATTAATACGGTGTTTAATTTACAAAGTACTTTCTGGTATATTTTTTTAATTTAAATTTTACTTAGTTAACATATAGTGCAATATTGGTTTCTGAAGTAGAATTCAGTGATTCATCATTTAGATACAATAGCCAGTGCTATAAAAACAAGTGTCCTCTTTATTACCCATCTCCCATCTAGTCTAGCCCCCACCCACCTCCCTCCATCAACCCTCAGTTTGTTCTCTATTGTTAAGAGCCTCTTCTTGGTTTGTTTCCCTCTCTTCTTTTTTTCTTCCCCCTCCCCATATGTTCATCTGTGTTCTTTCTTAAATCCCACATGCGAGTGAGATCATACAGTATTTGTCTTTCTCTGACTGACTTACTTCACGTAGCATGATACACACTAGCTCTATCCATGTCATTGCTTATGGCAAGATTTCATTTTTTTGGGACGCCTGGGTGGCTCAGTTGGTTAAGCGGCTGCCTTTGGCTCAGGTCATGATCCCAGGGTCCTGGGATCGAGTCCCACATTGGGCTCCTTGCTTGGCAGGGAGCCTGCTTCTGCCTCTGCCTGCCACTCTGCCTGCTTGTGCTCTCTCTCTCTCTGATAAATAAATAAATAAAATCTTAAAAAAAAAAAAAAAGGATTTCATTTTTTTGATGGCTGAGTAATATTTCCTTGTGTATATATATACCACATCTTCTTTATCCATTCCTGATATATTTTCTGATGTACTTATGCTGTTATTACCCTTGTAAAGTGATCAGGATGAGTGTTAGGCCATCTACCTCCCATGCCCAAGATATTAAGCAAAGGTTTGATCCATCTAAGTCCCACAGTTAGTAGTTGGACTGGATCTAAATTCTAAATCTATTTTCTGCAAACTGCTCTGTTTAATCTAACATTCTGGTCAATTAGATCACACAGTGCTCCATAAACAGGACACATTTCTGTATAGCAAAAGCAAACTAAAAATGTGAAAAATATAGAAACAGGCCATTAATATATAAAGCTCTTATAGGTTGTCCATTTGTTTATAATTCCAATTTATTGTTTTGTGATCTCTGGACAAGTTTACTATGTTATTTGTGTTTACAGCTTTAAAAAAAGGCATGAATAGCATAAGATAAACCCAGGCAAGGCTTAGGGCAAACGGGCTCTAGGTAATAATATTGTTGATAAGTATTTTCTGGATATGTGCATGAGATCTAGACATGGTCTCTAACTTTAAGGAAGTGCCATTCTAACAGGAAGAGGAGGTAAGACAAAAACGAACAAGTGACTAATAAAGAAACAAATAAATTGGAACTGAAGAGTAAAGAGAGTTAGGTTAGAGTAAAAATGATAATGGACTTGAGGGTAGACAGGATGGCTTTGAACAATGACTTAAAAAGAGTTTCAGAAAAGCCTTGGTGGGAATGCCTACTTTAAGTCTGTCATTTCCCTGTAAAAGGGAGAGGAAAGAGATCCTAATCAGAATAGCAGTAAGAATGCAGTTTGTATTTATTTTCTCATGCAGGTCTCAACAAATGCAAAAAATGAGATCATATAGAATATGATTTAAAAGTTCATTGGTACATTTCTTAAGAATATAACATTGCATGAATTCATTCACTGAATGGACAGCAAGGAAAAATGTCAAATTATTTGTTGTTTTTCCAAGAAATGCATCCAGAATCTTTGAACTTCTCAATCAATAATGTGAACAAAGAAAATAGCTTCTGTAATTTCCATGGCACTTGAAAGAGAAGCTATTCCTCTATTAATGATTTTTATAAAGAGCCTCAGGCAATATGGAAAGAACATTTTCAAGATCTAGCATATAATCCAAATCTGAGCTTTGTATTCTTTATTTCTCTTCAGTTACCTCCATTAAACTGTTTCCTAAGAATAGAGAGGAACCTATGATTGAAGAGAAATGGATGCATCTTGTTTTCTTCAGATCGTTACACTCCCACCAGAAGCCTTTGTTGGAGATCTATACACTGAAACAGTGATTCTTAATTCTGACTTTACAATATCCCATTGGCTTTCTGACTTTTTCCAGGGATATTAGGAAATTCTTGAAAAATTAATTTTAGTTCACTTTAGCTTTTAGTATAAATATATGCCAAATGGCATTTCTTTTGGGGAAGAGAAGAGTTTGGGACAGGGAAATAAATCCAAAATCCAGCTAACATGAGAGTATTCCCACTCCAGAGGTAGGAATCACTGATTTAGTTCTTTGCTTGGGACAAAACCAAGCTATGAACTTCCATTGCTTCTCTGGTCACAGAGAATGCTTGAAAGAAGAAGGATAATGCTGATGCTCAGGTTCTAAAATTAAAAGCACACATACCTAGAAAGCTATTTAATTGTTAATAGTGGCTATGTCTGGAAACCAAGGTTGTGGTGTTACTTTCCTGTGTCAAATCAAATGTCTCTAATGCCTAACTTTTTTTTTTTAGAAGGAGCATGCACTGCTTTCCTATTTATTAAAACTTTCAATTGAGGGGCACTTGGGTGACTCACTCAGTTAAGCATCTGACTCTTGGTTTTGGCTCAGGTCATGACCTCAGGGTCTTGACATTGAGCCTTGCATTGGGCTCCCTGCTCAGTGGGGAGTCTGCTTCCCCTCTTGCTCTGCTCCTTCCCCTGCCCATGCTCTCTCTCTCTAAAATAAATAAATAAATCTTAAAAAAAACCCTTTCGACTGAGATTTCAGAAGCCAAAAATAAAATAAATTAGAATTATTAAGCCTAAAAAGACAAACTAATTAGCTTTAAGTCTGAAAACAGCTGGTTATAAATATAAAGACTAGTGCTCTAGAATTCTTACACCACCATTGTCCAACAGATATATAATGTAAGGCACAAGTTTTAGCCACAAATGTAATTTTAAATTTCTATTAGCCATATTAAAAAGTAAAAAAATGAAATTAATTTTAATATTAAATTTTAACTCAACATATCCAAAATATTATAATTTCAACATGTAATCAATGTAAATATGTATTAACAAGATGTTTTACATTGCTCTTTCTGGTACAAAGTCTTTGAAATCTGGTATGTACTTTACATTTACAGCATATCTTAATTCACACTGGCCTATGTGTAACTCTGTTTATTTAGGATTTTTTTTTTAGTTTCAGAGGTAGAATTTAGTGATTCATCAACTGCAAATAACACCCAGTGCTCATTACATCTAGTGTCCTCCTTAATTCCCATCACCCAATTATCTCTTCCCCCCACTCACCTCCCCTGTAGCAACCCTTAGTTTGTTTCCTAGAGTTCAGCGTCTCTTATGGTTTGCCTCCCTCTCAATTTTCATCCTATTTTACTTTTCCTTTCCTTCCCCTATTTAGTTAGTTTTAAAAAACAGTGTAACAAGAACCTGGGAACCAATCACTCAAAACAAAAACTAGGACTTTATAAAAACTTACATTCTATCATGCAGTTACTTCTTACTCTCATCTCCCTATCTCTCCCCTACCAAAGGTAAACTATCCCGAATCCTGTGTTCATCATTCTCTCAACTTCCTTTTCATATAATTGCATCACTTTTATATGTATTCCTAAAAAGCTTTTTTTGTAAACCCTTAGTTGTTTGTAACTATATAATGGTTATTATGCTGTATTTAATATTTTGGGAATTACTTTTTTTCAGCATTCAAATAGGTTTTTCATTATGATAGGCCCAAGGTGATTTGTTCCTTAAATGCATTTAATACATATTGTTTTTATTTTATTTTTCTGGTTTTATTAAGATATAATTGACATATAACATTAGTTTATGGTGTACAAGGTAACAATTTGATATATGTATATATTGTGAAATGATTACCACAATAATTTTAGTTAATATCCATCACTACACATAGTTACAAGTATTTTTTCTTATGATGAGAACTTTTAAGATCTACTCTCTTAGCAACTTTCAAATATACAATGCAGTATTGTTAGCTATAGTTGCCAAGCTGTACATTGTATCCCCAGGACTTATTAATCTTATAACAGGATGTTTGTACCTCATGACCATCTTCACCCATTTCCCCAATCTCCCACCCTCTGCCTCTGGCAACCAATATATTCTCTGCTTCTATGAGTTTGTTTTTTTAGATGCCACATATGAGTGAGATCATACAACTTCTTTTTCTGAGTTATTTAATTTAGCATAATGCCCTCAAGGTCCATCCACATTGCACAAATGGCAAGATTTTCTTCTATTTTATGGCCAAACAATATTCCATTGTGTGTGTGTGTGTGTGTGTACACACGTGCACACACACCCTACATTTTCTTTATTACATTCATCCATTGATGAACACTTAGGTAGTTTCCATGTCTTGGTTATTATAAAGAATGCTGCAATGAACACGAAGGGTGTAGATATCTCTTTGAGATAGACATTTTATTTCCTCTAGATATATACCCAGAACACACATGGCTTTTTGTGTTGGTGACAACTTCAACATAGGGGACTTACTTTTTATAAGCTTAAAATTATATTTGTAAGATTCACCCATACCAGTAAGTGTTGCTGCAGTTCATTGGTTTGCCTGTTTAATATTTCATTGCATGAATATGTCATAGTTTATCCATATACTATTTTATTGATGGGCATTTAGGTTGTTAGATTTTGCTACTGTATATTCTTGTCTAAGTCTGCTCATGTATACATGTAAGAGTTTCTTTTGGGTAGAGATCTAAGAATTTATAATTCTCACCCAACTGAAACAACTATGTAATGGATGAAGGAGAAGGCAATGGAGATCAGCCAGAGGGAGTTCCAATATAGGTCAGAACCAGTAGGAAGAGCAATTGGTAGGAATGGGGCTGCTTGTGGAGTCCCAAGAAACATTGTGAGTGGCAGTTGGTCCTAGTTTTCCAATCCTGTTTTGATCTACTGGGATGTAGCATATGGAGTTAAAGCTTGGAACAGTAGCAGCAGGAATAGCCAGGCCTTCCAGATAAAGGTTCCCATACAAATTTTGACCATGCCACCACATCTTGAGAACTTGGGTTCTGTTTTCCCTGTACCCTCCATAGTTGCCCTGTTCTGGGTGGTCAGTTCCCTTCCTATGCATCCTTCAAGTTGTCTTTCCGCACTGGGCCATATGCAGGTATATGCTGGATGTACTAACAAGGCAAGAGAAGAGCTTGACTTTTGGTGTATATGAGACCATTCTCTGGGAGCGGCAAAAAGATGGAAAATTCTAAAATAAGGAGCTTTTTTTTCTGTCTTACACTGTGTTACAGTTCATCACTATGAGCACAGTAAGAATAACCTCTAGGAGTTCGGGCATACGTAGCTGGTTGTAATGGAAAAACATAAATCTGGAACTTTTAGCTGGACTGACTATAAGGGAATGATTTTAAAGGTAGGGGGGCTAAGGAATTTATATAAAGTTAGGAATGAGACAAAGTACTAGGTAGTTCAGGACCTAACGCAAGGGTCTGGCAATGAAGAAAAGGAAAATCACACAGGTGCAATGAATATATAGAACTCAGACTTGCCCAGGGCTTTAAATTTTAAAAAGTGCTTTTCAAATCATATATTTAATCCCCACAGTAACCCAGCAAAGTAGATATTACCATTAATGCTATTTTATAGGAACTAAGGCTGAGAGATTAATTAGCATGTTCTAAGTTTCCTAACAAGTAAGTAGCAGACCTGCAACTTGAACCCAGGTCCCTAAATGTGAAAACAATACTAACCCAGTGATTTACAACTAAGGTACTGAAGTGTGTTGCAGGTATTGTTGCTATCAAAGTACTGAAGGTACTGAAATAGATTTCATGGTGTTTCTGTAATAGTGCCACTCTCATTTGCATTCTGATAGATTTTCTTGAGCAAAAAAGAAATGGGTCTAGTTATAGAACTCCAAGGACCCCAGGAAAGAAGTCCCACATGTGAATGCTATCCAAGCTCTGAATTATGGCAACCAAAGGTCAAGATCTGCCATACTATACCACAGCAGTCAGAGAAGTAATGAAATCTGGGGAATGAAGGGTGAAATAATATGTGATGATAAATGACAATGTAATTTTTATTTCTTCATTTGTGTTTAAATGTGAGAATGGAACATTATATGTATTGGAAATAACATTATATGTAATTGTAAATAATGCATTATACGTATTGTAAATAATAAATAAATAAATTCTTCCTTTGAAGAAGCCATCTGTGGACAGCATGGTTACTGTGGAATAGGAATAGAACTAGAAAGGGCCTGTAGGTTGCTCCTTCATGAAGAAATAATTTGTAACAATTCCTTCCCTCAATATGTCAAAGACCTACCAAGTATTTGCCATTATATATATATATATATATATATATATATATATATATATATATATATATAGTCTGTGCCTTCATAGACATCTCTGCTGTCTACTGCCTATCTCTTAAGATCTTTCAAATACAATTAAACATTGAACAACGTGGGGTTTTGGGGTGCTGACCTCCTGCACAGTTGAAAATCTTGTGTAAAACTTTTGATTCCCCCAAAACTTAACTACTAACAGCGTACTATTGGCCAGAAGCCTTACTGATAACATAAACAGTAGATTAACATGTATTTTGTATGCTATATGTATTATATACTGTATTCTTACAATAAAGTAGGCTAGAGAAAACAAAATGTTACTAAGAAAATCATAAAGAAGAGAAAATACATTTATAATGCTGTATTGTGTTTATCAAAGAAAATCTGCATAAAAGTGGACCTGTGCAGTTCAAACCCATGTTGTCCAAGGGTCAACTGTATAGCTTTCTCTATTATAAGAGGGTGTGCTTCAGCATGGACCTATGGCATGTTTTCTTTCAATATGTAAACATTCATGAACTCCTTGACTGTTTATCCTGTGCTAGTTGCCACACTGAGGTAGAAGGGATCCCTATTCCCTTGTGGCTTATTATGTAGCTAAGAAGATGAGAAAAGGACATGAAAGAGATCTAGAAAATGTAAATGTCTTAAACATGCACATGGAAGAATGTAAACTAAGAAGATGAGCTGTCTGGAGAGAAGTTCATTAAAGCCTCTTAAAGGCCATGAAACTTTAGAGCTGGATTCTAAACAGATGGATGAGACAAGATGAGCTTACATAGCATTTGAATCTACACCATTTTTTTGACCCTTATGCAATCCCATGAAATGACATGGAAGCTGACTTGCCTCAAGTTAGAGAACCAGTAAGTGGGGGAGCTCAGGACTTAAATCCAGATTAGATTCAGCACAATCTTCATCATTTACATGTACGGTTTTGACCAATTGATATTTATAAATGATATTCTTAAGGTCTTATAAGATTCTGATGTACCTCTTGCACTAGGAATTATTAAATTATGTCATGGGTCATTTTTATGTTTAGCATGTTTGGTTATTCACATTTTAAAAAATCCATATAAAATATTTTAGAATTTTTTTTCCCCAAATACTTTTATTTTATTTTTTCAGTGTTACAAGATTCACCGTTTATGTACCACACCCAGTGCTCCATGCAATACGTGCCCTCCTCAACACCCACCACCAGGCTCGCCCATCCCCCCACCCCCTCCCCTCCAAAACCCTCAGTCCCTTGTTGAATTTGTTATATAACCTTTAAGATGGCTTCTAGTAGAGTTGGTTAAATACTATACATCAGATTTTTAAAAAAAAATCAGATTTCTATATAATTACAACGTTAGATAGTTTTCACCTAGCAGCTGTATGTATAGGTAACACCTTACTTACTTGGCACCATAGAAGTGGGGGTGCAGAAATGAGTTTTCTGGATAACCAAAACTGACTCCAAACCAGCAAACTTTGAAATATGACAGAAATCTTTCTAAAATGTTTTGAGACTTCTTTGTCTTGTTATGTCAGATACAGTTGTCTGTTGAGTACTAAGCATCACTACGAAAATTCCCTACTGGACCATACAATGAGGCGCTAGTGTCTACTAAGGCGCAAAGTGAAGTTTGAACCCCTACATGAATGGTCCACGTGACTTCATTTTTCTAGTTCTGTCTTTAGAATTTTTCTGTTCTTTATACTGCTAACTGCACCTTCTTAGAATATCAGTTTTCTCACATCTAGTGGATCCCTTCTCTCATTTTAATTGGTTGTCAAGACAACTGAGCTCATTATCAGTAAGCAACCTTTATTTTATATACAACACTAAATCAAGATACTTAGTAAAGTTGGTACTACTCCTCTCTTACAGGTGTAGAGTGAGAGGCCTCATTGGTTTGAGATTTTGTTTCCAGATCATTGGGCTTTCATCCCACCTCCTTTTGGGTATCCAGGCTGTGTTCTGGATATTTAAGTTGCTAAATAAAAGACCTTTGAATAATCAAGGTATACTGAGAATATATTTTATTTACAAAGCTCACATTATATATATTTCTGCAAATGGACAAAATCAGATGTAACAAACTATCAATAGTAATATGTGATATTCAATTTTTATTCTTTAATTCTTAATTCATTGGTGAGAGAAGAAAAAGAGAACTCTTTTTTTTTCCCCAAATACTTTTATTTTATTTTTTCAGTGTTACAAGATTCACTGTTTATGTACCACACCCAGTGCTCCATGCAATACGTGCCCTCCTCAATACCCACCACCAGGAGAAAGGGGAACTCTCTTCCACTGTTGGTGGGAATGCAAGTTGGTGCAGTCACTTTG
>CM052901.1:56666317-56696995 GCA_028534135.1 Potos flavus
AGAGACTGTGAACTCAGAACAAGGGACTGAGAGTTTTGGAGGGGAGGGGGTGGGGGATGCGCGAGCCTGGTGGTGGGTATTGAGGAGGGCACGTATTGCATGGAGCACTGGGTGTAGTACATAAACAATGAGTCTTGTAACACTGAAAAAATAAAATAAAAGTATTTGGGAAAAAAATAATTTATATTCTCAAATATGATATACTACATTAACAGAATGAAGGATAAAAATCATATGATCATCTCAATAGACTCAGAAGAGCATTTGACAAAATTCACCATTCTTTCATGATAAAAACGCTTCACAAATTAGATATAAAAGGAATGTATTTCAACATAAGAAGGCTATATATGACAAGCCCACAGCTAACATCACACTTAACAGTGAAATGCTGAAAGCTTTTCCTCTAAGATCAAGAAAAAGACAGGGATACCCATTCTTGCCACTTCTTTCAAGATAGTACTTGAAATCCTTTAGCCAGAGCAGTTAGGCAAGAAAAAGAAATAAAAGGCATTCAAAATGGAAAGGAAAAAGTGAAATTGTCTCTGTCTGCTGATGATATAAACCTGTGTATTAGAAAACTCTAGACTCCCCCCAAAAAATTGTTAGAAATAATAAATGAATTCAGTAAAGATGCAGGATACAAAATGAATATACAAAAATCAGTTGTGTTTCTACATACTAACGGTGAACTATTAAAAAAAGAAATCAAGAAAAAGATCCCATTTACAATAGCATCAAAAGAACAAAATACTTGGGGATAAATTTAACCAAGGAAGTAAAAGATCAGTACAGTGATAACTATAAAATGCTGATGACGGAAATTGAAAAAGATATACAAAAATTAGAAGATACCCTGTGTTCTTGGATTGGAAAAATTGATATCGTTAAAATGTTCATATTACCCAAAGCCATCTATATACTTCGTGCTCTATCAACAAAATTCCAATGACATTTTTTTCCACAGTAATAGAAAAAACGGTCCTAAAATTCATATGGAACCACAAAAAGACCACAGATAGCCCAAGCAACCTTAAGCAAAGCTGAAGGCATTACATTTCCTGATTTCTAAATATATTACAAAGATATGGTAATCAAAACAGTATGGTACTGGCATAAAAACAGTCATATAGACCAGTGGAACAGAATAGAGAGCCCAGAAATAAATCTATGCATTTATAGGCTACCAATCTTCAACAAGGATGCCAAGAGCACACCATGGGGAGAGGATAGTCTTTTCAATAACTGGTGTTAGGAAAACTGGACATCCACATGCAAAAAAATGAAACCGGACACTTATCTCACAGCATATACAAAAGTCAACTCAAAATGGATTATAGTTAAACACAGACTTGAAATTGTAAAACTACTAGAAGAAAACATAAGAGAAAATTCTTTTAATCTCTGAACTTTTTATTGGCCTCCTGCTCCCCAAAGAGTACACTGCTTTTGTTGCTTCAAAGCCTCAAAACTGATGTGATTGGTCTCAGACACCCCTGTGCCTTCCACAATCCTGTAGGTGGTGGCCTTTTGGATGGTTTGCATGGAGTTGTTGCTGTCTAGGGTGTCACCAAGATTGAAGCCCTCTCTCTGTCATCCAGCAGGTGATAGTAAGTGGTGACTTCAGCCTCGAACTTGGCCTTGATGTTCAGCAGGGCTTTGTATTCCTGGGTCTGGTGCTGCCCCTCTGACTGGGTCTGAGACAGCTCTGACTCCAGGTGAAGCAGGACTCCACTAAGCTGCTACATCTGCATGATATAGCAGGTGTCTACTTCCCTCAGGTTGTTCTGCAAGCTGGCCTTCATATTTCTCATGGAGTCCAGGTTGATCTCCAAGGACTAAACCATATGTGTCAGCTCCATGAACATCATCTCAGTTGCTCCTGTCTCATCAGTCTGTAAGGTGATCACTGTGGTGCTTTCCTCAATCTGCTGGGGCCAGCCTGTTATTTGTCCAGCTCTTCTTAGTTCTTCTCAGTCAGCTCATCATACTGGGCTTGGATGTCTACCATGATCTTGCTAAGGTTCTGAAATTGGGGGCATCCAACTCCATGGTCAACCTAAAGTTGGCAATCTAGGCCTGCAGATCCTTTACTTCTTCCTCATAGTTCTTTTTCATGAAGAACAGCTCCTCCTTGAGAGTCAATTTCCATCTCCAGTTGCAACCGAGAGACACCGATGTCTTCAATGACCTTGCAGAGCCCATGGATATCACTGTCCACAGACTGGTGCATGACCAGCTCTGTTTCATACTTGACTCTGAAGTTATCAGTAGCAAGACAGGCATTGTCAATCTTCAGAACAATGCAGACACAGTCCACAGAATTTGCAAAGATCTCAGCCCTCAATTCCTTGGTGGTCCTGAAGTAATGCCCCTCGTCTTTGACCTGTGGTCCCTTCTTTTCCAGGTGTTTTCAGAGTTTGATCTCCAGTCTTTGATTATCAGTCTCTAGGCTCCTCATCCTCTCCAGGCAGGAGGACGGGTGGTCATTCAGGTCTTTGATGGTTTCCCTTTCACCCTGGATATCCCCTATGCCCGCCAGACCCCCAGTCATCGCTGTGGTCAGGCACCCAGACCTCCAGCCACCCTGGAAGCTGGTGGAGCAGGACACAGAGATCCAGGAGCCTGAGCCCCTAGCTTCTGCGTAAGTGTTGGCCACACTGCTGACAGGCCAGGATGGATGGTGGGGTGAATGCATGGAGCCCTGAGTGGTGAAGCTCATCTGTTCAGGGAGGAAGTCAAGAGGTCAGGACTCAGGCTGCCAGGAAAAAGCTTCTTGACATTGGTCAGGAAAATAATTTTTTGGATGTGATCTCAAAAGTACAGGAGGAAAAGCAAAAAAAAAGACAATCAGAATTGCATCACACTAAAAAGCTTCTGCACAGCAAAGGAAATAATCAACAGAGCGAAGAGACAACCTATGAAATGGGGGAAATATGCATCTGTTTAGGGGTTAGTATCCAAAATATGTAAGGAATTCAAACAACTCAATAGCGAATAATAACAAAAATAGCATAAATAATAATAACCTGATTTAAAAATGGGCAAAGGACCTGAAGAGATAGTCTTCCAAAGAAGACATAAAATTGGCCAACAGGTATTATAAGAAGATGCTCAACATCACTCATCATCAGGGAAATGCAAACCAAAACCACAATGAGATGTTACCTCACACCTGTTAGGATGGCTATCATCAAAAAGATAAGAGACAACACGTGTTGGTTAGGATGTAGAGAAAAGGGAACCCTTGCGCACTGTTGGTAGGAATGTAAAGCAGTATAGCCATTAGGGAAAATAGGTTCCTCAAAAATTAAAAATAGAAATACCACATGATTCAGCAATCTTATTTCTAGGTGTATATACAATGAAAATGAAATCAGTATCTTGAAGAGATACCTGCATTCTTATGTTTGTTGTAGCATTAGTCATAATAGCCAAGATATGGAAACAACCTAAGTGTCAAATGAATGGAAAAAGAAAATTTGATCACACACACGTGATGAAATATTATTCAGCTTTAAAAAAGAGGGAAACCCTGCCATTTACAACGACATAGATAAACCTGGAAGACATTACCCTAAATGAAATAAGCCAGATGCAGGAAGACAAATACTGTATGATATCGCTTATATGTAGAATATAAAAAAATTAAACTCATAGAAGCAGAGTAGAATGGTGGTCAAATGGTGGGGAAGTGTTGGTCAAAGGGTACAAAGTTTCAGTTATGCAAGATGAATAAGTTCTGGAGACCAAATGCATAGCATGGTGACTATAGTTACTATTACTGTGTTGTATGCTTGAAATTTGCTGAGAGTAAGTCTTAAGTGTTCTCACCACAAAAAAGAAGGAACTAGGTGAAGTGATAGAAATGTTAATTAGCTTGATTGTGGTAATCATTTCACAGTGTATATCAAAATATCGCTTTGTATACTTTAAATATACACAATTTTTATTTGTCAATTATGCCTCTATAAAGCTGGAAAAAATCTAATTTATATTATTTCCACAAATATATGGGCTTTTCCACCTCCTAATTACCATGGAGGTTATTATATTATAAAATTATGGCTAATATATTTGGGTGATGGGTAGAAAAATGACATATCATGCATATCTTATTTTAAAAATTAAATTTTCTTATTTTAAATTAGTAGCACATATAGATATTTTAAAAATTCAAAAGATACAGAAATATAAAAATTAAGTTAACTCTCCCCCATCACAGCCTTAAACAGTTTTCTTCCCCCAAGCAACCACTTACCAGTTATAGATTTATCATAATTTAATCATTTCCTAAATAATGGACATTTACGTTATTTCCAATACTCTACTATTTCACATAGTACAGCAAAGAATACCACTGTTGATAAATGATTTCCCACAAGTGAGTATGTCTAGAAAAGTGATTCGAATGCTGGATCAGAGTATATGCATTTGGCATTTGAAAATATTTTCCGTAATGTCTATTCTTGACATTGATCCTGTGCTTCCCCATTGCCCTTAGGATAATTTCTATGCCCCAGAAAATGGATTCCAAGTCTCTACATGATTTGTCCCCTGCTGGTCAGCTCATTTATCACTTCCCCTTTAAGAATCTATATTAACCATACAAACTTGTTTCGGTTCCTCAAATGAACCAGGCCCCTCTTACTCTAAGCCTTCTAATATGTATGTTCTCTCTGCCTAGTTTACCCTTCCCTCAAATCTTCACTTGGATAACTCTCCAGCATCTGTCAGGTTGCAGCTCAGGAGACCATTAGGAGACCTTCCCGAACCTCCCACGTGTAGATCAGGTGCTGCTGTGTCCCACAGCATCCTGTGCTTACCCAATTATATCACTTACTACACAGTGTTGAAACTATCCAACTGTGAGACTGATGAGGGTAGGGTCTTACCTCATTCAACTGTGTGTCCCTAGTGGTCCAAACAGAGATCAATAAACATTTATTCAACAACTAGTTGGTACTTAATAAACATTTATTTGAATGAATGAATGAAAAAAAAAAGAAAGCCCTAGTAGCTCTTCACATGTGAGACAAAAAGAGGGCCTACAGGTTTAGGAGTAGAATCTAGAGTAAGGCAGGGTTGCATAAGTAATCCACTATAGATCCAATAGGAGCCATCTGCCTGCATATCTACATCTTCCTGTGGCATTTTGAGGAGCTGCACAAAAGGGAGCTGACAGTTTACCACTTGGCCAACAGATTAACCTTCTTCCAGTCTTCACTTCTTAAAACCATATGCATGTTCTTAATCCTTACTGAGCTTCTTTATGGATGTTAATGAAAAGTCTTATTTGACCATCCAAATGGAAATCCTGAGTATTTAATCATCCAGACATCATCTAATTGGCTAACACTACCCTAGCTATTATATTACAGAAATCAGAAATAGCTAGAGAAAATTAAAAGAGAATTAGAAGGAAACAATTAGATCATCTATTCTAGTAGTTCAACATTTTTTTCTTACCCTTGTATAGCTGAGGGATATGATATAATCTTATCAGTAAGAGTACTCTCTCACTATAGAGTTCTTAATGGGGCGGAGTGGTCAGAATTTCCAGGGATGTGTATACCTTGAAAAAAATCTCCTAAGATGATTTTCAATTTCTTACACCAGAGTTGAAAGTCACTGATTCTAGTTGAAACTTTAAAAAAAACTAAGATCAGAGAAGTAAAGACTTACCCAAGATTATAGTGCTAGTATAACTACTAATGGCAGAGCTGGGACTATAATCTGGGCCTCCTGGCTCAGAGTTCATCATTTTTCATAATATTTAGAAACAAATAACTAGAAGGAATTTAAGATGGTGAGACAGACCAGAAATATCTTTAGAGAACCTCAGGTCAAGTGGGCTTCTGACCTCTTTCAGGCAAGTAAGATTCCTCAAAGATATCTTACCTTTACAGAATTTTCTAATGGAAGGCAGACATATTCACATTTTACCTTACATGATGCTATATTGCTTATGTTTGTTATAATGAGTATGTATTACTTTTATAATTTAAAAATTACACAAATATTTTTAAGCAGCCTAATGTTTAACTTTTATACCTAGTTCACTTTAAGACTTAGGTACGGAGGACAGGAATTTGGTGGCTCTACTAACTGCAGAGCCTGGTACAATGTCTTACAAGTAGTTGGTATTCTAAAAATGTTTGTTAATCAAGCATCAGTGGTAAAAGCTTGTTGAAATCATCTACTGAAGAGCTAGTTCCATCAGTGAAAATATAGCTTTAAAGGGCATTTGTAGTAGGAGCAAGCTAAGACATTTTAGCTTACTTAATGTCTTATTTGATATAAAGATATTTATCAGAGTATTCTGCTGTGGGCACTTATGTTGTTGGCTTCCATGACCAGTAGACAACCTTGAGGACTCTACATCTGAAATCAACAATCCTTTTCAAGTCTACAACATGGTAAACCATCAAAAGCTTTAATTTAGTCTTATGAACAAATCCCTGTAAGCTCTCAAAGTGATTTTAGTCGTTCTCATTTGATAATAGCACAGTGATGGCTCACTGAAAAGCAATCAATGTAAGAGCAATACTAGAATGAGGGCACTTATTAATTCTAGCTAATATGTGTATAGGTAGAAAGTCTGTTTCTTTGAGGCCATAGCCTTTCATGTTCATCTGTATCAACTTAATGGTAGCTATGCCCTATTACATTATTATTTTTAAGAAACAAAGGACAAAGTGTATATTTCAATCTTGTCTCTCCACTTTACTCTTTTATAATAGCAAAAAAGGATACTGTTTTGATCTGTGCAAAAGTAAACTACAAAGAAGAGATACTGACAAAAAAGGGACACATATATACAGCCAGACAGTAAGAAAGTGACACAGAACTGTACAGATGTGATCGTTTGTTGTTATGAGGTAGGCCATAGTTTGAGGCTTAGAGTCTTCTTCCTATGGACTTGGATACTATCAGTGAGCATGAAAAGGACAAACTGGTTGAAAGAGAGTATCTCTGAAAAAATTATAATGGGTTCTCTATAAATTGATGAATATGAGTACCTAAAATGCCTGGGAGACGATGCTATTACATTTGTTTTCCAGGGAGAATATAGTAATAGCAGTTAATAATTTCTGAAACATTTTTGCATACATTAATACTTTTGATCATTACAACAACAGCATGAGGTAAACAAGGCTAATTTTCCCTCACTTTTAAGTAAAGGAAACTGAAACTCGGAGGGATGTCATTCTTCCAAGGTCACATGGCTGCTATGGGGGCAGTGACATGAGGATTGGGATCCAGAAATTGTGATTCGGTCTAGTACCTTTTCTTTCTTTCTTTTTTTTTTTTTTTAAAGAGTTTATTTATTTATTTGACAGAGAGAGATCACGAGTAGGCAGAGAGGCAGGCAGAGAGAGAGGAGGAAGCAGGCCCCCCGCTGAGCAGAGAGCCCGATGCGGGGCTCGATCCCAGGACCCTGAGATCATGACCTGAGCTGAAGGCAGAGGCCTTAACCCACTGAGCCACCCAGGCGCCCCCAGTCTAGTACCTTTTCTATTACACCGTGCTACACTTTAATTTTTATTCTTTTACAACAACAGAAATATCGGAGGAAGGCAGGTTTGGAGAGAGATTAATATTCTGATTGATTCCTGAAAATGATCCTACAGGAAGAGAACAGATGACTTTACAATAATATTTATAAAATATAGAAAACACCCCATGGGAATTCTGAATTCATATTATCTGGTTCTAAGACCTCATGACAGTATGAATGTACCCTACATTTCATTTCAACTAAAAAATAAAGGTCTACATCTTTTGCAAAAGATGATGAAGCACGTCACCTAGAGCTATTATTACTATTATTACTTCAGAAACACATCGCAAGGATGGGTTTCAGCAGGAAATCCTGGCACAGATTTCTAGAACTGTTGTGACTCACAACACCTACAATGAAGGGATCATGTTTTCCTCACAGAACAACACAACTAAAAGATCTCGTAAAATTAGCAAAAGTTAGCTGAAAACCTGTATCAAATGTTTTGGCCAACTCAAAACAGGAGTAGTAAATTTAAAGTAGAGATGTAGTAAAGAAAAAGATGTCACTCATTTTCTGAGAATTGAAGATTTATAGGACCAAGATGTATACTGGACAAGAACTAACCCTGTGTTTGGGACTCCTGCTTCCTATTCAATGCCTTCATTTAAAGAATAATCCAAATGGAGAAACTGAGATGCATCCAAGAATTTCTTTAATGGTGGGTCAGAAAGATTGGATAGGTCCTGGATATGGCCACTGACATTTTTAAAGGCAAGGTATACTATGCCTATGTTATGCCTCTAATCAACTAGTTTAGTAGTCCAGTGAAAACAAGGAAAAAAATTTCTGTAGCTTGATTTATTCTTGGTGAACTTAAGCAGGCTCCTGAGGATTACTATATCCCTTTCTTTTCTTAAAATGTGAATGAACTATTTGTCTCTTTTTTTTCTCCTACAGAGATTACTGAATATCATCAAACTTAATTTGTATAGTTCCTAAATAGAAACTCTAGACTCCTTCCCTTCATCCATTTGTTTTTTGAGTCATTCATTTAACAAACTTTCGAGTGTCTTCTATGTACTGGTGCTGTGTAAGGTAAACTCCAGGACCTGCTTTCACCACCCTACTTTTGCTTCATTTTTACCTATTGCCTATAAATGTATCTGCACCCTCATTAAAGTATAAGCTTTTCAGAGGGTCTTATTTATCTTTATACTTTTTCTGGTAGTGCCTAGAGGCTTGTTAAATAATAAAAAAATAAAATTTTGGGAATTGAAGTCAAATGAAAGGATAGTAACAGATCAAAAAATTTATAAAGGAAATAGAACAAACTTTCCTGCTCTTTTGAAACTTAATCTCTATTTTTTTTAAATATTTTATTTATTTATTTGACAGAGGGAGAGAGATCACAAGTAGGCAGAGAGGCAGGCAGAGAGACAGAGGGGGAAGCAGGCTCCCCGCTGAGCAGAGAGCCCGATGCGGGGCTCGATCCCAGGACCCTGAGATCATGACCTGAGCCGAAGGCAGAGGCTTTAACCCACTGAGCCACCCAGGCGCCCCAAAACTTAATCTCTATTTTTGACCTTTGAAAAATGATTTCTTCCTGAAATCTGTCATGTTATTAAATGTTCAAAGTAAATGACTTTTTCTTTGACACTTGTGATACAAACATGAGCTGGATAGCTAAATTTTTATTATATCAGTAATTTTTGGATTTTGAATCAACATCTATGAGGTGTTTTTTTTTTTTTTTTGCGTTAACACAACCACTCTGATTTACTTATTCCATCCTACCTCTTCCTCAGTTCAGATGGTTTATAGATTCACTTTTTCAAAGAGAAGTTACTTATTTTTATAAAACCATCAGCTTATTGTCTTGAGACATGGTGATATACAGTGTAGACATATATCCAGCTGCCTCCTTAACATATATACTTGGTTGTATAATAGAAATCTCAAACATAGCATGCCTAACTGAATTTTTTTTTTAGTTTCAAGTTTTTATTTAAATTCCAGTTAACATACAGTGTAATGTTAATTTCAGGTGTAGAATTTAGAGATTCATCACTTACATAAAACACCCAGTGCTCATCATAAGTGCCCTCCTTAATACCCATCATGCATTTAACCTATCCTACCACCCACCTCCCCTCCAGCAATCCTTAGTTTGTTCTCTTAATTAAGAATCTGTTTTCTCATTAGCTTCTTTCTCTCCCCACCATGTTCATCTGTTTCGTTTCTTAAATTCCACAGATGAGTGAAATCATGTGGTATTTGTAGTTCTGACTTATTTTGCTTAGCATAATACACTCTAACTCCATGCATCTTGCTGCAAATGGCAAGATTTCATTCTTTTTTTAGGACTAATACTCCATTCTGTATATGTATACACACATATTTATACATATATACACACACATATATATATATATATACATACATATGTATCTGTATGTCTACGTACATACATATACGTGAAAAATGCTGGTGGTATTTTGATAGGGATTGTATTAAATGTGTGGACTGCTTTGAGTAGTATAGACATTTTAACAATATTTGTTCTTCCAATCCATGAACATGTAATGTTTTTCCAATTCTTTGTTTCGTTTTCAATTTCTTTCATCACTGTTTTATTGTTTTCAGAGTATAGATCTTTTACCACTTTGATTAGGTTGATTCCTAGGTATCCTATGGTTTTAGGTGCAATTGTAAATGGGATCAATTCCTTGATTTCTCTTTCTGGTGCCTCATTATTGGTGTGGAGAAATGCAACAAATTTCTGTACATTGATTTTGTATCTTGCGACTTCATTGAATTTGTGTATCAGTTCTACCAATATTTTGGTGGAGTCTTTTGCATTTTTTACTATAGAGTATCATGACATCTGCAGAGTGAAAGTTTGACTTGTTCCTTGCTGATCTGGATGCCTTTTATTTCTTTTTGTTGTCTTGATTGCTGAGACTAAGACTATGTGAAATATCAGTGGTAATAGTGGACATCCCTGTCTTCTTCCTAACCTTAGAGGGAAAGCTTTCAGTTTTCCCCCATTGAAGATGGTATTAGCTGTGGGTTTTTCATGTATGGCTTTACTATGTTGAAGTAGTCCTCTCTATCCCTATTTTGTTGGAGGTTTTATCAAGAATGGATGCTGTATTTTATCAAATGTTCTTTCTGCATCTATTGAGAGGATCATATGGTTCTTATCCTTTCTTTTATTAATGTGGTTTGTCACATTGATTGACTTGTGAATACTAAACCACCACTGCAGCCCAGGAATAAATCTCACTTGATCATGATGGATGATTCTTTTAATGTACTGTTGGACTCAATTTGCTACTATTTTGTTGAGAATTTTTATATACATGTTCATCAGGGATATTGGGCTGTAGTTCTGTTGCAGTGGGGTCTTTGTCTGGTTTTAGAATCAGGATAATGCTGGTCTCATAGAATGAGTTTGGAGGTTTTCTTTTTTCTTTTTTTTTAAAGATTTTATTTGTTTATTTGACAGAGAGAGAGATCACAAGTAGGCAGAGAGGCAGGCAGAGAGAGAGGGGGAAGCAGGCTCCCTGCTGAGCAGAGAGCCCAATGCGGGGCTCGATCTCAGGACCCTGAAAACATGACCTGAGCCAAAGGCAGAGGCTTTAACCCACTGAGCCACCCAGGCACCCCAGTTTGGAGGTTTTCATTCCATTTCTATTTTTTGGAATAGTTTGAGAAGAATAGGTATTAATTCTTCTTTAAATGTTTGGTTGAATTCCCTGTGAAGCCATCTGGCCCCGGACTTTGGTTTCTTGGCAGTTTTCTGATTACTGATTCAATTTCTTTGCTCATTATCGGTCTATTCAAGTTTTCTATTTCTTTCTGTTTCACTTTTGGTAGTTTATGTTGTTTCTAGGAATTTATTTCTTCCAGATTGCCCAATTTGTTGGCATATAATTTTTCATAATATTTTCTTAGAATTGTTTGCATTTCTGTGATGTTGGTTATGATTTATCATCTCTCACTCGTGATTTTATTTATTTGTGATCTTTCTCTTTTCTTTTTGATAAGTCTGGCTTATGCTTTATCAACTTTATTAATTTTTTTCAAAGAATCAGCTCCTGGTTTCATCTGTTCCGTTTTTTTTTGTTTGTTTGTTTCCACATTATTTATTTCTGCTCTAATCTTTACTATTTCCCTTCTTCTTCTGGCTTTAGGCTTCATTTGTTGTTTTTTTTCTAGCTCTATTAGGTGCAAGGTTAGGTTGTGTATTTGAGATTTTTCTTGCTTCTTGAGGTAGGTAAATATTCCTATATACTTCCCTCTTATGACTGCTTTTGCTGCAACCCAAAAGTTTTGACCATCATGTTTTCATTTTCATTTGTTTCCATGTATTTTTATTTTGTCTTTAATTTATTGGTTGACACATTCATTTTTAGTAGGGTGTTCTTTAGTCTTCATGCATTTGTGGTCTTTCCAAATTTTTTTCTTGTGATTGACTTCAAGTGTCATAGTGTTGTGGTCTGAAAATATGTATGGTATGATCTCATTCTTTCTGTACTTGTTGAGGCCTGATTTGTGACCTAGTAGTTGATCTATTCTGGAGAATGTCCCATGTGTGGTTGAAAAGAATGTGTATTCTACTGCCTTAGGATGGAATGCTCTGCATATATCTGTTAAATCCATCTGGTCCAGTGTGCCATTCAAAGCCATTTTTCCTTGTTGATTTTCTGCTTAGATGACCTGTTCATTTCTAGAAGTGGGGTGTTAAAGTCCTCTATTATTATATATTATGATTCACGAGTTTGTTATTGTTTTATATATTTGGGTGCTCCCAAGTTGGGAGCAGGCAGGGAGAGAAAAATTATATAAAGTTTTATATAGAGAGAAAAATTAATAAAGTTGATAAAGCATTAGCCAGACTTATCAAAAAGAAAAGAGAAAGATCACAAATAAATAAAATCACAAGTGAGAGAGGATAAATCATAACCAACATCACAGAAATGCAAACAATTCTAAGAAAATATTATGAAAAATTATATGCCAACAAATTGGGCAATCTGGAAGAAATAAATTCCTAGAAACAACATAAACTACCAAAAGTGAATATTTACAACTGTTAGATCTTCGTGTTGGATAGACCCCTTTATTATGATATAGTGCCCTTCTTCACCTCTTGTTACAATCTTTGGTTTATTTTATTTTTTTAGATTTTATTTTTAAGTAATCTCTATACCCAATGTGGGGGTCAAACTCGCAACCCTGAGATGAAAAGTTGCATGCTCAACTGACTGAGGCACCCCTTTTTGTTTTAAAATATAGTTTGTCTGACATAAGTATTGCCATTCTGGCTTTCTTTTGATGTCCACTAGCATGATAAATGTTTCTGCATCCCTTCACTTTCAATCTACATACATCTCTTTAGGTCTAAAATGAGTTTCTTTTAGGCAGCATATAGATGGGCCTTTTTTTTTATTCATTCTGACATCCTATGTCTTTTGATTGGAGCATATAGTTCACTTACATTCTCAGTGATTATTGATAGATATGAATTTAATGCCATGTTATTACCTGTTTTGTCATTGTTCATGGACATTTTCTCTGTTCCTTTCTAGTCTTTGTTGTGTTTGGTCTTTCTTTCCCACTCAAAGAGTACCTTTTAGAATTTCTTGAAGGGCTGGTTTAGTGGTCATGAATGCCTTTAGTTTTTGTTTGTTTTGGAATTTTTTTTTAAAGATTTTATTTATTTATTTGACAGAGAGAGATCACAAGTAGGCAGAGAGGCAGGCAGAGAGAGGGGAGGAAGCAGGCTCCCTGCTGAGCAGAGAGCCCGATGCGGGGCTCGATCCCAGGACCCTGAGATCATGACTCGAGCCGAAGGCAGAGGCTTTAACCCACTGACCCACCCAGGCACCCCTGTTTTGGAATTATTTTAAAAAGATTTTATTTATTTGAGAGGGAGAGAGAGAGAAAGCATGAGTGGGGGGGCAGAGAGAGAAGGAGAAGCAGACCCCCTGCTGAGCAGGGAGCCTGATGTGGGGCTCAATCCCAGAACCCTGAGATCATGACCTGAACCAAAAACAGCCACCTAACCAACTGAGCCACCCAGGCACCCTTGTTTGTCTTGGGAATTCTTTATCTCTCCTTCTATTCTGAATGATGGCCTTGCTGGGTAGAATATTCTTGGGTATAGATATTTCCTATTCAGCACACTGAATATATCATGCCACTCTCCTCTGGCCTGCCAGGTTTCTGTGGAAAGATTTGCTGCTAACCTTATTTGTTTTACCTTATAAGTTAGGGACTTCTCTTGTCTTGCTGCTTTTAGGATTTTTCTTTATCTCTGTATTTTGCAAATTTAACTGACATGTCTTAGTGTTGGCCTGCTTTCAGTGATTTTGATGGGAGTTCTCTGTGCCTCCTGGATTTGGATATTCGTTTCCTTCTCCAGATTAGGGAAGCTTTCAGCTATAATTTCCTCAAATAAACCTTCTGTCTCTTTTTCTCTCTCTTCTTCTGGGACTCCAATGATACAAATATTATTATGCTTTATGGATTCACTGAGTTCACAAAATCTACACTTATAATCTAACATTTTTCTTTCCCTCTTCTTTTGAGCTTTATCATTTTCATAATTTTACCTTCTTTTTTAAGGATTTTATTTATTAGAGAGAGAGGATGAGAGAGAGATGGGGCAGAAGGACAGGGAGAGAGAGAATCTTAAGCAGGCTCCACACTGGGTAGGCCTCAATCTCATGACCTGAAATCATGACCTGAGCTGCAGGCAAGAGGCGCCCCATAATTTTACCTTCTATATCACTCATTCCTCTGATTCTTCCATCCTTGTTGTCATTACATCCAGTTGGTTTTGAATCTCAGTTATTGCATTTTTCATTTTGGCCTGACTAGATTTTAGGTCTTTTATCTCTGCAGTAAGGGATACCCTGGTGTTTTCTATGCTTTTCTCAAGCCCAGCTAGTATCCTTATGATTGTTCCTTTAAATTCTGGACCAGGCATATTACTTATATCTGTTTCAATTAGATCCCTGGCCATGAGCTTTTCTTGTTCGTTCTTTTGGGATGGATTCCTCCATCTTGGCATTTGGTGAGTGTTAGGAAATCCTGTTATGTTTCCTGCTCCTGAGAGTAATGACTTTATGAAGAAGAAGTCATATACTGTATAGGGCCTGTGCTTCGGGATGTGTCTGTGGTGTATGCAGTGTGCACTCTGCTGCTGTGTTTTGGCTGCTCTTCCCCTCAGGTAAGTCCTCTTCAGTGTTTCTCCTTGCCTTCAGTGGGAAGCATTTGGACCTTGGCCAGAGTGTGGCAAATTTTAACTACGTGTGCTCTGATCTGCTTGTTAAAAGATACTGATACTAGTTCCATTAGAGCTGAAGCTTTGCAGAACTTTGTGGTCAGTAGATGTGTGTGCATGGGGTTAGTTGTGCTGGTCTTCTGGGGGAGAGGCCTGCTGTGCAGGTTCTCAGGCACACTTGCTCCAGAAAAGCAGCACCAGCAGAGTGCAGGGGGGCAAGGCTTGGCGTAAGCAGTTTAGCCCACCAGTGTTAGCATTGTGCTTCTTGCTGAAGTTATTTTATGCTGAATGCCAGGGGAGACAAATGGGGCCAGCTGGTTCCTAGTCTCCAGAGAAGGAATGTCTGCACCCTCTGCTGTCCAGGAAGCCCTCCTGGAAGAGCAAAGAATCTCCCCTCCTATGTCTCAGGCATCCCTTAGATCGCTGGCTTGACCCTATCGGCATCCAGGCTGCCTGCCTGACCAGCATCACAGTACACCTTGGGCTCTATCCTCTATTAGAGTTTTAAAACTCTAAACTGTAGGGATCTGGCATGGCAGGGACCTATACGGGTCCTCTGAGGGAGGGTCTTGCTGTCATGGGACTGATGCAGGTCTATCCCAGAAGGGCAGTCACACCAAAGTGTAGAGGCATGGAGTTTGGAGTAAAGTGCAGCAATGAGCCACTGTCCAGGTTAGCTGCCCTCAGGAGGTGTCTTTGTACCTATGCTGAGAGGCAGGGGAGGGAAATAGTGCCTGCCGGCTCTTTTGTCCCTGGAGAGGCAACGCCACCTCTCCCAGATGCACTCCAATATGGGGAAACTGCCTCCCAGTGTGTCTCAGGGGATCCTCAGATTGTGCCCTTTGCCCCCAAGCTATCTGCTCTCCTTCTCCACAGGAGTACTGCAGCGCCCTCAGGGCTCCACATGAGGCACACTGCTGACCTAAAACTCCTGTCTTTGATCCCTGCTGGTTGTAAAAACTGATGAAAATGAGTGCCTCTCATTTTCCCAGTCGGTGACTTTGGGGAACTGTTTTCCTTGTGTGATCCCCCCTCTCTCTTTGTATTCCTCTCTCTCATGCGCGTGCACGTGCACGCCTCTCTCTGTGACCACGGCTCCCTCCCCTCCACAGCACCCGTGATCTGTTTCTCCCCAAAACAATGTCTCTGCACCTCCTACCTTCAAAGATGTGGCCTCCTCTCTCCCTCTAGTTGTGCAGTTTGTTCTTTCGGTCCTCAGATTGATTTCTTGGGTATTCGGAATAATTTGATATTTATCTCAAATAAATGAGAGATGAGGCAAGACTAGTGTCCTCCTAATACTCCATCTCTAGAATTCTTATATTAATTCAAGTACAATTAATATATAGAGTTATAATGGTGTCAGGTGTACGATGTAATGTTTCAACAATTCTATACATTTCTCAGTGTTCATCAGGTTAAGTGTACTCCTGGAGATAGGAAGATGGCACTGAAGTAGGAGGACCCTAGGCTCACCTTGTCCCATTAATACAACTAGATAATTACCAAATCATCTGAAATACCCCAGAAATCAACCTGAAGATGGGCAGAACAAACTACACAACTAAAGAGAAAGAAGAGGCCACATCAAAAAATGTAGGAAGTGCAGAGATGTGGTTTAAGGGGGAAACAGATCCTGGCTGCAGCAGAGGGGAGGGAGCCAGGGTTGTGGAGAAGGGTGAGAGAGAGAGGAGCATACAGGGGAATGAACAAAGAGAATGTTTCCCTAAAGCCCTTGGCTTGTAAAACAAGAGGGGTTGAATTTTGTGAGTTCTTGCAACCAGTGGGTCTTAAAGCCTAGAGTTTTAAAGGTGAGCAGGCTAGACTGGGATAGAGCCTAGAGGGCACTATGATGCTCTTGGAGAAAGGCAGACAAACAACCCAGCTGCGTAGAGCATTGAAAGAGTGATGTAAAGAATGCCTAGGACACAGTGGGGAGATTATTTGCTCTTTTCAGAGCAGGACCCTGAGAGGCAGCATTCATGGAGACACAAAGGAGCTGGCCAGCGCCATTTCCCTCCTCCACCCCTTAGTATAAACACAGAACCACCTGTGGGAAGCAGCACAGTGTAGACGCTGGCTGCCCAACTTGCTTACATTAAGCCCTACCTCCCTGTGCTATGGGGGAATGGCCCATCTCAGTCACATTTACCTCTGTCCCCATGTGGCAGGCCCCTCCCCCAGAAGACCAGCACAAACTCCAGCCCATACCACATATCCCCACCAGAGAACTTTTCAGGGCCCTAATTCTGGTGAAGGTGGTGACAGGTGACAGGTGAAGGTGGTGACATTTCAGAAGCAGACCAGAGCATATCTAATTAAAGCTCACCACATTCAGGCCAGGGACCAAACATTGCCCACAGCAGGCAAGGAGAGCCTCTGCAGATGACTGGCCTGAAGGATAGAGCAACCAGAACACAAAAACAGGGGACACACAACATACAGTGGAGTACCAAGCCATGGGCACTACATAATCTCTTCTTCATAAGGACATTACTTTTAGCAGGTGGAGAAATAACTGGTTTTTCTAAAAAAAAAAATAGGCAGAGATGTAGAAAAAATCAGAAGACAGAGGAATTCATCCCAAATGAAAGAATAAGATAAAGCCACAGCCAGAGATCTAAGTAAAACAGATATGCTTGATTGTAACATGCTTGATTGAGAATTTAAGGCAATGATCAGAACTGAAGACATCAGTGAGACCCTTACCACAGAGACAAAAGAGTTAAAAAAAATCAATCAGAGATGAAGAGTGCAATAAACAAGATTAGAAACATGCTTGATGCAATGAACAGGCTGGAGGAAGCAGAAGAATGAATTAATGACCTAGAAGACAAAGTAATGGAAGCAATGAAGCTGAAGAAAAAAAGAAAAAATTATGTAAAATGAGAATAGACTTAGAAAACCCTGTAACTCCATCAAATGTAATAACATATATAACATATGTACTACAGGAGAGAGAGAAAAGGGGGCAGAAAATTTGATTGAAGAAATAATAACTGAAAACATCACTAATCTGGGGAAGGAAACAGACATCCAGATCCCTGAGGCAGAGAACTTTCATCAAAATCAACAAAAGCAGATCTACACCAAAACATAATAATTAAATTTGCAAAATATAATGATAAAAACATTCTAAAGCAGCAAAACAAAAGAAGTAAGCAACTTACAAGGGGAAAACCATAAGGCTAGCAGATTTTTCAACAAAAACTTTGCAAGTCGGAAGAGAGTGGCATGATTTATTCAAAGTTTTGAATGGGAAAATCTGCAGCCAAGAGTACTCTATCCAGCAAGGCTATCATTCAGAATAGGAGAGTTTCACAGACAAAAACTAAAAGAGTTCTTGACCACTAAACCAGTCCTGTAAGAAATATTAAAGGGGACTCTGGGTGGAAAGAAGAGACCAAAAGTGAGAGTATAAAGGTAGAAAACAGAAAAGTAGTCAAATAAGTATTTTTGTAAAAATCAATGAAGGAACTCACATACACAAAAAGGATATAAAATATAATAACATAAACCTAAAATGTGCAGATGAGAGGAGAAAAGAATGGGTTAAACATAAGTGACCATCAACTTAATGTAGACTGCTAGAAGCAGAATAGGTTATATATAAACCTAATGGAAACCATATATCAAAAACCACTAATAAAAATGCAAAGAATAAAGACAAAGAAATTCAAATATATCACAAAAGAAAATCAGCAAATCGTGAAAGAAAGACAAGATCAGAGAAAATCTATTCAAACCACAAAACGCATGCTAAAATGGCAATAAATATATATCTATCAAAAGTTACTGTGAGGGCGCCTGGGTGGCTCAGTGGGTTAAAGCCTCTGCCTTCGGCTCAGGTCATGGTCTCAGGGTCCTGGGATGGAGTCCCACATCAGGCTCTGCTCGGCGGGGAGCCTGCTTCCCCTTCTCTCTCTGCCTGCCTCTCTGCCTATCTGTGATCTTTCTCTCTCTGTCAAATAAATAAATAAAATCTTAAAAAAAAAAGTTACTGTGAATGTAAATTCACTCAATCAAAAGATAGGGTGTAAGAATGGATAAGAAAACAAGTCCCATCTATATGCTGTCTACAAGCGACTCATTTTAGACCTAAAGACACCTGCAGTTTGGAAGTGAGGGGATGGAGAAATATCTATCATGCAAATGGATGTAAAAAACAAAACAAAACAGAGAACTAATAACTTATATTAGACAAACTGACTTTCAAACAAAGACTGTAACAAGAGACAAAGAAGGGAACTATATAATAATAAAGGGGACAATCCAATAAGAAGATATGCCAATTGTAAATATTCACTCAACATGGGAGCACCCAAATACATAAAGTGATAATAAATATAAAGGAACTAACTGATAATGACATAGTAATAGTAGGGGACTTTAATACCCTACTTACATGAATGGACAGATTAAACAGAAGATCAACAAGGAAACAATGGGTTTGAATGACACACTGGACCAGATGGACTTAACAGATATATTCAGAACATTCCATCCTAAAACAGCACAATACATTCTTTTCAAGTGCACATGGAACATTCTCCAGAATAGATCACATGTTAGGGCACAAAACAGGCCTCAACAAATTCAAGAATGGAACCACACCATGCACCTTTTCTGACCACAACACTATGAAACTAGAAATCAACCAGAAAAAAAAAAAAAATCTGGAAAGACAACAAATACATGGAGGTTATATAACCTTCTGCTAAACAATGAATGGGTCAACCATAGATTAAAAGATACATGAAAAAGATACATACATAAAAAGAAGAAATTAAAAAAATTCATGGAAACAGATGAAAATGAAAACACTATAGTCCGAAACACTTGTGATGCAGCAAAAGTGGTTCTGAGAGGGAAGTTTATACCAATACGGGCTAACCTTAAGGAGCAAGAAAAATCTCAAATAAACAACCTTACACCTAAAGGAGATAGAAAAAGAACAACACATAAAACCTAAAACCAGCAGAATGAAGGAAATAATAATGATTAGAGAAGAAATAAGTGATATAGAAACTAAGAAATAATAGAACAGATAAAATGAAACCAGGAGCTGGTTCTTTGAAAAGATCAACATCATTGATAAACCTCTAGCCAGAGTTATAAAAAGAAAAGACAAAGGATCCAAATAAATAAAATCACAAGTGAGAGAGGAGAAATAATAGCCAACACCATAGAAATACAAACAATTCTAAGAGAAAATAATGAAAAACTATATACCAACAAATTGGACAACCTGGAAGAAATGGATAAATTCCTAGAAACATACAAATTACCAAAACTGAAACAGGAAAAAATAGAAAATTTGAACAGACTGATTACCAGCAAAGAAACTGAGTCAGTAATCAAAATACTCCCAACAAACAAAAGTCCAGGACCAGATGCCTTCACAGGTGAAGTCTACCAAATATTAGAAGAATTAATACCTATTCCTCTTAAAGTATTCCAAAATATAGAAAAGGAAGGAAAACTTCCAAAATCATTCTATGATCAAGCATTATCTTGACACCAAAACCGGATAAAGACCCCGGTAAAAAAAAAAAGAAAAAAAGAAAGAAAACAAACAAACTACAATATCTCTGAACATAGATACAAAAATCCTCAGTAAATACTAGCTACCAAATCCAAAAATACACTAAAAAAACCACTCTCCACAATCAAGTGGAATTTTTTTTTCCTGGGCTGCAAAGGTGGTTCAATATTCATGAATCAATCAACTTGATTAATAAAAAAAAAGACGAAGAGCCATATGATTCTTTCAATAGATGCAGAAAAAGATTTTGACAAAGTTACAACACCCATTCATGATAAAAACCCTCAACAAAGTAGCTGTAGAGGGAACATACCTCAACATAATAAATGCTGTATGTGAAAAACCCATGGCTAGCAACATCCTTAACGGAGAAAAATGGAAAGTTTTTTCGCTAAGCTCAGGAAAAAGACTAGGATATCTACTCTCACTGCCTTTAGTGAACATAGTACTGGAAGTCCTAGCTACAGCAATCAGACAACAACAACAACAACAACAACAACAACAACAACAACAAAATAAAAGGCATCCCAATCAGCAAGAAAGAAATAAAACTTTAACTATTTGCAGATGACATAATACTCTGTATAGAAAACCTGAAAGACTTCACCAAAAAACTGCTAGAACTGATCAATAAACTCAGTAATTCACAAGATACAAAAATCAAAGTACAGAAATCAGTTGCATTTCTATACACCAGTAATGAAGCACCAGAAAAAGAAATTAAGAAAACAATCCCATTTACAATTGCATCCAAAATAATAAGATACCTAGGAATAAACATAATGATATAGGTGAAAGACCTGTACTCTGAAAAATATAAAACACTGATAAAAGATATTGAAGATAGACAAAGAAATGGAAAGACATTTCATGCTCATAGATTGGAAGACCAAGTATTGTTAAAATGCCTATGGTACCCAAGGCAATCTACACATTTAAGGTCATACCTATCAAAATACCAACAGCATTTTTCACAGAACTAGAACAAACAATCCTAAAATTTGTATGGCACCACAAAAAAAACCCCGAATAGCCAAAGCAACCTTGAAAAGGAACAGCAAAAACTGGAGGCATCACAATTCTGGATTTCAAATTGTATGACAAAGCTGTAATGATCAAAACAGGGTGATAATGGCACAAAAATAGATACATAGATCAATAGAACAGAATTGGAACTCAGAAAGGAACCTAAAACTCTGGTCAATCAATCTTTAACAAAGCAGGAAAAAAGTAAGTCTCTTCAAAAATGGTGTTAGGAAAACTGGACAGCAACATACAAAGGAAAGAAACTGGACCACTTTCTTACATCATACACAAAAATAAACTCAAAATTGATGAAAGACCTAAATGTGAGTCATGAAATCATGAAAATCCTAGAAGAGAACATAGGCAGTAATCTCTGACACTGGCCATAGCAACTTTTTTCTAGTTATGTCTCCTGAGGGAAGGGTAACAAAAGCAAAAATGAACCATTGGGGCTGCATCAAAATAGATAGCTTCTGCACAGCAAAGGAAACAATCAATAAAACTAAAAGGCAACCTATGTAATGGGAGAAAGTATTTGCAAATGACATATCTGATAAAGGGTTAGTATCCAACATAATATAAACTTATAGCTATAAATAATAAATAATATATTATTATATTATATATAAATATTATATAATATATAATATATATTATACCTGTATCTCTATATATCTATATAGATATATAATAGATATGTATAATATATAATATATAGATATAAATAAATATAAAGTTACAAAACTCAACACACAAAAACCAAATAATCCAATTAAAAAGTGGGCAGAAGACATGAGTAGACATTTTTCCAAAGAATACATACAGATGGCCAACCGAGAGTTGCTCAACATCACTGATCATCAGGGAAATTCGAATCAAAACTATAATGGTATCACCTCTCACCTGTCAGAATAGCTAAAATCAAAAACACAAAAAACAATAGGTGTTGGTGAGAATGTGGAGAAAGGGGAACCCTCTTGCACTGTTGGCGGGAATGCAAACTGATACAGCCACTCTGGAAAACAGTATGAAGGTTCCTCAAAAAAGATAAAAATAGAACTAAGCTGTGGAAAGAGCCAAGATGCCCTTCAACAGATGAATAGGTAAGGAAGATATGGTCCATATATACAATGGAATATTATGCCTCCATCAGAAAGGATGAATACCCAACTTTTATTTTAACATGGAGGGGACTGGAAGAGACTATGCTGAGTGAAATAAATCAAGCAGAGAGAGTTAATTATCATATGATCTCGCTTACGTGTGGAGCATAAGGAAAAACATGGAGGACATTGGGAGAAGGAAAGGAAGGGTGAATTGGGGGAATTTGGAGGGGGAGATGAACCATGAGAGACTGTGGACTCTGAGCAACAAACTGAAGGTTTTGGAGGGGAGGGGGTGGGAGGTTGGGCGAGCCTGTTGGTGGGTATTGAGGAGGGCACGTATTGCATGGAACACTGGGTGTGGTACATAAACAATGAGTCTTGTAACACTGAAAAAATAAAATAAAAGTATTTGGGAAAAAAAGTGAAAAAAAATAAAAATAGAACTAAGCTATGACGCAGCAATCCGACTACTAGTTATTTGCTCAAAGAATATAAAAATCTTCATCCAAAGGGACACATGCACCCTTCTGTTTATAGCAGCATTATGTACAATAGCCAAATTATGGAAACAGCCTAAGTGTCCATCGACTGATGAATGGATAAAGAAGATAGGTGATACTGGGTGTTATATGCAACCGATGAATCACGAACTCTACCTCTGAAACTAATAATATACTATATATTAACTAATTAAATTTAAATAATATAAAATTTAAAAAATTACTTAAAAAAAGAAGATAGGTGTTAAATAGGTGATAGGGATTAAGGTGGGTACTTGTTATGAGCACCAGGTGATGCATGTAAGTGCTGAATACCAGAAACTAATATTACACTGTATATTAACTAACTGGAATTTAAATAAAAACGTAAAAAAAGTTAAGTGTACTCTTAATCCCCTTTATCTGTTCCACCCATCCCCCATCCATCTCCCCTCCACCAATCACCTGTTTCTTCTCTATATTTAAGCATCTTTTTTTTTGTCTCTTTCCTTTGTACAGTTTGTACAGTTTTTTGTTTCTTAAATTCCACATGAGTGAAATCATATGGTGTTTGTCTTTCCCTGACTTATTTCACTTAGCATTATACACTCTAGCTCCATTCATGTTGTTACAAATGGCAAGATTTCATTATTTTTGTGATTGAGTAATATTCCATTGTATATATATGCCACACCTTTTTTTAATCTATTCATTTATTGATGGACACTTGGTTGCTTCCATAATTTGGTTATTTTGAGTAATGCTGCAATAAACACGGGTGCATATATCTTTTTGAATTAGTGTTTTCATTTGCTTTGGGTAAATACCCAGCAGTGGGATTACTGGATCATATTATAATTCTATTTTTAATTTTCTGAGGAATCTCCATACTATTTTTCACAATGGTTGCACCAATTAGCATTCCCTCCAACAGTGCAGAAGATTTCCTTTTTCTCCATATCCCTGGCAACACTTGTTATTTTTTTGTGTTTTTTATTTTAGCTATTCTGACAAGTATAAAACGATATTTATTGTTGTTTTAATTTGCAATACCCTGATGATTAGTGATGTTGAGCATCTTTGCATGTGTGTCGTCCATCTGTATGTCTTCTTTGAAAAATGTTTAATCAGTTCCTCTGCTCATTTAAAATTGGATTATTTTTTGGTGTTGAGTTGTATAAGGTCTCCATACATTTTAGATATTAACCCTTTCTTGGACATATTGTTTGCAAATATCTACTCCCATTCAGTACATTGCCTTTTTTTTGGTTGACTTCACTATGCAAAGGCTTTCAATTTTGGTATAGTCCTAATATTTTAATTTAGCTTTTGTTTCTCTTGTCAGAGGGGACATATCTAGAAAATGTTTCTATGGCAGAAAATGTTTCATTGGCACAAATTACTGCCTATGTTTTCTTCTAGGAATTTTATAATTTCATGTCTCATATTTAGATCTTTAATCCATTTTCAGTTTTTTTGTGTGTATGGTGTAGGAAAGTGGTCCAGTTTTATTCTTTTGCATGTAGCTGTCCAGTTTTCCCAACACAATTTGTTGAAGAAACTGCCTTCCCCCCACTGTATATTCTTGCCTTCTTTGTTGTAGAATAATAGACCAGAAAAGCTTGGGTTTGTCTCTGGACTCTCTATTCTGTTTCATTGACTTATGTGTCTATTTTTGTACCAGTTTTGATTATTGCAGCTATGAATATCTTGAAATCTGGGATTGTGTTACCTCCAGCTTTGTTCTTCTTTTTCAAGACTGTTTTAGTTTTTTGAGGTCTTTTTTGATTCCAGAAAAATTTTAGGATTATTTGCTCTAGTTCTGTGAAAAATGTTGTTGGTATTTTGATAGGAATTGCACTGAATCTCTAGATAACTTTGGGCAGCATGGACATTTTAACAATTTTATTCTTCCAATCCATGAGCGTGGAATATACTTCCATTTGCTTGTGGCATCCTAGATTTTTTTCACCAATGTTTTATAGTTTTTGGAGTATAGATTTTTCACCTCCTTGGTTAAGTTTATTCCTAGGTACTTTATTATTTTTGGTGCAATTACAAATGGGATTGTTTTTTAAAATTTTCTACTATTTCATTGTTAGTGTATAGAAATGCAACAGATTTCTTTACATTGATTTTGTATCCTGCAACTTTGCCGAATTCATTTATCAGTTGTGGCAGGTTTTTTGGTGGTGTTCTGTATACAGCATCATGTCATCCTCAAATAGCAAAAGTTTTACTTCTTGGCTGATTTGGATACCTTTTATTTCTTTTTGTTGTCTGATTGCTGTGGCTAGGACTCCAGTACCATATTGAGGAAAAGTGGTGAGAGTGGACATACTTGTCTTGTTCCTAATCTTAGAAGAAAAGCAGTTTTTCCCCATTGAGAATGATATTAGCTGTGGATTTTTCATATATGGCCTTCATTATGTGGAGGTATGTTCCCTCTAAACCTACCTTGTTGAGTTTTTAACCATGAATGGATGTTGTACTTTGTCAAAAACGTTTTCTGCATTGATTTTGATCTTCTTCTTTTCTGTTTTTAATGTGATGTATCACACTGATTAATTTATGAATATTGAACCACACTTGCATCCCTGGAATAAATCCCACTTAATTATGATGAATGAGTTTTTGGATGTGTTATTTTATTTGGTTTGCTAATATTTTGAAGATTTTTGTGTCTGTGTTCATCAGAGTATTGGCCTGTAGTTTTCTTTTTTTGCCGTGCTTTTTTCTGGTTTGCGTATCAGGATAATGCTGGCCTCATACAATTAATTTGGAAGCTTTCTTTTCTCTATTTTTTGGGAATAGTTTAAGAAGAATAGGTACGAACTCTTCTTTAAATGTTTGGTAGAATTTGCCTGTTAAATCCTTTGGTCCTGGACTTTTGTTTGTTGGGACGGTTTTTTTTTTTTTTTTTTTTTAATACTGACTCAATTTCGTTGCTACTAATTAGTTTATCCAAATTTTGTAACACTTCCTTTTTCAGTTTTCGAAGGTTATATGTTTTTAGGAGTTTATCCTAGAAATTTCTTCTAGGTTGTTCAATTTGTTGGCATATAATTTTTCATAATATTCTCTTATAATTGTTTGTATTGCTCTGGTGCTGGTTGTTATTTGTCCTTTGTTTCTGATTCTATTTATTTAAGTCATTTTTCTCTCTTTTTCTCTCTCTCTTTGATGAGTTTGGCTAAAGGTTTATCAATTTTACTTACTTTTTTTTTATTATTATGTTCACTTAGTCACCATATAGCACATCATTAGTTTTCGATGCAGTGTTCAAGGATTCATTAATTGCTTATAATACCCAGTGCTCATCACAACACATGCCCTGCTTAATACCCATCACTTGGTTACCCATCGCCCCATCCCCCTCCCTTCTGTAACCCTCAGTTTGTTTCCCAGAGTCCAGAGTCTCATGGTTTGTCTCTTTTGCTGATTCCTTCCCATTCAGTTTTTCCTCCCTTCCCCTGTTCCTCCGTGCTATTCCTATGAATGAAAACATATGATATATGAAAGAAAACATATGATAATTGTCTGATTGACTTATTTCACTTAGCATAACCTCCAGTTCCATGTTATCTTTTCAGAGAATGAGCTCCTAGTTTCAGTGATCTGTTCTATTATTTCTTCAGCCTCTATTTCATTTACTTCTGCTCTAATCTTTATTATTTACATCCTTCTATTGACTTTGGGCTCTATTTGTTTTTATTTTTCTAGCCCCTTCAGGTTAAAGGTTAGGCTGTTTGAGATTTTTCTTGCTTCTTGATGCAGGCCTGTATTCCAATAATCTTCCCTCTTAGAACAGCTTTTGCTGCATCCCAACAATTTTGGATCATTGTTTTTTCATTTTCATATGTCTTAATGTATTTTTTGATTTCCTCTTTGATTTCTTGAAGAAATCATTCGTTGTTTAGAAGCATGTTATTTAACCTCCATGTATTTGTGTTCTTTCTAGATTTTTTTCTTATGATTGATTTCTGGTTTCATACTTTTGTGGTCAAAAAAGATGCACAATATGATTTTATTTTAAAACTTACTGAGTTTTGCTTTGTGGCCTAACATGTGATCTATTCTGGAGAATGTTCCATGTGCATTTGAAAAGAATGTGTATTCTGCTGTTTTAGGATGGGATGTTCTAAATATATTTGTTAGGTCCATTTGGTCCAGTGTGTCATTGAAAGCCACTATTTCCTTGTTGATTTTCTGTTTGGATGACCTATCCATTGATGTAAGTGGAGTGTTAAAGTCCTCTGTTATTACTGTATTACTGTCAGTTTCTTCTTTTATATCTGTTAATAATTACCTTTTGTATTTGGTAGTCCTATATTGGGTCCATAAATATTTACAATTGTTATATCCTCTTGTTGGATTGTTCCCTTTATCATTATGTGGTGTCCTTTTTTTTTTTTTTTTAACAAGGCTCCTTTCTTTCTCTTTCTTTCTAAAGAATTATTTATTTGAGAGAGAGAGAGAGAGAGGGAGCACATGGAGAAGTTAAGGGAGAAGCAGACTCCCCACCGAGCAGGGAGCCCAATGTGGGGCTCTATCCCAGGACCCTGGGATCATGACTTGAGCTGAAGGCAGATGCTCAACTGACTGGGCCATCTAGGTGCCCCTGTGTAGTGGCCTTCTGTTTCTTGTTAAAATCTTTGTCTTTAAGTCTGATTTATCTGATAGAACTATTGCTACCTCAGTTTCCTCTTTGCTTTCATTTATATGGAAAATGTTTTTCTATCCCTCCACTTTCAGTCAGCCTGAGTCTTGGGTCTGAAATTAGTCTCTTGTAGGCAGCATTGCTTTTTTATCCATTCAGTCACCTATGTCTTATGATTGGAGCATTTAGTCCTCTTACATTCAGAGTAATTATAAATAGATTTATACTTAGTACCATTTTGTTACTCGTTTTATGTGTTTTTTTTTGTTCTTTTATTTATTTGTTTGTTTTTAAAGATTTTATTTATTCATTTGAGAGACAGAGTGAGAGCAAGCGCAGGAGTGAGGGGAGGGGCAGAGGGACAAGCAGATTCTCCACTGAGCGGGGAGCCTGATGCAGTGCTTGATCCCAGGACCCTGAGATCATACCCTGAACAGAAGTCAGACGCTTAAAAAAAAAAAGGTCAGACGCTTACCTGACTGAGCCACCCAGGTGCCCCTCTTATTTAGTTCTTTTCTTTTCCTTTCTTCTCTTGCTCTCTTCCCTTGTGGTTTGATGGCTTTATTCAGTGATGTGCTTGGATAACTTTCTCTTTATTTTTTGTGTATCTATTATAGGTTTTTGATTTGTGGTTACCATTATGTTCATGTAAAACATCTTATGCATACAGCAGTCTTTATTCAGTTGATAGTCACCTAAGTTCAGACCCATTTTAAACCTCATGCTCCTCCATTTTCACCTGACTGAATTCTTGATTCTTTCTCTGTACCACTTTATCCTCTATCTCCCCTGTTTTTTCTTATCTCAGAAATGGCAATTCTACTAGTCTAGTACCTTAAGTCCAAAACTGTGGGGTCATCCTTGGCTCTTCTCTGTCTTTCATACTACTTATCTAATCAATCTGACAATCCTGTCAGCTATTCTTTCGAAATCTATCCAGAATCTGACCACTATCTCACCACTCATATGGTCCCCATTCTGGTCCACACCAACCTCATCTTTCCCCTTGGATTATTGGTATATTCCCCTAACAGGTCATCCTGCTTCTATTCTTTCTCCCAGCATCTATTTTCTCATTTAATTTTTATTGACTTTTTATTTGAATTCCAGTATAGTTAATATACAATATTATATCAGTTTCAGGTGTACAATACAGTGACCAATAATTCCATACATCACCTGGTGCTTATCATGGCAAATGCCCTCCTTAATCCCCATTTCCCCAGACACCTCCCCTGTAGTAATCATCACTTTGTTCTCTATAGTCTGTTTCTTTGTTTGTCTCTCTCATTTTTCCTTTGCTCATTTGTTTTGTTTCTTAAATTTCACATATGAGTGAAATCATATGGCATTTTTCTTTCTCTGACTTTTCACTTAGCATTATACTCTCCAGCTCCATCCACGTCATTGCAAATGGCAAGATTTCATCATTTTTATGGCTGAATAATATTCCACTGTATATATACCACATCTTTTTTATCGATTCATCAACTGATGGACACTTGGGTTGCTGCCATATCTTGGCTGTTGTGAATAATGCTGCCATAAACATAGTGTTCTTCTATTTTGGAATCAGTGTTCTTGTATTCTTTGGGAAAATACCCAGTAGTGGGATTGCTGGATCATAGGGTAGTTCTATTTTTAGCTTTCTGATGAATCTCCATACTGATTTCTACAGTGGATGCACCAGTTTGCATTCCCACCAACACTGCCTACAGCTATTTTCAATACAGCAGAAAAAGAGATTCTGTTAAAACGGAGGCCAGATCTTGTTGAGTCTCTGCTCAAAATCCTCCAATTGGTCCCCATTTACATAATATAAATGTCAGAGTACTTACCTTGTCCTACAAGGGTCTATATTTGACTTTGCCCACTGATCTCAACTCCTTCCCATACTTTCTTGCTCACTTTGCTCCTAGCCACACTGATCATTCTAGAACATACCAAGAAAATTTCTGCTACAGAGCATTTGTATTTACTATTTCTTCTCTCTCTCCTCCTCTTCAAAATATATGCAGGGCCCATACCTTTATTTCATTCTGATCTCTTCTCAAATGTTCCCTTATTAGAGGGATCTTCCGTGATAACTTTCCAGCACACAACATCACTTTCTTTCCCATTTTCCCTGCTATATTTCCTTCCACAACATTTACCACCACCAATTTTATTTACTGCCCCCTTTTTTTTACACTGTAAGTTAAGCTCATTGAGGGCAGAAAGAAACATCTATTGGGGTTCTCCTATCTGCCAGGTCATTTTCTAGGTCATGGGTAAATAAAAGTGAACAAAACAGATAATGCCCCTATCCTTCTGGCACTTCCATTATAGAATTATAATAAACTGCTATATTTTCTCAGTAAATATTTGATGAATGCATTGAATAAATATAGCATACACTGAATAGAGTAATAGGAAAGGTTCAAATTTAAAGAATATTTGGATTCAAAGAATATTTGGAGTGAGTTATTCAATGAGTTAACTCATTGAATCACCCAACTCATCTAAAGAAATGATTCTGTGGCTTCTCAGGTGAAAGACTAGAAATTTATTCGAATCCCAGGACCTCCATTCTATACTCCTACCTCTAAGGGCTCTTGGGTTCCTCTTAAGTGTACTGTTTAAAGAAAAACATCTGAAAGGCATCTAAATGGGCAAGGAAGAAGTCAAGCTTTCACTCTTTGCAGAAGACATGACACTCTATGTAGAAAACCTCAAAGGCTCCACCAAAAAATTGATAAAAAGGATTCGTGCATTCAGTACAGTGTCAGGATGTAAATTCAACATACCAAATTCTGTTGCATTTCTATACACCAATAATGAAGCACCAGAAAGAGAAATCAAGGAGTAGATCCCATTTACCATTGCATCTAAAATCATAAGACACCTCGGAATAAACCTAAACAAAGTGGTAAAAGATCTGTACTCTGAAAACTATAAAACACTGATGAAAGAAGCTGAAGATGACACAAAGAAGTGGAAAAACGTTCCATGCTCATGGATTGGAAGAAAAAATATTGTTAAAATGTCTATACTACCCAAAGCAATCTACACATTCAGTGCC
>CM052901.1:56697495-56728699 GCA_028534135.1 Potos flavus
TTTTAACATCGACTGGACTGGAAGAGATTATGTTGAGTGAAATAAGTCAAGTGGAGAAAGTCAATTATCATATGGTCTCACTTACGTGTGGAGCATAAGGAAAAACATGGAGGGAAGGGAGGGATGAATTGGAGGAAATCGGAGGGGTGAAGAACCATGAGAGAATGTGAACTCAGAACAAGGGACTGAGGGTTTTGGAGGGGAGGGGTGGGGGGATGGGCGAGCCTGGTGGTGGGTATTGAGGAGGGCACGTATTGCATGGAGCAGTGGGTGTGGTACATAAACAATGAATCTTGTAACACTGAAAAAATAAAATAAAAGTATTTGGGGAAAAATAAAATTGGTCTCTTGTAAGCAGCATATTGATGGGTTTTCTTTTTGTTTTAAATCCATTCTGATACCCTATATCTTTTGATTGGAGCATTTAGTCCATTTACAGAGTAATTATTGATAGATATGAATTTACTGCCATTGTGTTATCTCTGAAGCCACTGTTCCTGTAGATTATCCCTGTTCCTTTCTAGTCTTTTTTGCTTTTGGTCTCTCTTTCCCACTCAAGTTGTCCCCTTTAATGTTTCTTGCAGAGTTGGTTTAGTGTCCACAAACTTCCTTACCTTTTGCTTGTCCTGGAAACTCTTTATCTCTCCTTCTATTCTGAATGATAATCTTGCTGGATATAGTATTCTTGGCTGCATATTTTTCTCATTTAGCATGTTGAAGATATCTTGCCACTTTATTCTGGCCTGCCATGTTTCTGTGGAGAAGTCTGCTGCTAACCTTATGTGTCTATCCTTGCGGCTGATGATCTTTTGTCCCTACCTACTTTCAGAATTCTTTTTTTTTTTTTTTTTTTTGTATTTTGTAAGTTTCAGTATGATATATCTTGGTGTTGACCTGTTTTTGTTGATATTTGAGGGAAGTTCCCTGTGGCTCTTGGACTTGAATGCCTGCTTCCTTCCCAAGATTAGGGAAGTTTTCAGGTATAATTTGTTCAAATAAACCTTCCATCCCTTTTTCCTGCCTTTCTTCTTCTGGGACTCCTATGATATGGATATTATTGTGCTTTGTGGAATTGGTGAGTTTTCTAAGTCCATATTCATTATCTAATAGTTTTCTTTCCCTCTTCTTTTCAGCTTACTTATTTTCCATAATTTTATCTTCTCTCTGTCACCTATTTGTTCCTCTACTTCTCCCATCCTCATTGTGATTACCTCCAGTTGGTTTTTCATCTTAGTGATAGCATTTTTTATTTTGGTTTGACTAGTTTTTAGGTCTTTTATCTCTGCACCCAGGGTTTCTCTGGTGTCTTCTATGCTTCTTTCAAGCCCAGCTAGTAGTCTTATGACAGTTTTTCTAAATTCTTGTTCAGATATATTGCTTATATCTGTTTTGAGCAAATCCCTGGCTGTGATTTCTTCTTGATCTATCTTTTGATAATTCCTCCATCTTGTCATTTCATCTAGGTTTCTGCCTTCTGTGTGTTATGAAAGCTTGTTATGTTTCCCGCTTCTGAGAGTAATACTATATTAAGAAGGTGTCATACACTGTCCAGGGCCTGGCACTTCAGGAAATGTTTCTGGTGTATGCTGTGTGCATGCTGCTGTTGTGTTTTGGCTACTCTTTTCTACAGTTCAGTCCTGTGCAGAGTTCCTCCTTGCAGTGGGTGTTTGGACTTTTAACTAGGTGTCCTCTGATTTGTTTGTTAAGATAAGTCTGATTTTTAAAAAAAGCCTGATCCAAGAAAAAGGGAAAAGGAACAATACAGCAAACAAACAGATAAACAAAAAACTCTCAGCCTGATTCCAAAGAAAAAGAAATAAGGAAAAAATAAAAGAAGAGAAAAAAAAAAAGAAGCCTGATCCAAAAAAAAAGAGAAAAGGAAACAAACCAACAAATGAACAAAAAAATTAGAAGCCTGATTCCAAAGAAGAAAGAAAAAAAAAAAAAGGAAAAAAAATAGAAAATACAGAATTTTTAAAAAAAAGAAAAAAAAAAAAAAAGAAGCCTGGTCCTATTTCCACCAGAAAGAAAACTGACACTTTTGAGCATTCTATGATCAGTAGACTTGTACATGTTGGGGGGCTCGTGTTGGTCTTCTGAGGGAGAGGCCCGCCGTGCTGCCTCATAGTCAGAACTGCCCTAGTAAAGATGCTTCTGTAGGGTGCAGGGGTCAAGGTTTGATGTGAGTCTAGCCTCCACTGGAGGCGTTGTGTTTCTCTCTGAAGTCTGACTGTTCCAGTGGTGGGGGGTTGGGGAGAGTGGAAGATTGCATCAACCTGTCCTCTTGTCCCAAGGTAGGGGAACTCCCAGCCATTGCTGTTCAGGAGGCCCTCACAGGAAAGTGAGGGGAGAACAATCTCCCCTCCAGTGTCCCAGGTTTTCATCAGATCTCTGCACTCATCCTGTCTGTGCCTGGACCATTGGCATGCCTGGCCACAGTTCTCCTATGTTTTATCTTTGGCCAGCGGCTGGTATTCAAAACTCTAACTCTTAAGGTACTGGGCCAGATGCCGATATGCTCCCCTCCCCTGGAGGAGAGACTTGTAGCACTGTGCTAGGCACCATTCTGTCCCAGAAAAGCAGTCATGTGGTCGCCCAAGTGCCTGGAGTCTAGTGAAGCACAGCAAAAAGCTACACCAGGTTATCTGCCCTCAGTACACCTCTGTCCCCTCCTGTTGAATGGCTGCTCAATGGCACCCACCCGGTGTGCCTTTTGTCCTTGGAGAGGCAATATACTCTCTTCCAAATGTACTCCAGAAAGGGAAATATTCTCTCCCAGTGTGACCCAGAGGATCCCCGTACCCTGGCATCTTGCATGAACTCTATGTGCTGCTCTCTCTCCTGATCTCTTGCTCTCTCCCTGAGTTCTCTACATGAAAAGGGCTCCCCCGCTCCACAGCACCATGGCTTTTTTCTCCCCCAATTCAGATCTCCAAACCTCGCATCTGCCAGGTTGTCTCGCTCCAATTGTGCAGATTGTTTTCTTATCAGATCGATATCCTAGTTGTTCAAAATGATTTGCTGTTGATCTATCTATGTTTGAGGGACGAGGCAAGCCCTGGGTTCCCCTACTACTCCACCATCTTAACTCCTCCTCTACCCCAAATTCTTTTACTTTTGATGCATTATTCCAATCATTCCCTCCATGAAATTTTGGTTAATCTCTGAATCCCTTCTCATCTGCTCCAAATATCTAATAAGCAATCCTTCAAGTCCCATTTCTCCACATAGTTCTAGGGTTCAGAGCACAGTCACAAATTTCTAACTTCCCTCATATACTGTACTGATGTCCGTCCAGAATTAGACTTCAGGTTGTTCCTCCCTCTGGGACTTCATTATTCTACATGCACAACTTTTCCACATTCCTATTTGTGCTGAACTTTTGGTTTGTTCCCAGAATGCTATGCATCCAATTATGATTGGATAGTACCAGTTATGTCAACATTCTTCTGGGAGTTAGCGATAACAAAGCACACAAGTATTCTCTTCCTTCCCTAGACTCCACAGAACTCCTATAGCACTCGCAGTCTATAAGACTCATTTTGGTACTTAATCCTCTACTGTCTTATGACGATCTCTCATAATAATACACTGTCTCATATGTGAATGGGCCTGGTTTCACTAATGATAATCATAGCTTAAATACACACTTATTTAAGTCAATCATAATCTTGCAGTATGAGTGCTTCTTTGTGATTAGAAAAATATGCTTGAAGTAAACTGTGGACTGAATAGTAGGACTGAGAGTGATTCTAATCCTGACTCTGACACTCATAGCTGTGTAAGCTTGGACAAGTTATTTAAATTTTAACTTTCTCTCCTGTAAATAGGGATAATAATAGTGCTTTGCTCATAAAGTAGTTGTAGGGTTAGTACAGTATCCAGCATTTAATATGCATTCAATAAATGCTAGTATTACTATTATTAAAATTAATCTCCAATTACACTGGTTAGATAGTTTGAGGGTTTAAGAAAGAGGAAATAAATCTGCATTTTCATCCTAGTGTTAGTTCAAAAAACAATTCCAGAATCTTCATGTCTCCTGCATCTCTGATTAATTGGAAAAAAAAATGGGTGGGACTTAAGAAGGCCTTACCATTCTACACAAACTTTCTTCAAAATCCTGTGATTTACTATTTACATAGAACAATTACACCCAATAGCCATACATGATTAGTGTCTTGAAGAATATATTCATGTATTAAATATAAAATTAATAAATGAATATATAGATAATCTCCAACTTGCCATAGGGTTGTATTTAAAAAGACTTAGGTTGAACTATATGAAATTATTGTTTTGTGTCCAAAATGCTTGAATATCAATAATTTCACACAGTTCAACTGAGCAGTATTTTTAAATCACTTGATTGGAATTTAAAATGGATTTTCCCATAGAATCAACTTAATAAAGTCTGTCAGGGTTTCCAAATAAAGCCCATAAATAGTTACTTAACCTACAATATAAATAAGCTATCATACTACTAATAATATAAACCCAAACCACTATTTACAATAAAATCTCAATCATTTACAACTCTAGAAGAACAAGTCACCCCGGATAGAATAGTTTTCTTGATAACTTTGCTGAAACTTCAGCTATTTGGAGAGAAACATATCTACAACCTATGATTTAATTGAGGGTTTACTGAATATGTAGAAGGCTATTTGCTTGTACAGTAAATGGCCCCAGTCCACTACAGTTTTAAGTTTTTAAAAAGTACAACTGTATTACAGAGCAATACATGCTTTGTTAGAATTGTACAGTTCTCCGAGAGCAAGGGAAAAGCATCTAATACAGACAGGGAGTGGACAGGCTTCTTGGAGGAGGTGCCACCTCTGAGTCCTGAAGGATGTTGAGGATTCAGTGGTGAATGGGAAGCCAAAAAGGAATTCTAGGCAAAGAGAGCATTGCGTTTAGAGGTTCAGAGGAAAGAGAATGGGAGTTTTTGAAAACACAAGTACCTCAGAATAGATGGAAGGAGGTGTGGCAGGATAGCAAAAAAATGAGCCAAGAGACATTAAATAAGGGCCAGATCATGTTTAGAACTTTAGGCTTTATCCTGCAGGAGGGGTTATCCTCTGAAGATTTTTCCTTTGTAAATTTTTGTACCTTATGAAAATTTGAGCTATAATTTATAGACAGCAAAATGCACACATTTTAAACATACAGTTTGGGGAGTTTTGAAAAACATACACGCGTTTGTAACCACCACCAAAATCAAGATATAGTACATTTCGATCACCCCAGAATTTTCCTTTGTGACCCTTCCAGTCATTCTTCAGCTCTATCTCCTAATCCAGGAAACCACTGTTTTTATTTCTATCACCATAACTTAGTTTTTCTCATTCTAGAACTTTAAGTATATGGAATCATACAATATGATCGAATTATTTTTGTGTGTTATTTCTTCCTTTCAACATAATGTCTATGAAACCCATCCATGTTCTTTTGGGTATCAGTAGTTCCTTCCTTTTTATTGCTGAATAGTATTTTATTTTATGGATATACCACAATTTTTAATGCATTCATCTATTGAGAGACACTGGGGTTAATTTCAGTTTGGGGCTATTATGAATGAAGCTGATATGAGCATTAATGTATGAGTCTTTTTGGGGACATATGTTTTCATTTTTCTTTGGTAAATACCTCAAGGTAGAACTTCTGGTTTATATGGTATGTATTTGTTGTAAGGAACGGCTGAAGTGTTTTCCAGAATAACTGTACCATTTTATACTCCCATCAGCAGTGTATGAGAGTTCAAGTTCTGTGCATCTTTACTATACTTGACATTGTCAGTATTTTAAATTTTAACCATTCTTGTGGATATAGTGTTTCATTGTGGTTGGTTTTTTAATTCTTAACTTTTTAAAATGCTTTTTTTCTCTTGCTGTCAACTATCAGATTTCACTTCACCTACCTATAACATCTTTTCCAGTCCCTTTAAATTTACTGCTTATAATCTGCTATAGGCTTGGCATCTTGTTAAAACTAATTAGAATCATGTACAAACAGAATAAACAGGTGGTCAGTGCATTTTTGAATGGCTTTTCCAGTAAGTAAAATGCATATTCTCTGGCAGTTTAGAGGCCATTTGTTTACTGCTTGATTCATGGTTGTGGTCTGGATAGGTGAATTTGTCCAGGTAAGTGATTTACAGAAGTATGTTATTAGAGTATAATGCTATTTCTAGGGGAAAGGTATTTTGAAGTCCAAATGGAGACCCTCCTTGCCATCACCAACTATGATTCCAGATTTTTTTTCATGTTCTGTGTTCCCTCATGGTCTCAGTTTCTGTGGGTGTTCTGGTAGGGCCTCTAGCACATTCTTGTGTCCTGGTGGCAATAGTAGAAGAATGTGCTCATATATTAATTGTTTCAAAGAGTCTGATGGGAGTTTGTGAGAACTCAAGCTCCCAGAGGAGGAAGGCTAAGGGAGAAACAAACTCCTTCAAATAGCAGAAACAACCGTAGCTCCCATGGGTAGTAGGAGTAGCTTAAAGTCCCTTAAGAGAGGCTGCTGTTGAGTATGGAACATTCATAAATCATGCTTATTAGAAGGGGACTGACTATATATGAAAATGTTTTAAATATAGTTTCTATTTTCTCAATAAAAAACAGATGAAAACAACATGAAACACTACTTAAACTGAAAGAGGATACCTATTCATAATGCCCTTATTTGAGTCTCAATTAGAGGTAGGATGAGAAACTATCCTCTGTTTAGTATAATAGCAAAGACAAAATCAGTGACTGCTCATACAAAAAGTCTAGAATTCTAGCTTGAGTTTTGCAGTCATTAGCAAGGCCTCCAGAGGCAAGCTGCAGAATATGAACAAAACAGCCTTCTCTCTTTGAATATTGCTTTCCTATTGCACAAGGGAGGAGGCATCAGGAATGTTGGCCACAGCCAGGCATTTTGCTCAAGGGAAAAAAATCTAATTATTTACACTTTATTAACTGATTACACCCTTGTTTCCTATGGTAAAATTACATGGTAAACAGCACCTGCAGATTATAGGGATCTCAGCTGGAAACAATTCGTTAACAGTAAGACATGAGGGATATACCCATTACTGCTAGTGACTCTCCAGATATTGCTACATACTTTTTTCTAATATCTAAACCAAAATTATTGGGTACTTTTTTCTCCTTTTACCATGACACAGAATAAATTTAATTCATTTTATATTTTACAGTTAATGTATTTTATTGCATAGATAATTCATAGAAAATTATTCATAAACTTCTTGAGAGTAGAGGCACATAGTAGGCCCCTAATAAATATCTATCTGTTGAAAGAATAATAGGACTATCAATAAACCATTCCTTAAAGCTAGAATTTTATTGGACCCTAATTGGACCTATTTCTTAGGATTAACCATGGCAAGGTAGACCAAAAACTCACTAAAAACCACTATTGGCAGTAATAAAATCAAAGGGATCTTGAGAGTGAGAGACTTGGTAGGTCAGTGGCTCTCATACTTTGTTGTGCACCAGAATCACTAGGTATGAGTGTTAAAATGTAGTCCTTCCCTCTGCAAATTTAGATTGAGTAGGCTGAGGTGAGACACTAGAGTCTGATTTTTTCAACTTGCTCACTATGGGATTTTCATGCAGGAGGTCCCTGAACCACATTTAGAGAAAATGCTATATTGTACATTCCTTTACTGGTTCGTTATCTGGAGACTGAAAAGTCTGTCTTCTTTTGCTACCGGTAAAATAGGGCTCTCACACACATTATGGTTTTCACCTTTTATTCTGTCATTCCTAGAGTTAATGTGTTTATAGAAACTGGTACTTCACCTTTTTCAAGAGGAGGTGGGTACCTACCAGGATTTCTAAAATTGGCAAATCACTGATTGTTTTTAAAGATTTATCTTTCAATGTTCTTAAGTCTATTTTGCTTATTGTAACCACTGCCATCACTACCATTGCCCATCAGCAATCATCAGGGACCTTCAAATAAATAAAATAAAAGCATTTATACCCTGAGGTATTTAACAAAATCTCCAGGTGATTCTACCATGGCGAGTTATGAGCATCCCAATGAGTGAGGTAGGATTGCCAAAACTAGTTTGATGAGTATGTCATGGATATAAAATGAATACAGAAGCTGGCACTGAACATAGTTCCAATCTTATAAGAACCCTTAACATGCTCTGATTTTCAACAAAAGGTCTGGAGGGGGTCACTCAGGGTGGTGTTGTTTGCTGAACAAGCACTGAGCCTTACCATACGGAGGACAGTGAATTGGATACTATCTTTAACATATACAGACAAAAAACACACAATCCCAAGTTGCTTTGTAGTGCAATGATAGCACTACATAACAGGAGGTAGTAAAGTTTTAAAAGCAGTGTGACAAGAAGGGAAGCACAATATGTTCCGGTTGCTGAATGGAGTGTGCCAGCTGCTGAGAGCAAACAAACAAGAGCACTCAACATTGGTCACAGCATTTCACAGGAGCTGCGCCCAGTGGGGTGGGGCTAGAGATGGCAGCAATCAGCCCAGATGCCAAAGGAAATTGGCACCTTGGATATCTCTGGTGTAAGTGCCAGGGATTGCCATCCCCTGTTGTAAATATGTCTGATGATGACCGAAATTATGTAGTAAAGCTAAACATTGAACCTAAACATAACCAACATTTTTCAATAGAGCTGAAAGCAGTCACTGAATTCTGCTTCCTAGGTAGTTTGACTTAAAAATCACTGTCCATCAATGCAAAGTAACTGCAAAGTAGAAAGAATAAAAAAGAACAGTATCTTTGTTTGAGAAGATTACCATAGCAAGAAATTATACTACAAACCAGTTCAATTTCTGGTTTTTCTTACCTCCCAGTTTTGGGCTTATGGATCACCTAACACTTGCCAAATAATGCCTTCTATATCTTAAATATTATTTTTTTCCTTCCCTTGGTAATAAGCTCCTTAAAGGAACCTGTCCCCTGAACAAGGTGAAATCTGAGTAAGATGCACATCAAGGGGAAAGATGAGTTGTTTCAAACACACAACTATTAACACAAAGGAGGAAAATGGGCTCCTTCTCTAATCATCTGTTTCTAGGTTCAGTTCTGTTCCTAACATCCAGAACAAAGCCAGAAGCATAGAAGCTTACTGAACTGATTCTCATCAATGGACAATGTAAGTTGTATCCAGCTTTTGTATGACTTTGAAATCTGTAACCATGACAGATGTCACATTTATCTCGTTGCACTGTTTCCTGTCAGAGTCAAAAAATCATGTTTAATGTGAAATAGCAAGAGAGGACTACCATTACTGAGATTCTGGATGTCAGTTGGTCTGTGAGCATTTAAACAATGTTCAATGTTGACATTTGCAGAGGTGCAATGACAGAAGTATACCCAAACATCTTTGGTATGGTGAGCTTTATGGCATAACCATAAGCAAGGGTGGCATAAGAAATATTCTAAAGGATGCACTAAAGCATAGCTTCAAATAACATAACATAGTTGTGGGATGCTTGGGAAAATAGCAGAGACAAGCTTGGAATGCAACAATATGGAATTTGGAAGCTTTCTGAGCAAAGGCTTTTTAGCTGACCACAATTTGAACACAGAAATACCAATGGTGACAGTCTCTACAAGTAGCAGCTGCAGTCACAAATTAAAAAGCAGTTTGTATGTATGTCATATAGAAAGGGCTTCTGGTTGAAGATTTAGTGTTTGCCCCCTACAAGTGTGGGTAAAATCAGTGACGTCTTTGAATAAGAAAGTTAGCAATATATACTGGTTGTTACTGCCTTCCCTTGGGAGTGTCTGCTTAACTTGTAATTCCCCATACTTCTGAAGTTTAAGACACTTTAACATATAAGGAGAAAAAACACACACTTCCACTTGTAATACTTGGAAATTACTAAAGACTATCATTTGCGAATAGAATCAGTTTATAAATTAGAATATACCTATAGAATTTATAGAAGCACCAGGATAAAACCATTCCAGTAATCCTGAGCTCTGGATTCAGAAAACATTAGCTCAAATACATCCTCCTAATTATGAATTCTTAAATGACTTTTGACAACTTTATAACAATATTGCAGTTTACAAAGCTGGACCAATGAAGGTAAGAGTAGGATTATGACCAAAATGAGATTGCCTGTGGTATTCATTTAATTTAAACTAAGATTTTTCCTTTGTCCAAAATTTCACTATCATTAGCATTCTACAAAATCCATTCTGGTTCCCAATGGAGACCTAAATCACATAAACTATCTCTATGCCATATTTGAACACAACACTCAAGAGCAAGTATGGAGGAAGGGTAAAAGAGAAGTAGCTAGTGAAAAGAAAGTTGCAACAGTCAGAACTTGAGAGGGAGGGGAATAAGACACAGGTAAGAAGCAAATTAAGAAACAGATGGCTCTAAAAAAAAATGAAATCTTGCCATTTGCAACGACATGGATGGAACTAGAGGGTATTATGTCAAGCAAAATAAGTCAATCAGAGAAAGACAATTAACATATGATCTCACTGATATGAAGAATTTGAGAAACAAGACAGAGGATTATAGGAGAAGGGAGGGAAAAATGAAACAAGCCGAAACCAGAAAGGGAGACAAACCATAAGAGACTCTTAATCTCAGGAAACAAACTGAGGGTTGCTGGAGTGGAGGGCGTGGGAGGGCTGGGGTGGCTGGGTAATGGACACTGGTGAGTGTCTGTGCTATGGTGAGCACTGTGAATTGTGTAAGACTGATGAATCACAGACCTGTACCCCTGAAACAAATAATACATTATATGTTAATAAAAAAAAAAAAGAAACAGATGGCTCTTGGTTGCAAAAGGGTGAAAATGCTCTAAACATTGCAGAAAAATTAAGCAGTGGGAAGGATTTTAGTGAAAGATACATTATCAGTTTAAGCTGATGCTGAAATGTGTTGTGGACAAAAGTTCAAAAGGCTAGAAACAATGGTCCAAACATTCCCAGGGAGTTGGTGGATAAGAATATGAACATAGGTACATGGCTGTGGACTATTAATCAAGGATTGGCTTACAGGAATGTGAGTATAGAAAGTGAATCTCAGAGATTGGTCCAGAGGGAAAGGTTAGTAAATTTAATTCAAAGGCAGGGAGGTTAATTAGTGGTGAAACACAAACCACTGTTGGGAAAAACAGTAAAAGGGCCTGGGACACAAGTTCAGAACTTTAAACACTGTAAAACTAGAATCATCAAGGGGGAGAAAAGGACTGGCAAGAAAACTGAGAGGCCAGGAAAACCATTTCATTGTGAGATTAGATAAATCTAGAGTCACAATGTTGTCCTTAGATAACTTGGCATTTAGCACCTCTTGTATCCAAGTGTGGCTAGGCCCTCCCTTGAGATAAATACAAAGCAACTGGTTATGTGACATAATGGGAGACCAATACTGTTTCAGTAGCTATAAAACAGAGAGAAAAAAAAATTTTCAATATGGCTGTTGATTAGAATCTAGCATTTAGAGCGTTTCTATGGAAATCTTCTTTTCTCAGAGGAAAATTCTTGACTCTTGCTTATGACCATGACAGTGAGTGAAGAAAGCCCCATGCTGAGTATTGTCTCATAAATCTTTTCCATAGCATCTCAACAGAGCTACCCACTCAAAAAGAAATTAGGATAAAATATAAACAAATGAAATGAAGTATAGCAAAATACTCTACTCATTAGAGCCAATCTTATGCATATCCATTATTTGATTTTTAGTTTAGGGACTAAAGCCATCTTTCCATGGAGCAATGGAGAATTAGATTTCATTGCTGTCTACTAATCTCTTTCACAGAGCTTTAACCCTAATGAATCCTCTAATTTTTACTAATGGGTAAACAATGTAAGGTTTGTCCAGTTTATAGCTAATTGCTCCTAATTACAAATATACCCCCCAAATTCAGAAAACACTTATGAACTTTAAAATTTGACAAGTATATAGACTTGTGGATCAAGGTGGCTGGCTAATCAAACAATTTTATTTCCTCTCTCTGTCAAGATCCCATTAAACAAATAAAAAAATAATGAAGAGAATAATAGAAGGAATTAGGAGAAAATAGATTTCAATATGTTTCTGAAAGACAGAAAGTAGATACGATGCTGACTGATAAAGAAGTTCAGAGAAATGACAGAGGGGGCTTGCAGCCTGGGATGATGCTGGCCTGCTCTGTAGGACCCTAGAGAATTTTGACACTTGGAAATGCCAAGTGAGGGAGTCAGTGAGAATAAAACATGAAAAATTCATTGAAACCTTGTGTACTGAATTATCTCCTGCTCCTGTGCATAGAACTCCTAGTATTCAGGCATTTATTTCCAAGGCAGGAAAAAAAATTCAGAACGTTCTTCTTTAAAGAGATTGAATAACCCACAACTATACAGTCAATTAATCTTCAACAAAGCAGGAAAGAATATCCAACAGGAAAAGGACAGCAAATGGTGGGAAAACTGGACAGCATGTCCTGTTGGACATGGACATGTAGAAGAATGAAGCTGGACCATTTTCTTACACCATATGCCATTCATTCAAATAAATTCAAAATGGATGAAAGAACTAAATGTGAGACCGACACCATAAAAATCCTAGAAGAGAACACAAGCAGTAACTTCTTTGACATTGGCCATAGCAACTTTTTTCCAGATGCGTCTCTAGATATAACAAGGGGGAAAAAAAGCAAAAATAAACTATTGGGACTGCACCAAAATAAAAAGCTTCTACATAGCAAAGGATACAATCAACAAAACTAAAAGGGTAAATTTACTGGGCAAATACCCAGTAGTGTTATATGCAGTTGATGAATAACTGAACTCTACCTCTGAAACTAATGATACACTGTATGTTAACTGAATTTATTTATTTATTTATTTTTAAAGATTTTATTTATTTGACAGAGAGAGAGAGAGATCACAAGTAGGCAGAGAGGCAGGCAGAGAGAGAGGGGGAAGCAGGCTCCCTGCTGAGCAGACAGCCCGATGCGGGGCTCGATCCCAGGACCCTGAGATCATGACCTGAGCTGAAGGCAGAGGCTTTAACCCACTGAGCCACCCAGGCGCCCTGTTAACTGAATTTAAATAAAATAAAATTTTAAAAAAGAGCTCAATTTTTAGAAATGAGTGAAAGATTTCAACAGATACTTCACCAAAGAAGATATGTGAAAAGATGCTCAATATCATTAGTCACTAGGAAAAAGCAAATTAAAACCACATAAAGACCACTCACTACACACCTATTAGAACAGCCTAACTTAAAAAGTCTGACCATACCAACTTTTGATAAGGATATGAGAAATTGTAGCTCTCATACAACACTAGTGGGAATGTAAAATGATACATTCACTTTAGAAAAGTTTGGCAGTTTCTTATAACATATACTTACTATATGACCCAACAGTTAACACTCCAAAATATGTTCTAAGAAAAATGAAAGCATATGTCCACACAAACATTTGTACACCAGTGTCTGTAATAGTTTTATTTGTAGTAACTAAAAGCTGGAAACAACCCATTATGTCCATCAACAGGTGAATGGATAATCTGTTACATCCATACAACAGAATAGGGTTAATTAATAATAAGGAATGAACTGCTGATACATGTTGTAACATGAATGAATCTCAAATAATTATGCTGAGTGAAAGAAACCAGACCAAAAATTGAGAAAACATTGTATGTTTCTATTTATATAAAACTCTAGAAAAAAAAAAAAACTATAGTGACAGATCAGTGGTTGCCAGGGAATGCAGAGGTCATTGGAGACTAGACTGAGTAGAAAGAGATTACAAAGGGGTATGAGGAAACATTTGGGGGTAATGGATATTTTTATTATGAGGCTAGTTTCACCGGTATACATATATGTACATATATATGTCAAAACTTAACAAATTGTATGCTTAAGTACTTGTTTATTATATCCATATAAAGCCATAAAAAGTAATTTCCGTGGCTGAGAATGAAGCAGGTCATAATTAATCCATAGCTTGTGTTAAATTTCTGTCATAAGAGAAAGACCATGGGCTTTGGTGCAGGGGTTGGGGGAAAGAGGCAAGTTGAGTAGTAGAGTCAGGAGCTTTGCTTAGACAGCCCCTCACCAACACTTTTTTAGGTGAGGATTCGTAGTGGCAAAAGATTTGTGTTTCAATATCCCGGCTGCTTTTGATTAGCCAAGTCATACACACACATGGTTTTAAAAAATATGAGGTATGTACATAAAGGCAGGTAATGTAAGCAACATTTCACCATTCTAACCCTCCCTACCCCCAGTCCTAATCCTCTGAGATTATTATCTTTAACCCTCTTAACTGTTTCTGTTTGGTTCTTCTGGTGATTTCTTCCTCATATATTGCTATTATTTGATTTATCTACTTTAGATTTTGTCTATTAATTTTGTGCTGTCATAAATGAGGCTTTACCTCAATTATTCTACCTCTCATCTCAATGTAGTTATTGTGGTTTTTAGTTCCTCTATTCATTTGTTTGAGGGATATACTTAGACCCTTATTTCTTGTTTCATAAACTACAGACAGTATCTTTTAACTCTGTTTTTTAGGGAAGGCTATTAGTTCCCTGCTCCTCCTATTATCTCTCATCTATTCTATCTACTAACTCTTGTCATTTGTACTTTTACTTTTCACATTGCCAAGAGGGATAACATTTGTGTTTTGCTCTTTATCTATAATTAACTACCTCTATAATTAAGTATCCTGTGCTTTTGTACATTGGTTATTTCTGAAAGTTGAAAATCAGTATGCAGTGTTTATATTGTTGTGGCTATTTAGAATTTTTCTTTCTTCTTTGAGGTGTTACTGTCTTTTAGATTTTCTGATTGCCTTTATTTTTTTTTCTTGCATTGTCTGCAATATCTATAGTTTCTCTAATTTCTTGAAGGTGGATAAAATCTTGAGCCCCTGCTTGTCCTTGTTTGCCTTTGGGTGCCCCCTCCTGGAGCCCTCCTTTCTTCCAGTTGGACAGAATGCTCCTCAGGCCTGTTGTGTAACTGTCGCCCTTGGAATTACTTTTACTAGTTTTTGGTATTAGGTCCACTGTTTTCCAGAATCCATTGTACATCTTTGTCCTTTTTTTTTTTTTTTAAGATTTAATTTATTTATTTGACAGAGAGAGAGAGATCACAAGTAGGCAGAGAGGCAGGCAGGCAGAGAGAGAGGGGGAAGCAGGCTCCCCGCTGAGCAGAGAGCCTGATGCTGGGCTCGATCCCAGGACCCTGAGATCATGACCTGAGCCGAAGGCAGAGGCTTTACCCACTGAGCCACCCAGGCGCCCCTATCTTTGTCTTTCTTTACTACCTCATTTTGCTGGAGTATATTCCTAAGTAACTCATTAGAAAAAGGTGAGAGGTGAACTTTAAGTCTTTGAAATCTAGAAATGTGCTTCTTTTACTATCAAGCTCAACTTACAGTTGGCTAGGAATAAAACTCAAGGCTCAAAATAATTTTCCCTCAGAACTTTGAAGGCATTTCTCCACTGTCTAAACAGAGTGTTGCTGAGGAGATGACCAATCTATTCCAATTCTTATTCCTGTAATTGTTAATGTTTTACCTCTGTGGGAGCTCTTGGGAATCTTCTTTTTATTGTTGATGTTCTGAAGTTTCATAATGTGTCTAGGGATTGAGCAAAATGACTAGCTACCCCAAATATGAGGCCTGTAAGGCCCACCCATGTATAAAAGAACCATTATGCTTGAGGACCTCCAAATTCCACAATGTAAATCTTTGCTGTGGGACACAAATGCCCACACTAGCTACTTCAATTCTTCTTAGATGACTTAACTCAATCACTTATTTTTTTTAAGTTTTTAATTCCTGTTCGTTAACATACAGTGTTATATTAGTTTCAGATGTACAATACAGTGATTCAACAATTGCATACATCACCCAGTGCTCATCACAACAAGTGCACTCCTTAATCCTCATCACCTATTTCACCCATCCCCATAACCACCTCCTCTCTGGCAGTCATCAGTTTGTATTCTGTATTTGAGTCTGCTTTTTTGTTGTTTTGTTTTTTTAGATTTCACATATAAGTGATATCATATGGCATTTATCTTTCTCTAACTTTTTTCACTTAGAATTATGCCATCTATGTCCATCCATATTGTTGTAAATGGCAAGATATCATTTTATTTATGGCTGAGTAATATTCCATTATATATATTGTTTTTATCCATTCATCTATCAATGAACATCTGAGTTGCTTCCATATCTTGGCTATTGTAAACAATGCTGCAATAAACATATAATAAACATATGACCCAGTAATTCTACTATGGGGTATCTACTCAAAGAAAATGAAAACACTAATTTGAAAAGATATACTATTTTTTAATTAAGAACACTATATCTTGATTACTGTTGCCTTCTAATAAGCCTTGAGATCAGGTAGCATAAGTCCTCCAAGTTTGTTCTGTTTCAAACATGTTTTGGCTATTTTAGGTCCTTTGCCTTTCCAGATAAATTCTAGAATTGGATTGTCAATTTCTACAAGAAAAATTATGGTAGATCAAGTTGGGGAAAACTGACATGTTAACAGTATTTCATTTTGAGATGCCATCATGAAAGGTATTTTTAAAAATCTCAATTTCTGTTTATTGTTAGTATATAGGAATATAATTGATTATTTAATAGCGATTTTGTGTCCTGTGAACTTATTCACTTATTAGTTCTAGTAGTTGTTTTGTAGATTTTTTTGTACAATTTTCTACAAAGATGATCACACTGTCTGCATATAAAGATTGTCTTATTTTCTTTCAAAACTTGTTGCCTCCTATTATTTTTCTTTCCTATTGCACTGGCTAGAACCCCCAGCACAATGTTGACCAGAAGTGATGAGAGCAGATACAGATAGGCATACTTTGTTTCCAATCTTAGAAGGAAAGCCTTCAGTCTTTCACCATAAAGTATGTTAGCTATAGGGTTTTTGATAAAGTTCCCTCTACTCCTAGTTTTCTGAGTTTTTTTTTTAAATCATGAATGGGTGTTATATTTTGTTAAATGCTTTGTCTGAGTTGATTGATGTATGACTTTCTTTCCCCTGAGCCTTGTAGTAGGGCAAATCACATTGATTTCTTCCCATTTAAAAAAAGAATTAAGGCATAACTGACACACAAGGTGAAACAACCCAGTGGGCATCTAGTTCTATATTCAACTAGAATGTTAGGAGAGTTCAAAATCTCGTTCAAGTGAGTAGACCTTGACAAATAGACTTTTGTCTGTCTTTTCTATCATCCATCCATCCATCCACTAGGCACTTGCTCTGGTCAAATCCTGTGCAAGGAACTGGGGATATAAAGAACCTTGTAGACCTTGTATTTTTGAGGCTCACACTGTATCTAGTGAGGAGATAAACAGCTAATCACATTAATGGGATGGATGCCATATTAAGGTCATTGAGGAAAGTCAATGAAATCAGAGAAGATGGAGATATTCTGCTCAGGGTGGGGAAATTGGGGAAAATGATTTCCGAGTTGGCATTTAAAAAGTAAGCAAGAGACTTCTAGGCAGAGGTGAGAGAGAAGCACATTTCAGAAAAGAGGCCATAACTTATAGCAGTACTTTAGAAGTTCTTCTACTCTTCCCAATGCCCTCCCCACCCATTAAAAAATAATTTTGCATTCTATTACAATATATATTTGTTTAAATATAATGATTTTCTTTAACCCAGAGTAGAGTCTATGCTCCAGAAAGACAAATTCTGGATGCTGGCACACCATTTCCAGTTTGTGAAGCACAGCTCTGTGTGAAGGACCTGAGGGTCACTGGTAAACAATCAGAAACTAGGAACAGCTTCTTGGGGGTAGTTGTCTAATCTCAGAATTATGTCAATCAAGCATTAGGTATGCAATTAGAAATACTCTAGCTTCAAAGCTTGTATGTTTGCCTAAGGACCTAAATTATCATTTGCTCACTCTCTGATTACCCCAGCTCCATGATGAGCCAAGTTCTACCTAGCACTGCCAAAAAACCAGCAAGAATGCTTTTAATAGTTTTAAACAAGTTTTCAAATTTCTTTGGCAAATCAAGTTAACTGTATAGTATCTTGCTGGGGTCTTCAATTGACATTGAATTGGAACCAGGTAGAGCCCAGTTTTAAGCAATATATAACAAGAGGAATTATGTTAGTACTGAGATCCTTGATCACTTGCCAGTCATAATTTTCATTTTGACTCATACTAGTGGTAACTGTTGAAATCATGATCAAGAGACCTCATCTCTCATCAGCTGATACTTAGTCGTGTGAAAAGTGCTGCCATATCCTGCTTGAGAATTGATTAGAAATGGTAAAATTCTGTTAAAACAAATACTTTTAACATATAATGGGAGCTTTTGTAGCATGAAGAAACTTCCAGGTGTAAGTTGGTGGCACATTTATTTCTAGCAACATTCAATACAGTCGGGCTCAAGGCAACCAAAGGATATGAGTCACAAGGATTTTGTTTTTTGTAAAGGATATTAGGCTACCAAAACTTTTATGAGTTCCTACTGTAGTGTTTTTGGAATACCTAAAAATTTAATCTATGCACTTTATTTTCTTTTTTAAGATTTTATTTATTTATTTGACAGAGAGAGAGATCACAAGTGGGCAGAGGCAGGCAGAGAGAGAGGGGGAAGCAGGCTCCCTGCTGAGCAGAGAGCCTGACGCGGGGCTCGATCCCAGGACCCTGAGATCACGACCTGAGCCGAAGGCAGAGGCTTTAACCCACTGAGCCACCCAGGCACCCATATTTTTAAAAAGATTTTATTCATTTATTTATTAGACAGAGAGAGAGAGAGAAAGAGTGCAAGCTGGGGGAGGAGGAGAGGGAGCAGCAGAGGGAGAGGGACAAGTAGACTCTGCAATGAGCACAGGGCCTAATGCGGGCCTCCATCTCACAGCCCAGAGATCATGACCTGAGCCGAAATCAAGAGTCAGACACTTAATTGAGCCACCCAGATGCCTCTAATCTATGCACCTTAATAAATGCTTAACACTTTATGCAGTCCCTCTTTTTAAAAATTTGAGTATGGTTGACACACAATGTTACATTAGTTTCAGGTGTATAACACAGTGATTTGACAAGTCTATATGTTATGCTATGCTCACCAGAAGTGTAAATACCATCTGTCTTCATACAATGGTATTACAATATCATTGACTGTGTTCCCTATGCTATACCTTTTATTCCCATGACTTATTCATTCCATAACTGGAAGCCTGTAACTCCCAATCTACCTCACCTATTTTGCCCATCCCCCAACCCCTCTCCCCTTTGGCAATCATCAGTTTGTTCTCTGTATTTATAGGTCTCATTCTGCTTTTTGTTTATTCATTTGTTTTGTTTTAGATTCCGATAAGTAAAATCATATGGTATTTGTCTTTCTCTGATTTATTTCACTTAGAATAATACCATCTAGGTCTAAAAAACAAAACAAAACCAAAAACAATTAAAAAATGGGCAGAGGACCTGAATAGACATTTTTCTGAAGAAAACATACAGATGGCCAAAAAGCACACGAAAATATTCTCATCACTAATCATCAGGAAATGCAAATCAAAACCACAGTGAGATATCATCTTAAAGCTGTCAGAATGTCTAGAATCCAAAAGACAAGAAATAACAAGTGTTGGTGAGGATGTGGAGAAATAGGAACCCTTGTGCACTGTTGGTGGTATAGCTGCAGTGGAAAACAGTATGGAGGTTCCTCAAAAAAAATTAAACATAGAAATACCATATGATCCAATAATTCCACTACTGGATATTTACCCAGGAAAACCAAAACATTAATTCAAAAAGATACATGCACTCCTATATTTACTGCAACATTATTACAATAGCCAAAATATGGAAGTAACCCAAGCATTCATCAGTAGATGAATGGATAAAGAAGATGTGGCATGTATATATATATGTATATATATATAATGGAATACTAGAAAGTCAGCCCTAAGAAAGGATGAGATCATGCCATTTGTGACAATGTGCAATCCCTCTTTCTGATGGCAACTCATTTCCCAAGGAATGGTTTAAAATTATCTGCTGTGTATCGGCACCAGCTAAATAGACTTTATCAGACTTCATATTTTTTTAATTAAAAAGTTTTTAAGTTCTAGTATAGTTAACATACAGTGTTATATTAGTTTCAGGTGTACAATACAGTGATTCAACAATTTGATATGTTGCTCAGTGCTCATTAAGATCAGTGTCCTCGTAAATCCCCTTCAACTACTTCACCTATCCTGCCCCATCCCCTCTCTGGTAACCATTAGTCTGTTCTCTATAGTTGAGTCTGTGTTTTTTTTTTTTTTTTGTCTCTTTTTTGTCCCCCCTCTGTTCATTTGATTTGTTTCTTTATTTCTTTAAATTCAAGTTAATTAAAATATGGTGGAGCACTAGCGTCAGGAGCAGAACCCAGTGATTGATCACCCACATACAACAGCTAGTGCTCATCCCAACAAGTGCCCTCGTTAATGCCCATCACTCATTTAGCCCATCCCCCCACCTCCCTTCTAGCAACCCTCAGTTTGTTCTCTATATTTAAGAGTCTCTTGTGACTTAACTTTTTGTAGCTTACATTATGAGGACAGTAGATAGGCTGTTTCTAAAATAGAATAAAAATATGATAAGCATTCTCTTCATTCTAAAAATAATCACTTCAGTGTCTATATGGGTTCCATTCATAGTTATCACCACCTTCCTTTTTTTATTCAAATGTAATTAAGATATAGGGTTATATTAGCTTCAGGTGTACAAAGTAATGATTCATCAATTCTATACATCTCTCAATGCTCATCAAGATAAGTGTACTCTTAATTCCCCTTACCTATTTTTCCCATTCTCCCACCCACCTCCCCTCTGGCAGCCACATTTGTTCTATGTATTTAAGAGTCTTTTTGTTTGTCTTTTATTTCATTTGTTTGTTCATTTCTTTCTATTGCTCCTTAAAGATCTAGCAGTTATCTGAATGAATTTACTCAAATGGTTGTAAATCTACCAACCCAGTGCAACACACACACAGTATCTACATTTCCATAAAACCCCAAATCATTCATTTAATAAATACTGACTAATAAAAATGCTGTGGAATGCAAAAGATACAGTGCAATTTACTTGGAATATGAATATCAGTAAGATATGGCCCTGGCCAACATCATCATAGTTTAGCATGATGGCTCTTAACCAGGGTCAAGTATCAGAATTGCTTAGAAAATATTATATGATCCAGTAATTCCACTGTTGGGTTTTTACCCAGGGAAAACAAAAATACTAGTACAAAAATATGTATACATCCCTCTGTTTATTGCAACATTATTTATAATAGCTAAGACATGGAAGCAACCTAAGTGTCCATCAATAGATGAATGGGTAAGGAAAATGCGGTATACATACAATGAACGATACATAGCCATAAAAGCGATGAGATCATGCCATGTGAGACAACACGGATGGACCTAGAGGGTATTATGCTAAGTAAAATAAGCTGGACTGAGAAAGAGAAATACCATATGATTCTGCTCATAAATGGAATCTAAAAAAATGAAAAAACAAAAAGCAGAATCAGAACTATAAATACAGAGAACAAACTCATGTTTGCCAGAAGGTAGGGAGGTGGGGGTTGGGGAAAATGGGTGAAGGGGAGAGGGTGATACAGTCCTCCAGTTATGAAATGAGTAAGCCATGGGAATAAAAAGCAGAGCATAAGGAATACAATGATATTGCAAAAGTGATGTAATGGGACAGATCGTAGCTATACTTTAATGGTGAACATAGCATAATGTGTAAATTTGTCAGTTCACTAGGTTGTGTACCTGAAACTAATGTAACACTGTGTTTCGACTGTATTCAAATTAAAAAAAAAGATATGCTAATTGCTATAAAATGGATAAGTTCTGGGGATCTAATGTACAGTGTGGTGACTATAGTTAGCAATACTGTATTACAGACTACTTGAAAGTTGCTGAGAGAGTAGATCTTAAATGTTCTTACTACAAACAAAATGGTAATTATGTGAGGTGATGGAGGTGTTAACTAACCTTGTTGTGGTTAATAATTTTGCAATACGTACATGTATCAAATCATCACCTTGTACACCCTAAACTTACACAATGTTATATCAATAAAAAAAGGCAGTGGCAGTAAACAAACAAAAGAATTACTTATAGAGTCTTTTCAAAATTTACATATGTAGTGCTAAGACCACCACCCAAGGAAGTAACATCTGAAGTGGCTTCTGAAGGTTTGGTAGTTTGATAGAGATAGAATTGAAGGGGTGTCCTAGGCTGAGGGAATAGCATGTGCAAAAGTATTACGGCATGCTACTTAACTCTAAATTTTCTCACCTATAAAATGGGAAAAACAGTCACCTCACGGGGTCATTGTGAGAATAAAATGAGAACACGTATGAAAGTACCTGTGCATTTTAAATGTTCAGTGTTAGTGGCATTCTTTGCTCTAACATTTAAAATAAAGTTGATTTAACCAATTAGCTTTTTTTCAGCGAGTATGATCCTGAAGGAATGGAACATAGAATGAGTAAGGTACAATCAGGATTAAAAGGGGAAAGACAAGTTTGCAGCCTGGAAGAGATAGGGGCAACATGTGGATAGTCAGAAAGTGAGGACCTAACTTAGGGGTACAGGGCAATAAAAATCAGATGTGACTAATAGTTTTAGAAGAAATTATGTATCTGAAAGTCACATTCTGATGGGAAAAGGAATTTAAGTCACTCTGGTTCTGTTCCTAAAGCAAGAAGAAATCATGCTATATATATTAGATGGGGAGGATAGAAATTAGGCTGTGTATGGTGATGGTAGTGAGGGAGGGAAGAAGAAAGGGAAGATTTGGAAATATCCAGAAAAATAATTATCTTATAGGCATCTTGCTTACCAATAAAATTCCTTCTACATTCTGCACAACAATCATATTGAATTGACTCTGTGCCACCAGTGACTTAGCATATACTTTAGCAGATGCTTCCTTTGCCTGTGTTGTAGCTAATTAATGCACACTTATAAAAAGGTAGTCGCCTGAATTTTAAACAATTGTTTCCATATAAATAAAGTCTAAAGTCTAAAGTCATACTTTATGCTCCTTCAATTCCAATAAAGGAAGAATTGGTAAATAAAACCAAAACTGTTATTTAAAACACCTGTAGATTGCCAATCAAAAGCGGGCAAGGTTGTCATTAGTGAAATGCAAATTAAAACAATAATAAGATACTACATATAAGATACTACTATATAAGATATAAGATACTACTAAGTATAAGATATAAGATACTACTATATAAGATACTACTACTAAGCACCCATTAGGAAGGTTAAAATCCAAAAAACTGACAATATCAATTGCTGGCAAAGATGCAGAGCAACAGGAACCCTCATTCATTGCCAGTAAGGATGCAAAAATGGTACCACCACTTTGAGAGACAGTTTAGCAGTTTCTTACAAAGCTAAACAGTCTTTTTAAAAACAAAACAAAACAAAAAAACAAAAAAAAAACATAGTCTTAACATACAACCCAGCAACTTCTCTCCTAAGTATTTACACAACTGATTTGAAACTTATTTCCACACAAAAAGTAGCATGTGAATGTTTATAGCAGCTTTATTCATAATCACTAAACACTAGAAGAAACCAAGATGTCCTTCAATAGGTAAAAGCATGCACATACATATAATGAATTACTATTTAGTGAAAAAAAGAGAATATGCAATAAAGCCACACAAAGATGTGGATAAATCTATAATATATGTTGCTAAGCGGATAAAAGCCAGTTGGAAAGGCTACATACTGCATGACTGGAACATTTGGAAAAGACAAAACTATAGAGATTAGATAAACAGGTGATTGGTGGTTGCCAGAGGTTTGAGGAGGAGGAGAGAAGATTGAATAGGTAAAGCACAGGGGTTTTTAGGGTGGTAAAACTATTTTGTATGATACTCTAATGGTGGATATATGATCCTACATTTTTCAAAACCCACAGAAACTTTTAGCACAAAGAGTGAATCTCAACGAATTCAGAAATTTAAAAGTCAGGGTACTGATGTCAGGATGGAGTCGCAGAATGTGCTAAGTGAAATAAGTCAAGCAGAGAGTCAATTATCATATGGTCTCACTTAAGTGTGGAGCATAAGGAAAAACATGAATGACATTGTGAGAAGGAAAGGAAGGGTGAATTGGGGGAAATCGGAGGGGTGAAGAACCATGAAAGACTGTGAACTCCGAGCAACAAACTGAAGGTTTTGGAGGGGTGGGGGTGGGGGGATGGGCGAGCCTGGTGGTGGGTATTGAGGAGGGCACGTATTGCATGGAGCACTGGGTGTGGTACATAAACAATGAACCTTGTAACACTGAAAAAATAAAATAAAAGTATTTGGGGAAAAAAAACAAAAAATAAAAAAAAGAAAAAAAGAATCTAATTATATTACATATGTACGAAACAACCTAATTGGAGGTAGGGAGAAAAAGTAACTTTTTTTTAGTAACTTTGGAAATGAGTGGTTTCTCAGACTGAAGACAAAAGAAACTATAAATAAGCATGACTCTATTTGATAAAGTTGTTCCCACACAGGTGTGGGTGACAATTCTGAAACTACAATACATGTACATTGGAATTGGATGATTAAGTAAATGGATGGTGGATGGGAGTGGGACTATTCATTCTAGAATGATCCACATGGTAAAGGATTAGAGTTGGAGAAATTAGTATGAACTCATATTTAGCTTAATATAGATACAAATAGCTACATTTAGAAATGTTTATAGATAAGTGTATAAATGCAGGCTAGGATACACTCATATATTTCCTTCTTCTGTCAGCCGGGAAGGCCTAGAAGTAATAATGCCGTAGCAGCAACAAGCGCATCTAGCATTCAGATCTTGCTTTATAATACCATTCTTCAATAGAAAGTGGAATCCATGGAGAACTGGTTGATGATAGGACTGAATGGGGAAAGAAATATACATATGAGCCTGCAGCATCTTCTAGTGCCATAAAGTAAAGAAGTATTCAGTAAAAGTCCACATGGACAGTTGTATGTCAAAGGGACATAGGAACCAGATGAAAGAGCTCCCAATGGCCAAGGCAGAACAATTTGAACAACAAGATAAAGTAGTGTTGGATTATAATTCAAATTATAAAATAAATATCCTTCTGTCTATACTTATATAAATGATTAGGCAAACAAGAATAGACAAACCAACAATGCAGAAGAATCCCAAATAATTTATGTGGATACTTCACCCTCGGGAAGGTGGACATTAACTCTCCACTCCTTAAGCATGGCCTGTACATCATGACTTACAAAGAATACAGTATGAAAAAGGGGGAAATTAATAATTTTAGAGTGGTGAACACTACCTCAGCCAGGTGATGAAGGTTAGCATCAAGAGTGATAAGCCATGTTAGTGTTGAAAATGATGTTTTACTTTTTTGGTCTTCCTCCCCAAAACCTATAAATAACCCTAGTCTAATAATGAGAAAAACATCAGCCAGATTCCATTCAATGGACATTCTACAAAATAGCTGACTAGTACTCCTCAAAACTGTTAAGGTCACTGAAAACAAGGAAAGTCTGAGAAATTACCATAGTTATTAAGAGGTGACTGAGGAGACATGATGACTAAATGTACTATGGCATCCTAGATGGGACCCTGTAAGAGAAAAAGGACATTAGGTAAAAACTAAGGAAATGTGAATAAAATATGAATTTTAGTTAATAATATTATATCAGTATTAGTTCATTTGTTGTGACAAATGTACCATGCTAATGTAATAAGTGATACTGGGATACTAGGGATGGAGTATATGAAAACTTTGTACTAGTTTTGCAACTTTTCTGTAAATATAAAACTACTCTAAAATAAAAAGTTCATTTAAAATATAGCATTGAGATATTATTTACCTAGAAAAAAATTTCACAAGTATATAATCTAAGAATAAAACCAGAAGAACTTGTCAAAGCAATGGTGTAGAAAAAGATATTTCTCGAGTGGGATCACCCTAAGAAGATTCTCAACACAAAGGAAAAGGAGAAAAGTATGCATACAAAAGAAGCAGCTTTCACTGCAGTGACATGCAAAATCTTATCTGGCAAGGTTAAATAGCAATGCTCTGGAATGTCATGATAGCACAATAGGAATTAGCCAAATAACTTAGCCTGCAGTTACCCACAGACTAATTTGTTTTCTGAAGAACCACATTCCAAAGTTTACATAAATCGTGAAGCCTACAAAGATTTTTTTTAGTGCCTATTTTTTTCTTTGGATAATGCTAAAATTGAACTTTTTAGGACATGGAATACAATTTGAAACTTCATTAGTGGAGATTCCAAACACAAACACTATGACTTTTGATTTGTTTACAATTCCAAGTAGAATCCAAGATTTTTTTCACCTCCAGTTTTTAATTCCTTATTTTCATGCTCTACAATGGAACCCACAGTAAACTAAAAGCAAGGGCTCTTCTATGGCCGTTATTAGAATTAAACTTTGAAAGACTCACTGACACCAATGAAGACAAAATTATGTAGACCTGTATGCTAGGCTGGACTTGAAATATGCCATAGTAATGTTAAAGGCAAGACCTTTGGAGAGGGTGGGGAGAGGAGGGAGATCAGTGGCATCAGATGATTATTTCACACTACATATACTTATTGATCTGGATGAGACTAGGATTATAAATGTCTGTAACTGTCTTCTTGAGAAACAAGTTGGCGGTCTTATGGTTTTGAGTTTCCCTGAAATATTTATTCTGTTATTCCTTTGGGTAATTATAGCTTATTAGCCCTAGTTATATTCTCATGTTGCATAATAAATTATTCTCCTCTATCCTTGGTGTTTACACCCTTCAGACAGTTGTATCCCCACCCTCTTCACCCTTAGTCATCACTTAGCTAAATTGTATAGACAAAATTCTTTTAATCTTTGCTCATAAATCAATCCCTCTGGCCCCATAATCATTTCTGTTACTCCTCTCTGAACTCTCTCCAATTAATCTATATCTTTTCAGTTAATGAGTTTGAAGAAGCTGAATAGTCCAGGTGTGATCCTAGTTATGTTTGGTGTCTATGTGTTTGTAAATGTACCAAAGGGTCTTTTGTAATGGGGACAAAAAAATGTAATAAATTAAGAGTGTCTTTTCTGCCCCATTTCATGGTACTCCAAATGCTTAATTATCCTTCAACTATGGGTTTTCATTATCAATGGCCATTTCTCAAGTTTTGACTCCTGCTAATTGTAGGCTCTATTATAGATCTTGCTGTTAACCAGTCACAAATACTTTAAGTATCTGTCAAAAATAAATCTATTTAGAGTGAATCCAACCAGTTACTTTTAAAAGAACCCTATGTTTAATTCTTGCAGATATTTTTAAAAACCAGTCTGTGTATACCAATACCACCAAAGTTGACTGCCTTCATTGGAGAAACTAAGATGAAGTTTAGAAATGGTTTTGAAAAAACTGAAAGGAAATTAACTCACTTGACTCCTAAAGGAGTGAAGGTTCTTTTTGTTAGGAAAAAAGATAATACATTTTTACAGATCTGTCACTTCATAGTAAGGCAGATTATTTCAGAATAATGATTTCTTTCCAGAGAGTTCAACTTACCTTTCACTTTCAATAGGTATTCAGCTTCCTTTAGCAGAAATGATGGGTTAGTCTACTCTTGATTTTGGGAAATAATTCAGTTTAGGGGTAATTCATCCCCACAATTACTTACCATCATTAATTCCCTTTTATCGCCTTCCTCCTGATATTCCTTTGCCTTTTTCGGAGTAGTTACACCCACAAGAAGGTATGCAGTTAGTTAACATTGTGCAAAATTTGTTAATTACCAGCCATTACAGAATAGGCTACCCCCAAATACATTTCATAATTATATAGGGGTTGGTGATATTTTCAGGGTAGTAAAATACAAGGCATATAAAAACCTGAGACTGACTTAAAACATATTACATTAAAAATGCTATTATTAAAAAATAGAAAACCTAAGTGGCAGGGGAATTAGGTGTAAAGGAGTCATTAGCATAAGATAGAGTTAATCTGGGATGACTTGGTGGAGAAAATAAAAAGTGAAATTAGTCCATATTTCTCTTCTGGCATGTAGTTTCTGATGAGAAAATGTGTTCAAACAATAGCTAAAAGGAAAGTTTGAGGGTTATCCGTGGATCATGTTTATTCATGGTATTATATTTTTTTGCCTATTAGCACAGACACTAAGAGTTGGGTTCTGAAATATTCTCTTAGTTTTCAGTTCAAACACCTTAATCTATATGAGATCAAATATACAAATGGAACTATAAACTGTTAGGGAAAAGGGAACACATTTTCTATAAATAGAAATCATGTCTTGGGGCAACTGGGTGGCTTAGTCAGTGATTTGGCTGAGGTCATGATCTCGGGGATATAGGATTGCACATCGGGCTCTGTGCTTAGCGGGGAGTCTGCTGGAGATTCTCTCTCCCTCTTCCCTCCCCCTGCTCTCTCTCTCAAATAAATAAGTAAATATTAAAAAAAAGAAATCATGGCTTAATTCATTCATGAGTCCTTTGGGGAGGTAAACAAGGATATGGATGCAATGGATGCAATTCACTTGGGTTTTCAATAAGTTTTTTTTTAAGATCACATACCAAAGATTACTTAAAAATGAGTTAACACAGGAGCTGTAAGACCAGGAGAACAATTTTAAAGATAATAAACAAAGGAGATTGTTTTAGATGAAAAAATATAAATGATGAACACTCACCAGATCTGTGTTAATATGACTATCATCTATTGGGCTCCTGTTATGTACCAGGCATAGGTATACCCTAGGTATTTTCACACAGTGCTTCTCAAATTTTTCTGTGAAAGTAGTACCCTGCACTCCCCCTCATGTCTGTACTTAGTTTTTTCTATTATTGCTTATTTAGTTGCCTGACTTCTCTGTTAGACTGTAAAAGCCCTAAGAGAGCAAGCATTATGCCTGCTTTGCTCATTATTGGATTTCCAGCACTCAGCAAAGTGATGAGTACAGAGTAGGCACTCAGAAAATAGTTTTTTCATGAATGTATACCTGTAGTGATGCTCTTTTTATTCTTTATACCTGAGTCAATTTTAAGACTTTTGCTTATGTTCTGGAAGAGTGTGGGTTTAAGATTGTAGATGAAACAAAGTTCTCTCCATATAAGATGATATACCAACAGGGAAATATTACAACAAGAAAGGTGCAATGAGACCCATGAAAAGGTAGAAAAGGTAAAATTTCCTATGAGGGTGAACAGGGTAACATATTTAGGAGGAAAGGAAATAATTTGAATTATGTAAGATTATAGTCTCTGAGCTTCTACTTTTTTTTTTTATTTGACAGTGAGAGAGATCACAAGTAGGCAGAGAGGCAGGCAGAGAGAGAGGGGGAAGCAGGCTCCCTGCTGAGCAGAGAGCCTGACGCGGGGCTCGATCCCAGGACCCTGAGATCATGACCTGAGCCGAAGGCAGAGGCTTCAACCCACTGAGCCACCCAGGTGCCCCTGAGCTTCTTTTAACAAAGAAATTATTTCTAAAAGCACCACAAACTATTCCATGAAAACATTGCTGGGGCATTATTCAGAAAGATCATTAGAAAGAAAGGCAAAATCAAGTTTCTTCCTCTTATGTGAAATCCACTGCAGAACCTACATGGTGGGAACGTACATGAGATTAGCAGGAAATTGGAAATGTTTAACAGACATCTATAAGAAAAGTGAATTAAGGTGATGGGAGGAATAGGTATTACATGAGGAGAGATAGCAGAGTCAGGACTCACCCATCTGGGAGAAAAATGCCTGAGGAAGAGTATTACTAATATTTAAAAAAACATATAGAGAGGCTCTGGATTTGGATCCAGAAAATCTACATTTAAGCTGTAGCTTTCTGAGTCTCAGTCTCCTCTTCTAAAATGTCTGAGTAGATACATTGCAAGATGGTTCCACTTCTAGTAATGGCCAAGTAAACTCCCGTCAAACCAAACCCTCCTGCAGATAGCAACTGTACAGTCTGGATAAAATAGGGAGAAAAAAAAAAAACTACCTGAAGGTACTGGAAAATAAACAAAAGCAGGCAGATGGCATTTATGGAGAGATTGACATTTAAAAGGAGTGAAACAGTGAATTTCCCATTTTTAAAAATGGCTTTAAAGCACCTCATGGGATGGCTTAAACTCAGATAGAGATCTGTAATCTCATTGGCTTGAAGAACTAGCGGACAGAGTTCAAGGACAACCACAGGCATTGGAAAGTGAGAGGAAATCCGGGAATGGAGAAAGCCAGGGAAGTAACCCAAACTATATGTACAACTCCTTTCTAAATCTCTGGCTGACCCCTGAGTTGTACATGTGCAGGGCAGACTACAGGAAGCCCAGCTAAACCTAAAAGTACTGAAGTTAGAATTGAGCTGCCTCCTACTGCAGAGAAGATAGGATTTACAATTTAAGTTTAGCAGAGTTAAATGCTTACTTAAAAAAATAACACTCTTTGGAGGAAAAGAACAGAATCCAGAACATCTATAACATAATGTTCTATAATATCCAGTATACAATCTAAAATTATTTAACATATTTAAAAAACTGGAAAATGTGATCCATTCTCAAGAGAAAAGACAATCAACAGAGACCAACTCTAAAATAATACATGCATTTGAAATCAGACAAGATTTTATTTAGTGATTCATCACTTACATATAACACCCACTGCTCATCATAACAAGTACCCTCCTTAATACCCATCACCCATTTAACTCATCCCTCACATAACTCACTTGATCAACCCTCAGTTTGTTCTCTATTGTTGTCTCTTATGATTTGCTTTCTTCTCTTTTTCCCCCTTCCCATATGTTCATCTATTTTCCTTCCTCCCTCCCTCCCTCCTTCCTTCCTTCCTTCCTTCCTTCCTTCCTTCCTTCCTTCCTTCCTTCCTTCCTTCCTTCCTTCCTTTCTTTTCTTTCTTTCTTTCTTTCTTTCTTTCTTTCTTTCTTTCTTTCTTTCTTTCTTTCTTTCTTTCTTTCTTTCTTTTCTTTCTTTCTTTCTCTCTCTCTCTTTTCTTTCTTTCTTTCTTTCTTTCTTTCTTTCTTTCTTTCTTTCTTTCTTTCTTTCTTTCTTTCTTTCTTCTTTCTTTCTTAAATTTTATTTGTGAGAGAGAGAGAGAGAGACAGGGCACTCAGAGGAAGAAGCAGGCTCTCTGCTGAGCAAGGAGCCCAATGCGGGACTCGATCCCAGGACCCTGG
>CM052901.1:56735431-56748036 GCA_028534135.1 Potos flavus
ACTCTAAGATGATACACTCACCTTCTCCCAAGGTTCCTAACACCACTATCTCACCAACCAGCTCTTCTTTCCTGTTCAGAATTATGACCAAAGTAGCAATTCTTTGCTTGAATTTCTCTACATCCTGAGAAATGAAACTGTCATCAAGGCACCAATTTAATCTTTGTCATATACTCACTGAATGTCTTCTATGTTCCCAGCTCTGTGTGGAAATACAGGGAAGACAAGACATTATCTTCAGCTAAAAGTATTTCTTTTTTCCTTTACATAAATAGCGTAGAATTCTTACTCTAACAATCTTTTTTTTTTTTTTTGCCAATAAACCTGACTTTATGGTACTACTGTCAATTTGCACTGATGATTGGGAATACAGACAGCATCAATGTAATATATCCTATCATCTTGGCTCTCAGGAGGGAACAATAGAAAGACATTCCAAAAGCCACAGTATTCTGTGTCACCACTCCCAATTCAAAAGCTTCACAAAATCCAATTCGAATGGCAGATGTGTCAGTGTGATATCCAGAGGAGAGAAGAAGAAGGCAGACACTTGCAAATTTAACTTTAGGAAGTACTTTCACACCATCACCTCAATGTGATATTTTAAAAATTGCTTTAAAAAATGGAGTTACCCTGCTTCCTTGTGTCCTTGTGCTCAAAAGATCCTTCCCACTGTTTGTGACTTGGGGTAGCCCTTTTGGGGGGGCTAGAAATAAGTTGGCCCTTATGCAAATAAAAGTATAAATGTAAATTTGTGCTCTGTAGAAGATGAAGCTGAAGACTGACTGCAAGGATGTTCATTGCATGACATGTTTTGAAATCAGGTAATCTTGAAAAAAACAGTGTATGATAAATAAAGGAAAGAATGAGTCAGAAATGAAAAAAGAGGATGGTTAGGAGAGAAATCTGGTGTGAGAAGAGGGCACTTGAAAAGTTTTAAGAGTGGGTAACCAGAAAAATATTGCCATTAGAAATAGGAAGGTAGCAGAGGGTTGCTGGTGTGTAGTCTATACTCAAAAATAAACAGAGAACAATAGAGAGGTCCTTCACCAATAACCAGGTAGATTTCAGCTAGAGGACTTTATCTAGGTTTGTGATAGAAACAAATACAGGGGCTAGGATAAGACTATTGTCTGCTTAATTCAGCCAATAAGTATTTATTGAGTACCTTCTACGTACAAAGGATTGTGTTAGGCATATGAGATATATAGATTTATAGCAGTGAATAAAACAGACAGGGTAGTCTCCTCCCTCGTGAAGCTTATAGTCTAGTGAAGTCTAGGGGAAAAAAACAACACTTGGACTGAGGAGATTAGAATGGGTTAACATGGGCAGAAAGAGGCAGACTCAGTAAAACTGACAAAGGCAAAAACAAGTTTTAACATTTGTATATATAATTTTCTAACTACCATAGTTTATATTCTGGAATTCCTCACATGGTAGCAGTCTCTTAAATTTTCAATGACTAAGTGCTATCTATTGAAAAGGGACTGCAAGAAAAAAACAGTCCAGAGTTACAATCATAAAGTCATAGCCCAAAAAAGAGTATGACCTTAGGCCTAGTGAAGTAGCATAAGAAATGACAAGTAGAAAAAGTTGGGAGCTTCATATGAAAGTTTCTATTTCTAAGCACTTTAAAAAAAATGTATTTCAGAGGAGGAACCAGACAGCTGAACTCATAATTGGTTCTATTTCCCCCAAAAAGTTGTTCATAGTATTGTGTAAGTATAGTCTTTTTTTAGGGGGGGAGGGGCAGAGAGGGAGAGGGAGAGAGAATAGTAAGCAGGATCTACCCCCAGCATGGAGTTTGATCTCACAACCCTGAGATCATGACCTGAATTGAAATCAAGAGTTGGACGTTTAACCACTGAGCCACCCAGGCACCCTCTGTAAGTACAGTCTTAAGTCTTATATTCCTAGTATTTGGGAGAGAGGGTAAAAGCAGGAAAAGATAATGGGCAGCTGAAGAATATACCTGGTGCCTAAGCCCACTTCTCCCCAAACATCCTAGCCAGTGCCCCCCTCATCAATCAGTTGCCTGGTCCTTTCATTTAACCTTTGATTATCCCTGACAAGGCTAAAGCATGTCCTGCAAATGGAAGCCTCTTCTGGCAGTTCTGCTTCAAAGCAGAAAAATAAATGTTTAGGATATTTGTTTTCATCACCTCAAAATGTATGTGTGTTGGAGGTGGTAGTGGAGAGGGAGGGAGTATAAAGAAATTTCAGAAGAGAATATGTGAAAGTCAGTATGTAGTATGTCAGTGCTGTTGGTTTTAGCAGGTGAGATACAAAACTCCAAGAATCGTGTCATCTGAACCAAATTGCTTCAGACTGGGTTCAGTGTGTAAGCACTTAAATATTTTTTGATGGGAATAACTCAAAGACTATATAACAAAAGAACAAAGATGTAAGCTCAACTAGCCCTCCTTTTATTAATAAATACAAGTTAAAGCATTTATAGGGAACTAGACTAGATGATCTCAGAAGACCTTTTTATCTCTAAAGAGCTTTGAATGTAAGTAGCTTTGTTCAGAGAATTTAAATGGCTAGTTCCACACATGTAAGTAGTATGCCAACAAATTACTCTATTTGGTCCTGGAAGAATACAAACAGACAAATAAAAACGAAGTAAGACCCTAAGAGGTTAGAAGCTCACTAAGTCTTGGTAGCACATCCTACAATTGTAAATTTGTCTGAGTTAAGAGTGACTTAAAATCATTCTTTCACCCAGAATAGAATGACCTCAATCTTTTCCAAAGGAACATAGAAAGCTGATCTTGAAGGTACAACACCTGCTTAAAACGGATTCAGAACAACAATGATTGCTAGCTCCCAGGGAAGAGATGCCTCCTCAGGAAAAGGGAAATTGCCAAGTTTCTCAGCAGGGTCTTAAGTTACCAGCTCCTGTAATTACTGGATTTTACTCCGAGTTCCTACAATGGTAACTTACTGGGCAAAGTGATGGCTAATATTGACATTCCTTCAGTGTAAAATAAAAATAAACCAGAAATGTAGATGAAATCCTTTAAAGAAGCAATTAAAACATCAACAGTTGTTAAACTGCCAGATCAAATAACTCTGAATATCAAACAGAATTTTTTTTTAACGTTATAGCTTTAGAGGAAAAGGAACTCTGCCTTTGCCCCAACATGTAATATTTAAAATTGAGAGCAGCTTGTTGTTTCATTACAGACTGTTCCCCTGTGGTTCAGCATGTGGCTTTGTCTCTAGCAGGAATGAATCAAGGAAGGGGTCGAATAGAACAAAAGCAAAGAGGAAGACAAAGAATCAACGGTCAAACTCCATACTACCTCTTTAGAACAAGCATGTTGTATGTTCCTGAGGGAAGCTATAAAGTCTGTATCAGCAGAGAGCTTGGTCAAACAGGGAACCCCCAAAACTCCAAGAACAGAGTATTTGCTAATCTCATTCAGCCAGACCCTGCTCCAAGGTAGGCAGATAGAGAAAGAAGAGCTGAGTAAAACATGACAACCATGAATGGGGAGAAGAGAATATGTCTATAACTAGATAATGCATGCATGGATCCTCAATTCTCTATTTGTGATTTCCCAATTCTGAATTCAACTCTGGCAAATACCAGTATTATGTACCGCATGGTGGCTAAGTGCACACTCTTAGAGCTCTTTAATGCCCTGATCAAATAAAAAGCATACCTGATTTTATTTCAATACACATGGTGTTCTATACCTACTGTGTGCTAGGTATAGATGGAAGCACTTCTGCCCTCCAAGAGGTAGCCCAGAAGGAGAGAGAGGACACATACAAAGAACTGCAGTATAGGGAGAATGTGTGAATACAAGTTAAAAAGATGCTGTAGTATCACAGAAAACTTCTCACTTTCTTTCCTTCTCCTGGGATCATGTACACAACCTGAGGTCCCATTCCCTTCTTTGATCATTCACTATGGTTAGTTTGCTCCACTTAAGCAATCATATATTCTCGCACGGATTCATATTTCCCCTTTAAGTCATTCTTTCTTCCCCTTTCTCTTGCCCAGTTACTTCAAGATAATCTTTCTCTCAGTCCCTTTGTTCTATTTTGTGAACCCCAAATAACCATAATCATGGCTGGAAGGTATAAGAGCACTGTTAGTGAGATACCTATATGTTAAGGAAAAGGAAAGCTGTCCTTTTTGAAGTGAAATTAGACGTAAAACCTGTGCCATCAATTTCTAATGTCCACTGAAAGTAACCAGAAGTGCTCTTCAGAAACAATCTCTCAAAGCTTCCATCTTTCTCAACCTGTAATTAAATCTGATATTCTCATGCTTTAGCATTCAAGGTGCTACTTCTTATTCAATTATATTTTTGCTTTAATTACTGGTACTGAGACAGCATTCTTGCACATGATTTATGAACTGCATATACGGTATTTCATTCTTATCACAGGTTAAATCCAATTCTGTGGGCTAGCCTGGGATCTTCCCCACCATAGTAACATTGTTTCTACAAGAAAACATACAATTGCCAAACAACCAACTTGCCAAACATGATCTTTTGGAATGAAATCATCTCATAAACTGAGGGTTTGCCTGTGAAATTGTACATAGAATTCCCTTTAGTGCCTAATGAATGAGATCTAAAAGTTACTGCTAAAGTAACTGTTAAGTAAATCTCATTGTCCAATTGACTTATAGTATAATACTAGAAAAAATTTCAAACTAGAAACATTTTTTTTGTCCCTAAGTGTAACGATATCACACAGTATAGGCCTACTCCACTATAGGCTGGAAACTATAGCATCACAGCTTAAGCAGCAGAGAAAAGAGGATGACGGGGAAATTATTATTTCTTACTCTTATTAAAATAGTTTTTCTAAGTTTCACAATCTCACTTGGAAGACTACTCAGCAATAGAACCAGATCTCCAGTGAATGCTTATTTTACCACACCACACTGATTGACCAAAAATAGCTTTATATGACAAATACATTCCTACTGAAGAACTACCATGACAACCAAACCACTGGCTTGTGTGATTAGGCTATAGAGGACTGATGAATTACATATGCCACATACAATACACAACTGCCATAGTTCATGGGTTTGAGTTTGCAGCCAAGATGTTAGGAATAAGGCAAGTGGGAGTCCTATGCATTGAGCATTGGGCTAAGCATGTTACATAGATTAACTCATTTAACAGTCATGGCAAGTTTTCTTGTGTGATTAGCATTTTATATATGAGGAAACGGAAGCAGAGAGTACCAAAGTAACTTGCCCAAGGTCACAAAGTCAGTGATGGAGTCTGGATTTGAATCCAGGCAGTCCGCATTCAATGACTGAAATCTTAAGTACTATGTTAAATGATAATGCTGCTGCTGATTATGACAAGGATAAAAATAATAAAAGTAATAATGGCAACAAACACTGATATAACACTGACTATTCAAGACACTGCTCCAAGTACCTTCCATATGACAACTCATTTAATCCTCACAACTACTCTATGAGACAGATATTATTATTCTCATTTTTCAAATGTGGAAATTTTGGCACAGAGAGGCTTAATAACTTGTGGTCACACCACTAGGAATGAAGTGATATGTGATTCAAATCCAGGTAGTCTGGCTCCATTATAACACACTGCCTCTGTAACAAAGATAGGTGGGTGTAACAGGCAAAAGCAGTAGGCTAGGAGATCAGAAAAATAATTCAGGCCCAACTATCTCCTAGCTCTGAAATCTTGCAAGATATTACTTCTTTTTTTCTTCACAGTTATTTTTTTCTTTATTTTTAAATTTGAGTATAGTTGATACATGTTACCTTAGTTTTAGGTGTACAACTTAGTGACTTGACAAAATTATACGTTATGCTATGTTCACCACAACATAGCATTTGTCCCATTATATCACTATTACAATATCATTGACTGCACTCCTTATGCTTTGCCTTTGATTCCCACGACTTACTCATTTTATAACTGGAAGCATGTCTCTCCCTCTCCCCTTCACCCATTTTGCTCAACCCCTCACCCTTCTCCCCTCTGGCAACCATCAGTTTGTTTTCTATATTTATGGCCTGGTTCTGTCTTTTGTTTGTTTATTCATTTTTTTTTAAAGCTTCCGCTTATGAGTATATTCTACAGTATTTGTCTTTCTCGGTCTGACATTTCATTTAGCATAATTCCCTCTAGGTTTGTCCATGTTGTCTCAAATGGCATGATTTCATCCTTTTTATGGCTGTATAATATTCCATATTATATACACACCACATTTTCCTTATCATTCATCTACTGATGGACACTTAGGTTGCTTCCATATCTTGGCCACTATAAATAATGTTGCAATAAACAGAGGGGTGCATATATCCTTTTGAATTAGTGTTTTCATTTTCTTTGGGTAAATACCCAGTAAATCCCAGTAGTGGAATTTTGGGATTTGTATTTCTTTTTTTAATTTTTTGAGGAACCTCCATACTGTTTTCCACAGTGGCTGCACCAATTTACATTCCCAACAATGATATCTTATCTCTTAAGACTCACTTACTCACTTTCTTTATCTATAAAATAGATAGCAATTTTAAACTCATAAGGATGAGTGTAAGGATTGAACATACACTCGTATGTGAAAGTACTTTGGAGAATGTAAAGTACTATATAATTATAAGGAATTAATGAAGAGAGTGGGTAAAAACAGTTAAGAAATTTTATGTGTAATAATTGGAATATACAGTACTCAGGAATTATGACCTCCCTCCTATTTGCAACATAGTCTTTTAGAATTTAGATTATGCTACTAGGAATAGTGCATTTCTGATAATGCTAAGCAGACCTGAGGTCTGCAGTTAGGCTAAGTACAGTTTGTTACTAAACCATCAAAGACTGCTACAAATGGCAACCTGTAGCTATGGTAAAGCAATTACTGGTTGCTATGATTAACATGGACCATTTGATAAGCCACTGTAGCAAATCTAGCCCACTACGTATACTTGCATTGTGTGTCTCTCACAGAACTAATTCTATCCCTTGTGATGATCAGTAGTGCTGGAAACAGAAGTGGTTCTCAAATATCTCCTTTCAATACATTCTTCTGTGGCTTATTGGATGGCATGATCTCATAAAAGAACCATCCACTAGAACCATAGCTCTTCTTTAGGACTATATTTTATAATAGAGGAAAACACTTAAAAATCACAGTAAGAGTGGCAGCCACCAAATTACAGGGGTGCAAATGTCTACTGAAAGCCTTAGTAACTGCAAAAGAAGAAATCAGTACAACTCTGCCTCTACCATAGCCTGGCTCCAGATACATCACACAACATAGTGGCACTTGCTATTCTGACTGCTGAGAACAAGAATCAGGAAAAGCTGATGGCTCACATGAATCATCACTATGTGAAGGAAAATTATTCAGTAGGTACAGCAACCAGAGCAGTTCTAATTTTATTCTTTTCAGTAAAAAATATTTAAGGATATAACAATACTTATTTATATTTTATATATTCAAGAATTTTTATATAAATATATTCACAAATCAGGAAGAAATTCTTTCATAGTATGTTAGAATATTTTTAGAAGGTGGGAAATTTTTGTTCAAATGAAATATTCAACAGGGTGCCTGAGTGGCTCAGTCAGTTAAGCGTCTGCCTTCAGCTCAGGTCATGATCCCAGAGTCCTGGGTTCAAGCCCCATATTGGGCTTCCTGCTCGGTGGAGAGCCTGCTTCTCTTCATGCTCTCTCCCTCTCGTAAATAAATAAATAAATAAATAAATAAATAAATAAATAAATAAATAAATCTTAAAAAAAGAAATATTAAACAGAACCAAAATTTTTAAAACATAAAAAGTAGAACTTTGTTATATGTTTTTTGTTTTTGTTTTTTTAATTTAAATTCAATTAGCCAACATATAGTATATCATTAGTTTTTGATGTAATGTTCCATGATTCATTAGTTGAGTATAACACCCAGTGCTCACATTTAAAAATTATATATATATATGAACTATATACACAGCTCATGTTTTAAAATTTTATATATATATGAACTATATATATATATATATGAAGTATGTATATATGAACTATAATAATATATTGGAACTTCCATTTGAAACGACTTGAGTAGGGGGAGAACTAGAGGCATGTAGCCAAACCCTGCCTACCGAATCAGGAATTTCTAGAACACGGTTTGAAAAAGAAATCACTGCTTTATTATCTCATGTTGTCCATATTGTTTATTAAATAATATGATCCTGTACTTATGTTCACCTTCATATTCACATCTAGTCTGAGATCATGCCAGTCAAATTCAATCTATGTCCCTATCTCCTAGAGAGTCAACATCATTAAGACTTTGGTACCATACAGATCTGCTTGACAAATACGGATTTGATTGCCTTTTATACTTCACTGGCAAAGGCACCTATAATATTTTAGTTATTCCCAATGTTTTGGTCTGTACTAAATTAAGTGGGCAACAGGATGAACCTCTGACATATTGCACTAGAGGCAGTATGGAAAGAATCCTGACCCCTCTCATGTCTCCACAGAGGATGACTTAACCATATGGATCCCTTATTAATCAGGATGGTAAGAGAGGGGCAGCATGGGGGCTGTGTTACCCAAATAGGCTCATTTGAAGAATGACTTATTGTTATTAAACACCTATCTCTCAAGAAGCAAATGACTGGAGAGTTAGAGAAAGTGTTCCCTGGTCTACTGAGGTAACTAGCTAGACTGTTGAGAACAAACAGCTTCCGCCAGTAGTTTAAGCAAAACCCTCAAGGATTAAATGGAAAAGTACACCTAAGTTTAATAAATCTTTTAAATGTTCAGTTCCTGCACTTTATAACTCAAAATTCCTTGTATTTTTCTTACTGTATATCACTCTAAAAAGGCAGAGTAATGATTTACAAGTGAAGAAAAGGTACATTTGCATTCAGAATTTTCTTTCCTTTCAGGTTCCAAGGTTCGAGCTTAAATACTTCTGGCTAAAGAAGAACAGTCAGGCAGTTTTTACAATACCAGTTCAATATTGGGATTTATGATCTTGGGATGAATGGATGGGAGAGGGGATAGAGAGGACAGGTGTATATCAAGGTTCCTAGAAGGCTTGACTTCCTACTGTAAGGAAAGAAGATGAGCAAAAAGAAGGAGAGAAGCATAGGTTTGTGCTAACTTATCTTTTTCCACATCAGATCCCAAGAAGGTAGAAAAAGGCTGAGGTTCCTTTGATTTTAGTCCTTTGTCTATCCAGGCAAGGAAAAGTTCATTTACCTTAGAAAAACTCCTGTTATCTTAAAGCAAGAATGAAAAATGTATGCGTAAAATGGAAAGTGATAAGAAAAGTCCCTTAAATTTTTTTCAAGGTGTGAATTGCAGAGAGGAGTAGATACAGGAAAATAAAAACAAATATAGTTTTAAACATAGCTTTTTTTCCCCTGCCAAATCTATCTTGAATAGTCATGGGAAGAGAGAGAGAGAAAGGGAGAGATTAAATATATGAATAAATCAAATGAACAAAAGTAGCAACATGGTATGGTGGAAAGGGCATAGAACTTGGAGCCAGGAGACCTGATTTCTAATCTTGTTTCAGCCACTAACTTCACATGGCTTGCCTTAGGCAAGTGTCCTAACCTCCCTGTGCCTGTCTCTATCCCCTGCAAAATGAGGGGATTGCACTAGTTTGTAAAGTTCCTTCTAAGTCTAATATTTCAAAATGTGTGAAATAATATGGTACATGTTATGCTGTGTCGCCCCCCCACCGCCGAATTCCTATGTTGAAGCCCTAATGTGACTCTATTTGGAGATAGAGACTTTCAAGTGGTAATTAAGTTAAAATGAGGTCATAATTCAATACGACTGCTGTCCTTATAAAAAGAGATTAAAACACACAGAGAGATACCTGGAATACATGCACACAGAAAAAGATTGTGTGAAATGGCAGCAAGAAGAGGCCATCTCTAAGCCAAGGCAAGAGATCTCAAACAAAACCAACTCAAACAATACCTTGATCTCAGACTTCTAGCCTCTAAAATTATGAGAAAAAGAAACCTGTTGTTTAAGCAACCCAGTTTGTTGTTTCTTGTAGGCAGCCATAGAAAACTAATACAGTGCATCATTTGAGTGAAAACTCTATTTATTCCAAAGGGTGTAAGTTTTTACATCTAAGCTAATAAATCCTGGCTCCTAATTTCAGAACTTGTAGGCTTCTCAAACTAGCCACAGAACAAATAATTGCCATTGTGGAAAGTTGTAGCCTATAAAGTTAAATGTCAAGGGAGTTGAAACCTTAGAACACCATAAAGAGAAACCAGGGTAAGAACAGTTTATCAGAACAAAATTTATATAAGGTAAGATCTCTTATTTTTACTTTTACCTAATTTATAATCAAAATGGCTTATTTTTTGGTTTCAAGATGGTTTTAATGTGTCTAAAATCAGGGTTTGATATCTTGATCTGTCAGTTGGCTTGTTTTTTAATGGCTATAGACTGGAACAGGAGAATGATAATAGGGTGTGTGAATCAGTGTGTATTGGGTCGGGGGGTGGAGAGGGGAGGATGGCTATGCATAGTTCAGTACAAGTCCATCCTTACCACTGAAAACTAAACATTAAAGTAGCCTCAGCAAAATAGGGGTGGTAGTGGAATAGGTGTCTTCTGCTGGAAGCTATTTTTACTGACAAGAATTTTTACTGACTGCTTATCTGGACAATTGGATCTCAAAGTGGTTGACTAACCACATTCGGAATAATTATGCAAAAACTGAATCCCACACAGTTGAAACTAAAAGTGACCTTAGAAATCATCTGGTCCATTTCCCTTATTTTACAATGGCAAATTGAAGCCTAGGGTGAAGAGACCAGCCCAATGTCATATAACAAGTTAGTAGCAGAGCTGGAATTCGAACCTAAAAAATTATTTTCTTCAGACAGCTTTAAATTAACATGTAACTGGTTTCCTTCTTTTCTCCTTCTTTTTGTTTACTAATTTTTACTGCTTCTATATAAAGTAACAGAAACTTCCAAAGTGACTATGACTTTTAAAGGTCTCCATCAGCCAAAACAACATACAAAATTGCAAAAAATAGAGCTGGAGGCAACTTATTATTTCGGTTCATTCTCTATTTTATTTGGAACATAAACTGATCAGAAGTGAAAAAGCTGCATAAGATGGTGCTTTGAAAGGAGACTCATTTGGGTGTCAGAGGACTCCGTTCTTGAATTGACTCTGTGTCACAAACTAGTTGTATGATTTTGGACAAGTAACCTAATCTATCCTAGATTCAGTTTTCCTACCTGTGAAACAAGGATGTGGTGGTTTGAATAGTGGCCACCAAAAAGGTATGCCCAAGTCCTAACCCCTGGAACAAGTGAATGTGCCCTTATTTGGAAAAAGGGTCTTTACAGATCATCTTGGATTTAGGGTGGGCCTCAAATCCAATGACAGATGTCCTTCAAGAAAAAGGTGGAGAGTGGGGCGCCTGGGTGGCTCAGTGGGTTAAAGCCTCTGCCTTCAGCTCAGGTCATGATCTCAGGGTCCTGGGATCGAGCCCCGCATCGGGCTCTCTGCTCAGCAGGGAGCCTGCTTCCCCCTCTCTCTCTCTGCTTGCCTCTCTGCCTACTTGTGATCTCTCTCTCTCTGTCAAATAAATAAATAAAATCTTTAAAAAAAAGGAGGAGAGAGATTTGAGACAGACACAGATAAGAAGGGGACATGAATGCAGAGGCAGCAACTCAATTGGTGGATCTATAAATCAAATGTCAAGAATTGCCTACATCAACTAGAAGCTAGGAGAAAGGCATGGAACTCAGAGCTTCCAGAAGGAACTAAACCTTCCAACATCTTGATTTCAGAATTCTGGCCTCCTAAAGTATGAGAGAATAAACTTTTATTGTTTTAAGTAACCAAAATTGTGGTAATTTGTAATAACAGTCTTAAAAAACGAACACAGTGAGTGAGTACGGGATCAGGTATGAGAGTCCAGGCAGGTAACATAAATGAATGAAATGGGTTGCTACATGAAACACAAGTGTAAGTGTAATGCCTAATAAAAATGTAACAAGTATCTTGGTGTCAGAAAATAAAGTGAATGACTCCTCAGGTCTAGCTTATCATCATCTTTTGGGAATGTAGGCCCAGTACTGCCAGAGGTTCTGGACTTCAAGAAAAGTTTAAAATTTGATCTTTTCTTTGAAACTTCTCCATTTAAAAATGAGGAAAAGTAATTTTAATTTTTAAAACACTATGTGTCAGAAAAACTAAATTTAAGGATTAAATATTAGATAATCTCTAATGTTCTTAGTGCTCTAGTTGCCTATGTTTCAGTTGGTTTATCCTAGCACTGTAATATGTTATTAGAACTGGAAAATTATTTTTTTAGTCCCTAGCATTGTGGGGACAATATCAGCAGTGGTCACAGCATAAGTGTGACTTTTTTTTTTTAAGTTCATGTCTAAAGAAGAAGCATGGCAAACACGTTTTTTCTAGGATTATTTAAAATTAGAGGTCAGCATTCTCTTACACCATACACAAAGATAAACTCGAAATGGATAAAAGACCTCAATGTGAGGCAGGAATCTATCAAAATCTTAGAGGAGAACATAGGCAGTACCCTCTTCAACATCAGCCACAGCAACTTCTTTCAGG
>CM052901.1:56748536-56764303 GCA_028534135.1 Potos flavus
ATTGTTTTCTTATTTTCTCTTTTTGCTGCTTCATTATTGGTGTATAGAAATGCAATAGATTTCTATACATTGATTTTGTATCCTGCAACTTTATTGAATTCATTTATCAGTTCTAGTAGGTTATTGGATGAGACTTCTAAGTTTTCTGTATATAGTGTCATGTCATCTGCAAACAGTGAAAGTGTACTTCCTTACCGATAGGGAAGCCGTTTTATTTCTCTTTGTTGTCTGATTAATGCAGCTAGGACTTCTGGTACTATGTTGAAGAAAAGTGGTGAGAGTGGACATCCTTGTCTTGTTCCTGACCTTAGGGGAGAACTCTCAGTTTTTCCCCTTGAGTATGATGTTAGCTCTGGGGTTTTCATATATGGCCTTCGTTACGTTGAGGTTTGCTACTTCTAAACCTACTTTGTTGAGAGCTTTTGTCATGAATGGATGTTTTCCTTGGTCAAATGCTTTTCCTGCATCTACTGAAATGATTGCATGGTTTTTACCCTTTCTCTTATTGATGTGATGTACCGCATTGATTGATTTGCGAATACCGAACCAGCCTTGCACCCCAGGAATAAATCCCACTGGATCATGGTGAATGATTCTTTTAATGTATTCTTGGATTTAGTTTGCTAATATTTTGGTGAGGACTTTTGCACCTATGTTCATCAGCGATATTGGCCTGTAGTTCTCTCTCTGTCTCTGTCTCTGTTTCTCTCTCTCTGCGGTATCTTTATCTGGTTTTGGTATCAGGGTGATGCTCGCCTCATAGGATGAATTTGGAAGTTTTCCTTCCTCTTCTAGTTTTTGGAATAGTTTGAGAAGCACAGCTATGAACTTTCTTTAAATGTTTGGTAGAATTCACCCGTGAAGCTCTCTGGTCCTGGACTTCTGTTGGTTGGGAGCTTATTGAGTACTAATTCAGTTTTCTTGCTGGTAGGCAGTCTGTTCAAATTTTCTATTTCTTCCTGCTTCGGTTTTGGTAGGTTACTGTGTTCTTCATCTCTTACTGTTTTGTTTTTTGTTTTTTTTTTTTTTTTTATCTCTTTGTTAAGGGTCTCACTGATGTCCTTCACTCTTTTCTTAAGTCCAGTGAGTATCTTTATGATCATTATTTAAAATTCTCTACCAGGCATATTATTTATGTCTGTTTTGCTTAGGTCTCTTGCTATGGTTTTGTCCTGGTCTGTCATTTGGGGCATATTCCTGTCTCCTCATTTTGTCTAACTCTGCATCTGTTTCTGTGTGTTAGGGAAGTCAGCTATGTCTCCTGCTCTTGCAGGTAATGGCCTCACGAAGAAGAGGTCCTGTAGTGCCCTGCAGTCAGTGTCCCCTGTTCCCCAGAACCTGGTGTTTCAGGGGGTGTCTCCTATGTGTGTTGCACGTGCCCTGCTGTTGAGTCCTGGCTGTCTTTTCCTTCAGTCCAGTCATCCTCAGAGGCTCTTTTTGCCCCTCGTGGGCAGTGTTTGGTCCCTGGCTGGGGTGGGGTGTGCAGTTTTAACAAGGTGTGTGCCAGTCTACTTGTGAAACAAGACCTGCAGCCGCTGCCATGGGGACCAGAGCTGTGTGGGCGGGGTGTGCAATTTTAACAAGGTGCCCCTCGGGCTTCCACAGGGCCTGCTGTTGCCACCACCACCACTACCACCACCACCACCACCACCACCACCACCACCACCACCGGGACCAAGGCCCCACAAAGCACTCTGGTCAGGAGATGCAGTGTTGGCAAGCTTTGCGCTGGTCTTCTGGGGGAGGGGACCCACAGCACTGTGACTGAGGCAAGTATGACCGGAAAGGGTGGGTCTGCTGAAGCATGGAGTGGGGGGCTTGGTGTAAGCAAGTTAGGCAGCACATGGTAGGGTGGCACTGGTTCCCACAGGTGGCCGTGTGTTTATGCTGAGGGGCAGGGGAAGGAAATGGCACCCACCTGTCCTTTGTTCCTAGAGGTGTCTTCCTGCAATCCTGCCCCTCTGGGACACCTCTCTGAGATGAGTAAATAGCTCGCCCTCCTGTGTGCCCCAGGCATTTTTCAAATTGCTACTTCTATGCTGTATCTCTGGTGGCCGTTTGTTGTGTTGGCTCCTTAAGGTGGGGAGCGGGGGGGGGGGGGTGTGTAACACTCCATTTCCTAATGCCCTCTTCCAGGCTTTCCCAGAGCAGAGCTTGCTGAGTTTTAAAATTCTAGGCTTTGTGTAAGTGATGAATCACTGCATTCTACTCCTGAAACCAATATTGTTATGTTGTATGTTAACTAACTAGAATTTGAATAAAAATTTGAAAGGAAAAAAATTTAAAAATAAAACCCTAGGCTTTAAGTCCCACTGGTTGTAACAACACATGTAATTTGGCCCCTCCTGCTTTTGGAAGCCAAATGTTGTGCAGATTCATCTGTCCAGTGTGATAGACTGTTTCTCACCCTTTCTCCATGCCCCCGGCTCCCTCCCCCACCTCAGACAGCTGTGGCCCATTTTGTTGCCCACTGCCTCCCCCTTCTTCCTACCTTCTTCAATGTGGCTTCTTCTCCACCGTTAGTTGTGGAGTTTGTTCTGCCAGTCTTTGGGTCATTTTCTGGGTTATTCATGCCGATGTGAGTGTTAGCTCGTTGTATTTGTGGGACGAGGTGAGCTTAGGGTCCTCTTACTCTGCCATCTTCCCAGCCTCCCCAAATGATTAGCCCTTCTTATAAAAGTGGTAAAAAATAGAGGAGCTTTTTCTCAGGCTGTTATTGTGGTAATCTGTAATAGAAACTAAGGTGTTTGAATTTCTGATGCAGAATTATGCTTCCAATCATGGTGAGTTTTTCCTGTTTTGGCAGAGCCACCTAGTACACTTAAATGTTGTGTGCCTATCCCTTATACTTCTGCTTTGAGGTGCATTGGAAAAAATGTATCCATCTCTCAAGTTACAAGCATTAGTCCTCTTAGATAACAGAACCAATTCTGTAATGCAGGTCTCCATCTCTCAGGATTATAGGTTGGATCTGTGTAAACTTCGGCCACCACTTGCATATGTTTTCCCTCTGCAGACATTTGTTTAGAGCACTCAACATCTGCATAGCCCAACAACCACCATGCATTCAATTCTATATTAAAACGGCATGAAATGAGGATGATGGAACCTGCTGTAGTGATGGCCGTTGAGTTCTTTCACATTCTTTCCTGACATAATTGGCATCATGTACAGTCTAGTTCTATTCATTGTTTCCTAGCAGTGATCTCAGCATAAGTACATTTCTCCTCTTCAGGCTTAAATTTGATTCTCATGGAATGTGTAATTAAAGTCTTGATGAATTGAGAAGAAGGAAATGAGGGAAAGGAAAATAAGTAATTATCACCAGTTGGTAACCTCATAAACTTGGCTTTTCATGGTACTCATAAAATAGCATGCCGAGTGTATTCAACCGTAGTTATTCTCCTACAAACTCTAGACATATTCAAGCATGATCATATATTAGGGTAGCTCTAGTTCAGACAGTTGAATGGGAAAAAACATTTTCAGTTTACATCTTTAATTTGAAACAGAGACTTTGCTTGTATGGTAATTTAACTGTGGATAAGCTTTTACATATACTTTTGTTACAGTTGGTTTTCATGGTTATCCTTTTAATACGGTGATCTGATTCTTAAATACACTTCTCATGCATTTGGCTAACTAGAAAAGCAGTAAAATTGGTCTCTGTTCATTTGTGGATTTTCAGGATACTTATTCTTCATTTTTCTCTTTGATGTGCTTTTGTCTCTATTGCCTAATTATTGCTTCACCTTACCTCTATGAGACTTTATCTGTCAAATACTTGACATCCTAATGAGAATGAACAATTATCAACCTTAGGTATCATATCTGTGTTAGCCTTCTTTTGCCAGGGATAATTGGTTAGCCTTTGGCCTTGATCAAATCTATTAGCTTGAGAAGTTATGAAACTCTTTCCTTGATCTGAAATAGTGATAGCCAATCTCCAAGAAGTTCCCTATTTATCCCTATATCCTGGCATTCTAATGCCTTTATTGTCATTCCTTCCCACAATGAGTAGGGCTGATCTGTGTAGATCATTGTGGAAATGATGGAGTCTGACTTTCAAGGCTAGGTCATAAAAAAATTGAGACTTCCACCTTGCTCCTTCTTGGATACTTGTTCTGGAAGAAGCTAATACCATGTCATGAGGGTACTCAAGCATTCTATGGAAAGCCTAGAATTGAGGCCTCCTATGAATAGCCAGCAGTATTTGAGGTGCTGAGGCCTTCTACCAATAGTCATGTGAGTGCACCATCTTAGAAGACTCCTCCAGCCCCAGTTAAGTCTTCAGATGACTGCAGCCCCAGCTGACATCTTGATTACCATCTTATGAAAGACCTAAGGCCTGAACTATTTAACTAATCTGCTCCTAAATTTCTGACCCCAGAAACTATGAGATAATAAATGTTAACTGTTTTAGGACACTTAAATGTTGGGGTCTTTGTTTAAGCAGCAGTAGGTAACTAATGTAGGAGTCAAAACTTGTGAAATTCAGACATGATCCAGTTTACTAATGGCCAGGCTCAGTGAAGAGGTTTTCAAATAAGCAAGTTTTTTTTAAAGGTCATTGAAAACAGAGGGCTAAAAGGAAATTTAGTTCACAAAAGTTTTGCTTTTTCTTCTTGTTATTATTTGTGTTTAATTCATCAGTCACCAAAATGGGAAAAAAAAGTTGAGAAGATACTACCTGTGTTAGAAGATAACAACAAAAGTATAGCTCTCCCTTCCCCCACTTGACTTGATAGTATTGAGAAGAAGGAATATAGGTTTGTTCCCATAATACAAAATATGACTCTCAGGGATATTTGGGAGATTTGGGCCCCTAGGAAGTCTTAAGAAACATTTGTCTAATTAACTCCTGGCATATGCCAAAAAAGAAATCTTGGTCTCTTCAGATTCCAGGGGAAAAAAGTGCTTTGGAACTCATTGATACCAGCCTCAAGCTTTAATATTCTCTCACTCTTACCTAATAATCTTCACTGCAAATTTGAAGAAAGAGAACAGAAAATTTTGAGTATGTGAAAGTGGTAGAGACTAAAGTAGCTCATTATGATGTTGATGAGAGTAGGAGACTAGATATTTTGAAGAATTGATTGATAGGTAGATTGCCCTGTGGAATAATTTATGTGCATGGAATTTGGAAGAATAAATTGGATCCCAGGGTTGTAATATGAATTATTGGCGCTTACTGAGAGATATAAGATGGAACTAATCTAAGTACTTTTCTAGTACCAATGAGCATGTTTCCTAAGTACATCTCACCCTCAGTGGCCTTGGCTAGACATACCAGACATTAAGGGAACTGACAAATGAATGCTTACTATTTTGTTTTTTAAATAACAAACAGTAAGATTTACTTGTTTGAGGGGCCATTTTACCATTCAATGAATTTTAATACATGTATAGGTTCACTTAACAACTGCCACAATCAGGGTAGACAAAAGTTCTATCAATCAAAAAACCTCTTTTTGTATTACCTATTTGCAGTCATAACCTCCTCTCTCCACTTATCCCTTGCAATTACTGATCCGTTCCATCACTGTACTTTTGTCTGTTCAAGAATATTACATAAATATGTATAAATCCATAAATATGGCATCTAGCCTTTTGAGACTGGCTTCTTTCATTCAGCATAATGCCTTTGAGATTCATGTAACTTTTTGCTTGTAACAAGAGCTCATTCCATTTTTCCTGAGTAGTATTCCTTGGTCTGATGTGTGAGTTTGTTTATCTACTCACACACTGAAGGACATTTCAGCTGTTTCCAGTTTTTGATGATTATGAGTAGATCTAATAAAGATTCATGTAAAAGCTTTTGTGTGAACATAAGTTTTCATTTTTTCTGGGGTGAATACCTAGGAGTACAACTGTTGAGTTGTGTGGTAAGTTTATGTTTTCATTTATAAGAAACTGCCAAAATGTCTTCCACTTTGGCCATGCTATTTTCCATTCCCCCAGTAATGTAGGAGAGTACTACTTTGTCCATATCCTTGCCACCACTTGGTATTTTCACTTTTTAAAAATTTTTAGCTATTCTAATAGGTATGTAATTGTATATTTGTAGTGACTTTAATTTTACATTTCCCTAATGGCTAATGATGTTGAACATCTTTTCATATGCTCAATCGCCTACTTTCTATTTTGCAAAGGACATTTAATAAATATAAAAAATATTTTAACATAAGAAAAGTAAATAATTGTAGCTTCACAAAGGCTCACTACATTGTCTCAATACTTTTCATTTTACCTCAGGTCAGTTGAGATGTGATTGTGATTATGAATTGATCTACTGACAAGCATTTGGGAGCCCTATAGTCCAAAACTTGTTATTTTGGCATTGGCATTATTGTAAGAATGCATGGATCCACTGTTGTCAATTTATCTTACTGAAAAGTCCCACAGGATAAATCTTCACTGGCTCTATAGCATTTACAGGGTCACATTTAAATGACATGGTCACATGTAACTGGCATGACAGTTGAGATACTTCATAATTTTTCTTCCCACTTCCTTTTTCAGCTTTATCTTCTACCACTCCCTCTACCACTTTGCTTCCAGCAACCTTATTTATCTGTCTCCCATGGAATCGCAATTTCATCCTTGTCCAAAAAGCCTTTTCAAATCCTATTTATTCCTTGGGCTTTTTTAAAACTTCAGTGTTTTTATATCATGAATTACAAGTACAAAACACTGCATGAGTATATGTTTTACTACATGGAGATAGAATAATAAATTTGTGTTTTTGTCAGAATCTGTATCACCCAATGCCAGCCACTATACCAATGGCTTTCCACAGGGATTTTCTACTATTCCCATGAGGTTTTATCTTTTACTCAGTGTTTCACAATGTATATTCTGAGGAACATTGGCATTGGAGTAATCTGGAATTGCTCTAAACATGCAGACTTTTGGGTCCTGCTCTGGCCTTACTGAACTAAACTTTCTGGTGATGGACCCCAGGAATCTACATTTTAACAAATGTTCCATATATGATCCTTAGTCACAACTAAGTATGAGAACACCTGAATCTAGATTTAGAAACTAGTTGCTGAGGTCCTACCTCAGTAAAGCTATCCTATGTGACTTACAGTCCACAGTGATTTCACCTTCTTTTGAAGGACTATTGGACTCCCTTCTGATTTCAATTCGTCAATAGCATTCATTTGGGCATTTCTTCTCTTACGTTATTTTGTGATTTTAATATTAAGTATGATTCATCTTATAATCCACTGAAGGATAGGGATCATTTTCATGCCCTCTTTAACCTGTAGCATAATATAGCAGGATATAATAGACACAAAATCTTTATATATTTACTGAATTGAGCTTAAAAAAGTAAATAAAAGAATGTGAGAAAAAGGCAGTGAAAGAGAAAACAAAGCACAAGCATGTGCACACATGTGCACACACACACATTTCCTGTCTGTATAATGAAATCTTACATATCCTTTTTCCCCTTCCATCACTCATTTCTTGAATTTGCCTTTTTTTCTGGGACCTCTTGGTCCCTTGAGAAAATAAGCACAAGTCATATGTATATATATATACACAGTAGCTAGAAAAGGTCATTTTATTATGTACAGTAAGTGAAACTAGTACATCCTTCTGGGAAAGGGAGCCACACATCTTGTCTTGCATCTAAGTACTTTAAATATGTTAAGAACTTGGTGAAATATGAGGATACACTAACCTTCCCTTATAGACATCTAAATTTGGACATGTAATTACTATCCTTTCCGTAGTGGAGTTCTGAGTTTCAAAGAGATCAGCACTTGTTTCTAATCACTTTTTTCAAAGGCATAGTTACTCTTCTGAACAATGATGATGTAAATTAGCTTAGGGAATCTTGCCTTTGATTTGAGATATTGTCTACTCATAGTGCTAAGTTAATTTAATCCTTTGAACATCCTATTGACACTTCCAAATATCTTAAATATTTTTTATTTTAAAGGGTAGCAATGTCTCATTGCATTTGTAGTGTATTGACTAGCCAAGTGTGATTTTTTTCTACTTGTTCCCCAGTACTTTATTTACACAACCAAAATTTTGTATGCTATCTTCCCTTCCTACCCAAATCTTTCCCATTATTCAAGTCCCACAGCAATTTCCACCTCCTCCAAAACTTACTATTACCACTCAAGCCCACGAGAACGTCTCCCTCCTGTGATCTAGTACTTCCTGTCTATAGCTCTCATTTGACACTTAACATATAGATTGCCTGGTAGCATACTGTTGTTTTGCTGTGTTAACGCTTGCATTGTTTAGCTTTCCACAGGTGAGTGTCTTATTTTGTGAGCTAGAAAAGGCCCCTTGATTAGGGACCTTTATTTTTATACTTATCTAGCATTGAAGAAATTAATGAATAGAGAATTAAGTAGTTGTAGCAATACATTGATCTTTGTAAACACAACTGTTGGTGAAAAGTGGTAGGGAATGCCACAAAGCTAGTTTCTTAAGGAGGAAACCAGTGCAAAAATAAATATTATATATAAACATATCTACTTGACATGACATACAAGTTTGGCATGTATTTTTCATTCCTTGTTTATAAATGTTTTCATAATTTACATCAGATAATGACTAATGATGCAAGAATATGATTGAGGCCATAACCATACCTGACCTGCATACTGATCTCTGAGAAGCATGCCCAAACTACTCATTTATGCCATCTTTATAATCCATATTAATTACTGTGGCCGAATCCATCATATGTTGAGTCCCACTAGTTGTTAAGACAATCCTAGAAAACAGATGCCCAGTGCCTTGGTCTGTTGGTTCTATACACATGGATGTGGCCTTATATTTTGAAGGTCAGGATAAAAGTAAACAGCATTGCTATGGCTTATTAGTAGAGTTGTTCTGCTTCAAAGGGTATACCTAGGATACTGAACTTGTTGCCCTTTTTCAAGGTTCAAAGGAGTAGAAAAGGCTTGAGCCCCTGTCATCTTCTGAAATCCCTTTGGTTCAGAGGCTACTTATCCAACCTACAAACCTAAGAGTCACCCTTAACTATTTCCTTTCTCTGATTCATTTAATCCAATCAGGAACCAAGTCCTATATAGTCTAGCCTTATAATATATCTTGAGTCCATGCTCTACTCTCATTCTTACTGCTTTTGCCATATTTCAGAGTTTCTCATTTCATCAGGATTCACTTTTTCCTTGCCTACACTTTCATCTGCCTCTCTAATACATCTTACACATTGTCTTGTGGGGCAATCATGTCATTCCTGCTTAAAATGCTTCCATAACTCACTGCTTAAATAATAAAATCTAGTCTTTAGGATGGCACCCACAGCCTCTAGCCACACTGGATTAGAGTTTCCCGGATGAAATCATGCTGTTTCATGCATCCATGGCTTTCACATACTGCTCTTTGTAAATTGGAATGCCCTTCTCCAGCTTACTTACCATATAAAGGCTCTGAGCAAGTACTGTTTCCAAGTTGAAGCTTTTCCTGACCATTCCTATGTCATCTCTGTGTCCACTACTCCCTATACACACTTCTTTCTTAGCACCTGTAAAATATTTATTAAATTATTTGTTTACATTTACATTTTTTGGTACAAAAGTGAGTATTTATTTAGAATGAGAAAAGAAATGACAAAAATTACAAACTGTTTGACGTTGACACCAAAACATCACCAAATCTGTAGCAGATAGACATAAAATCTACCTTATGTTACATACACACATGTATACCCATATACACTACATATATGTAGATATACACATATATGTATATGTACACGTGTATACATGTGTATATGTATATGTGTGTATTATGTAATGTATATATATGTATATGCATTATACATATATATAATATATACATAAATGTATATACATACATATACACATTTTTTAAGAGTGATCTTTTTTCCAAAGGCTTATTTATTTTAGAAAGTGTGAACAGGGGAGGGGAACAGAGAGGGAGAGGATCTCGGGCAGACTCCCTGCTGAATGTGGAGCCCAACATAGGGTGAGATCATGACCTGAGTCAAAATCAAGAGTCAGATGCTTAACCAACTGAGCCATCCAGGTGCCCCTATATGTATATATATTATATATATCATTAATAGTTCAACACACTTCTATAATACTTTTTTACCATGTATTTTTGGCTACCTATTTTTCCTAAATTGTGTTAAGAACACTTAATATGAGATCTATCCTCTTAATAGATTTTTAATTATATAATACAGTATTATTTATAGATACCAGGTTTCAAAATAACTCTAGAACTTAATCATCTTATATAACTGACACTTTATACCCGTTGAAAAGAAACTCATTTCCTCCTTCCCCCAGAACATGACAACCACCATCTTACTTTCTACTTCATTTGTTACTATTGTAGATACTTCATATAAGGGGAATTGTGTAATTTTTGTCATTCTGTAACTGGCTTAGTTTACTGAGCATAATGTTCTCCAGGGTCATCCATGTTGTAACATATAACAGGATTTACTTCTTTTTTTAAAGCTGAATAATTGAATAATATTTAATTGTAAGTATTTGCTATATTTGCATTATCCATTTATCTGTTGAAGGACATTTAGGTTGCTTTCCACATCTTGGCTATTGTGAATACTGCATAGACATAGGAATGAAGACCTTTTCAATATCCTGTTTTCAATTATTTTGGATATGTACCCAGTAAGATTGCTGGATCGTGTGGAAGTTTTATTTTTATTTTTTTGAGGTACCTCGCTGCTGTTTTGCATAGCAACTGCACCATTTTACAGACCCACTAACAATGTACAGCGTTCCAGTTTCTTTACATCTTTGCCAACATTTGTTATCTCTTCTTTTTGGTTTGTTTTTTTAAATAGCCAACCTAACAGGTGTGAGGTGACATATTACTGCGATTTTGATTTGCGTTTCCCTGATGATAAGTGATGTTGAACATCTTTTCACATATCTGTTGGCTATTTGTATGTCTTCTTTGGAGCAATGTCCATTCAAGTCCTTTGCTATTTTAAAATCAAGTTATTTGTGTTTTTGCTGTTGAATTTCAGGAATTCCTTATATATTTTGAGTATTAATATCTTATAAAATATATAGTGGCAAATACTCTCTCCCATTCCATAAATTGCTTTTCACTCTACTGATTGTTTCCATTGCTCTGCAGAAGCCATTTAGCTTGATGTAGCCCCACTTATCTATTTTTGCTTTTGATGCTTATATTTTTGGTGCCATGTCTGAAAAAGCATAAAGCATTGCCTAGAGCAACATCATGAAGCAGTTTCCCTATGTTTTCTCCTAGGGGTTTTACAGTTTCAAATTTTATGTTTAAGTCTTTAATCCATTTTCAGTGATTTCTGTGTATGGTGTAATATAGGAGTCCAATTTCATTCTTGCACATGCGGATGTTTAGTTTTCCCAGCACCGTTTGTTGAAGTGACTATCCTTTCCCTGATCAGTATTCTTGGCACCCCTGTCAAAAATGAGTTGACCGTGTAAGCTGTTTATTTCTAGGCACTTTACTGTGTTCAATTGGTCTGTATGTCTGTTTTTCTGTATGTACCATACTATTTTATTTATTACAGCTTTCTAGTGAATTTGAAAACAGGAAATGTGATGCCTTCATCCTGGTTTTTCTTTCTCAAGACTGTTTTGGCTGTTTGGGGTCCTTTGAGGTTCCATTGAAATTATGGGATTTTTTTTTCTATTTCTGTAAAAATGTCGTTGGGATTTGGATAGGGATTGCATCGAATATAGATTGCATTGGGTAAGATGGACATTGTAATAATATTTTAACTCCTTTAATCAATGAACATGAAATGTCTTTACATTTATGTGTATCTTAATTTTTTCATCAATGATTTGTAGTTTTTAGCATACAAGTCTTTTATGTCATTGGTTAAGATTATTCCTATGAATTTTCTACTGTTGGTGATACTGTAAATGGCCTTGTTTTCAAATAGCTCATGGTAAACCTACAGAAATGCACCTGATATTTGTATGTTCATTTTGTATTTTGCACTTTACAGAATTAATTTATTATATCTAACAGACTTTCTATGGAATCTTTAGGGTTTTCTACATATAAGATCATTTCATATGAAAACAGAGATAATGTTACTTCTTCCTTTCCCATTTGCATACCTTTTATTTCTGTTTCTTGCCTAATCACTTTGTCTAGGACTTCAAGTACGGGGTGAAATAGAAGTGAGAGTATGCATCCTTGCCTTGTTCTTGACTTAAAGGGAAAGTTTTAGTTTTTTCATCACTGAGTATAATGTTAGATGTGGGCTTGTCATATATGCTTTTAATATAATTTCTTGGGACAAACCAAAATGAAAACACAATGTATGAAAACTTATGGGAAACAGCAAATGCAGTACTAACATAGTTTATTAAGATAAATTCATACGTTAAGAAAGATCTTAAATAAAGAAGATATGTTACACCCCAAGCAATTACATAAAGAAGAAACTAATACCAAGTCAGCAAAAAGAAGGAAGTAATAAAGGTTAGAGCAGAAATAAACTATTACAAACTAGAAAAACATCAACAAAACTATGAGTTGGTTTATGGAAAAGGTAAACTAACAAACCCTCTGCTAGTGTAAATAAGGAAAAAAAAGAGAGAAAGAGAACACAAAATCAGAAGAGAAAGAGGACACATTACAAATGATGCCAAAGAAAAATAAATGATCATAAGACACTACTATGAATAGTTTTATACAAACAAATTGGATAATGTACAAGAAATGGAAAAGTCTGAGAAACATACAACCTACCAAAACTAAATTATGAAGAACTAGAATAATTAGAACAGACCAATATGAGTAAGGAAACTGAGTCAGCAGTCACAACCTCACAAATTAAAACAAAACAAAACAAAAACCTAGTACCAGATTACTTCAATGGTGAATTATTCTAAACATTTAAAGACGAGTTTACTCCAATCACTCATACTCTTCCCCAAAAAAACCTGAAAAACAGCTACATTTGAAAATTCACTTTATTAGGACAACATTATCCTGACACCAGACCAGACAAAGACAGTAAAAGAAAAGGAACTTAGAGGCCAATATATGAACATAATATGAACAGGCCAATAATGAACATAAAAGCAAACACCCTCAACAAAATTTTTGCAGAGGCTGGGAAGACGGCAGAGTAAGAGGACCCTAAGCTCACCTCATCCCACAAATACAACGAGCTAACACTCACATCGGCATGAATAACCCAGAAAATGACCCAAAGACTGGCAGAACAAACTCCACAACTAACGGTGGAGAAGAAGCCACATTGAAGAAGGTAGGAAGAAGGGGGAGGCAGTGGGCAACAAAATGGGCCACAGCTGTCTGAGGTGGGGGAGGGAGCCGGGGGCATGGAGAAAGGGTGAGAAACAGTCTATCACACTGGACAGATGAATCTGCACAACATTTGGCTTCCAAAAGCAGGAGGGGCCAAATTACATGTGTTGTTACAACCAGTGGGACTTAAAGCCTAGGGTTTTATTTTTAAATTTTTTTCCTTTCAAATTTTTATTCAAATTCTAGTTAGTTAACATACAACATAACAATATTGGTTTCAGGAGTAGAATGCAGTGATTCATCACTTACACAAAGCCTAGAATTTTAAAACTCAGCAAGCTCTGCTCTGGGAAAGCCTGGAAGAGGGCATTAGGAAATGGAGTGTTACACACCCCCCCCCCCCCGCTCCCCACCTTAAGGAGCCAACACAACAAACGGCCACCAGAGATACAGCATAGAAGTAGCAATTTGAAAAATGCCTGGGGCACACAGGAGGGCGAGCTATTTACTCATCTCAGAGAGGTGTCCCAGAGGGGCAGGATTGCAGGAAGACACCTCTAGGAACAAAGGACAGGTGGGTGCCATTTCCTTCCCCTGCCCCTCAGCATAAACACACGGCCACCTGTGGGAACCAGTGCCACCCTACCATGTGCTGCCTAACTTGCTTACACCAAGCCCCCCACTCCATGCTTCAGCAGACCCACCCTTTCCGGTCATACTTGCCTCAGTCACAGTGCTGTGGGTCCCCTCCCCCAGAAGACCAGCGCAAAGCTTGCCAACACTGCATCTCCTGACCAGAGTGCTTTGTGGGGCCTTGGTCCCGGTGGTGGTGGTGGTGGTGGTGGTGGTGGTGGTGGTGGTAGTGGTGGTGGTGGCAACAGCAGGCCCTGTGGAAGCCCGAGGGGCACCTTGTTAAAATTGCACACCCCGCCCACACAGCTCTGGTCCCCATGGCAGCGGCTGCAGGTCTTGTTTCACAAGTAGACTGGCACACACCTTGTTAAAACTGCACACCCCACCCCAGCCAGGGACCAAACACTGCCCACGAGGGGCAAAAAGAGCCTCTGAGGATGACTGGACTGAAGGAAAAGACAGCCAGGACTCAACAGCAGGGCACGTGCAACACACATAGGAGACACCCCCTGAAACACCAGGTTCTGGGGAACAGGGGACACTGACTGCAGGGCACTACAGGACCTCTTCTTCGTGAGGCCATTACCTGCAAGAGCAGGAGACATAGCTGACTTCCCTAACACACAGAAACAGATGCAGAGTTAGACAAAATGAGGAGACAGGAATATGCCCCAAATGACAGACCAGGACAAAACCATAGCAAGAGACCTAAGCAAAACAGACATAAATAATATGCCTGGTAGAGAATTTTAAATAATGATCATAAAGATACTCACTGGACTTAAGAAAAGAGTGAAGGACATCAGTGAGACCCTTAACAAAGAGATAAAAAAAAAAAAAAAAACAAAAAACAAAACAGTAAGAGATGAAGAACACAGTAACCTACCAAAACCGAAGCAGGAAGAAATAGAAAATTTGAACAGACTGCCTACCAGCAAGAAAACTGAATTAGTACTCAATAAGCTCCCAACCAACAGAAGTCCAGGACCAGAGAGCTTCACGGGTGAATTCTACCAAACATTTAAAGAAAGTTCATAGCTGTGCTTCTCAAACTATTCCAAAAACTAGAAGAGGAAGGAAAACTTCCAAATTCATCCTATGAGGCGAGCATCACCCTGATACCAAAACCAGATAAAGATACCGCAGAGAGAGAGAAACAGAGACAGAGACAGAGAGAGAACTACAGGCCAATATCGCTGATGAACATAGGTGCAAAAGTCCTCACCAAAATATTAGCAAACTAAATCCAAGAATACATTAAAAGAATCATTCACCATGATCCAGTGGGATTTATTCCTGGGGTGCAAGGCTGGTTCGGTATTCGCAAATCAATCAATGCGGTACATCACATCAATAAGAGAAAGGGTAAAAACCATGCAATCATTTCAGTAGATGCAGGAAAAGCATTTGACCAAGGAAAACATCCATTCATGACAAAAGCTCTCAACAAAGTAGGTTTAGAAGTAGCAAACCTCAACGTAACGAAGGCCATATATGAAAACCCCAGAGCTAACATCATACTCAAGGGGAAAAACTGAGAGTTCTCCCCTAAGGTCAGGAACAAGACAAGGATGTCCACTCTCACCACTTTTCTTCAACATAGTACCAGAAGTCCTAGCTGCATTAATCAGACAACAAAGAGAAATAAAACGGCTTCCCTATCGGTAAGGAAGTACACTTTCACTGTTTGCAGATGACATGACACTATATACAGAAAACTTAGAAGTCTCATCCAATAACCTACTAGAACTGATAAATGAATTCAATAAAGTTGCAGGATACAAAATCAATGTATAGAAATCTATTGCATTTCTATACACCAATAATGAAGCAGCAAAAAGAGAAAATAAGAAAACAAT
>CM052901.1:56764803-56781721 GCA_028534135.1 Potos flavus
ATCGGTAAGGAAGTACACTTTCACTGTTTGCAGATGACATGACACTATATACAGAAAACTTAGAAGTCTCATCCAATAACCTACTAGAACTGATAAATGAATTCAATAAAGTTGCAGGATACAAAATCAATGTATAGAAATCTATTGCATTTCTATACACCAATAATGAAGCAGCAAAAAGAGAAAATAAGAAAACAATTCCATTTACAATTGCACCCAAAATAGTAAGGTACCTAGGAATAAACCCAACCAAATAGGTGAAAGACCTGTAGTCTGAAAATTATAAAATTCTGTTTAGAGAAATGGATGATGAGATAAAGAAATGTAAAGATATTCCATACTCATGTATTGTAAGAAAAATTATTTTTTAATTGTCTATAGTACCCACAGCAATCTACACATTTAATGCAATCCCTATCAAAATACGTGTAGGGGATTAAGAGTATACTTATCTTGATGAGCACTGAGTAATATATGTTAGTGTTGAATCAATATATTGCACACCTGAAACTAATATAACAGTGTTTGTTACCCACACTGGAATATTTTTTGAAAGTCCATTTGTTTTTTTCATAAGCTCGAAAATAGTGATACCAAAAACTAAGATTTTTCAGAGTCTATCTTTCAAGGAAATGAGAATATATGACGTTTTCTCATCATCTCTTAACGTTTTCCACTTCAATTGGGTTAAAATTGGGCCAGAAATCTGTTCTTGATGCCTAAGAACTATAAAAGGCTAGGTTGAAATTATGAACTATATTTCTTTCTCATATTTTATTCCCCCTCCTCTTTTTAATGGTGTCATCTCATTTATACCATTTCATTTCAGTGAAGGTTTTATAATCCCATTCCATATATGTGATAGTTCAAGGTTTACAAAGTATTTATATGAGCTAAGCACAGCAAGTCTTAACATCCCCATTTTATAGGTAAGGCAACTGATTTAGCTCAAGCAGTGCAAAATCAGTATGAAAAGCACTGATTTCTTAACTCCAAATCTAGTGTTCTTTCCCCTGTAATGCACTGAGAAATATTTTATACAATAAAATGAGATAGTCGATATCTTTCAATAGAAGATTTGAATAGAAGAGAATAAAGACAAATAGAAGAGAAGAGAATAAAGTCAAATAGAGAGAATAGAAGAGAATAGAATAAATAGAAGAGAATAAAGACAATCTGAAAATTCGCGTCTTTGTGAAAGAGTAAAATTAGCAAATTTGGACTGTCAAAGGATTGCTGTGATGGTTTGGGGAAGTTACATCTTAATTTTTAGAGGAAATTATATTCCATCATTTATTTATTTTATCAAAGGTAGTTTACAATTCATAAGTGCCTTTCAGGCACTTTCCTCATTATATATACCTTTGCATTTTTCACCTTACAGTATCAAGCCCTGAACAAGATAGATGCTTAGTGAAAAAGTTGTCCAAAGAAATGAATTCATTCTATACAGTAGATAGTAAAAATATTTGTCTTCTCGAAGTGAGAGAAGCAGAATGACAAGCCTGAAAGAATCTCATGGAAAACCTATCTTTTCATTTCCTTTCAGTGGGAGTATACTCAACTCAGTCCTGATTAAAAAACAATCATCTAGATTCCTTGTTACTCACAGTTCTCCTTTGTAGATGTCACAAGCCCCCTTTTCCACAAATTCACTGCTTTTAAGATACTAATCTCCAAAGATTATTTCTATAATTCTATAATTTACTATAATTTAGATCCCTTACTTCTTGTTCAGCTTTCAGTAGGAACTATAAAATAGAATTACTCTGCCTGAAGAAGAAAATGAATTTCTTTAGTGTTTCTCCATTAATTCTATATCTTGACTCTCCTAAACCTCCTCAAGTTCTACATATCCTTCAAGACAAAATTTGGAGCACAAATCTTGGCATTCACAAGGATTTTGAAGTTCCTGTTGTTTTCTAGCACTATTCTCCATAATAACAAGGCTAATCCACTTACATTTCTTTGCTAACTAGATTCCTAGAAACATTGATTGTTTTTCTTGTAAAAACAATACAAACACTTTAAAATTCAGGAAAAAATAGTTGAGCCCACCATCCCCACAAAAACTTCCTTTGTGCCTATATATAAGTATTTCACTGTAGCATACAGACTATACTGTATTCTTCATTTTTCACTTAGCCTAACACAGTTATTTATGTATAATATTCCTGCTATTTATAATAACAGAAAATTATTATTTTGAATATAATGAAACAATTATTTTCTAATTTTTGGACATTTAGGTTATTTACTACATTCTTTCTGACATTTCATTCATGCATTCATTCATTTATTCAACAACTATTTACTGGGCTCCTACCATAAGCCAGGCATTATTCTATGTTCTACAGACACAAAGGCAAACAAAATAAACAAGGACCCTGCTTTCATTCTAGTGGGGGAAGAATGACAGACAATAAACAAGAAAATTAATTAAACATGATAATTTCTATAAAAGAAATAAACAGAGAAGAATAGGTTTGGAGACCTCTCTGAGGAGGTAGCATGTGAGCCCAGACATGAAAGAGGAGTGATTCCTCTTGCCAGTCATGCATCAGCTTGGCAAAAAGTTTTCTGGGCAGAAGGAAGAGTATGTGCAATGCCTGAATTAGGAACAAGCTTGGGGAGTTTGAGAAAAAGAAAGTTTGAGACTGGAGCATAGTAGGATTCAGAGAAGCATAGGACCAGATGAGTTTCTAGAAGGAGGGAGGAACTTATAGCTGATGCTAGAGAGGTTGGAAATTACTCTAACTGCAGTGAGTAGCTATGGAAGAGTTTTAGGCAAGGGAGCTGTAAGTAAATGCAGCAGGTTAAATGTCACCACATCTCCCTTTTCTTTTTTTTTTGTAACACTTGTTAACATACTGCAGCAGAGTTTGAGAAACAGTGCTATAGTCAGTCCATTCTAATTCTGAAATACTCAGTTTGATCACATGTTGCTCCCCAACTGTAGCTGATAATGCCATTCTTTGGCTTAGTCACCATTAGAGTGATCATGTCTTCTTGATGCCAGAGTTGGCTTCCTCTCCTCATCCTTACCCTCCATCACATATAGTCAGTAGCAAACATTTGTGAGATACTCTCTAAAAAGTAAGGGAAGAATTTAAATAGATGGTCATGAAGGGCATATAGATAACTGAGTATTGAACAGAATCTTTTCAAAAGAAAATAACATTATTCTTTTGACTAGGCAAAGGAATGAGTGCATATTGTGATATGACAAATTAAGGCCCAGTAGCATAGTAGTTTTAGACTGAAGTATGCAAAAGGTACACCAACTTTCTCTCAGTTAGCTAATGCCATGTGATCAAATGAGCATGTGGGGATTTCAAGAACTTTCTGAATGAATAAAGGGAAGAGGCTAGGGTATTTAGGGTAGGAAGTTCCAAGCTTAAGTTATAGTTTTTGGAAAGGTTCAACCGTGGGTGTAGGTTAAAAAGATGAAGGGGGTAGATAAATCCATTGTGCTGAGAAGGGAGGGATAGATGATGACTATGTAAAAGAAATGATCATGTCTAAAGTGGTTTGGTGAATGGCTTTAAAGCCTTTTAGACCTAATCTCTCTAAACAAAAAGGTAACTCTCAGCCTATTTGTTACCATACTACTGAAAACAGCTGGATAGAAATTCAACAATTCAACAAAATTGGTGTAGTCTGACTTAAAATATAGCCAAGAATGTATCTCATTTAAAATGTTGATTAAGGGGTGCCTGGGTGGCTCAGTGGGTTAAAGCCTCTGCCTTCGGCTCAGGTCATGATCTCAGGGTCCTGGGATTGAGCCCCGCATCGGGCTCTCTGCTCAGCGGGGAGCCTGCTTCTCCTCTCTCTCTGCCTGCCTCTCTGCCTACTTGTGATCTCTCTCTCTCTGTCAAATAAATAAATAAAATCTTTAAAAAAAAATAAAATAAAAATAAAATAAAATGTTGATTAATTGGAGGCACAAATTTACAGTTTCTATATCTACCATGAGTGGGAGGAAGTGTCTAAATATTTACAATATTGGATTTAATTTTGTTATTGTGACTTTACATTAGAACTTGACTAAGAAAATGCCATTTTGAAAATGGACAAATAGACTGGCAAAAACAAAAAGCAAACAAGAATTCTGAGAATTTGAAAGTCAGTCTAAAACTAATAATCACTTAAGGGCCAAACATGAGAGGCAGTTTTGAGGGCAAATGAAAGAGAAATATGAGAAGATCATTTCGTAGTTGACTAGAAAGGTAGTACAGCATGCTCTTTCAAAGGCAACTGCCACCTAACATAAGGAGTATTTGATCATCCAGTGCAGGGCAGCATCCTCTACCAAAGTAGATGAAACAGAATTCCATTAAGAGGCTATATGCCTACTGAAAGGGAGAGCCTATTCTTTACCATAAAGTAGACTGAAGTTCAACATGAGGAGATATGTGGCTATCAAAAGTAAGAGAGCCTCCTTACTGTATTGAAACACTATGATAGAGAAAGCAAACAGTAATTTTAAAGAAAAGCCCCAAAGAAATCTAATATCCGGATAATGTCTGAAATGTGTCACCATTGTCAAGCTCTGAAATGGAAGGGCCGGATTAAAGATGGAATGGTAAAATGATATTGGGATTAGTTCCTGAGTTACCAGGTCTCCCTGAAAGCTTAATTTGAGGAATAATATATGGAATTCAGCACTAGATCCTATAACAGCAGATTTCAACAGGGTATGGTAAAGGGGACAATTAATTCTGCAGATACCACGAATTCTCTTATATGACCCATTTGCTTTCAAAGATATGCATTTTCTGGTGAGTGGGTATTTCCACGGTTATTCATAAGTCACAGTGGCAGGCACTTTAAATTGTAGGCATTGATTTTCAGTTGAGCTACTTGTACATAGACAACTTTCTGTAGCATGTTATAGAATGAACAGAAACAGGATTTATTCATATGTGCCTTGAAGAATAGAAAGAGAAACATGATCTTTAGACAAAGCTGTATTGGGGCGCCTGGGTGGCTTAGTGGGTTAAGCGTCTGCCTTTGGCTTAGGTCATGATCCCATGGTCCTGGAATTGAGCCCTGCATCATGCTCCCTGCTCAGTAAGGGAGTCTGCTTCTCCCTCTGCCCCTGCTTGTGTGCTCTCTCTCTTTCGCTCACTCCCTCTCTCTCAAATAAATAAAATCTTTAAAAAAGAAAAAGAAAAAGCTGTGTTACAATTATGGTTGACCCTTGAACAATGCAGGGGTTAGGTGCTGACCGCTCCATCCCTGTAGAAAATGTGCATATAACTTTGGCTCTCCAAAAACTTAACTACTAATAGCCTAATGTTACTGGAAGACTTACTGATAACATAAACAGTCGATTAACACATGTTTTATAGGTTATATTATATACTTATATACTGTATTCTTATAATAAAGTAAGCTAAAGAAAATGGTAAGAAAATTATAGGAAAATACATTTACAGTACTGTAAAAAAATCCATGTATAAGTGGACCTGCACAGTTCAAAGTCATGTTCAAGGGTTAACTATATAGAAAAATAATTACAACTCCATTCTTTATAGTTTCCATGAACCCTCATTTAACTTTGGCCTATGAGTCTCTTAAGCAGTGTCAGGTAATTCAGTTCATCATTAATACAATGAAAAGTTTCATCAAACAATTAAAACAAAAGAATCCAAAATAAAAGCCAGGTTTTGTGGCAGTGGAACAGGGTTGTGTGGCAACATCATGAACTGACTGTAGAAATAAGGAACAGAGAACTGGACTGGGCCGTAACTCTGACTATAGCCTTTGATTAAACTACATACTCAGCTTTAGACTGTTATCTAGACTTTATTCTTCCAGTTTGCTAATGAGGTACTTCATAAACATTCTCAAACTTACTAAAGAAAAGATATGGCAAGTTCCCAATTAGAGCATTAAGAGAATGGCTTATCTAGCTAGTAAATTTTGGAGGGTATTCTAAAACAGAATTTTCCAAACTGTGCTCTGAGAAAAATTAGCATCTCATAATTTATTTATAGTTGACCCATTATAAAAAGGATTTCTCTTCAAGTAAGTTTGGAAACAACGGATAAAATAAAGGCAAACAATAGGTATTTTTTACTGCTTTTAATATGTTAATGTGTATTATAAGGATCCAAGGGGAAAATACAGTGTGTAGTGTTCCCCAAACTTCTTTGGCTATAAAATCCTTTATTTCTCTCAAGCCAAATAATTCATATCTTATGTTACACTAGGGTTCTGAAGAACCAAGTTTGATAAAAGCTGTTCTACAAACATATACATCCAAGGCCTCAGAATATTCCCCCAGAGGCCGGCATTTGGGAAACATTCTATTTCACCAAATATCTAGTTAGCCACCTGATTTCTGAAAGTGTATTTCATATAAAAAACTGTCCTACTCATTATTTCAAGAAAAATTTCCATGGGATATGCAAAAGATACACTATCAGTTATCACACTTTTTATTTTTGAGTGATTAAATGTCACTTATGATGTTATAAAAATATTACCTTCCTTTGAATTCCTTCCTTCGTTTTTGATTTTCAAAGTTCATCCATGTTGTAGCATAGATAAGTACTTCACTTCTTTTTTTACACTCATCTCTACACCCAGTGTGGGGCTTGAACTTACCACCCCATGATTAAGAGTCACATGCTCTTTCAACTGAGCCAGCCAGGTGCTGTTTTTGATTTTCAAAGGCAATTTACATGGCATCTATGCAAATAACGTTTATGGAAGTTTAATATTTTGAGGTTTACGCAGAATTTTTTTTCAGCTTCAAGGATTTCTCATACTTCGAGCTTTAACAGCCATAATGATAACATATACATGTAACTAAGTGGCCTAATAAATCATTACCTCATCAGCAGCCGGTATTCTGGCATTTAGGAAAAAAGCACCAATTTTGCTGAACACTGCTTTGTGGCTTTCAAAAGATCAAGAATCCAAGGCTCAGATTAAAAGGTGTGGGCACTTATCTTTGGGAGGAAACAGGGCAACATTCTGGCTCTGAATGACTCAGTTAAAATTTGCAGTATATTCAAGAAGGCATTTATTGATAGAAAGTATTTTGTCAGTGGCAATTAATGTTACAGCACATAATAAAAATATTTTTTAAGTTTGTTTATTTAAGTAATCTCTATCCCCAACTTTTAGCTTGAACTCACGATCCCAAGGTCAAGAGCTGTACACTCCTCTGATCCAGCCACACACACCAAGAAAAATATTTTTAAGATAAATAGAAAAAATGTATTGGTAAGAAACAAAATGAAAATATGGAAAAAAAGAATATAGAGGTAAAGGAGCAGGAAGGCTAAGACTAATGAAAATACCTGCCCATTGTTGTCAGTAAAAACCTGATCAAAAAGCCTGCTCAAACTACATTAGGCAATACTATTAAACATAGAAAATAAAGTAATAGCAAACTGCAACACGGGTCACTGAAAACTAAGAGGATAAAAAATTTGCTTTTAGAGAAATGTAGTTTGATGTCAGTGCCCACATTTTACTGATGAAATCATCCTTAAAAATCATTAAAGTTAGGAGGAAGGGAAAAGAAAATACAAAAGAAGCATGACTAGTGATCAACTGAAGTAGAGGCCAACATAAGGAGGTGGTTGACTTCCCTAGGCCATGGGAGAAAATGTCATAAAGATCACTTTTATAGTGGTTTCAGAAGCAGGTGCTACTATATGTCTTAGGTGTTTCTGATTCCATCAGTTAAGTAATTAAGTTACAGTTATAACAAATAACTGGATGAAGCCCAAGTAAGCAAACACTCACATCTTTGTAAACAACCATCTCATATGGCCATCATTTATTCTTTTTTTTTTTTTTTAAGATTTTATTTATTTATCCGACAGAGAGAGAGAGAGATCACAAGTAGGCAGAGAGGCAGGCAGAGAGAGAGGGGGAAGCAGGCTCCCCGCTGAGCAGAGAGCCCTATCCAGGCCTCGATCCCCGGACCCTGAGATCATGACCTGAGCCAAAGGCAGAGGCTTTAACCTACTGAGCCACTCAAGCACCATTTATTCTTAAATAGAACACAAAATTTTAAATGCAATATCATTTTTCCATGAATTCTCTAGTTCTTGTCTTTATATTTTAGAAAACCTATCATTATTAAAAGCAGTGCCAGAAAATGGGCCACTCTTTGACATATAATAAAAATCAAAAAATTAATCAACCTCGAACATCCAAATACATAGATTTGGGTGGTGGAAAAGTACAAAATGTCTGTGAGCAAGGATCTTCCAACCCCAAATGGCTTTAACATAACACAAAATCCAACCTGTGAGAGAGAGTCTTCATAGATTTATATAACAAATATTTACCAAGGTCCTACTCTATGTAAGGCACTGTGCTGGAAACTAGGGATTTACTTATGAATAAGACAGACAAGGTTCATGCCTTCGTGGGGCTTATATTTGAGCAATGAAAGACAGAAAAAAAGCAAACAAGAAAATCACAGAGTATATTTATCTGAAATAAATAAGGTGAAATGATAGAGTAATGGGAAATGATGATGGGGTGCTATTTTAAATAGGATGGTGAGGGAAGGCCTTTATGAAGTGATGGCATTTAACTTGAGGTATGGGTGATAAAAAATGGCACTGTTATTTGAAGCTCTATCTAGGAGAAGAATACTACAGGCAGAGCAAACAGAAAAAGGTAAAGGGTACACTGGCTGTCACTGAATAAGATAACATAACAATGTAAAAAAAGTGAAGAAGACTGTTTCATTGATGGGCTAATAAAAATATAACAGTAAACAGGACTACCACTCAATGCCTTTCCAACTTTAAGAGAATCACAGAAGGATGTTAAAACTCATTTAGTCTAATCTCCCACACAATGTATTCCACATAGATAGTCATTGCTCTACTGCTTAAACAACTTCAGTGTTTAAAGCTCCACTCAGTTGTGAGGTATCTCAGATACTAGAAAGCTTTTCTTAATTTGAGTTGAAATCGGTATGAAGCCAGCCTCCCTTATTGACTCTAGTTCTTCCTTTTCAAATATTCAAAGGCAAGTACTATATTGTCCCTCAGTGCTCTGGTCTAGGACCCACCTCTTCAACCATTGGCTGGGGAGGGCCCCAATTCTCAATGACAGAGTTGTGGTATACTCACTAAACATCTTCAACAGTCATGTGTGATCACTTGGTATTCATGATGTTAGGTGCTAGGAAGATTTAAAATCCAATTAAAAATGGTCTGTCTCTCAAGAAACTTGCACTCTAGTAGAAGCAAGAGTCATAGACTTAATTGTTCTGTAACAGGTATAGATACAACATAATGGGCATCCAGAAGAAAAAATGTGTTGTACTGGGCACCACTGTCATTCTACCTCATTTTATTAACCACATGCTAATATATCAGACTTCCATCTGTATGCTTACTCTTATCTTTACACACACACACACACACACACATCAGAATCATGGCACTAGAATTTGAATTGCTGTCAATCCTGTGCTAATATTAAAATTAAGCTAATGAAAAGTAATTACCAAATTCATGTTTCTCTTAAATGATAAGCGAGACTAATCATTTAAGATTATATATACATATATTTAAGATTATATATATATTTCAGATTTTATATATATATATAGAGAGAGAGAGAGAGAAAGAGAGAGAGAGGAGGGGCAGAGGGAGAGAGAGAATCTTAAGCAGGCTCCATGCTCTGCATGGCGTGTGATATGGGGCTCAATCTCACAACCCTGAGATCATGACCAGAGTGGAAATAAAGAGTTGGATATTTAACCAACTGAACCACCCAGGTGCCCCTATATTTTATCCCTTGATTACAGAAGATAACATAAATGATACTGAATGAACCTGGATCACACTTGTGAAATCTGAGATATATGGTATTTGAACACAATTTTGGAAATTCAAATCCCATCATTATTGATAGCTACTCACAGTTTTATTAAAGGCAGAACATTTGGAATAAACAGAGTGTGTGTGTGTGTGTGTGTGTGTGTGTGTGTGTGTGTGTGTGTGTAATGCTACTCATGGTAACTAATAAGATGTTTTTCAGAATGGGTATGTACAAGTTTAGAGGAGGCTTATCAAGGAGAGTTAAATACAGCTGGATAGCACTGCAGGCATTTCGACATAGAAAATAAGGTTTTTTTATACTCCATTTACTCCAAGTATTTTTTATGGAAATACTCTCTGAGGTAGTTCCAAATCAGAGAAATAAAGAAAAGGATGTTTGGACTTTAATTATTTTGTGTGAAGAGAAATTTCTGTTTAGTACAGGTTGTTGCCTAACAGCATAAATGAGTGGGTATACATGCACATACTCCTCTGCATTAATCACCTAATTTTACTGTGATGTTTTCTTTTACTATAAAAGCAATTTTTATGGGCAAAATGTGGCAAAATGTGATACATTTTTTTTACCTTCATTGTGGTACACAAGCGAAAAGAAACTTCAAAATTTAGAGGGACAAGTTTAATACATTATCATGTCAAAGTGGGACAATGCAAGGCATATTTGTAGAATACTAATCACCACCATGCTGGAAAACTCCTTTAGTACAGAGCTTCTATTCTCAAGTAGCCAGATGTTTTTACCCAGGCCTGAAAGCACAGATGGTATACAGCTGTCAGACAGATGTCTTTGTTAAAGTTACTTAAAAAAAAAAGTTTTCAGCATCTATTAAATGGAAAGAAATTTTCGTGAAGGTTGAGAGAAAAAGGAAACAGGGATATGCCATTGAAAATTCACTTAAAATTTGAAAGTAATTTAAAAAGTGGTTTTGTGTTCTCAAAGAAGCTGTATACTTCTAATATTTATGTTGGTGTCTTCCCTTTCCTCCCTCAGTAATTATTTGTGCCAGGCACTATAATAGGAGCTGGGTATTCAGAAATAAATGAGATAGTACCTGCTCCCTAGGACTTCACAGTTTATTAGAAGAGATAGTTGTAAAATTAAACAAGTGCAATAGAGTATAATACATTCCTAGTAGCAGAAAATACTACGTCTAGTTGTGGTGCAAAGGATGGAGTCATCAGCTATACTTGGGTTGTCAAAGAAAGCCTCGCAGAGTTGAGATATTGGAGCTGAGTCTTGACAAAAGCAGAAGTTAAGTTTGGTGTTGCGGGTAGATTCCAGGCAGAGGTGCAAAGGTACAGATACCTAAAGCAACATGGGCCACTCAATAGTTAAGATAGGGATAGAGCAAAACTGTGTCTTAGAGAATGGGTAGGTAAGATTGATGAGGCTGGCAGGGGTTATATCAAAGAGAATGCATGGAGCAGTGGTCATGGGAAAGATAGTAAAGTTTCCAAGGGCAGTCCCTGCTAACAGGAGAGGGGAATAATTAAGGATACATACAAGAATTGCTAAATGGTGTCCTAAGAATTGCTAAATGGTATGCTAAAGGCCCAGTTGAGGTCTTTAGAAACCATAATTTTATAGTGTTACACTATGCACAGTTGTGTCATTTGCTAGAGCAGCGTTCAGCCATTATGGTAAGAGGAACACACAAGTTCCATAATCTGGAGAATGTAACACTGGAAACTAAAATTGAATCTTAATTAGAAATACATTAAATACTGTCCCAAAGTAATTAATATTCCAAAAATACATTTTAAGAGTAGCAAAATCTCTAAGTACTTAAGCTCAAAATGAACAAATTAGATGAAAGGATGCAGGGTATTTGTTTGTACTTGTGTTTAGCTTTTACATCCCAAAGTATTTTAATATGGTTGCTCTCAATTTATTCCGCTCCTAGTGAGGAGGATAGTAAAGATTATTATCCTTATAATTATTATTCCTAGCACCACATGAACACTTCTAATATGGCAATTATCATACCATACTGCAATTGCAGACATATATGTCCCCCATCAGACTGTGAGCTCTTTAAGAGAAGGGATCATGCCTTCCTTATTCAGCTTTGTACACTGAGCACCTCATTCAACATCTACCTCATAGTAAATTAAAAATATCTTGTTGGATGGATCAATTTACAGAAGAAAATATGAAACACAGAATAAAAAGTTACTACACAATACTATACTACACTATACTATACTATACTATTACTATACGTTTGTAGTATAGAATACATTCTATGCATACCAGAGGTCTTGGCTTCTTTGAGGCAATATTTGTCTTTATTTTAAGACAGAAAAGAAATATATACAAATGAAACCATGTATTTTCAAGATAAAACATGCTATGAATGCAATAAAGGACTCCTACAAAGAGAATTACATAGTGGAAGAGAAGTATCACCACTACATTTGAATTTTCAGCATTATGGCAAAAATGGTGAATGAATTTAATAAAAAACTGAGATTATTAATATCAGTACATTAAAGCACTAGTTTTTAAAAAACTGGACATTTTAACTTTCTTTTTTAAAGATTTTATTTAAATTCCAATTAATTAACATACAGTACAGAGTAATATTAGTTTCAGGTGTATAACACAGTGATTCTACATTTCATACAACACCTGGCATTCATCGCAACAAGTGCAATCCTTACTCCCAACACCTATTATTTTACCCATCCCCCACCCACCTGCATTCTGGAAAACATCAGTTTGTTCTCTATAGTAAAGAGTCTGTTTCTTGGTTTGCCCCTCTTTTTTTCCTCTTTGCTCATTTGTTTTGTTTCTTAAATTCCACATATGAGTGAAATATACACCACATCTTCTTTCTTGATTCATTAGTCAATGGACACTTGGGCTATTTCCATAATTTCGCTATTATGGATAATGCTGATATGAACATCGGGGTACATGTATCCCTTTGAATTAGCATTTTTGTATTTTTTGGATAAATACCTAGTAGTGCAATTGCTGATCATAGAGTACTTCTATTTTTAACTTTTTAAGGAACCTCCATATTGTTTTCCAGAGTAGCTGAACCAGTTTGCATTTCCATCAACAGTGCAACAGGATTCCTCTTTCTCTACATCCTCAACAACACTTGATGTTTTTGTGTTGTTGGTTTTACCATTCTGACAGGTGTGAGGTGATATCTCATTGTAGCTTTGATTTGTATTTCCCTGATGATCAGCAGTTGCGCATCTTTCATGTGTCTGTTGCCCTTTGGTATGTCTTCTTTGCAAAAATGTTTATTCATGTCTTATACTCATTTTTAATTGAATTATTCATATTTTGAGTGTTGAGTTTTATAAATTCTTTATATATTTTGGATACTAACCCTTTATCAGATGTTATTTGCAAATATCTTCTCCCATTCCAGAGGTTGCCTTTTAGTTTTGTTGATTGTTTCCTTTGCTGTACAGATACCTAGGAATAAACCTAACAAAGAGTTGAGAGAACCATACCCTAAAAACTATAAAATGCTGATGAAAGAAATTGAAGAGGACACAAATGGAAAGACATTCCATGCTAATGGATTAGAAGAACAAATATTGTTAAAATGTCTATAACTAACCAAAGCAATCTACACATTTCATGAAGTCCCTATCAAAATATCAAGAGCATTTTTCACAGAGCTACAAGCAATCCTAAAATTTGTATGGAACCATAAAAGACCCCGAATAGCCAAAGCAATCTTGAGAAAGAAACGCAGAACTACATGAACAATGAATCTTGTAACACTGAAAAAGTAAAATAAAAGTATTTGGGGAAAAAAAAAAAAGAAACGCAGAACTGGAGGTATCACAATTCTAGATTTCGAGTTATATTACAAAGCTGTAGTAATCTAAACAGTATGGTACTGGCACAAAAACAAGACACACAGCTCAATGGAACAAAATAGAAAACCTGGAAATAAACCACAACTATATGGTCAATTAATCTTCAACAAAGCAGGAAAGAATATCCAATGGGAAAAAGACAGTATCTTCAAAAATGGTGCTGGGAAAACAACAGCTACACGCAAAAGAATGAAAATGGACCACTTTCTTATGCTATACACAAACATAAATTCAAAATGGGTTAAGGGCTTAAATTTGAGACCTAAAACCATAAAAAATTCTGGAAGGTAACACAAGCAGTAACTTCTTTTTTTTTTTTTTTTTTAAGATTTTATTTATTTGACAGAGAGACAGCAAGAGAGGCAACACAAGCAGGGGGCATGGGAGAGGAGAAGCAGGCTTCCTGCTGAGCAGGGAGCCGATGTGGGGTTTGATCCCAGGACCCTGGGATCATGACCTGAGCCGAAGGCAGCCACCCAGGCGCCCCACAAGCAGTAACTTCTTTGACGTCGGCCATAACAACTTCTTTCTAGATTTGGATCCTGAGGCAAGGGTAACAAAATCAAAAATAAACTATTGGGACTTAAAAAATAAAAAGCTTCTGCACATGTTTTCCTTTTCATGCTAGGCTTTTGTTTAGCTTGCAAGCTTCAACTTTGCCTTCTACTGGTAGTGCTGGAATTTATTTTTAGGGATGGAAATTATAATAGAGTCTGATATCATTTTTGATGTATTACTACCAATGATATTTTTTGAGCCCCATCCCTCCTTCTTTTCCAGGGCAAACTATTAAGAGAGGCTGGGGCACTTCTTCTCATGGTGCTGACAGGGAAGTTCAAACCATGCAAATCATAGTCAGCACAATAAACCCCATCTTGGCCTTATCACCTAACCACCATCAAAACCAAAGCCACTTGCCACTCCCTTTCCTCAAGCCATTTCAGACGGGCTTGGGACCCAGTCTTGCTCTCCCCAGAAAACCTCATTATAGGAGTAATAAATGTTTTCATAGCCTTTTAGTGTTTATATGGCATCATCAATGTCTGAACCACATTTTAGATGAGTGGACTGATTTCATCCCTTGTAGGGAAACTACAAGACAACTGGTACTGTGAGTAGGATGTTGATGCAATAACCATCACCACCTGGGGGGTGTATCTTCTCTTGCTTTTGGCTTGCCGTCTGCAGGCCAGGGTGCGCTTTGAGCATTGCTACTACCTGTAGTCTAACTTGTGCTATGTGTGATGCTGTGCTATACCGTATTTGCCAAGTCCTACTGAGCCTGTTATGGATCTAACCAACCTAATGCAGAAGTTTCAGTAAGTGACATTTGATAGGAATATGGGTTTGGGAACCTCCTCAAAGTAACTCTGGGTTGTGTCTATCAGCCAGGATCTATTTGTGTGTTTAATATTGAATCATGTGTTTTGATTCTAGCATAAGGCATGACTGATGCTAGGCTCAGGGAAAAGACTTTTACCCTAAGACTATTGACTGTCTTAATGAGGATTGGCCCTCATTTAATAGAGTGTTTAGGAGAAAAACTAGATGCTGTATAATATGTGGGCCCATTAGGTGGTTGGTAATGTGAAGAAGAGCAGTCAGCATGTGGCATGCTGAAGTCCATACTCTGAAAGTCAGATGGCTCACTAGGACCCTATAGAATGCTTCTGCTGCTACAGCACCAAAGAACATCTTGATCCTCACGATTATAGAGGAACATCACAGCACCCAGGAGCACAGGCCTTTATGAAAATCAGCTGTGGATGCTTTATTTCAACCTTTTTAAGAGGTCCAGAGGACACCATCAACCTATTGGACAAAAGGGAACAACAATGACTCTGGTTCAATTGAGTGCCATGGCTTGTCAATATACCAAGGGGTTAATTCAAATCTGACTTAAGCCCAAGGTCCTTAAACTGAGTAAATAAAAAATCACCATGGGAGAGGCCCTTAACCCTGGTGGAACTGAACTGAGACTCTCTGGAGGAACAAACTAATAAATACAACCAGGGCAGACAGAACCTCCTTCCCCTCACAGTATGTCCAATAATTGCTAAACAAATAAACAAAAACCTTGATAAAGGGAAAGAAAACAGAAACTAAAATGGAGGCCCATGGTTTTACCACAATTAGAAATCTAAAATTTGCTAAAAACAATTTATGCAATAGAAAGGTAAACAGGGTATCAATTGGCTTTTGCTTTACAACTTAGGTTCTAAATTAATTTTAACATCTATCAAGATGTACCACTTGGCAAATCTTCATAGACTTAATCAATGCTGGTTCTCTAGTTATAATTATACCTGAAGTTCCCACTAAATAGAAACAAGGTGTGCCTTAGGGGAATTACCAAACATAAAATAGAGGACAAACAGGCATGTCTCACTTTAACCATTGGAACTCTTACCTTGCCTAAATTCCTCATGGTCATAGTGCTCCCTGGCCTAAAATAGCCCATAATGGACATTGATGCTCTGACGTAAAGAGTAATAGACTGAGGGCCCCTGAGTGCCTATGGCCCAGGTCTTGATACCTTCCTGGAATCAAGTCCTGCATCAGGCCCTCTACTCAGCGGGGAGTCTACTTCTCCCTCTCCCTCTGCACCTACCCCCTGCTTCTCTCACTCAAATAAGTAAGATCTTAAAAAAAGTAGTAGACTGAAATAAAATTATTTGGCACTTATAAGCTTGACAAATAATACACAAAGGACCATCCGGCCATAGTTAAAATAGTTAATATGGCCCAATATGATTAAAAATGGCCTATAGAAATTAAGACCCATTATAGAAGGCTTACTGAATAAAGAGGCCATTATTCCTATTGTCTTCCTCCTGAATAGCCAAATTTGGCCAATGCCTATACCTGATAAAAATAAAGGACATTTAACAATGGATTACCATCACCCTGCTGACATAGTACTCCTAATTAAGGTCCCCCAAAACAATAATATTAAAATTACTGACTCCAAGAACCAGAAAATAATTTGCTTTCATAGATTTGGTTAATATTCAGTGCCAACTTCAATATCCTCTCAATAGCAATTTGCCTTCACCTTCAAAGAGATACAATACACCTGGCTACCCATAGGGCACATCAATAGCCCTGTTGTAAGATCTTTGTCAGCAAGACCTTAAATGCATCCAACTTTTTCAAGGAGTGCCGATATAATATTACACACCCGAGAATCTTAGAATGGGGGTTGGCCATGCTAGAAAGACAAACCGTATCACTTA
>CM052901.1:56781821-56887215 GCA_028534135.1 Potos flavus
AGACTCCTAAACTCACGAAACAAACTGAGGGTGGCTGGGGGGTAGGGGGATAGGGATAGGGTGGCAGGGTTATGGACATTGGGGAGGGTATGTGCTATGGTAAGTGCTGTGAAATGTGTAAGCCTGATGATTCACAGATATGTACCCTGGGGTAAATAATACATTATGTGTTAATAAAAAAAAAAAAGACCGAGTTCAGTCTCATGGGCAATCAGTCAATCAATCAATCAAGTCTATGTAATAAAGACCCAGTAAAAAGTCTGGAGATGAAAGCTTAGGTGAGTTTTCCTGGGTTGTCAATACTCGATGTTGATATGTATTGATGCCAGGAGGGTAACTCATCCTGAGGACAATGAAAGCTTTATGTTTGGAGCCTTCCCTGACTTTGCTGTATGTGTCTTTTCCTTTGGTTGTAATTTGTATACCATCCCTCTAATAAATGACGTACAAAAAATATACAATATATAAATCATAAAAATAACGAAATTAAAATAGGGAAAATAAAAAAAGAGGAAGCCAAAATACAACTCTAAGGCAGTACTGTTTCTGTCATTGGTTATACAATTTGGATTGGTGTATCCTGTCATGAGAGCAATTTATATTTGCATAAGGTCTCATAATTCACAGAATATTTTTTAACTACAAAAACTTTTAGTTATAATTTTACTCCTTATGCCCATTTGTAGAAGAAATATTATTCTTATTGCCATTTTTATACTGGAGGGGATATTAAAAATTTTTTTCAAAAAATTTTAGTGAACAGTGTTATACTAGTTACAGGTGTACAATATAGTGATCCAACAGTTCCACATGTTAGTCGGTACTCAAAAAGATAAGTGTACTCCTATTCCCCTTCACCTATTTCACCTATATCCACAACCACCTCCCCTCTGACAACCATCTGTTTGTTCACTATAGTTAAGAGTCTGTTTTTTGGTTTATCTCTTTTTTGCCTTTGTTTTCTTTCTTACATTCCACATATAAGTGAAATCATATGGTATCTGTCTTTGTCTGACTGGCTTATTTTGCTTAGAATTATACTCTCCAGAACTATCTATGTTGTTGTAAATGCCAAGATTTTGGGTTGTTTTTATGACTGAATAATATCGCATTGTGTGTATATATATATATATATATATACACACACACATACCACATCTTCTTTACCCATTCATCTATCAGTGGACACCTGGGCTACTTCCATAGTTTGGCTATTGTAAATAATGCTGCAATTAACATAGGGGTGCATGATCATCAGGGAAATACAAGTCAAAACTGTAATGAGATACCACCTCACACCTGTTAGAATGGCTAAAATTAACAACACAAGAAAGAGCAGGTGTTGGCAATGATGCAGAGAAAGGGGAACACTCTTGTACTGTTGGTGGGAATGCAAACTGGTGCAGCCACTCTGGAGAATGGTTTGGAAGTTCCTCAAAAAGTTAAAAATAGAACTGTCCCTATGGTCCAGCAATTGTATTACTAGGTATTTACCCAAAGGATACAAAAATACAGATTCAAGGGGCACAGGCACCCCGATGTTTATGGCAGCATTGTAAACAACAGCCGAACTATGGAAAGAGCCCAAATGTCCATTGAATGATGAATGTATAAAGAAGATGTGGTCTACATATGTGTGTTTATGTAATGGAATATTATTCAGCCATCAAAAAGAATGACCTCTTGTCATTGGCAATGATATGGATGGAGCTAGAATGTATTATGCTGAGTGAAATAAGTCAGTCAGAAAAAGACAAATACCATATGACCTCATTCATATGTGGAATTTAGGACAGAAAACAAATGATCATATGGAAAGGAGGAAAAGGAAAAAAGGAGATTGGGATACAAACCATAGGAGAATCTTAATGATAAAGAACCTGAGGGTTGATGTAGGGAGGTGGGTGGGAGATGGGTTGGATGGGAGCTGGGTATTGACGAGGGTCCTTGTTGGGATGAAAAATGGGCGTTGCATGTAAGTGATGAATCACCTAATTCTATTCCACAAACCAATATTGTACTATATGCTAAGTAAAATTAAAAAAATAAACACAGGGGTGCATATATCCCTTTGGTTTAGTATTTTCATATTCTTTAGTAAATAACCCAGTAGTGCAATTCCTGGATCATAAGATAGTTCTATTTTTAATTTTTGAGGAAACTCCATACGGTTTTCCAAAGTGGCTGTACCAGTTTGCATTCCCACAAACAGTTCAAGAGGGTGTTCCTTTTTCTCTGCATCCTCGCCAACATCTGTTGTTTCCTCTTGTTAATTTTAACCATTATGACAGGTGTGAGGTGGTATCTTATTGTAGTTTTGATTTGTATTTCACTGATGATGACTGATGTTGAGCATCCTTTCATGTGTCTGTTGGCCATCTGTATGTCTTTGGAGAAATGTCTGTTCATGTCTTCTGCCATTTTTAATCAGATTATTTTTTTCTTAGGCGTTGGGCATTTTAAGTTCTTTATATATTTTGGATGCTAATGCTTTATCAGATATATCCCTTGCAAATATCTTCTCTCAATCAGAAGCTTCTCTTTTGTTTTGTTGGTTGTTTCCTTTGCCGTGAAGAAGCTTTTCATTTTGATGTAGTGCCAATATTGCTTTTGTTTCCCTTGCCTCCAAAGACATTTCTAGAAAGATGTTGCTACGACTGATATCAGAGAAATTACTGCCTGTGCTCTCTTTGCTCTCTTCTAAGATTTTTATGTTTTCAGGTCTCACGTTTAGGTCCTTATCCTTTTTTTTTTGTTTTGTTTTGTTTTGAGAGAGAGTTGGGGAGGGGCTTGGGCAGAAGGGGTGAGAGAGAGAGAGACAGACACTCTTAAACAGACTTCAGGCACAGTGCAGAGCCCCATGCAGGGTTTAATCCCACAACCCCAAGATCATGACCTGAGCTGAAATCGAGTCAGATGCTCAACTGACTGAGCCAACCAGGCACCCCAGGTCTTTAATCCATTTTGTGTTTATTTTTGTGTATGGTGTTAGAAAGTGGTTCAATGTCATTCTTTTGCATATAGCTGTCTAGTTTTCCCTACACTATTTTTGAAGAGACTGTCTTTTCCCCATTGGATATTCTTGCCTCCTTTGTTGAAGATTAATTGACCATATAGTTTTAGGTTTATTTCTGGGCTTTCTATTCTGTTCTGTTGATCTATGTGTCTATTTATGTGCCAGTACCATACTGTTTTACCATACCATACCATACCAGCTTCGTAATATAACTTGAAGTCTGGAATTGTGACACCTCCAGTTTTGTTTTTCAAGATTTCTTTGACTATTTGGGGTATTCGTCATTCTGTATAAATTTTAGGATTGTCTATTCTAGCCCTGTGAAAAATGATGTTCACATTTTGATAGGGATTGCATGAAATGTGTAGATTGCTTTGGGTAGTATGGACATTTTTAACAATATTTGTTCTTTCAATCCATGAGCATGGAATGTTTTTCCATTTCTTTGTGTCATCTTCAGTATCTTCCATCAGTGTTTTATAGTTTTCAGAATACAGCTTCTTCACCTATTTGGTTAGGGTTTATTCATATGTACCTAATTATGATTGTTGCAAATGTAAATGGGATTGTTAAATTTCTCTTTCTGCTGCTTCATTATTAATGTATAGAAATGCAACAGATTTCCATACATTGATTTTGTATCCTGAATTCATTTATCAGTTCTAGTAGTTTTTTGGTGGAGTCTTTAGGGTTTTCTATATAAAGAATCATGTCATCTGCAAGTAGTGAAAATTTTACTTCTTAATTACCAATTTGGATGCCTTTTGTTTCTTTTTGTTGTCTGACTGCTGTTAGGACTTCCAGTACTATGTTGAATAAAAGTGATGAGAGTGGACATCCTTGTCTTATTCCTGACCTTAAGGGAAAAGCTCTCAGTTTTTCCCCACTGAGGATGATGTTATCTGTGGATTTTTCATTCAAGGCCTTTATTATGTTGAGGTCTGCTCCCTCCAAATCTACTTTGGTTTCATGGTATCATTAATAGATGTGTACTTTGTCAAATGCTTTTTCTGCATCTATTGAAATGATCATATGGTTTTTATCCTTTCCCTTATTGATTTCCCATTGAGTGATTTGCAAATATTGAACAACCCTTGCAACTGAGGAATAGATTCCACTTGATTATGGTGAATGATGCTTTTTAATGTATTGCTGGATTCAGTTTGCTGATATTTTATTGACGATTTTTGCTTCTATGTTCATCAGAGGTATTGGCCTGTATTTCTCTTTTTTGTGGTGTGTTTATCTGGTTTTTGTATCAGGGTAATGCTGGCCTCATAGGATGAATTTGGAAATTTTCCTTCCTTTTTTTTTTTTATTTTTTGGAATAGTTTAAGAAGAATAGGTATTAACTCTTCTTTAAATGTTTGGTAGAATTCACCTGTGAAGCCATCTGGCCCTGGACTTTGGTTTGTTGGGAGTTTTTTGATTACTGATTCAGTTTCCTTGCTGGAAATTGGTCTGTACAAATTTTCTATTTCTTTCTGCTTCACTTTTGGTAGGTTATATGTTTCTAGGAATTTATCTATTTCTTCTAGGTTGTCCAATTTGTTGGCATATAATTTTTCATAATATTCTTTTACAATTGTTTGTATTTCTGTGGTGTTGTTATTTCTCCTCTTTCATTTGTAATTTTATTTAAGTCCTCTCTTTTGATTTGAGTCTGGCTAGAGGTTTATCAATTTTATTGATCTTTTAGAGAACAAGCTCCTGGTTTCACTGATCTGTTCTATTGTTTTTTTAGGTTCTACATCACTTATTTCTTCTCTAATTGTTATTATTTCCTTCCTTCTGCTGGTTTGGAGTTTTGATTGTTCTTTTTCTAGCTCCTTTAGGTATAAGTTTAGGTTGTTTGAGATTTTCTCAAATAAAATATCCTTGAAGCAAATTACGTTCAGAGATATTATGTGACCTATTCAAGGGTCTCTGGCAATATCAGGATTGGGAAGCCAGGTCTTCTGATTTCAAAGTTCATGTTCTTTATACTGATACATTCAGATGTTCCTGAGCTACCACTTCTTTCTTTAAGTGATATCTTTCTGAGTATTCCCTGTTAGTGATCAGATGGGTAGACGTTGCTCTGATCCAGTGCATTTCAGGAGCCTGTTTCTCAATCTGTTCATTTAAGGAAGTAGATCATACGGTCTCTAAGGAACTTCTGTACTTTGAAACTGTTTTGCATTAGAATTGGTTGATATGGAGACACACTCAAGTTCTAGTCTAGGAAATACCTCCTCAACTGTTGTGAGATTATTTACCCTGGATGGGAGAATTGTGGTAGCAGAGGTAAAGGCTAAGAAATCACTTGCTTCCCTTCTATGCTCCTAAATCTGAATTTATTATTTGTGTTTTTGAGACATGGTTGGAGGTGCCCTTCTCCAGTAATCTATATCCTACCCAGTATTCAGGGATGAATTCAAGTCTAATCATCTTGATAATGTTTTCCCAGACTATGCTAGTCCACAGCCATTTCTTCTCTCGCTTCCATCGGCACTTATCTGTCTCAGTCACTTTAGCTCGTACTCATATACATTATTATTTTTCTTATTTAACAGTATCTTGTACAACAGTTGTTCAAAAAATACATATTATATCTTAAATTTTGCCTTAGTGGATTGAATCCTCTTAAGATATTACATGTCAGCAACTTTAATTCCCCTTATCTACATAGAATTTTCTTACTAGTTCCCATTTACAACTGTATGTCATTCATTACTCAGTCACATTCCCAAATATTGTTTACTCTTAATTGGTTGAGGTGTGGAGGGCATATAACAACATAATGTCTCTGTATAACCACTGGGTAAACATAAGTATACAATATAAAATTGCATCATTTCTTTTTCATAAATTCTAAAGCAAATTGGATTTAAATGGAATTTAACCTCATTCTTAACATGGCCTATGAGTCTTGGCATGGTTTAGTCTACTTATCCTTAAAGCCTCCTCTTGCTTCACTCTCTCCCTCTTCCTTTCTCTACTCCAGCTATACTTAAATCCTTTCATTTGTCCAAATTCACCATGCTCCCTCCTACCACAGGACCTTGCACATCTCATTCCCTGTGCTTGGAGCTAGCTTACCTATTCCCCTCCCTGTCTAGTTAACTCCACCTCTTCCTTCAGATGTTAGTTTTCTCAGTTCCTCAGGAAAGTCTTGATCATTGTCATGAGTGAATCAAGGCATGCTATCATATGGTTTCATGGCATTATATTCTCTCTTTTGAAGCATGTAACACAGTTGTAAATTTTACATTTATTGGTAATTTCTGATGTTTATCTCTCCCCCTAAATTGTTGTAAGCTCACTGAAGATGGGATTGTCTTTTTTTCTCCACCCCATTCCAGCATTTAGCACAGCGCCTTGCATATTTTAAGTACTCAACCAATATCTGTTAGATGAATAAATGTGCACTTCCAACAAAATACGAAAAGGCCTTAGCTATGTTGATAATCCCAATAATACATACTCTCTCGTTTGTAGAAAACTTAAGACTATTCATTTAGGAAATACTGCCACCACAAGCATGCCCTAACATGGACAATAATTGATCTTTTCCATTATGTAAATGGAAAAACTGAAGTCTAGTGATTAGGTGACTTCTTCAATGCAGAATAAGTTCTGAAATTCAGATATTTTGGTTATATTTCCAGTGTTCCTTCTACTACATCACAGGGTAGATGGTACAATAGAAAAATCACACATTATCAAATCAGGTAACCTGGCCTAGAATTCTTTTTTATATAAAGTGTGGCAATGGGTAAAATACTTAACTTCTCCCAAATGATTTCTTTGTGTATACATTGAGGATAATGCCTATCATATAAGGTTTATGTGAGGGTTAGAAAAAACACACAGATCCTCCAGCATAATACCTAGCACACAGTAGATAGTCAATAAATGATAGATAATGCTGTAAACTAAACCTTGGTTGTTCATCTTAAAATTGAGATTTTTGTATTTTGGGCTTTTCTGTATTAGAGCATACTATATGTCAAGTCAAACAAATATGTGTAAATAATTTAGGATATCTATTTGTCATTTGTAAAGCTTTGATTACTTTTCAGATATAGCATGTCCTGATCAGGAATGTTTGGGTTAGAGTTTAAGCAGGGACTACAGCTGCTTAATTTCAACCAGCGTGCTGGGCACTGTGCTTGCTTAATTAAAGCATTTTGCATTGGTGTTGATTTTAACAGCATGTGTTGTTAATTGTCACAGTGAGTTGGCTTTACCATAAAGCCAAACCAACATGGAAGTTCTTACCTGGGAAAAAGTAAAATGGTTTTTAGTTTAGTTTACCTTGTTTCACTTTTATAAGCAGAGAGGGTAAGAAATGAAAAAATAAAAATGATTTATCTTGGCAAGGCATTTTGGAAAACAAGAGAGAGAATGTATCCACTTTAAAAATAGTGAGTGGCCCAATGCCACAACACATGTCTGATAATTAAAAAGGTTAATTTCATTTGTATACATTCACTCATTCAACAGATACTTAAGTACCTTTTCTGTGCCAAGCACTATAGATTCAGTAGTGAGAAAAAGCAGATATAGTTCCTTTGAGTGCAGTGGGCGAGACTGATTATATATAACCACACAGGCCCTCCAGAGGCAGAGAAAGCTGGAGTGTTTTTTAATTTCAAGGTTCCTGAAGCTCCTCCTACATTTCTTTTTTTTTTTTTTTTTTTTTTTTTTTTGTCCTCCTACATTTCTTATAGCTCTGATACAGATCAGAACTTGACATTAAGTTGGTCCAGGACATTTCTCAGGGGAATTAGTTAGGATATTTCAGAAAGTCCCTGTGAAAAGAAATCCTCACCTCCAAGCAGGCCCAGGACAGAAAGCCCAGGGTCACTAGGACAATGAGACAGAAAGCTCTGAATTAGGAGTAAAAATGGAGGTAGGTTCTAGTCTTGTGCCACTTTATGACCTTAGGCAAGTTATTTAACCTCTGCTCCTTCGTTTTCTCATCTATTAGAATGATGTTACAACTTAAACAATAACAACATCAATAACAAAGATCCTAAGACAACATTATAATAAGGCTTCAAGGTATTCTAGATTTCTATAAGAATTTGGTAAACACTTACTGCACATTTATTAAACTATTCTACCCAGTATTAAAAACTACATGTTTATTTTGGTAACAGTTTTTAATTAAATTATTTTTACAGAATGCAAAGTTTGGAAGGAGTCTCTAGACACCATTTAGTTACATGAATATCATTCCCACTATTCAATCATGTTAGATGATTGCCTATTCTATTTCATAAGGTTTTTCTCAGGACTGAGATTCAGCTATCTACCTTGGTTGACTGATCAAGTATTTAATAAAACTTGTTATTGAACATTTCTTCCTTACATGTAATCTAACACTTTCAATAAAATTTAAGCCTGTTTTAACACTCCCAATATACTTTAAGCCTGTTTCTTTTAACTTTGTCCACATGAGAGAAAGAGAATTGGTGGTTGGCATCCATTTATAATAATATTTCACAGATGTCGAGACAAAAATTAAATCACAACCTCAGCCTTCTCGGCAGAGTAAACTGTGTTTTTAACTCTGATTTCTATGATCCTTTGAGTTATATATCTCAACAGACATAAATCTTCTCTACTTAATGTCAAAGAAATATTAGTAAAGCACACCCTTTATAACTGATATAAGATAGGATTACTAGGACAGTGATGATTACAGGCAATAGAATTCACTGATGTTAGTTATCAAGCATGGTATGAGAACCGTTTTTCTAACACAAATTTTAAAAAATCATCTTTGAATTATCTTTTTGAAATGCTAAAAAGACAAAAAGCATTTAATTCAGAGAATGTTCACAGAAGCACTGGTATGAATGCATCTCAGAAATCTTAGTATCTGTATCAGCTTTACATAATTATTGCAGAAACCCAAAAAATCTTAAAAGGAAAAACCAGAAATTACTGAATCTTTGATCGCTTGGTTTCCTTGCTTCATGTGTTTATTTAAAGTTTTAATTTTACTTCAAGTTAGTTGAAATACAGCGTTATATTCATTTTAGGTGTACAATAAAGTGACTCAACAATTCCATTTATCACTGGTGCTCATCACAACAAGTGCATTCCTTTCTCCCTATCACCTATTTAACCAAACACCCATTACTCTCCCCTCTGGTAACCATCAGTTTCTTCTCTATAATTATGTTTCTGGGTTGTCTTTCTGAATGACTTACTTTGGTTACTATTATACTCTCTAGCTTCATCCATGTCCTTGCAAATGGTAACATTTCATATATATATCCCACTTACTTATCCATTCATCAATCAGTGAGTACATGGACTGTTTCTATATCTTCGCTATTGTAAATAATGCTGCAATGAACACAAAGGTATATCCATTCTGTTTAGTGTTTTCATATTCTTTGGTAAATACCCAGTAGTGGAAGTCATGGATCATAGGATAGTTCTGTTTTTAATTTTTTGAAGAACCTCCATACTGTCTTCCAGAGTGGCTGCACCAGTTTACATTGTGACCAGCAGTGCAAGAGAGTTCCTTTTTGCCACATCCTCATCAATACCTGTTCTTTCTTGTGTTGTTGGTTTTACCCATTCTGACAGATGTGAGATGATATATCATTGTAGTTTTGATTTGCATTTCCCTGATGGTAAGTGATGATATCTTTTCATGTGTCTGTCAGGCATCTGAATGTCTTCTTTGGAGAAATGTCTATTCATGTCTTCTGTCGATTTTTTAATCGGAGTATCTGTTTCTTGGGTGTTGAGTATTACAAGTTCTTTATATATTTTGGATACTAACCCATTATCGGATATGTCACTTGAAAATATCTTCTCCCATTCCATAGTTTGCCTTTTAGTTTTGTTGATTGTTTTCTTCACTGTGTTGAAACTTTTCATTTCGATGTAGTCCTAACAGTTTATTTTTGCTTTTGTTTCCCTTCCCTCAGGAGACATATCTAGAAAAAAAAAAAGTTGCTATGGCTGATGTCGAAGAGGTTACTGCATAGGTTCTCTTCTAGGATTTTTATGATTTCAGGTATCACATTTAAGTCTTTAATCCATTTTGAATTTTTGTGTGTGGTGTAAGAAAGTGGTCCAGTTTTCCCAATACCATTTGTTGAAGAAACTGTCCTTTTCCCATTGGATATTCTTTCCTGCTTTATCAAAGGTTAATTGACCATATATTTGTGGGTTCATTTCCTGGTTTTCTATTCTGTTCCATTGATCTATGTGTCTGTTTCTGTGCCAGTGCCATACTATTTTGATCACTACAACTTTGCAATATAACTTGAAGTCTGGAGCTGTGATGCCTCCAACTTTGCATTTCTTTTTTAAGATTGCTTTGGCTATTTGGGGTCTTTTGTGGTTCCACACAAATTTTTGGATTGTTTGTTTTAGTTCTGTGAGAAATCCTGTTGGTATTTTGATAGGAATTGCATTAAATGTATTACAGATTGCTTTGGGTACTATAGACATTTTAACAATATTTGTTCTTCCAATCCATGAGCATGGAATGTCTTTCCTTTGCTTGTGTGGCCTTCAATTTCTATTATCAATGCTTTATAGTTTTCAGAGTATAGGTCTTTTACCTCTTTGGTTAGGTTTATTCCTGGGTACCTTATTATGTTTGCTGAAATTGTAAATGGGATTGTTTTCTTAATTTCTTTCTGCTGCTTCATTATTGGTGTATAGATATGCAACTGATTTCTGTACACTGATTTTTGTATCTTTATTATTTTTTATTATGTTATGTTAGTCACCATGCAGTACATCATTAGTTTTTGATTTAGTGTTCCAAGATTCATTGTTTATGTATAACACCCAGTGCTCCATGCAATATGTGTCCTCCTTAATACCCATCACTGGGCCAACCCATCCCCCCACCTCTAAAACCCTCAGTTTGTTTCTCAGAGTCCACAGTCTCTCATGGTTCGTCTCCCCTTCTGATTCCCCCCACTTCATTTTCCCCTTCCTTCTCCTAATGTCCCCCATGTTATTCCTTAGGTTCCACAAGTGAAACCATATGATAGTTGACTTTCTCTGCTTGACTTATTTGACTCAGCATAATTTCCTCCAGTCCCATCCATGTTGATACAAATGTTGCATCATTTCTGATGGCTGAGTAATATTCCAATATATACAATGATTTTTGTATCCTGCCACTTTACTGATTTCATTTATCAATTCTAGCAGTTTTGGGGTGGAATCTTTCAGGTTTTCTATACAGAGTATCATGTCATGTGCAAATTGTGAACATTTATTTCTTCCTTATTTATTTTGATGTCTTTTATTTATTTTTGTTATCAGATTGCTGTGGCTAGGACTTCAGTACTATGTTGAATAGAAGTGGTAAGATTGGACATCCTTGTCTTGTTCCTGATCTTTAGGGAGAAGATCTTAGTTTTTCCCTATGATGATGTTAGTTGTGGGTTTTTCATATATGGCCATTAGTGAGGTATGTTCCCTCTAAACCTGCTTTGTTGAGGGTTTTTATCATAAAGGATATTGTACGTTGTCAAATGCTTTTTATGTGTCTATTGAAATGATGTTTCTTTTACTTTTTTATTGATGCAATGTATTATGTTGATTGATTTGTGACTATTGAACCACCCTTGCAATCGAGGAGTAAATCTCAATTGATTGTGGTGAATGATTTTTTTAATGTACTACTGAATTCATCCTGCTAGCATTTTATTGAGGATTTTTGCATCTATGTTCATCAGGGAAATTGGCCTGTAGTTCTCTTTTTTAGTGGTGTCTTTATCTGGTTTTAGTATTAGAATAATGCTGGCCTCATAGAATGAATTTGGAAGTTTTTCTTCCTTTTCTATTTTTTTTGGAATAGTTTGAGAAGAACAGGTATTAAGTCTTCTTTAAATGTTTGGCAGAATTCACCTGTGAAGACATCTGGTCCTGGACTTTTTTTTGTTGGGAGATTTCTTCGTTTTGTTTTGTTTTGTTTTATTATTGATTCAATTTTTTGCTGGTAATTGGTCTGTTCAAATTTTCTATTTCTTCCTGTTTCAGTTTTGGTAGTTAATACAATTCTAGGAACTCATCCATTTCCTCTAGGTTGTCCAGTATGTTGCCATATGCTTTTTGATAATATTTTTTAATTGTATTTCTGGCATTGGTTGTTATTTTTCCTCTCTCCTTTGTGATTTTACTTATTTGAGTCCTTTCTCTTTTTTTCTTGACGAGTGTGGCTAGAGGTTTATCAATTTCGTTAATCTTTTCACAGAACCAGCTCCTGGTTTCATTGATCTGTTTAATGCGTTTTAGGTTCTATATCATTTATTTCTGCTCTAATATTATTTCCTTCCTGCTGCTGGTTTTAGGTTTTGTTTGTTCTTCTTTTTCTAGGTCCTTTAGGTGTAAGATTAGATTCTTTATTTGAGAATTTTCTTGCTTCTTGAGGTAGGCCTGAATTACTATAAACTTCCCTGTTAGAACCACTTTTGTGGCATCCCAAATATTTTGGACTGTTGTGTTTTGTGATTTGTTTCCACACATTTTTTAAAATCTTTTATTTCCTGGTTGATTCACTCATTATTTAGTAGCATGTTATTTAACCTCTATGTATTTGTGGTCTTTCCAGATTTTTTCTTGTGGTTGACTTCTAATTTCACAGTGTTGTGGTCAGAAAAGATGCAAGGCATGACTTTGATCTTCCTGAATTGGTTGAGGCTTGTTTTGTGACTTAATATATGATCTATTCTGGGGAATGTTCCATGTGCATTTGTAAAGAATGTGTATTCTGCTGTTTTAGGATGGAATGTTCTGAATATATCTGTTAAATCCATGTGGTGCAATGTGTCATTCAAAGTCATTGATTCTTTGTTGATTTTCTATTCAGATGATCTGTCCATTAATGTGAGTGGGGTATTAAAGTCCCCTATTACTGTATTTTTATCAATTAGTTCCATTATGTTTTATTAACTGTTTTATGTATTTTGGTGCTCCCACCTACAGTGCATAAATATTTACAATTGTTATATCTTTTTGTTGCATTGTTCCCTTTATCATTATATAGCAGTTTTCTTTGTCTCTTGTTATAGTCTTTGTTTCAAAATCTACTCTGGCTTTCTTTTGACATGCATTTGCATGATAGATGTTTCTCCACCCCTTTGCTTTCAATCTGCAGGTGTCTTTAGGTCTAAAATGAGTCTACACATCACTTGCCATCAGGGAAATACAAATCAAAAGCACAATGAGACCTTACACCAGTTAGAATGGCAAAAATTAACAAGACAGAGAACAACAAATGTTGGCGAGGATGTAGAGAAAGGGAACCCTCTTACACTGTTGTTGGGAATGCAACCTGGTATAGCCACTCTGGAAAACAATATGGAGGTTCCTCAAGAAATTAAAAATAGAGTTACCCTATGACCCTGCAATTGCGCTACTGGGCATTTACCCCAAAGATACAGATGTAGTGAAAAGAAGGGGCACCTGCACCCCAATGTTCATAGCAGCAATGTCCACAATAGCCAAACTGTGGAAGGAGCCAAGATGTCCTTCAATAGATGAATGGATTAAGAAGATGTGGTTCATATATATAATAAAATATTACTCAGCCATCAGAAAAGATGAATACCTACCATTTGCATTGACATGGATGGAACTGGAGGATATGATGCTAAGTGAAATAAGTCAAGCAGAGAAAGGCAATTATCATACAGTCTCACTAATATGTGAAATATAAGCAATATCGCAGACAACCACAGGGGAAGGGAGGGAAAACTGGGGAAAAATCAGAGAGGGAGACAAACCATGAGAGACTCTGGACTCTGGGAAACAAATTCAGGTTTGCAGAAGGGAGAAGTATAGAGGGATGGGGTAACTGGGTGATGGACATTAAGGAGGGCATGTGATGTGATGAGTACTGGGTGTTATACGCAACTAATGAATCACTGAACACTACATCAAAAACTAATGATGTACTATATGTTGGCTAATTGAACTTTTTAAAAAATAAATAAAATGAGTCTCTCGTAGGCAGCATATAGATGGGTCTTGTTTTTTTTTTTAAATCCATTCTGTCACCCTAGGTCTTTTGATTGGAACAGGCCATTTACATTCAAATAATTATTGATATGCATTTATTACCATTTTATTACTTGTTTCGTGTTTATTTTTGAAGGTGTTCTTGGATCCTTTCTTGTCTTTCTCTCATGGTTTGCTGGTTTTCTTTAGTGATATATTTGGATTTCTCTTTATTCTTTGCATATTTATTAGTGGTTTTTGATATATGGTTACCATTACATTTGTGTGTAACATCTTCTGTATATAGCAACCTATATTAAGTTGATAGCTATTTCTGTTTGAACCCCTTCCTCTTTCCTCTCATCCCCATGTTTTAGGTATGTGGTGTCATATACGTTTTTTTGTGAGTTCTTTGATTTATTTTTTTTTACAGAAATATTCTTTTACTGCTTTTGTGTTTCCTACCTTTATACTGTCACTTTGGGTCTCTCCTTTCCACCCAGAGCACCCTTTAATATTTCTTGCAGCGCTGGTTTAGTGCTCATGAACTCCTTCACTTTTTGTTTGTCTGGAAAACTATCTCTTCTACTCTGAAACAGACAGCCTTGCTGGATAGCATATTCTTGGCTGCAGATTTTTCCATTTAGCACTTTGACTATATCATGCCTCTCCCTTCTGTCTTGCAAAGTTTCTGTTGAAAAATCTCCTGGTAGTCTGATGGGTTTTCCCTTGTAAGTTATTGACTTCTTTTGCTGCTTTTAAGATTTTTTTGTTTATCACTGTGTTTTGCCAATTTAGTTACAATATGTGTTCTTGTAGGCCTGCTGATTTTGCCAATTTAGTTACATTATGTGTTCTTGTAGGCCTGCTTGATTTTGATGGGCGTTCTCTGTGCCTTTTGGTTCTGGATGTCTCTTTCCTTCCCCAGATTAGGGATATTTTATGCTATTATTTCAAATCAATTTTCTGTCTCTTTTTCTTGGTTTCCTTTTTCTGGGACTCCTGTAATATGATTTATTATGTTTGAGGGAGTCACTGAGTTCCCTATGGCTATTCTCATATTGCTTAATTCTTTTTTCTCAGTTTTGTTCAGCTTGATTACTTTCCATTACTGTCTTCCAGGTGATTAGTTCATTCCTCTGCTTCTCCCAGCCTGCTGTTCATTCCATCCAGTGTGTTTCTCACTTTTTTTATTGATCCCTTTATCTCTGCTGTGTTATCCCTTATATCTGTGTTAAGAGTCTAACTCATGTCTTTCACTCTTTTCTCAAGGCCAGAAAGTATCCTTATATTCACTGCTTTAAATTATCTATCAGGTGTGTTACTTTTATCTGTTTTGCTTAGGTCTCTGGCCATGGCCTTGTTCTCTTCTTTCATTTGGGTAAATTTCTCTGTCTCCTCATTGTGTCTGCTTGTGTCTGTTCCTGTGTATTATGAAAGTCACCTATGTCTTCTGCTTTTGAAACTAGTGACTGATCAAAGAAGAGGTCTTAGAGTGCCCTGCTGTGCAGTGTTCCCTGTTCACCAGAACTATGTGTGTTGCTTATGCCCCATTGTGTCTGAGTGTGTTGCTTATGCACCATTGTTGTGTATGAGTCACTTTTCCTTTCAGTGTAGTTCTTTGCACTGACTCTCTGCCTGTAATGGGCTGTGATTGCTCTCTACCATATTAGTGGGACCCATACAGGCCAGCTCTGAGGGTATCTGATTGCCATGGAACTTGGGAGTGGGGTGGGAGTATTAGCAAAATTTATGCTGGGCCACTAGTCCTATCCCAGATCTCCCAAAGCACTGAGGTGGGTATGGGCTGCATGTCAGGGCAGCCAGGGGGTGCAAGGATGGGCACAGTGTGTGGTAATGGCTGGGTGCAGTTGGTTCCAGTGTGCAGTGGTGGGTGGTGGTGTGTGGCTAGGCATGGTGCAAAGTGGCAGCTATGCATCTGGTGGCTGGGTACAGTGTGTGGTGGTGGCTGGGAACTTGGCAGCTGGCAGGGTGCATGTGCTATCAAAATTTTCCCAAACCCTGGGCCAAGGCTAGCAGGCCTGGAGTGGACAAGTCCTCAGGAGAATTCATGGGCATGGTGCACTGCTAGCTGGTTAGATAGCAAGTGTCTGTGCAATGCTGCATCCTGCAGGTAGTTCTCTGTTTATGCTGGGCAGTGGGGGAGGAAAATGGTGCCTGCCAGCTCCCTCCTAACATGTTCCAAATTCAGCATGAACTTGCTGAACAGCATGATACAGATATATCTCCCATTTGTTCCCAGCATTGTGTAAAGTGGCATTTTTATGTTGCCTTTCCACACAGCCTTCTGTCTCTTTAAGGGTGAGGACTCAGCTACCACTTGCCCTCTGGGCTCACCCAGTGCTGAGTCAGTTGACCTTTAAAGCTCCAGGCTCCAAGTCCCAATGATTATACAAACTCATGCATTCAACCCCCCTGGTTTTCAAAGCCAAACATTGTGGGGATTGTCCCCATGTGATGATTGGTGGGAGAGCCCATTTCTCTTCCCTGTCCATGTGCGCAGTTCCTTCCGTCCTGTGCGCAGCCTCCCTCAAACTTTCTGACCTTCCTGACTTTTCAGATGCAGATTTTTCTCCATATGTAGTTGTAGAGTTTGTTGTTAGTCTTTGGATCACTCTCTGCTTTATTTACTTTGATGTGGATGATATCTACTTGTGAATGTGTAATGAGGAGAGCTCAGGGTCTTCCTACTCCACCATCTTCCCAAGTTCCCACAGTCTCAGTTCCTTTCTGTTATTAACCAGTCTCTAGCATCGCTTAGAATACTGAATTTTGTCCCATGCCTGACTACCTACTGATTCCACAGATAGCGCCACAAACTTTTTTGACTTGTTATTATGTCTCTTATTGCTTAGAAGCAATATTACAGTCTACCAGAAGTTCTCAATACCTTCCCACATTAAGTATTCTAGCTTAAAAACTGCTACTGAGGTATCATTTTGTTTTTAATGATTTAGAGAAAGGTATTAAAAATAATATGTACAGGGGTGCCTGGGTGGCTCAGTGGGTTAAAGCCTCTGCCTTCGGCTCAGGTCATGATCCCAGGGTCCTGGGACTGAGCCCTGCATCGGGCTCTCTGCTCAGCAGGGAGCCTGCCTCCCCCTCTCTCTCTGCCTGCCTCTCTGACTACTTGTGATCTCTCTCCTCTCTGTCAAATAAATAAATAAAATCTTTAAAAAAAATAAATAAAATGTACATATTCTTTAGCCCAGAAATTATCCATCTGAAAATTTATTCTGAGGAAATAATTAAGGATATACACAAAGATGTAGCTACGATTATGTTTGCTGTGCCACTGTTTATAGGAGGAAAAGCTTGGAAACAATTCTGATATCTAATAAGATAGAGCTAATAAGTATGTCATGGTACATTCATACTGCAGAATACTACATAGCCCCTCTTTCAAGCTTCAGACTTTCACATCCAACTTCCTACTCAACAGTTCTGTCTATCCAAGGGTGAGCTTCTAACCTCTCCCCCACAAATCTAGTTCTTATCTCAGTGAATTGTACCACCTTCTATCCAGTTCTCCAATCCAGAAACCTAGATGTTATCCTTAACTTCCCCTCACCTCAATATCCCACAAAAAATGAATCACCTAGTCTTGTTTATTTTACCTCCTAAATATCTAGTGAATCTAATTTTCAGCATCTTCACTGCCAACACCCTATTTTGAGCTAACATTATCTCACCTCAGCAAATTCAATAGCCTCTACACTGGTCTCCCCACATACACTCTAGTCCTTCAATGCATTCTCTGCACTGCAGTGAGAAGGATCTCTTAAACACTTATAACTGGTGAAATACAAAAAAGGTCTGTATTTTAGTTATTAGTATTACATCAATGTTAGTTTCCTGGTTTTGATAATTGTGCTATGGTTATTTCAGATCTTATCACTGGGTAATATGGGTAAAGGGTATATTGAAACTCCTTGTACTATTTTTGAAACTTATGAATCTAAATTATTCACAAATAAAAAGTTAAAAAAATTTAACGTGAAACTGATCACAGTATCCCCTACTTAAAGCCTTTTAATAGCTTCCTATCACTATTAGGCTAAAGGCTAAAACCCTCACTATGGCCTACAACACCCTGCAGTATGACCTCTGCCTATATCAGAAACCTAGTTCTTTAAAAAAAAAAATCATTCTTCCCTTTGTTCTCTATGCTTGCCACACCAGTCTTCTTTCAGTCCCTTGAGTATAGCATGCTTTTTAATGCTACTGAGTCTTGGCACAGGTGTTTCTTCTGTCCAGAATCTCCCCTAGTCACTCCTTTGTTTGCTTAGTTAACTCCTATTCACCCTTCAGATTTCAACTCAAACATTTCTGAATGAAAAGCAGTTAATAAATATCTGTTGAGTGAAAAAATACAGGAGGGACAGATGTAAATAGTGAGCCCCTTACCAAGATACATGTAAAGATACTTTATTTTGGTAAGGCCACTTGGAGTAGATTTTGTTTCTTTTAGCCAAAAGGATCTAAACTGATAAAGATGATACAACATGACAGAATGCAGACTACAAAAATAAAACTCCTATCAGAGGGCTTCTGCCATCTTAATTGGGTTTCCTTTTAATCTATAGGTATGCCTTTATTTTGTGAACCAGATGGAGCCCTAAAAAGTTGAGTTAATCAGATTTTTACAAAATTAGAATTTGCCTATTGGCATACATTATAATTTCATACGATTCAGCCTTCATTTTTGACTGACCTTCAACTGGATATCACATTTATTTTCTCCGTATTCTCCCTTTTGTGGTAGAAAACAGATTTTTGGAGCCAGGTTTCCTGAGATCCTGAGATCTCAGGTTTTCCTGAGATCACAAGTGGGGTACCTCAGACACATTATATTTCTGTGCCTCGGATGATTTTTTACCTGTAAAATTATAATAATATAATGTCCATGAAATGGGGTTTTGTGAGAATTAAGCATCTAATATAAGTAAAGCATTTAAAAAGGACTTGGCACCAATATATAAATATTTATGTTATTATTTTTGTTAATATTATCTCCAGAACTTCCCAATTATCTGTAAATTCTATCAAGTTCCTAGATGTAAATAGAGAATCCATAATTAATTTTCTAATTTTGTAAATTCAAATTTTGTTTTAAAAACTGAGCATGGGCTGATAACTGTTGAAGCTATATGATGTATACACATACATGGGGTGGCAATTGTACTATTATGTGTACATGTTTGAATTTTCCAGGGCAAAAAAAGTGAAAAATCTTAAAGGAGGCACATTTTCCCTGTCATGAATTAAGTACAAGCATATATGCCCTTCAAAAGCCAGTATTTTATTCAAATGAAAAGCAAAGCACTATAATTCACTCATCATATAGTACTCCATTTGCTGGTTTAGGGGGGTATATTTGTAAAAAGATTACACAATTTTAAAGCATATGTTGACTAAACCAAAAATAAGTAACAAGAAAATTACTGGCTGCCAAAATTTTCAATTCATCCAAGAAATTCTATGAGGCACTTTGGACTACAGGTGAACAGCTGGCACTAGTGGTATATTTAAATGTTATAGTGTAGAGCAAACCATCTAGAAGTTTTGCTCCACTTACTCCAAGAAGACAGTCAGACACTGTCTTCATGTTGAACATATAATTCTGTAATATAATACAAAGTTGAGAAAACAACAACGAAAGTTGGTTGCCAGGTGACTCATCCTTTGTTTTGCTATACTTGTGAGCCTAAATAGTCTTACTAAACATAGAAGGCATGCTACATATATTAAGGGACTCCTGGCAGCAGGCTATTTCAGTCACTGAGTTGCTCTCACACTGAATATTCTTTCTTGATTAATGTGCTATCAACTGAACTAGGATTAAATAAATTATATAGCTAAGCAACTTAAAGGGCAAAAGTAGAATCTGAACTTTCTCTCTCTCTCTCTCTCACACACACACACACACACACACACACACACACACACAGATCTTGACAAAAGAAGACATAAAATGCTTTCTCCACACTGATAAGCAAAAAATGCTCAGGATGCTCAAAATGTGCTGACAGAATAAATCTAGAAAAACATCTTCTAAAGGTCTCTAAAACAGTCCTGGGTATCAGAAACTTAAAGTTAGATCCAAATTAATGCATTATTTTAACACTTACCAAATTACAAAGCACATATTTGACTTGATTTCTCCCTCTTCATTTAGGAAAGCTGTGCCATCAGTTGCTTGGTATGTTTAACTATGGTAACAAATCACCTGTCTATTTTTGAAGTTATGACAAGAGACTATATAACTGCAACCTGAAAGGTGGATGGCCTTACAAGAGAATGAATACAGAAAAGGAGGGAAAAAGAGACAAGGAAGAATAGAAAAGAAATATTTTTTAAAGCAGAAGGAAAGCTCAGTTGGCACAAGTATCACCAAGACAAGTAATAGTTTTGAGAAGTTGCATCAAATATGGCAAAGAGATCAGAAAGCATAAGGACTGAGTAAAGGCCAATGGGTTTCAGAATTCAGTCTGAAATTATACTGATACTGGTTGTAATAGAATGGTGATAGCGGATGGATGATATAATGTAAAGTATCAAGGAAGAAGGGTAGCAAGGAAATAGAGATAGCTAGTCTAGAGCATTCATTTGAAAAATTTGTCCCCAAGAAATCTGAGATGACTTTTTCACATACTATCTTTGTTAATTTCATAAATCCTTCTGTTTGGTCATTCTGCTGCTACCTCTGGTTCTGCTAAGAAACAAGATTAGATTGTGTTCACCATAGTGGCTCACCAAAAATCTCTTCTGAGATTCAGAATGTTCTAAATTTTCAGCTTCTTCAGAAACCATCCCTATTTCATCCAATGAGAACTATTTCAGTGCTTTGCTTAAACTCCAATGACAGTAGTGTGCTCAACCGCAACCCCACTGTTTAATTTTAAATGAAGTTATTTGACATATACTGATGTTAATTCCTTATTTTGTAATTCTTTATTGATCTATAGGTACATTTATACTTCATGCCTATCAAAGCAAGACTTAAATTCTGAAGACTAAAACTATTTCTGTAACCTCGTGAATGATCCACAGAAAATAATTTGTTGATGTGACCTTATATTATTTTATACAAGAAATAATTCTGCAGTACAAGTCAGGGAAGTAAAAAATAACCCGTATCAGTCACTCAAACCTCTTTTCATTTTGAGTATGTATATACATGATGTTTTGCTCCAGTAATAGTTTGAGAGTTCAGACAGGTTATATTTTAGATATGTTGTCAAGCTCTCCCAGTCCTGGGTTGGCTTCAAAGGTCTTTTCAGTGGCTAATTGACAAAAGAGAAGCTGGGTTTCATGTGCTTTATTGGCTTGCTCCCTAAGCCCGTGATTGTTTACAATATATTTAAGATAGAACACTATCACTGGGACACCTCAATTAACAAATCCTCCAGGAATACAGCTCCCGTACAATGGTATTGCCTCTGTTTAAAACAAGTACCACTTCATAATCACACAAAGCACCATTAGTGTGCCTCACAGTTTAACAGAGTTGTTAAGCTACACATTTGTGTGGCCACAAAAGAGCAAAGTAACTTGTGGGCAAGGCGTCTTAACCTCTCCCTCTCCCTTCAGTCCAAGGCTCTTTAATGGCTGTTTGATGTTTTCTAGCAAATTTAATGTTCTTTGTCTACACACAACTGAAAGTGAAAAAAACTGTTCAGGACCCAAGAAATCAAGTTTTCTGTGTGACTGATTCACCTTTCTACTTTTTCCCCCAGTCACACCCTTCTCCATTTTGGTAGTGCTCCTAATTTATAGTCTTTTCCCTTATCAAAAAGAACAAATCATCTAGATAGCAGCTTTCCAAATCTCTAGCCACCCCAGTCTGTATTTGGCCCTCTGAATAGAAAACAAGGCAGGGGTGACTTGGCTGTAGCTGCATCTGGGAACAAGTGAGGGGTGAAGATTTTTTTAAGATTTAGCACCTGCCTTATCCTTAGAAGTCTAACATGTCTTTTCCCTGAAAATCCCTTCCCCAAACCATTCCTGCTTTAAGAACTTAACCCTGCCCTCCCCATTCTATGACCCAAGATACATATTTTACGTGTTCTGGGGTATTGTGTTTACTGTCATTTAATATTTTGAGACTATACTTACATTTACTGGTATTTTTACCATTTATCACAAAGCTTTTTATAATAAACTATGAATTATCTTCTTTTGAATCAATTTTCTGCCTAATAGATATAATTGGATATCTTAGATACTTGTTATACAGCTATACTTTGTTTCAAGCAACTGCAGATTTCTGTAGACCACGTGAGAGTAACAGAAAGAATGTACTAGAGAATTCCTCTAATTAGCAAATGTCACTAACATAGTCAAAACATGATTAACTTCAACTTTATAAGAATACCTCCACAGCAGCAGCTGGCAACTCAACTCTGCCACTGTACTTTGAAAGTATTCATAGACAATTTGTAAATGACTAGGTGTGGTGGTGTTCCAATAACACTTTATTTACAGATAGATAGTAATAAAAAAAGTGTTGGTGAGGGTGTGGAGAAGCCAACTGGAACCCTAATAAACTGCTGGTGGTAGCGTAAAATGGTGCAGCCCCCTTGGAAAACAATCTGACAGTTCCTCAAATGGTTAAACACAGAGTTAACATATACTCCAATCGTTCTACTTCCAGTTATTTATATAACAGAAATGAATACGTAAGTCTACACAAGAACTTGCTTACAAATTTTCCTAGACCCATTATTAATAATAGCCAAAAGATGAAAACAGTGCAAATGTTCATGAACTGATTAGTGGATAAATAAAATGTGGTACCTTTATACAATGAACTATTCTTAAGTCATAAAAAGAAATTAGGTACCGATACATGCTACAACATGGGTGAACCTTGTAAACACTATGCTAAGTGAAAGAAGTCAGTCACAGAGGACTGCATGTTTCACTTACATGAAAGGTCCATCACTGACAAATCCATAGTACCAGAAATCAAAATAGTGGTTGCCAGGGGATAGGGGTCTTAGGGGGAAATGGGGAGTGACTGTTAATGACTTTCTTGTTGGGGTGGTGAAATGTTCTAAAAACTGATTGTGTTAACAATTACACAACTCTGTGAAAATACTAAAAATCACCTATCTGCAATTTAAACGGGTAAACTATATATGAATTATATCTCAATTATATCCCAATAAAGTTGCTGTTTATTTTTTACGGTCAAATGCTTTTCTTTTTTATAGAGCATTTTTTATTAAGGTATAATTGACATGTAACATTATATTAGCTTCAGGTGTACATCGTAATAATTTAATATTTGTATATATTGCAAAATGATCATTACAAGTCTACTTAACATCACCATACACAGTTGTAAAAGTTTTTTCTTATGGTAATTTTTAAGATGTACTCTCCTAGCAACATTCAATAATGCAATAAAATATTATTAAGTATAGTCGCCATGCTGTATATTACATATTCATGAGTTATTTATTTTATAGTGGGAAATTTTCATCTTTTGACTCCCTTCACCAGTTTCATCCACTCCCCACCCCCCACCTCTGGCAACTACCATCTATTACCTGTGTCTATGAGCTTGGTTTTTTTCTTTATTTTTCATTTCTTTTTTGTTTTTTGGGGGTTCCACATATAAGTGAGATCATATTATATTTGTCTTTTTCTGTTTGTTTCGCTTAGCATAATGTTCTCAAGGTCCATACATGTTGTTACAAATGGTAATGTTTATGTCTTCCCTTATAAATGTTATAGGAGCTAAGGGTCAGGTATAGAATTTTTGAGCATTTACACTCAAACCCACACACATATACATACATACGTAGCTTAATAAATGTTCTTGAATAAGACCAGAAGCCATGAGTTTGTTTCTGTCTTTGAATAACAAATACTAAAGTGACTCACAAATTCCTCAGAAAAAAAATTTGTTGTTACATACTTCGGCAGCTTGTGGTATTCAAGTTGCACCATGGCCATAAAAGCCTCTTCTACTACTTCACAACATATTCTCAAGTAACAAAAATGACATCAGAGAAGAAGTAATTCACAAAGATAGAAAATGGGAGGGAATTATGCATTAGGTAGAGCGGGGGTCAGCAAACTATAGCTAATCAGTGTCACTACTTTTCTCCATTTTTTATTGAGGTGAAATTCACATAAAATTAACCATTTTAAAGTGCACAATTCAGTGGCATTTAGTACATTCACAATGTTATACAGCAGTCATGGTTAACTAGTTCCAAAACATTTTTATCATTCCCAAAGGAGACTCCATACCCATTAAGCCGTCATCCCCCATTCTTGCCTTCATATAGCTCCTAACAACCACTAATTTGCTTTCTGCCTCTATGAATTTATCTGTTTGGATACTGCATATAAATTGAATCATACAGTATATGACCTTTTGTGTCTAGTTTCTTTCACTTGGCAGAATACTATTGAGGTTAATTCCTTTTTATGGCTGAATAACATTCCTTTATATGGATATACAACTATTTCATTATCCATTCATCCACTGATGGGCAATTGGGTCATTTCCACCTATTGGCTATTGCGAACACTCTATGAACACTTTGTGTATGAGTATTTGAATATCTGTTTTCAATTCTTTGGGGCACATACAAAGGAGTAGAATTGCTGGATCATATGGTAACCTTATGTTTTACTTTTTGAGGAACCGCTAAACTATTTTTCACAGAGGCTGAACAATTTTACATTCCAACGAGCAATATAAAAGGATCCTAGTTTCTCCAAATACTCACCAACACTTATTATTTTCCATTTTTCTTAAATTACATACATCCTAGTAGGGTACAAAGTGACTGTGATTTGCATTTCCCTAATGATTAATAGTGTTGAACATCTTTACATGTACTTGTTGGACATTTGTACATACTCTTTGGAGAAATGCTGCTGCTTGTTTTTGTAAACAAAGTTTTATTGGAACATATCTATGCTTATTTTTTATTTACTGTCTATGGCTGTATATGTACTAGAAGAGAGTCAAGTGGTTGTGACAGAGACCTTATGGCTCACAAAGCTCAAAATGTTTACTATCTGGCCCTTTAGAGAAAATATTTGCTGACTCCTAAGGTAGAAGTTTGGGTCAGAAAATTGTAGGAAGCATTTTTACTGCACTATTCTAAAGGTTCCATGAGTCAATTACTGCTTTGCTCAATTTCATCACTAAGAAAACTTGGAATAGCAAGACGCAGGCTCAAACAGGAGGTTGCCTTAACTGCCTTAACTGCAATTCAAAAGTAAAGGAAAACAGATAGCCAGACACCTTACACTTTGTATGAACTAATGATTATTGTATTTAACAGCCAGCATAAAAATCCAATGAACTCTTCAATTGTTGAAACCATAGGACATAATCATGGTTTACCACAAGAAGTTTTAGAAGGTTTACTTAGCAAGCTATTCAAGAAAGGAAATGAAGGGACCACACGAGCCAGAACAGTTTAAATAGATCATGGAGGAGACATTTAACAAGTACTTCATGGCATTCAGACTCTTAAATCTTTAGTGGTATGAATTTCAGATCACTATTTATCACTGTTTAGTAATCTGATTCACCTCCTGCCTCCAGTTATTTTTTTCCTCAATCAATAATATTATGGACTCATAATAAAAACATACTTCCTTTCATTTCTCTATAGCTATAAAAATTCTTGCTTTGGCTTACCAGCTTGAATTCAAATTCAGCATTTCTAAAATCCCTGCATATTCACCTTTTCTATTACACTGCTATAAACAAATCTAAATGCCACTGGAAAAAATTGTACATTCAAGATTATACAAAAGGTTTGTATTAAAAGATAAACCTCAGAAACTCAACTAAATATGGTCATTATATAAATTGGACAAGAATAGGAATTTAAACTTTGTCAAAAAACACCACCAGTGTCTCTTATGACAGGATGCAGGATGTTAATCACGCACAGAGGAATATATCCAAGTAAAAATTCATTAGTTTGGATACTAACTCTTTATCAGATATGTCATTTGCAAATATCTTCCCCAATCCCATAGGTTGCCTTTTAGTTCTGTTGAATGTTTCCTTGGCTGTGCAGAAGCTTTTTATCTTGATAAAGTCCCAAATGTTTATTTTTGCTTTTGCTTCCCTTGCCTCAGGAGACATATCAAGTAAGAAGTTACCATGGCCAATGTCAAAGAGGATTTTTCTGCCTGTGTACTCCTCTAGGATCCTGATGGTTTCCTGTCTTACATTTAGATCATTAATACATTTTGAATTTATGTTTGTGTATGGTATAAGAAAGTGCTCCAGTTTCATTCTTTTTCATGTTGCTGTCCAGTTTTACCAACACCATTTACTGAAGACACTATCTTTTTACCATTAGATATTCTTTCTTGCTTTGTCAAAGATTAATTAACCATATAGTTGTGGGTTCATTTCTAGGTTTTCTATTCTGTTCCATTGTTCTGTGTGTCTATTTTTGTGCCAGTACCATCTTGTTTTGATTACTACAGCTTTGTAATATAACTTGAAGTCTGGAATTGTGATGCTTTTCAGCTTTGTTTTTCTTTTTCAAAATTCTTTTGGCTAATCGGGACCTTTTGTGGTTCCATACAAATTTTAGTATTATTTTTCTAGTTCTTTGAGAAATTGTGTTGGTATTTTGATAGGGATTGCATTATATGTGTAGATTGCTTTAGGTTATATAGATATTTAAACAACATTTGTTCTTCCAATTGATAAGTATGGAATGTTTTTTCCATTTCATTGGGTCCTCCTCAATTTCTTTCATCAGTGTTCTTTAGTTTTCAAAGTATCAGTCTTTCACTACTATGGTTAGGCTTATTCCTAGATATTTTATTGTTTTTGGTGCTATTGTAAGATGGGATTGATTCCTTAATTTCTCTTTCTGCTGCTTCATTATTAGTGTATAGAAACACAACAGATTTCTGTATGTTGATTGTGTATTCTGTGATGTTACTGAATTCATTTATCAGTTCCAGCAATTTTTTGGTGGAGTCTTTCAGATTTTCTACATAAAGTATGTCATCTACAAGTAGTTAAGGTTGTACTTCTTCCTTGCCAATTTGGATGTCTTTTATTTCTTTTTGTTTTCTGGTTGCTTTGGCTAGGTCTTCCAGTACGGTGTTAAATGACAATGGTGAGAATGGACATCTCTGTCTTGTTCCTGACCATAGAGGAAAAGCACTCAGTTTTTCCCCATCGAGAGTGATATTAGCTGTGGGTTTTTCGTATATAATCTTTATTATGTTGAGGTATGTTCCCTCTAAAACTACTTTGTTAAGGGCTTTTATCATGAACGGATGTTGTACTTTGTCAAAAGCTTTTTTTTGCATCTATTGATGATCATATGGTTATCTTTCTTTTATTAGTGTGGTTTATTACATTGATTGATTTGTGAATAATGAACCACCTTTGCAACCCAGGAATCAATCCCACTTGATCATGGTGAATTGTTTTTTAAATGTATCATTGCATTTGCTGTGTTAGTATTTTATTGAGAATTTTTGCATCCATGTTCATTAGGGATACTGGCCTGTGGTTCTCTTTTTTTAGTGTATTCTTTTTCTGGTTTGGTATTAGGGTAACGCTGGCCTCACAGAATGAATTTGGAAGTTTTCCTTCCTTTTCTATTTTTGTAACAGTTTGAAAAGAACGGGTATTAACTCTTCTTTAAATGTTTCATAGAAATCACATGTGAAGCCATCTGATCCTGAACTTTTGTTTGTTGGAAGTTTTTTGATTACCAATTCAATTTCCTAACTGGTAATTGGTCTGTTCAAATTTTCCATTTCTTCCTGCTTTAGATTTGGTAGGTTATATGTCCCCAGAAATTTATCAATTTTTTCTGGGTTGCCCAATTTGTTGGCATATAATTTTTTATTATAATGTTCAGTTAGCCACTGTATAATTTTTGATGTAGTGTTCAATGATTCATTAGTTATGTATAACACCCAGTGCTCATCACAACACATGCCCTCCTTAATACGCATCACACTGTTACCTCCTCTCCCCAACCCACTCCCTTCTGCAACCCTCAATTTGTTTCGCAGGGTCCATAGTCTTTCACGGTTCATCTCCCTCTCTGATTTTGCCCCATTCAAATTTCCCTCCCTTCCTCTATGGTCCTCTGTGCTATTGTTTATGTTCCACATTGTCTTTTTCTGCTTGACTTATTTCACTTAGCATAATCCCCTCCAGTTCCACCCATGTCGATGTAAATGGTGGGTATTCATCTTTTCTGATGGCTGAGTAATATTCCATTGTATATATGGATCACATCTTCTTTATCCATTCATCTGTTGAAGGGCATCTCAGCTCCTTCCACAGTTTGGCTATTGTGGACATTGCTGCTATGAACACTGGGGTGCAGTTGCCCCTTCTTTTCACTACATCTATATCTTTGGGGTAAATACCTAGAAATGCAATTGCTGGTTCATAGGGTAGTTTTATTTTTAACATCTTGAGGAAACTCCATACTGCTTTCCAGAGTGGCTGTACCAGTTTGCATTCCCACCAACAGTGTAAGAGAGTTCCCCTTTCCTCACATCCTCACCAACATTTGCTGTATCCTGTTTTGTTAATTTTTGCCATTCTAATTGGTATAAGGTGGTATCTCATTGTGATTTTGATTTGTATTTCCCTGATGGCTAGTGATGCTGAGCATTTTTTCATGTATCTGTTAGCCATTTGTATGTCTTCTTTGGAGAAGTGTCTGTTCATGTCTTCTGCACATTTTTTGACTGGGTTTTTTGTTTTTTGAGTGTTGAGTTTGAGAAGTTCTTCATATATCTGGGATGTCAGACCTTTATCAGTAATGCCATTTGCAAATATCTTCTCCATTTTTGTCATGTAATTTTTTTATATTTTCTTACAATTGTTATATTTCTCTGGTGTCAGTTATTTCTCCTCTTTCATTTCTGATTTTGTTTATTTAAGTCCTCTCTCTCTCATGAATATGACTGGAGATTTGTCAATTTTGTTCAGTTTTTCAAAGAACCAGCTCCTGGTTTCACTGAATTTTTCTATTATTTTGTTTACTTGGACCACTCTGTTATCATTTTCATTTGCTTCCATGTATTTTTAAATTTCTTCTTTGATTTCCTGGTTGACCCATTCATTGTTTAGTAGCACGTTGTTTAATCTCTGTATATTTGTGGTCTTTCCAAATTATTTCTTGTAGTTGACTTCTTGTTTCATAGCATTGTGGTCAGAAAAGGTCCATGTTATGATTTCAATCTTTTTGTACTTGTTGAGGCCTGTTTTGTGACCTAATATGTGATTTACTCTGGGGACTGTTCTAAGTGCACTTGAAAAGAATGTGCATTCCGTTTTAGGATGGAATGTACTGAATACATTTGTTAAATCCATCTGTTCCAGTGTGCCATTCAAAGCCATTTTTTCCTTATTGATTTTCTGTTTATATGATCTGTCCATGGATATAAGTGGAATATATAAAGATTCCTACAACTCAACAAATCAAACAATTCAATTAAAAATCAGCAAAAGACTTGAGTAGATATTTCTCCAAAGACATACATGAAGATGCTCAACATCACTAATCATTAGGGAAATGCAAATCAATATACAGTGAGATACCACTTCACACACATTAGGACTGCCTTAAACAACAATCTTAAACAACAACAACAAAACTATATGGTCAACTAATCTCTGACAAAGCAGGAAAGAATATCCAAGAAAAAAAGACAGTCTGCTCAACAAAGACCTAAATGTGAGACAGGAAACCATCAAATTCTAGAGGAGAACAGGCAGAAACCTCTTTGATCTCGGTTGTAGCAACTTCTTACTAGACACGTCTCTGGAGGCAAGGGAAACAGAAGCAAAAATGAACAACTGGAACTTCATCAACATAAAAATCTTCTGCATAAGGAAGGAAAACAATCAACAAAACTAAAAGGCAACCAATGGAATGGGAGAAGATATTTGCAAATGATGTATCTAATAAAGGGTTAGTATCCAAAATCTATAAGGAACTTATCAAACTCAACATCCAAAAAACAAATAATCCAGTTAAAAATGGGCAGAAGACATGAATAGACACTTTTCTAAAGAAGACATCTAGATGGCTAACAGACACATGAAAAGATGTTCAACATCACCCATCATCAGGGAAATACAAATGAAAACCACGATGAGATGCCACCTCCCGCCTATCAGAATGGCTGAAATTAACAACACAAGAAACAACAGGTGTTGTTGGTGAGGATGTGGAGAAAGGGGAATCCTCTTACACTATTGGTGGGAATGTAAACTGTTGCAGCCACTCTGGAGAACAGTATGGAGGTTCCTCAAAAAGTTAAAAAGTAGAACTACCCTGGGATCCAGCAATTGCCCTACTAGGGCAAATACCCAAAGGATACAAAAATACAGATTCAAAGGAGTGCATGTACCCCAATGTTTATAGCAGAATTATCAACAACAGCCAAACTATAGAAAAAGTCTCAATATCCAGTGAGTGATGAATGGATAAAGAAGATGTGAGATACACACACACACACACATACACACACACACACAATGGAATATTACTCAGTTGTCAAAAAAAAATGAAAACTTGCCATTTGCGATGACGTGGATGAAACTAGAGCATTATGCTAAGTGAAATAGTCAGAGAAAGACAAATCCCATATGATCTCACTCATATGTGGAATTTTAAGAAAGAAAACAGATAACATATGGGAAGGGGGAAAGAAAAAAGAAAAGAGGGAAACAAACCATAAAAGACTTTTGATAGAGAACAAACTAAGGGTTGATGGAGGGAGGTGTATGGGGGATGGGCTAGATGAGTAATGGGTATTAAAGAGGGCACTTGCTATAATGAGCACTTGGTGTTGTATGTAAGTGATGAATCACTGAATTCTACTCCAGAAACAATACTGCATCATATGTTAACTAAAATTTAAATTAAAAAAAGAACAATTCAGAAAATAACAAGTTTTGGTTAAGATATAAAGAAATTAGAACCACTGTGCACTGATAGTGGGACTATAACAGTCACTGTGGAAAAAGTCTGGCAGTTTCTCAAAAAGTTAAACACAAAATTACCATATGATTCAGCAATTTCACTCCTAGATGTATAACCAAAAAAAGTGAATTTTTAAAAAGATTTATTTATTAGAGAGAGCGTGAGTGAATGGGGGGAAGGGCAGAGGGAGAGGGAGAGAATCTCAAGCAGACTTTTGCTGAGTATGGAGCCCCATGTGGGGCTTGATCCCAGGACCCTGAGATTATGACCTGAGTCAAAATCAAGAGTCAGCCACTTAAATGACTGAGCCACACAGGCACCCCAAAAATGTGGTATTTTGACACAGTGGAATACTATTCAGTCTTAGAAAGAAATGAAATTCTGATTCACGCTACAATATGGAAGAACCTTGAAAACATTATGCTAAGTGAAAGAAACCAGTCACAAAAGACAACATATTGTATAATTCCATTTACATGAAATGTACTTCCTATATCTATAAATTTGGACATTAGTGGTTACCTGGGGCTGGGGGAAGGAAGAAATAGGGGGTGACTGTTTAATGGCTAATGTGTTTATTTGCAGGATGATGAAAATGTTTGAAATTAGATAGTAGTGATGTTTATACAACATTGTGAATGTACTAAAAGCCACTGATTGTACATTTTCACATGGCTACGATGGTGAGTTTTATGTTGTATAACGTTTACCTCAATAAAGATATTAACAAATTGAAGCTAACATTGAATAAAATAAATTACACACCATGACCATGTAAGCCTTATTCCATGTGTGCAAGACTGGTTCAACATTTGACAACCAATTAATATGATTGATTATATTATTAATATGGTAATCTACCATATCAACAGATAAATATGAAAAAACTCAGTAATTAGGAATAGAGAGGAAGTTCCTCAACTTGATAAAGAACATCTACAAAATACCTACTGCTAACATCATACTATGTGACATTGGCAGAGCAATACATGCACAGATCAATATAACAGAATAGACAATCCTATGCGGACCCACAAAAATATGCCTAATTATTTTATTTTTTGTGACATCTTTATTGAGATATAATTCACACACCACAAAATTCACCCTTTTAGTTCTAGAATCCAGTGATATTGAATATATTCACAGAGTTGTGCACTTATCATCAGTATCTAATTTTAGAACATTTTTATTACTCCAAAAAGAAATCTTATGCCCTAATATGGTCATTTCTCACCCTTTTCCCACATTTTCCACTGCAAGTACTAATCTACTTTCTGTCTTTATAGATTTTCCTATTTTGGGCATTTCACATAAATTGAATGCTATTTGAGGCCTTTTGCATCTAACTTCTTTTACTTAGCATGTTTCCAAGATTAATGCAAGTTTATGTATAAATGTATAAATATTTTATTAATTGTTATGGCACAACTGATTTTTGATAAAGAAGCAAAAGCAGTTTAATGGGGCAAGTATATAGTCTTTCAAAAAATGATGCTGGAGCAATTGAACATCCATAGACTTAAAAAAATATCAGTCTTGAACTTAACTTCACTCTTATACAGGCTTAAGTCAATATGGACTATGAATGTAAGTGTAACACATAAAATAATCACTATGTTGTACTCCTGAAACTAATATAACATTGTATGGCAACTAAACTTCAATTAAAAAAAAAAACATTGTAGAAGACAAAACTTACAAGAGATTGAAAAAACACACAAAAAAAGCAAATCTTCAGAATTTAGGACTAGGCAATAGTTCTTAGGGTTGGCACCAAAAGCATAATCCACCAAAAAAAAAAAAAGTGGTAAATTGGACTTCATCCTTATTAAATCTTTTGCTCTTCACAAGACCTTAAGAGGATGAAAAGATAAGCTACAGACTGGGAGAAAATATTTGCAAACTACATATCCAACAAAAGACTAGTATGCTGATATATAAAGAGCTCTCAAAATGCAATGGTTAAAAAAAAAAAATCCAATTAGAAAATGAAAAAAAAGACACGAAGAGAAAGACATTTCACTGAAGAGGATATACAGATGGCAAATAAGCATATCAAAAGATGTTTCACCTCATTAGTCCCTGGAAAAAATACAACCTCAAACCACAGTGAGATGTCACTACACACCTACTCAAATGGCTGAAATAAAAATCAGTGATAACACCAAATACAGGAAAGGATGTAGAAAAACTCGATCACTTATACATTGCTGGTGGGAATGCAAAATGATACAGCTAGCCTGGATAATAATTTGACAGTTTCTTATAAAACTAAACCAGGCAACCAGCACTTGTACTTGAGCAATAATCCCAGATACACAAAAACTTACATTCATGCAAACCTGTATACAGATATCCATAACAACTTAATTCATTATAGCCCCAAACTGGAAATGGACCAGATGTTTTTCAACATGTGAATGGTTAAACTGCAGCAATAATAGGAACAAATTATTGATACACACATCCACGTGAAACTGCTGAATGGACAGAGCCAATTTCAGAAGGACATATATTATATGATTCCTTTTATATAACATTCTAGAAATGAGAAAATTGTAGAGATGGAGAATATATTAGTGGTTGTCATGAGTTAAACATAAAGGTTTCATGGGTGTGGCTAATAAAAGGGCAACCAACAGGATCATAATGGTAATGGAATTTTTCTGTATCTTTGCTGCATAAGTGTCAATATTTTGTTTTTTAATATTGTATTAGAGTTTTGCAAGATGTTACTATTGGGGGACACTGGGTGAAGGATACACATGATCTCTATTATTTTTTATGTGTGCAGTCTACTATTATTTTAAAATGAAAAGTTTATTTAAATTTAAAAGACTTTCTCAGAGATATAAAAGCAAAAAGAATTCATCACCAGCATACCCAAAGCATAAAAAATGTTATAGCACATCCTTCAGGAAAAAGTCAAATAACAGCAGACAGAAATATGGATCTCTACAAAGAAATACAGAGCACCAGAAATAGTAATTACAAAAGATTGTTCTCTTATTGTGTGTACTATAAACCCTAAAGTAACCACTAAAGTAATAAAACAATTATAGCTAATAACCCATGCAATAGAATCCTAACAATATTCATTTGATCCAAAAGAAAGAAAAAGAGGGAAAGGAAGACAAAGAATAGAGGGGAGAAACAGAATACAAATGACAAGGTGACAGACTTAAACCTAACCACATCCACAATCACATTAAATGTAAATATTCTAAGAACCCCAATTAAAAGGCAGAGACTGTCAGACTGGATTTAAAAAAGCAAGACTCAACTATAAGCTACCTACAACAAATATACTTTAAAATAAAGACACAAGAGGTTAAAAGTAAAAGGATAAAAAAAAGATGTAACATACTAACACTAATCAAAATAAATCTGGAGTATTTATATTAATCATACAAAGTAGATTTTAGAGCAAAGAATATAACTGGGAACAAAGAAGTTCATTTCATAATGATAAAGTGGTCAATTCATAAAACGGACAATTCTAAATGTGTATGCACCTAATAACGGAGCTTCACAACATATAAATGAAAAACTGATAGAACTGCAAGGAGAAATAGACAAAGGTACAATATATAGAGAGATTTCATTACTCCTTCCTCAATAATGGATAGAGTAAGTAGACAGAAAATCAGTAAGGAAACAGAAGACTGCAAATACTATCATCCAAGATGAACTAATTGGTATGTAAAGAACCCTCCACTAAGCATCTAAAGTACATATTATTTTTCACCAGCACATGAAACATTTACCAAAATAGACCATATTCTGAGCCCCAAAAAAGCTCAATAAATTTAAAAGGATTTTAAGTCACATAAAGTATTGTCTCATCACAATAGAATTAAAACAGAAATCAAGAACAAAAATACATCTGGAAAATAATCGAGTATTTGGAAATTAGGTAACATAGTTCTAGCTAATCCATGGGTCAAGGAAAAAATCCAAAGGGAAAGTAGAAAAAGACTTTGATCTGAATAATGATGAATACAATATATCAGAATAAAAATTCAGGGGGAGTTTATAGCACATAAGGGCCTATATTAGAAAAGAAAAAAAAGGGTGTGCCTGGGTGGCTCAGCTGGTTGAGTGGCTGACTCTTGATTTTGGCTCAAGTCATAATCTTAGGGTCCTAGGATTGAGCCCCGCATTAGGCCCCTTGTTCAGTGGGGAGTCTGCTTGAGGATACTCTCTCCTTCTCCCTCTGCCCTTCTCCCCATTCATGTGCACTCTCTCTCTCTCTCACTAAAATAAATAAATCTTAAAAAAGAAAAACAAGGTTCTCAAATCAATGACCTAAGCTTTCTACATGAAGTAGTAAAATAAGAACTAAATCCACATAAAAGGAAATGTTTGCAGAAATTAACAGTGTGATCCTAAAATTTATAATGAAATATAAAGCACCTACAATAGTCAAAACAGTTTTGAAAAAGAACAATGCTAGGGCACCTAGGTGGCTCAGTCGGTTAAGTCTCTGATTCTTGGTTTCTGGTCAGGTCATGATCTTGGGATCCTGGGATTGAGCCCTGCAATGGGCTCCATACTCAGTGGTGAGTCTGCTTCTCTGCCTCTCGCCCCCTCTTACACACTCTCTAAAATAAATAAATAAATCTTTTTTAAAAAGAAAAGAAAAGAACAATGCTGAAGGACTTACACTACTTGCTCAGGACAGTAGAAAGCTACAGTAAGCAAGACAGCATGTTATTGTGCAAAGACAGACAAAACAATATTGACATTTGATTTTTTATTATAATGTCAATTATGCCTTTATATTGTCAACTGATTTCCAACAAAGGTATGAAAGCAATAGATAGGGAAGGAACTGTTCAATAAATGGTGGAGAAAAAAATGGGTATCTATATGCAAATAAGTAAACAAACAAAGAAACCTTGGCTCTTATCATATACTATATATAAAATTAAGTCAATATGAATCATGGACCTAAATGTAAGAGTTAAAACTATAAAACTTCTAGATAAAAACATAAGAGAAAATCTCAGTGTCTCTGAGTTTGCCAAAGATTTCTTAAATATGACATAAACCCACAAATCATAAAAGGGAAAAATTAATAAATTGGATTTCATCAATGTTAAAAATGTTTACCCTTCAGAAGACACCACTGTGAAAATGTAAAAGCAAGCCACAGACTGGGAAAACATGTGTTTGCAAAATATATACCTGACAAAGGACTTGTATCTAGAGTATATAAGGAACTCTTATAACTCAATAATAAGATGATAAAGAACTTAGTTAAAATAGGCAAAATACTTAGATACTTCACCAAAGAATATATTTGGATGGCATATAAGCACATGAAAAGATGTTTGATATTATTAGCCATCAGAGAAATGCAAATTAAAGCCACTATGAGATAATACTATACAACCACTAGAATGGCTACAATTAACACCATACCAAGTCTTGGCAAGGATGTAGAACAACTGGAACTCTCAAACATTGCTAGTCGTAGTGTAAAATTTAGAAGTTTGGCAGTCTTTAAAAAGGTAACTATACACCTTCCATATGTCCCAGACATTCCACTATCCATTCACCTAAGAGAAATACATGCATATGTATACAGAAACTCTTGTATACAAATGTTCATAGCAGCCTTATTTACAATAGCTAAAAGTGAAAATAAGTCAAATAGCTATCAAGAGTTGAAAGGGGGGGCTCCTGGGTGGCTCAGTGGTTTAAAGCCTCTGCCTTCGGCTCAGGTCATGATCTCAGGGTCCTGGGATCGAGCCCTGCATTGGGCTCTCTGCTCAGTGGGGAGCCTGCTTTCCCCTCTCTCTCTGCTTGCCTCTCTACTTGTGATCTCTCTCTCTCTGTCAAATAAATAAATAAAAATATTAAAAAAAAGAGTTGAAAGGGAAAACAGATTGTCATATAGCTATATAATGTAATACTACTCAACAGTAGAAGAGGAATGAACTATTCATACACACAACATAGATGAATATAAAAATAGTTATGCTGAGTGGAAGAAGTCAGATAAAGAGTTCATATTGAATGGATCCATTTATAGAAAATTCTAGAATCTGTAAACTAATCTATAGTGACAAGAAGTAGATTAGTAGTTGCCTAGAAGGGAAGGAAGTGATGGGGAAGGGAATGGAGGGAATACAAAAAGGCACCAGAAAATTTTGGGGAGGTGATGGATATTCATTATCTTGGTTGTGGTAATGGGTGTATACATCAAATTGTACACTTTAAATGTGTTTTATTGTATGTCAATTATATCTCAATAAAAGCATTAAAAACTATAAGGAAAAATACGGCATAGTTAATATAATCACAATGTTATTCATAATTATTTAACTATTTTTAAAGATTTCTAAGTGTTTAACATGAAGCCCCAAGAAAAACCAGGTCTTTCTAGCGAAAGGACCAGGAAAATGGCAGACTAGCAAAACAGAAAGCTTGTAGACAATCATCTCCCTACTCTACCCAAACACCACAGATAAAACTGTGGCCCCACTCACGTCACCTTCAGTAAAGGCCAAGTGGGAAACTTGGATATCAACTCTAGCCTAGCTGTAAGAAGATGCCCCTCTTACCTCCCCACTGGGGAGATGTCAGAGAAGACTGAGTAGAGAGCTAGGACCTTCATCCTTGCCTGACCGTAATGAGGTTTCCCCACTCCTTCGTGTCAGTAGAAACCATTTGGTTAAGTCTGGGCTTCCACTTCCACCTAATAGTAAGAAGGCACTCCTCCCTGCAAGGGTGGTATCAGTGGAGGCCTCATGGGGAGCCTGAACTTCCACCTCTGCCTAGCAGTAACAAGGCATCCTCTTCTTGACTAGAGTGTCAAGAAAGGTTGAAACACTGTATTTTAACTAAATAAAGTTTTAAATAAAAACTTAAAAAAATAAGAAATCACTCATCATACTAAGATCCAGGAAGACCTCAACCTGAAAGAGAAAACAAAATCAACAGAAACCAATACTGGGATGACAAGAGATTAGAATTATTTGATTAGGATTTTTAATCAGCTATCATAACAAGCTTCCTCAAGGGGAAATTATGAACATAATAGAAACAAACAGAAAAAAAATTAGAAGTCTCAGCAAAGGGAGATAAGCTATAAAGAAGAACCAAATGGAAGTTTTAGAACTAAAAAATACAATAGCTAAATTAAAAACTCAGTGGATGGGCTCAACAGCAGAAAGAATTGAATGGAGTAAAGAATCAGAAAACTTGAAAATAGAACAATAAAATAGGCATAAGATTAAGCAAACTATAGTACATCCATACCAGAGAATATTACTCAACAATAAAAAGGAAAAACTATTGATACAGGCAACAAATTGGGTGTCTCTCAAAAGTATCATGCTCAGTGAACAAAAGTCAATCTCAAAAGGTTACATACGGTATTTTCTTTATATAATACTGAAGAATACAAAGTTTTACAGATGGAAATATAGTGGTTGCCAGAAGTTAGAGATAAGTGAAGGATGGGAGGGGGTGGGCTTTATTCCAAAGGGGTAGGAGGCAAGTGGGAGACCTTTGTGGTGATGGCATAGTGCTGTCTCTTGATTGGTTATACAAATTTTCACATGTGATAAAATGACATAGAGCTATATACACACAGAGTACCAACGTCAGTTTTCTGGTTTGATGTAGCACTCTAGTTATGTAAACTCTAACCATTGGACGAAATTGAACAAAGGTTATTAGAGACTTCTCTGTACTATTTGTGTAACTTCCTGTGAATTTTTAAAAATAAAAGCTTATTTTAAAATATTTCAATATTTTATATTCAAATTTATATTAAATTTTTATATTAATTAAAATGTTACATATGTTTTATATTATTAATAAATATTTATTTTAACATAAAATGTTTAAAAAGAAAAAATAAAATCAAGACATTGGCAATAACAAGAAGCACAATTTAACAAATATGAATGATGGTTATGAATGATGGGTAAGATTCTGCAGGCCAGAGAGACATCCTAGAGTTGGAAAACAAAAGTATTATACTTCTTGTATCCAATGTACACAGTACCGAATCACTGACTATCAAAAAGAAATAAAATTGAGGGTTACTTTAATTCAAGTATAGGTTACACATCACTAGAGAATGGTTATTTTCAAACTTGGGAACAGTATCCTTTGGATAACAAGGTAGATAGAGAACGATGATGGTATATAGTAGGCTATCACTATATGTTTGTTGAATGAATGAATGAATGGATAAGCCAGTTTCCTTCTTACCTATGTCATTATTGTTACATTCTCTCAGCCTTTAAAAACTTTTTCGGGGGGGAGGGATGATTAGGGGAGACCAGAATTTTGGCTCTTTGGTGATAAATGATTCTTTTTTTTTCCTTAGGGTGGAGTGTTAATACAATTTTGTTTCCTCCAGAAGTAAAATAGTTTAAAAACCATTGTTCCAAAGCACCAATTATTAGGCAGTGCTAGGCCTATGACCATTTGATTTGGGGATCTTATCCAAATCATTTTAAGTTAAAGTGACTTTGAATTAATTTTGGTTGGAGAAATTCACATTAACCATTACTAAGATTGTTAATACTCTGGGATACCATCCTAGAGGACACGATGTCAGAGTAATCGAGATGCCATAAAGAAAATGTTGCTCGTTAGATAAACACAATGATCTCAGTTTCAGCCATTTATAATAAAGTCACTTTATAAAAATATGAGACATAAGATTATCTAATAAAGGTTTTATCTGGGTAGCATTAATATTTCTTTATTAATTAAGAGGGTAAAAGTAGGAAGTATTTTCTGAAAATACAAAAAAAAAAAAAGGAAAACTAACAGTTTTCTTTGATGTCTTTCTCTTATTAGGTAATAACTTAATAGGGAATTTCCACTGAGACAGAGGGTCTCAAGAGCAGGAATGAATGGGGGTGGTAGTGGTGGAAGAAAACAAAAATAAGGAAAGATAAGAAGATATCTGCAAGTAAGGTTCAGTACTAGACCAGGGTAATGGCAAAGAGGAAGGACAAAGAGGAATACAAACTTTCTTTTGGTCTAATCTCGTTATCCTCTTCTCAGCTCAAAAAATGTCCCTTATGCCCACCTCTTCCTTTCTGGCTAGTTCATTGCTTGTCCCTATTATATCTACTGATACCTAATCAAGATTTATTATAGCAGAGCCTCCCCATAGACTCTGGCAGGTCAATGTTAGTCTGGTTTTGAAAGGAAAGTTCAATGCAGTTGACAGATGAAATGCAATTAAAGTCTAGAGCCTCAAATCTCATTGGTTTAAATCTTATGCTTGATAATCACCCATCATCATATCCTTTTTAGTCAGAGGGCACTAAAGCTAACTGATGCATCAGACAGAGAACTCCAAACCATGCTGCTCTGGGGGAATGTGCATAATGTACCTCAAATATCAAGGACTGGCTTCAGTGCTCACAAGCACTATAACCAGAGAAGCCTCTCTAGTGCTAGGTCCCAATATAACACATCAAGCTGCTAACTGTTTTCATTTAGTGAAGCTTTTTAAATGTTTAATAATTTACTTTCATTATACTGCCAAAGTCGAGGTCACATAAGGGAGGAGTTGCAGCATTCCGTAGGCATAATTCATAGCTTTCCATTCAATCTAGATACTTCAGTTGCATTGTCATATTTTCAAACTGATAAATCTGATTATCTTTAGAGAGCATACCCATACCACTTGCTCCCTTCAGAAAACATTTTTCATTCACCAATAAACATCTCATCAGAGACGTTTGATTGCCCACCAAATGTATGTTCCTGTAATAGACACTTAGACACAAAAACAAAAAAAATGGAAAGCAATTTCTCTCCTGAACAGTCAGTCAAACATGGACATAATGACATGGTCACTTGCAAAGTAGGACAACCACTAAAGCCCAAAAGCTTCTAGGAAATCTCCTTCACTCTCAGGAAGGCTGGTATGCCCTGCTTATTTCCAGAAAATACTTTCATGGCTTAAATGCACTTATGTAAGGGCATCAGGAATTGTATTCTACCAACCATCTTTGTAAATCTTATCTGTGGTCATGGGTTCCAAAGACCATCAATCCAGAAACTCTCTACCAAAGCTCACTTTCAAGCCATGAGATGCTAGTAGCAGAGCTATATTTTCCATAGGACACAGCAAATCCAAAATCATTCCCATTCTCCTGGGCACAAGGTGATATGTAGGTATTTCTAGCTAACAATAAAAGTAGCTTCTTTGTCCCAAAGTACCTATGCAAAGAAATAAACACTTTCCCTTCCTAACACCATAAAGAATACAATCTTACCTATCAACATCTGAAAGGCCAAGAGCTTTAGTTATTGACTTTGCTGAATTCTAAAGATAACAACTTTTATTAATTTCATCCTTCAATAGAATATTAAGGGAAATCACCTTTCCTTTCCTCTTCCTCTATGATTTCCATCCAGTTTAGTTCACTTAATGACGTACTGCTTACTGACTGTCCATCATCTTTAAAATTAATTTGAGGGGGACATGGGTGGCTCAGGGGGTTGTGTCGGCCTTTGGCTCAGGTCATGATCCTGAGGTTCTGGAATCAAGCCACATGTCAGGCTTCTGTTCAGTGGGAAGCCTGCTTCTCTCTTTCCCTCTGCCTGCTGCTCTGCCTGTTTGTGCTCTCTCTCTGTCAAATAAATAAATAAAATTAAAAAAAAATAAAATCAATTTGAAAAGTAGATTTGGAATAAACATCATTTGTGTTTAGAGGTAGACTAGATACTCATAAAGCCCAAACTGTCCACAATCCACACATCTGAATTATGCACACACTGTACCAAGTGTCACAAAATGTTTTATTCAGCCAGCTGGGGACACAGATTTCACACTGAGGAGCGCAGTGCTTCCTATAGGCACAATGCCCCTGTGGGTAGTCAATAAATCTTTATTAAAAGCTTCCTCACAGAGGGAAAAAGGGAGAGACAAGTGAACCAGAGGAGGGCTGGTTGGAAGCTTCTGTAGCTGTTTTGGGAGGGAAGACTTATTGGAAACAAAAGGGAATGTCCGTAACCTTTCTAGCAGAGGGCATTGGGGACTGAGAGAAGTGGCCACAAATCATTCTGGAATAAAGAGGATTGGGTAGTCATTTCAAGCCTTTGGCAACTAGATTGCTATGCACCAAAAATACACAATCTTCTGTGAGTAAAAGCATTGCTACATTTCCCTCTTGCCACCAACAGCATTTGCTTTTGGAAAAGTAATGCTCAGGGGTTATACAGTGAATATATATACCTTTCTAGGTAACTTATCCAGTATCTTCAACTATCCAGAATTAGCCAATAACCTAGAAGACAGCCAATAATATACATTCTAATGATCAAGCATTAAGATGTATATTTGCTCATAAAAATATAGCAAAACATAACATTGGGGTTAGGTTATCATAATAGGATTGCCTATGTCTTCAATGTATAGTCACTCTTAAAATTGTGTCTAAAAATAACAAGCATATTTATCTGGTTCCAGGGGCACTGATTAGGAATGGGGAGCTTCCAAATACATCAAGTAGTAACAGCTGACAGCAGTGGAAGAGATTAAAGAACTATAAAAAGCAGGTATGAAATTTAAAAAGCATAGCAGTCTGGAGACATTTAGTGTAGGGGCAAACAGTTCTAGTCATATCAAGTGTCACCAGTGGAACAGGTATAGGAGAGCAAATCAAAAACTTGAGGTCATAATGTAGGCAAAACTCTAACCTTGTCCTGATTTTGTCATACAGTATTACACGAATAGCTCTAAGCAGAAGGTCTTCTTGAGGTGGTGTCAGACAGTTGGGGGGGCCGGAAGGGGGGGGAGGGGAACAAGGCACTTACTAGTCATATGGCTTCAGATGCATCAGTTAATCATTAAGTCTCAGATTTTTTTTATCTGTGAAATGTGGATACTTACTACTTCCCTTACAGGACTGTCATAATGACAAAATAAGATACTGTACATAAAAGCACTTAGTAAAACAAAGTGTTAAAAAATGGTAGCTTTCCATTTAGTTTGTTCTGCTTACTCCAAAATGGGACTATAAGAATCCATAGTGGTTATCTTAACTTTTTCAAAATTTTCTGTGCTTTCTCCTTTAACATATCACTCCTCCTCTTATATTTGCCAGGGATTATGATGCCATCACTCTAGGTAGAACTGAATCCTATAGGCATCCTTGATTCCTTTCTTTCCATTCATATCTAAGTAGTGACCCTGGCGATCTTTTTAACTCTTCCTATAGCTTTCCTTTGCTTTCCATTCCTTATGATACATCCTTGTCCTGACCCTTAGAGCTCATCTTTAACTGGTTTTCTTATATTTAGTTTCCCCCAACTCATTTGAGCTTTCCTATATCTGCTGTAAAGACAGCTCCGTGTATGTCATCCCCTGGATCAAAAGCTTTCGCTGTCTTCCCAGTGGCTTCAGGATAAAATCCAAACTCACCAAACTGGCATTCATAAAAACCCACGGGAGGAATTTCTCACAGGTCTCAAGAAAATCTGTGCTTGCTTCTTCTGAGAAATTCACTCATTTTTACTTCATGGACCCCTGCAAATCTTATAGCTAATATTTCCCTCTATGATCTGTCTGCTAAGACACTCAGAGCCAAACTTAGGGCACAGCTATAAAATCCCCAATACTGTGTACTCGGTTTAAACCTTACCATGGCCTCATTTCAGTTTCTTACATTTATTACCCCTTCACACTCATTTATCTGTCAATTTATTCATCCTGTTATTATATTAGTTTCTCAATAAACCAACTCAAATCCTCTTAGAATGAGGTAGAGTATAAAATGATATGGGAGACTAAAAAAAATACATGACCATATGAACAGAGGTGGAAAAGAAAAGACTGGGTAGCAAGAGAGGGAGCAAGAATGAAGATGAAAATGATCTTCACTGATATAAAAATATTAGTTCAACTGTAAGGAAAGTAGAGAGAACTCTCTGAGGAACATTTACTATGAGCATTTGTAATAATCTAACAAGGAAATAAATGAAGCATTTATAATAACAAATCTGTTCTTGACATCTCTGAAAATAGGGAGTTGTACTGCTAACGTTTTGTCTTAAAATATATTACCAAACAAAAATTTAATGAAGTCAAAGCTAAGCAGAATATGATGATGACTTACATTTGTACTGCTTTTCTGCTTACAAAGCCCTTTCACATACAGTATCTCAATGGAACCATTCCGGACTATTCTGCTGTAGAAGCCATTCACATTGGCAAGAAGCTGTTGCAAGCAGCATTCTCCATATCTGGGTCTTTAAAGATGTGGTATTTGCTGTAATAGAAAGTCCTATGGTATGTTGTTTGTCCCTTCTCTCTAAGTCCTCCTCTACTGGCATTTCATCTTGTTCTTTAAATCACCAAACTCTACTATGCCAATGTTAGTCTGATCTCTTTACCGGTTCTTATATTGAGCCTCTTTTCAGACACTCATCCAACCCTGTGTTCCTTCCCCTCACCTCCCAGCCCCCAAAGAACAGCTTTCCACTTCTTTGCATGCCCGGACCACTCCCTCTCAAACCTCTACCTTTCCAAGAAGGCATTTGTTTTTGAAGCATTTCAGCTATGAAGACCACCCACTATGGGGCTCACTTATTGTTCTCATTCTATACTGCACTGTACCAACTTGTATCTTTAGATTGTAAGCTCCGCAGAGAAAGGATTTTCTTCTTTGTTTAGTGCAATCAACCTATTGTAAAGTACTGTGTATACTTACAGACTATCACTAATGCGGTTCTTCCTGGGTTTCACTGGAATTATCTACTTAGTCATGTGATTTCGCTTGGGCATCATTTTTCCTCGCCTGAATTATTTGGGGCCCTCTTCCAGATTTTTTTAAAAGTAAAAAATTAGCACTTTCTGCTTTCAAGAGTGCCGTCAGCTACACATTTGAACGTACATGCTTCATCCTGCTTTATTCTATTTCTTACAGATAACAGTATCAAATTAAATACCTTCCAAGAGTCTGCTACAAAGGTAAAACACAAAGCCATTTTCCTTCTGGCTAATCTACAGATAATCTTGTTCACTCCTGCTGTACAGAAAAATGACACTGGTCCACTTGGAATTGAATATATTCCAGCTATCATTAGTTACAATGCTATATCAGGGGAACGATGCTGGCTAAAAAAAAATAAAGCCATTGATTTCCCTAAAACAAACAGAGGGTAAAGAAACTTTAAGATACACAGAGTTACTGAATAATAAATTCCATTTTTCAATTAATGCAAATATTTGATTACTTGAGGTAAACTTAAAAATAAAAATGCATTAGAGGAGAAACAGATCAGGTAGTATATAAATTGTGTGGAACCAGGAGTCAGATATAATCCCAAATTCCCTTCAGCAATTGGTTTTATAAATATCAACATGGAGAGAAAAATGTCTTTTTTTTTTTTTTTTTTGCCAAACTTGTCTCAAACTTTTGCTCAAAAAATATTTGCTGAATATAAATGCTGTTCCTAGGCCTAAGTAACAGTAAAAAAAATCCCAAATGTGGGCAAAGGAAGAGGGAGAAGAAAGCATACTAGAATAATCCATAAACTGTGATTGTCAAACTCTCTCTAAAAACATAGAGGTAACACTTTGAGACGAAATCTTTCTCTAGGAAAATCTAGTCCATGTCATTGGAACACTTCATATAAGGTCCCTATTTCATCCAACTCATGGGCTATAGTCTTACTCTCTATCCCCCTGGAGTTTTTGGCTTATGCTCAATTATCTGGATGAATCACAATGCCCAATCCTTACTCTTTGTTATACAGATGGAGATGGACACCTTCTAAACACTGTACTTGACATTTGCAAGTAGTCTTAAATAAAAGTTACAAAGAAGAGCATATAGTAATAGATACAAACATGAATTATTTTAGGAGAGATACAAACATGAATTATTTTAGCATCTAAAGTACATTTCAGTATAAACCCTACTTCAGAGTGATACACAACAAAAATGCAAACAAATTGCTTGCGAAGGATGACTCTATAGCCAAGAGATGCTATTAAGTTCCTATCTGTAGCCACATAAAGAGTTTATTCCATAGAAAGACTGTGCCCATATGGAGATCTTTGCACAAAGAGTTTATTCCATAGAGAGAATGCGCCCATATGGAGATCTTTCCACAAAGATCCATCAAATCCTGGCAGTGCAAACGTATCAGGACAGGTATAGATTCTATCACCAATGCCCCTTTGTGAGCATTTCAGAGATGTGTTGCTAATAGAAAATAAAATATGATATGACAGGTGAAGTCAAGGTGATTAAAATTTGGATTATTAAAATGGCATTTTGACACCTTATCTACAATGGTTTTATTATGAAATTTCAGCTTTCTGTTCGTAATGCTTTGCAGTGCCCCTCCAGGCAGAATTAAATGTGTAAGATTTTCTTCCTTATGGACATGTTTCTGTTAAGCAGCTAACATAGTATCTGCTGGGATGAAGTTAGAATATATTTTCAGTTATAAGGAAAGGAGTATGGACTACAGTAAGTCAAATGTATACCAGATGATAACCTTTTACCTCCTAAAAGAGATATATTGGATTAACATGATTTAATCTTGAATACTCAGGATCATACAATCAATACTATTTGGAAAAAGATTTCATGCTCAACCTTGGAATTAAGTTGGCTAAATAAATGTTAACTGTGAGCTATCACACTTGACCAACCAAATTTGGTCAGCACCTTCTTTAATTACTAAATTATTTGCGGCACACCCTTTAATTACTAAGGAGACTTAGCTTAACTACTTTCTTCTGAGTTCAGTAGGATCTACCAGGACTTTCTCCTAGGCTACATTCAGAAAAATTAGAACATCAAAAGGACCCAGAGATTAACAAATACTGGGAAAGAGAAAGGGGACTCATGTTAAATATAGGTCAGATTTCGCCACTAATTGTTCTCCCCTCAACTAGCCTTCACATTTCTTTGGTTTGAGTAGAATTTTTAAAAGTAATTGGTGTATTGCTAGAAATCACATAGGCCCAGAAAATAAGAGCACTCACTTCATGCTGTTAATGATAAATTAGCACGTGATTACAACCTAGTAGTAACAAGGAAAGGTTATGAAAGCAAACCTCTCACACCTCTTCTAGAGTTTAATCCTCTTCTTCCCCACACAAAGCAGACATAAAACCATATATTTGTATTATAAACAAGCTGTTACTAAATCAGAGCCGCAAAAAAGCATTTTCTTGTATAGGTTTATTTGTAGTAATGTAGTCCACTATAGTCAGTGCAAAGAAGAACTATACTATAGAGCCTCCAGGAGGGTATGCAATACTTTTGTCTTTGTAATGGGATTTTACTTGAATAAAAGGAAAGATGTCCTGACAAAGAAAATCCTAAATACAGAAACGGCTTAGAAGGAGGTTACAAAATTTCATTCCCAAAGGCCCTTTATTTATTTTAAAGGAATATAAAGAGACTTATTGGGGCACCTAAGTGGCTCAGTGGGTTAAGTGTCTGACTCTTGATCTCAGCTCAGGTCTTGATCTCAGGGTCATGAGTTTAAACCCCACATTGGGCTCCACGCTGGGCATGGAGCCTGAATAAAACAAAAAACCCACAAAAAACAAAAAAGCTATTGACCACTGTTTACCATTATTTACAATAAAGTAAACAATATAAAGTTGGATAACATTCTGATTACTACAAAGTTATTGGTTTTCCTGGTTTCTGCTGAACTAGTAACTCAAATATTGAGAAGACTGAGGCTACATCTAAGGAATGAGTTGGAGTAAAGAAAACCATGCAAGTCAAAGAATTTGGAATATAGAAGTTTGTTAACCCATTTATTCTAGTAGGTCCTAAATTGTCAACATCTCTAACTTTCTGATTAGGATTAGGTTTCCATGAACATAGTCTTAGACATTCCATGAATTATGACCTTTTAATCAATGCAACACAAGGATTTCAACTTCTTCCTTTAAATGTCCGCTTAAGGGGCGCCTGGGTGGCTCAGTTGGTTAAGCGGCTGCCTTTGGCTCAGGTCATGATTCCAGGGTCCTGGGATTGAGTCCCACATTGGGCTCCCTGCTCAGCAGAGAGCCTGCTTCTCTCTCTCCCTCTGCCTGCCGCTCTGCTTACTTTTGCTCTTTCTCTATCTCTCTGTCAAATAAATAAATAAAATCTTTAAAAAAATAAATAAATGTCCACTTAAGTAAGTTTTACTGACCTAATTAAAATGCACCAGGACTTGTCTAGTTTTCTTTTGGGTGGGGAGGTTGTTGGTAGTGATAAAATTTTCTATTCGGTGATCTTGCAAATAAACTTGCATTTATAGGACTGTAGATAGGCATATGGATTCTGATATAGCTGCTTTTAAATTGTCCAATTTAAATTGCTTACATTATATTTAAATTGTCCAATTAGTTACAAAATTTGATAGGTTAAGACTTCAGGAAAAATTTCAATTTAATTTCAAGTGATTTCTTAGGTTGCTGAAAATGATGGCATCCCAGAAACACAGGCTTATCCATGATTATAAAATGCTATTTTTGTTTTGGTGAATGTTAAAAAAAAAAAAGAAAGAAAACCACTTACGTATGTATTTTTATGTATACACACAAAAAACCCAAAACAAACAAAAAACTCAGGCATATGGGAGTTAAATAAAATTCTGATTGAGTAATGATTATTAAGATTTCCCCTAACATTTAAAAAAGGTGTTCTCTGGGACGCCTGGGTGGCTCAGTTGGTTAAGCAGTTGCCTTTGGCTCAGGTCATGATCCCAGGGTCCTGGGATCGAGTCCCACATCAGGCTCCTTGCTCAGCGGGGAGCCTGCTTCTCCCTCTGCCTCTCTACCTGCTTGTGCTTTCTCTCTGACAAATAAATAAATAAAATCTTTAAAAAATAAAAAAATTAAAAAGGTGTTCTCTAATGCAGGAGAATAATATACCATGGTCTCAAATATTCTTTTCTGATAAAGGAAAGCTTTTATTTGTTCAAGCTAACCAGTGCTCTAGATGCAAAAAAACTGCCCAACAACTCCCTCAATACTACTTCAAAATGAACATATCAAACTTGATTTTCATTAGAATGTTACTTCACACTAATAAATCCAAAAACCAAAACCTTGATTTTACATATAATATATACAAAAAGCAACAAATTATTATTTTTTAAAGATTTTATTTATTTATTTGACAGAGAGAGAGAGATCACAAGTAGGCAGAGAGGCAGGCAGAGAGAGAGGGGGAAGCAGGCTCCCTGCTGAGCAGAGAGCCCGATGCGGGGCTCGATCCCAGGACCCTGAGATCATGACGTGAGCTGAAGGCAGGGGCTTTAACCCACTGAGCCACCCAGGCACTCCAGCAACACAATTATTGAACTTCATCTTCTGGACAAGAATGCCAAGTTAGTCTCTCTTCATAAAAAGCAATCACAATTTGAGGACACTTCATATTTGCCTCTTTTGCCAGCACCAAGTCTGCCTCATCTGAATCTTTCCATTTCATGAGAAACATTAATTTTCCACTGCTGTCTGTGGCACCAATTATTCCTTCAGGATCAAGACCTCTGGCAAAACCTCTTGGTTTATCAGCAGTATCTCTTCTTGTCTTTGATTTGCTGTCATCTGATTCACTGTCAGATACAGGTTTTCTTTTTGTACCATATTTTTCCTTACCAGCTTTTTGAGAATTAAGAAATACTTCAATTAACTCCGGACAATGAAAAAATTCTTCAGGTTCCCAAGTACTGTCAGCATCTGTAAATCCCTTCCACCTCAGGAAATACTCCACCTTCCCACTCACTACATGTCAGTTCAATACTTTTTCCACCACTTTTTCAGGATCTGCCTCTTCTACTTTTTTACTCTTTCCAATTCTGTTTCTTTTCCTTTTTTTTTTCTTTGCAATATAGTTTTATTGGACTTGAAGACTTGAAGTCTTTTTTATTGCAGATGTGAAGAGCTATTATTCACCTCCTTGGAGCAGTTCAGGGTTCCTGGTCTGCAGTGTCTCCCCCTTTATTTATTAATGGAAATTTTGCCCTGCAAACCCTTTAATTTTTAAAAGTAATTAAATGTATCAATCTTTTATTTTATTACATCTTCATTTTGAAACACAATTAGAAAAATCTTTCCCCTTATGCTGGTTATAGAAGGATTTACCCATATTTTCTTCTAATACTTGTGCTGTTTCAGGTTTTCATTTACATCTCTGACCCATTTGGAGTCTATGGTATCTTTTCCCAAATAGCTGTTCTGGTTATCTTTCAATGTATAACAAACTACCCCCAAACTTAGTGGCTTAAAATAAAATTTGTTTTATTAGATTCCATAGCTCTGTGTGTAGATTTGACTCACCTGGGCAGTTCTGCTAATCTTGCTCAGGTTCTCTTGTACAGTTGCATTACTTGATGGCTGGGGCTGGAGTTATTTAAAGGCTTGATTTTAATGCTGGGAAGTCAGGGTGTCTCTCCTTCCACATGTAGTTCCAGTGCTACTTCTCTCCATATGCCCTCTCCATTTAGTCTTTCCAGCAGGGTAGCTGGATTGCTTCCTACTCTTTTCTTTTTCTTTTCATTTTTAAACAGTTTTTATTGTGACAGATTTCATATACCATAAAATTCACCTACTTATGGTATATAGTTTTTAGTGGTTTTCAGTACACAGAGTTGTACAACCATCACCACAATGTAACTTCGAAGTATTTTTAACATCCCAGAAAGAAACCCTGTACTTATTAGCAGTCATTCCTCATTCCTGCTGCAGCCGTCATCCCTGTTCTGGCCTCAGTCACTGATCTACTTTTCTGTCTGTATGAATTTGTACTTTCTGGATATTTCATATAAAGGGAATAATATAATATATAGTCTTTTTGACCAGTTTCTTTTACTCAGCATGTTTCAAGTTTCATCCATGTTGTAGCATATATCAGAACTTCCTTTTTTAATACAAATAATAATCCACTGTACCATCACATCACAAATTATTTACCCAAATATCTATTGGTGGACATTTAGGTTGTCTCCTCTTTTTGGCTATTGTGAATAATGCTTCTTTGAACATCTTTGTATAAATTTTCCTGTCAACATATGTTTTGATTTCTAAAGTATATACCTAATAGAATTACTGGGTCATCTGTTTAGACTTTTTTTTTAATGCTATTACAAATTTTTTCTCATCATGATTAAGTCCTCATCCCGTTACCCCCATTTCCCCACCACCATCACCTCTAGTAACCATCAGTTTGTTCTCTACAGTTAAGAGTCCGTTTCTTGGTTTGTTTCTTTTCCCCCTTTGCTTGTTTCTTAAATTCTACATATGAGATCATATTGTATATTCTTTCTTTGACTTACTTCACGTAGCATTATACTCCCTACCTCTATCCATGTTGTTGCAAATGTTAATATTTCATTCTTTTGCATTGCTGAATAATATTCATATATATTCATATATATATTTCTTTATCCATTCATCAATGGACATTTGGACTGCTTCCATACTTTGGCTATCGTAAGTAACGCTGCAATAAGCATAGGGACATAAAGGTGTATGTATCCCTTCAAAAGTGTTTTCATATTTTTTGGGTGAATACCTAGTAGTGCAATTGCTGGCTCATAGGGTAGTTCTATTTTTAACTTCTTGAGGAATCTCCATATTGTTTTCATAGTGGCTACACCAGTTTGCATTCCCACAAATAGTGTAAGAATGTTCTTTTTTCACCACATTGCTGTTTTTTGTGTTTTTACTTTAGCCTTCTGACAGGTGTGAGGTGATATTGTAGTTTTGATTTCTTTTTCACGATGATGAATGATGTTGAACATCTTTTCGTGAGTCTGTTGGCCATTTACAAGTCTTCTTTGGGAAAATGTCTGTTCATGTCTTCTGCCCATATTATAATTGGATGATTTGTTTTTTGGGTGTTGAGTTGTATCAGTTCTTTATATATTTTGGACACTAACCCTTTATTAGATGTGCAGTTTGTAAATATCTTCTCACATTCAGTAGCTTGCCTTTTAGTTTTGTTCATTGTTACCTTCACTGTGCAGAAACTTTTTTTCATTTTGATGTAGTCCCCAATAGTTTATTTTTGCTTTTGTTTCCCTTGCCTTAGGAGACCTATCTAGAAAAATGTTGGTACCACCAATGACAGAGATTATGGCCTGTGCTCTCCGAAAGGATTTTCATGTTTTCAGGTCTCACATTTAGTCCTTAATCTATTTTGAGGTTATTTTTGTGTATAGTGAAAATGGTCCAGCTTCATTCTTTTGAATGTGGCTGTCCAGTTTTCCCAATACCATTGTTTAAGAGATTGTCTTTTCCCCATTGGATATTCATTCCTCCTTTCTTTAGGATTAATCAACCATATAGTTGTGGGTTTATTTCTGGGTTTTCTATTCTGTTCCACTGATCTATGTGTCTATTTTTGTGCCAGTTCCATACTGTTTTGATCACTACAGCTTTGTAATATAACTTGAAGTATGGAATTGGGATGCCTCCAACTTTGCTTTTTTTTTTTTTTTTTTCGGTGTTGCTTTGGGTATTCAGGATCTTTTGTGGTTCCATACAAATTTTAAGATTGTTTGTTCTAGCTTTGTGAAAAATGAGAGCTTGGGTTCTTTTTTTGTATTTTGGTATTTTTATAGGGATTGCATTAAATGTGTAATTGTTTGGGGTAGTATAGACATTTTAATGATATCTGTTCTTCCAATCCATGAGCATGGAATGTCGTTCCATTTCTTTGTGTCATCTTCAATTTCTTTCATCAGTGTTTTAGTTTTCAGAGTACAAGTCTTTCACCTCTTCAGTTAGGTTTATTCCTAGATATTTTACTGTTTTTGGTGCAATTGTAAATGGGGTTGCTTTATTTCTCTTTCTGCTGTTTCATTATTTTATATCCTGCAATTTTACCGAATTCATTTATCAGTTCTAGCAGTTTTTTGGTGGAGTCTTTTAGGTTTTCTATATATAATATGTCATATGCATAAAGTCAGAGTTTTGCTTCTTCCTTACCAATTTGCAGGCCTTTTACTTCTTTATGTCGTCTAATTGCTGTGGCTAGGACTTCCGGTACTATGTTGAGGAAAAGTGGTGAGAGAGGACATCCCTATCTTGTTCCTAACCTTAGGGGAAACACTCTCAGTTTTCCTCCATTGAGTATGATGTTGTCTGTGGGTTTTTCACGTAAGACCTTTATTATATTAAAATATACTCCCTCTAGACGTACTTTGCAGAGGGCCTTAAACATGAATGGATGTTATACTTTATCAAAAGGTTTTTCTGCATCTATCGAAATGATCATATGATTTTTATTCTTTCATCTATTGATGTGACATATCACACTGAGTTTTGTGAATATTGAAACACCTTTGCATCCCGGGAATAAATCCCATTTGATCGTAGTGTATGATTTTTTAAATATATTGTTGGATTCAATGCTAATGTTTGTTGAGGATTTTTGCATCTATATTCATGACATAAAGGACTTAGGAGGAGGTTACAAAATTTCATTCCCAAGGGCCCTGTAAAAAGAGATTCATCTTTCTAGAAAGGTTTAGGTAGAGTTGAGGAAGATGGATAAGACCCCTCCAAATCCGTGCAGCCCTATAACTCTGAAAAGGGTCTTAACTCTGTGTATTCCACAGATGGAATAAGATAAACGTGCCAATTATAATTACTATCATGATCCATCCACAGATGCTGAATTTTGCCATTTGATGTTTATAAAGCACTACTCGGTATAATATATAAAGAATGCAATTATATGTCTTTTGGATGGAACACTTGGGATAAAATAGGAGGGAGGAGGAAATATCTTGGTTAATAGGAAAAAATATGCATAGCAATAAAATATTTAAAGTCACTTCAAGAGGAAAATAAACTATAAAAGTTTTTTTTTACTTCATGCCTTCTCCTGACAAAAGTGATAGCTCCCTCTCCTCCAACAAAGAAAGAAAGAAAGAAAGAAAGAAAGAAAGAAAGGAAAGAAAGAAAGAAAGAAAGAAAGAAAGAAAGAAAGAAAGAAAGAAAGAAGGTTCAGTGAGGTTTCTATAAGGACATCATTTCTAAAAGGACACAGGAGTTATATTTAGCTTTGGAAAAACAGTGGTTTTTCAGGGACAAATATTCTATTAGGTCTAATGTCAGCATGGCATTATTTCTATTATTTATATATAGTTCAGTGTTCTTAGAGAATCTAAGGATTCTTCACCTATCTCTGGGCCTCAAGAGGTCTATATTAACTCCTGTCTCGTAGCCAGGAAAAGACTAATCAACTCATAACAGGCACCTCCAGTCCTACTTCAGAGCCACTCTAAACCTGTGTCTTAACTCCCAGTCAATTGCTTTTTTTGTCCTGCCCACTCTACCCAATGACCCAGCATTTTGGGCCAGGCTTATATTTTTTGATTAGCCTCCTATCCAAGTGCTTGTTTATTTTATGTTATTTAACAAACACTAATAGGATAGTGTTTTAAGCACTTTATAAATATCAACACATCTAATCATCGCCACAACCTCACGAGGAGAAGTTACATTATCCTCATTTTATTGATGATAAAAACTCGGGCTTAGAGAAGATTAATTAACTGACCCAAAGGTCATGCTTCAAATAAGGGGTGGAACTCAGATTAGAACCTAGGCATCTCAAGAGTCCATGCTTTTAGCTACTATACTATGCTGTTTTCATAAAGGAGACAAATGATAGTTGTTGGTTTACCAATTATCCTAAAGATCCCCTGCTTTTCCTTTTTTTAAATGTAGTAATATTAAAGCAATAATTTTTCAAAGGCAACCAGCATCACCAATCCTAACACTGTTTACATGATGCACACTTACAACATATCACATGACAGGCCTTTTTAGCACAGTCCTTAGTAATAGAGCTTTGCACATTCCTGGAGATGGGCAGAAACAGAACATGCAAATCATCTTATTTCTCATCCCTTTACCTAATTGACTCCCTTTTATAAATAGAAGAAAGTATTTTTCATTTCCAAAGATTTTTTCTATTACATGTTTGGCAGGTGTTTATATGGATCCTAGTAGCTTGAGGGCTGAAATTAAGATATCCGGATCACAATGAAGGCAACCAAGAGACATCAAAACTACCCCAGTCCCCCTGCCCCAAATCCTGAATCTCCAAGTTTTCGCATTCTCTCCTGGGCCAGGCAGGATCTCTTAGGTACCTGCTAACTGCTCCCCCCACCACAGGAGTGGGCTAAGCAGCTTTCTACCGCCAGTCTCCTCTCCAAGGGGCTATTTTCATCCTTTTGCATTTGCCCTCTTCACTGGCATGGAAGCTGTTTAACTGACTGCTGTTAGTCAATTCCTGGGCTCTGCCAGTCTTATTTGGGCTTCTACTTTTCCAAATAACTGTCTCACCAGCTAATCATCACCACCAACTTTCCAACACTCTATTTTGAGCTTCCCAAATACTAAAACTAGAAAGACATGATAGTCTTAATTTTTTTCCTTTTCTCTAGCTCCATGTCCAATTCATCAGCAAGCCATGTTGACTATATCTTCAAATTATAACCCAAATCCTCCCACTTCTCTCATTCTCCATCATTATCATCCTAATCTAAGATCACATTATCTCTCCCTAGGACAAAAGTAGTTGCATCCTAACTAGTGTCCCTGCTTCCACTCTTGACCTCCTACAATCCAACGTCCACTCTGCAAACAGTAATCTTGTTAAAGCACAGTCTGACCAATTGCACTCCTCCTTAAAATTTTCCGGTGGCCTCCCACTAAACTCAAAACAAATCCAAATTGCTTACCATGGCCTATAAATCCCATCTGAATAATCTGGCCTCTGCTGCTGTCTCATACCACTCATATTTTCCCTTGGGTTCTAAGAAAGGCCAAACTCTTCTTAATCTCAGGGGTTTTGAACTCACCTTTTCCTTTACCTGTAACAGTCTTTCTTTCCTGACTCTTTGGCTAGATTCATCTTATCTCTAAGGCTCAGTTTAAATGCTATCACCTCAAACAGGCCTTCTAACCATCCTATCATAACTATGCTTCTCATCATTATTATCTTTATCTTACTATGCTGATTCTTCTTCATCTTGATTACCATCTGACATTTTTCTTAACTATTTTTGAAATTTGTTGCCTATACCGCCTCCAATAGTAGGCCTGTAAGTTCTAGGAAGGTAGGGACTATGTCCATTCATAGCTGTATCTCCAGTGCCTAAATTCTCAGAACATATTTTCGGAAGTGAGGAAACAGCTGCCTATTGCAGTGCATGGCAGAAACCTCTGCTGGCGTTAGACACCTCTTACAGAAGTTTGGGCCTTCCTGAGGTTGCCCCTCTCTATGGCTGTATTGGACATCAAATCCATTCCCACTTGGGGCCAGAGCAGTACCATTTGTACAGGCCAGGAAAATATGGCTCACCTCTTTTCCCATCATTCAGAGGCTGGTGCTGCTCTTCAATTTCTTTTTTTTTTTTTCTGGTGCCAAAAGAGGGGAAAGGAACCCCCTTTTGCCAGCAAAAACCTTCATTTTTTCTATCTGCCCCTCCTTTCCAGAGTTAAGACTTCTCTCTCTTTACTCCAAAACACTTTTGCTCCCACTCCAAGCCAGGCTTTGTATGTCCAAGACTCCAATTTGTACTCTCTTTTCTGCTCTGAAAAAGAGCATACTGGAAGTCACAAAAGATGTTTTGTGGGTTAAAAAAATTAAATCATAATAGATGTCTGAAGAAATCCACCCTTTCCCTTAATAAAATTACACCCAAATCTCTAAGAAGAGAATAAACTATATGCAGGAGGACAGAAATTCAGGTGGAAGGGTGGCTAAACTTCAAAGTCCTGAGCTGTAATTTCTATGTAGGAAACTGTCCCTAAATTGCCAACCTTAGATGATCTGGGTAATTCACTAATGGAACAGGGTAGTTTCTTTAAAAGGCCTACTTGCAACATTTCCATGGCAACCTGAAGCAAACATACTTCTTTCTTAGTGTTTGCATAGAGGAGAGGCAGCTACAATACAAATAATGGGGGGGTGGAGAAACAGAGAACAAGGGAAAGAGAGAGAGAATGAGAGGGGAGACAGAGAGTGAGAGAGAAAAAATGAAAGAGAACAAAAGAGAAAGAGAGTGAAAGGAAACAAAGAGAATGAGAGGGGGAGTAGGAAAGGAAGAGAGGAGGAAAGGGAGAGTAGAAGATCTTGGTTTTCATAATTTAGCTTTTATGACTAAATGTTTCTCGGGCACTCAATATTTTGGAACATTGATAAGTCAATTCCATTAGTGAAGCTTTTAGTATTTTATTTATGGGGTCTCTTCCTACTTAATGAACAAAGAAAAGGCCACTTTGATGCTCCAGAGCACAGGAGAGCCAAAGTCAAAAGATTTTGGAGCTCAAAGCCACGTATTCGGTTTTTTTCTTTTGATAGCTCTGATTAAAAGTGAGTTAATGGAAGACAGGAGGCAGAACCATTAGCTAGCAAGATCACCAATCTCAAATAGCATTAACCACAAGAACTGCTGATCTGATCTATAAGTGCAGTGGCTTCTAAACCTTTCCATCAGTTTTTTAAAATTCTATTCCCCCTGCAAAGGACTCCATTTCTGAAAGGTCTAATCTCCTAGACAAATGGTATTTATTAATTAATCATTCTTTAGATTTTATCAATTGAAAACATACAGCTACCCATCAGAACTTGTAATTGGTAGCATAAGTTGACACAATTCCAAGGTAAAGCACAGAAAGTGGACATGTTAATCAGTATGTTAAAACTGCTCAAAGATCCCTATTCCTGCCCTTCATAGACTCCAGATGAATTAAGTGTGATCTAAAGAATTCCACATAGCTCTCCAGAAGAAAAAAAAATTAAGTGATGGGAAAACACATCTTTCTATCCATTAAAAGAGTCCAGAAGTCCCAAGCAGAGAGAAAGAGGAGCTACTCACAGGATTGGTGCTATGTGGATGCCACTTTAGGCAGAGAGAGAGAAAAAAAAAAAAAAAAAACATGGACTGCAGAATGGGCAGACCTAGCGGATGACAACGACATTCTATAATAAGAATATGCCAGCTTGTGCCCTTAGGCAAGTTATTGTTTCAAGTACTTTACCTGAAAATGGGGTGATACCACCTACTTTAAAGCACTATTATGCAGCTCATAAGTATATAAAGCACCTAACAGAACTATCGTCCCACCCCCACAATCACAATGACCACAAAGCCTTTTTGCTTAGCTTCTTACAATCCTCTTTTTTGGAAGGTCACCTGCTGGGTGGTAAAACCAATGGGTAGATACCATTCAGGGGTTCAGTTCATAGTATTTCTTTAGCTTCTTGCATTCTTTCACCAAAATTTTATCTAACATGCAACCTTTAATTACTTGTTTCCTCTGTTAATCTTTGAGGGTACAAATATATGCTGGAGTATCTTTATAACATTGCGTTTATGAGTTCATGCAGTAGAGCCATGCATTAGGTAGCTGGGTTATGACCAAAGATCACAGTAATAATTCCAAGTCTTGTGAGAGGCACAGAACTTCACAATAAGACACCTAGGGTCAGAACTCCATATCTACCCCTGGCTTGCTATGTAATCTTGGAAAAGATACTTCATCTTTTTGAGCCTCAGTTTTCTCCATTGTAAAACTGGAATATAATACCCACTTCCAACTGTTTCTGTAAGGAGGAATGAGATAATGCATGTAAAGGGTATAGCACAATGCCTGGGCACAGATATTCAATAACAGACTGTCAGTTTTATTATAATACCACCTTGACATGGTGAAGAGCATTACAGTAAAGCATCAAATGTACTGTTCTCCTGACACAGTACATCATTTATATATGGAAGGTTTGAGGACTCAAAGCAGGGTATCCAAGTCAATAGGAGGCATCCACTTGCTTTCTTCATCAGATAGTATGGATACCCAATTATTTGTGCCCAGATAAGTAATTAAACGTCAAACACAAAAAATATTCTGGGAACATTATATAGCAGTCTCTAAAACTGGTGTCTCATAAAATGTCTCCACCTCAAAGCAAACTGATGCAGCCACTCTGGAACACAGTATGGAGGTTCCTCAAAAAGTTAAAAATAGAACTAACCTAGGATCCAGCAATTGCACTACTAGGTATTTGCCCAAAGAAAACAAAAATGCCAATTTGAAGGGATACATGCACCCTGATGCTTAGAGCAGCATTATCTACAATAGCCAAATTATGAAAACAGCCCAACTGTCCATTGACTGATGAATGGGTAAAGAAGAGTTGGTATATATATACACAATGGAATATTACTCAGCCATAAAAAGAATGAAATCTTCCTATTTGCAATGATGTGGATGGAGCTAGACAATATAAGTCATCAGGGAATGACAAATACTATATGACTTCGCTCATATGTGGAATTTAGGAAACAAACCAAATGAGCAAAGGGGATAAAAAGAGAGAGGAAAACCAAGAAATAGACTCATAACTATAGAGAAAAAACTGATCATTACCAGAGGGGAGTGAGGTGGGGAGATGGATTAAATAGGTGATGAGGATTAAGGACTGCACTTGTTGTGATGAGCACAGGGTGATGTATGGAAGTGTTGAATCACTATGTTGTATACCTGAAACTAATATTACACTGTATGTTAATTAACTGGAATTTAAATAAAAACTTAAAAAAAATAAAAGATCTCCATCTCATGTAGCATAAAGTTCAAATTCACTGATTCAGACCAGATGGAAATGCAACACATTTCCAAAATTAGCCACCTTAACTATTTCCAGATCTTCATAAAATAGGAACAGGCCATGGATATTCTGCTAATGCCTGGGTATTGAACACATTCACCTACCCCTAGGGTAAATTACACAAAGATTTCATGTGGGCAGTTAACATTATCTTATACATCAATTTTTTAAATCACATAATTTTAAAGATTTACTAGCACCATTTCCACTTGGATTGTGGTGAAGGAAAGCATAAGGCATAGAAAAAACAAGTAATATCATGGTGTGACACCAAAAGCATTTAATGGAAGTCAGAGACTGACTTATTATATAATCTTAGCCCAGGGAATCAGCTCTATACGCCTAACATTGCTCCTGTGCAAAATAAGTGACTCGATATATGTGATCTCTTACATCTCTAAGAGTCTACCATTTTAAATTTGTACAGTAATAAAAATAAATGAGAGTTCATACAAAAACTAGCTGCTATATAGTGTCTAATATTTAGCAGTAACCACTAGATATTTTGATCTAGTCCTCTTCTATATCCCTTCCACAAGTAATGCCTTAGGCAATTTCCCCAATGATATATGGGAATGAAGATAGTAGTAATAGCGATAGTGGTGGTGGTGATAATAGTACACAAAACTTATTTCAACTTCTTATGGGACATAACCTGTTATAAACACCTAACAAGCATTAGCTCACTTAATCCTCATAATATTAGAAGGGAGGTACTCTTATTATCTCCACTTTGTAGAAGAGGAAGATGAGGCACAGAAAAGTGAAGTGACCTGAACCACTATAAAGTCAGAAATCAAACCTAGAATTTTGGCTCTTAATCACTATGTAGCAGAAGAGCACCACTCTTCTGGGGAATTCAACCTCCCCAGAAGGTTGAATTCTGGGAAATTCAACTTCCAGTCAAGATGGAGTAAAAGGGGCCAGATTTATTCTACTTCTTTAAGTGACTAGAAAACCAGGGAAAAAGGATGTAAAACAAACTTTTCTCAAATATCAGACAAGTAACATAGGGCTGTGATCTCCCTTAAAAGGGAAATAAACAAGGTAAGTGCAATATTGCCCCAGCTTACTGTGTGGAGGCAGTTTCCAGGCCACAGTGCAAGGAGAGGGAATTCAAACAGAGCTCATGGAGCTGAAGAGACAGAGACTGGAGTTCAGAGGGGCCAATGTGGTTTGAAACTGTACAGGAGAGTATAGGAGATGAGGGAGTTGTACAGAGAGTGTGAGCTCCAGAGATACTACTAAGAGACTTCCTTGAGTCTTTGGATGATTACTGAATCTGCATATATGCATAAGCTACTCAAAGGTGGAGATAAAACCGTGAGAAAGGAATAGGGGGAATGATTTATAGAATAGTGGCATGAAGAGCTTGACAGACATAACTGGTGAAAATTATAACAAAGTAACAACCACTAAGACTTTCTGGAAATTGTCCTAAGGACACACAGCAAACCAAGAAACATTTCTTCAAGAAAATCTAAATTTCTGGGGCGCCTGGGTGGCTCAGTGGGTTAAAGCCTCTGCCTCCGGCTCAGGTCATGATCTCAGGGTCCTGGGATCGAGCCCCGCATCGGGCTCTCTGCTCGGCAGGGAGCCTGCTTCCCCTCTCTCTCTGCCTGCCTCTCTGCCTGCTTGTGATCTCTCCCTCTCTGTCAAATAAATAAATAAAATCTTAAAAAAAAAAAAGAAAAGAAAATCTAAATTTCGGTAAGAATGGTGACAGTCTGTGGCTTTTAAAACATGATTCATCCTCTGCCCTTACCCCCAAGTTCCCCAACTCAGTGTTGTACCAGTTGTAGCCAAGAACACAGGGCAGTTCCCTCCCAACTCAAAACCTAGGATTACAATGTCACATGGGGTATGGCAGGATGCCCACCTTAATCATCATCCCCCAACCCTGTTTTCAGAAGCTCTAATCTGAGTGGGCATGGCCGAAAGGTCTGGGATCCCCTTTCTCCACTCAGCTACTACTCATAGCCCAGAAACTCTACTCCAGGCATGGCAGATCAAGAATGCCCTCACCTCAGCTTGCTTATAAGATGAGGTTCCAGAGATGAAAGCCAAGAAGTCCAGAAGCTACCACCTGAACCCAGAACACCATGAATAAAGGAGGGATATAACGGAGAAGCAGGCCAGTTAAGACTGTTTTTAGGTTATTCTTATTACAACCTCCCTTAAAGTAATATTATACCATTTTACATATAGTGTAGGAACTATATACCTTTATTTTACCTTTTCTATCCGTTGTGTTATTGTTGCTACATATATATTTTACTTTTACACATACTATAAACCCCACAATGCACTGTTATTATTTTTTACTTTAAACAGTCATTTATCTTTTAAGGAGATTTTTTAAATGACAAAAGGTCTTATATTCAGCATTTATGGCACCCTGTATTCCTTTGACAGTCTTAATCTCCAGCTCTGGAGGAATGGTATAGATGTTTTCCCAGCAGAATAGGAAGATGATAAAAATAGAGAACTCCAGAACTCTCCCTGAGAACTGACTATTTTGAACAGAGCATGAGGAAGTTCAAACCTCAGAGCAGTATATAAAACAATGGAGATTTCAGTAGTGAGCCCTTAAGTAGGGGCTGGTTGCTCCATGGTAACAAAACCATGCATCAGCTAGAAGCTGAAGAGAGAGATCCAGGAAAAGATATAGCTAAGCAAAGGCTTCCCAGGGTCAGAATAAATCTCAAATACTGGACTCAAAACTACCCCTGCAGGGGTAGCCTGGATGGCACAGTTGGTTGGGCATCTGACTCTTGGTTTTGGCTCAGGTCATGATCTCAGGATCTTGACTGCCACATTGGGCTCCATACTCAGTGTGGAGTCTGTTTGAGATTCTCTCTCCCTCTCCCTGTACCCCTCCCTCTCCTGGCCTCTCTCTCTCTCTAAAATAAATAAATAAGGGGTGTCTGAGTGGCTCAGTTAAATGTCTGACTTTGGCTCAGCTCATGATCTCGGGGTCCTGAGATTGAGCCCCACACTGGGCTCCCTTGTGGGGAGTCTGCCTCTCTCCCTCTCTCTCTGCCCCTCCCCTCACTCTCTCATATAAATGAACAAAATCTTTAAAAATAAATAAGCAGATAACTAAATATCTTTAAAAAACAAACAAACTACCCCTGCAAAAGGCCTGAATTTAATTGGATCAGATGGAATCTTATGCCCCAGGACATTATAAAAAACAGTAAAACAACCAGACAGCAATTAATGGTGGTAACAGTTGATTGTACCAATAGAGACAGACGACAGAGAGACCTGAGGAAGAGACAGTGAAAGAGGTTCTGCTAAAACCACTGCCATACCAATGTGACTATGCAAACACCAAACCTGTACCCTCTGAGGAGATATCAGAGGCTTGACACAGTGAGGGAAATAGATTTTAATGAACTAGTACAGCCAAGTTATAAAACAAATCAACAAAAGACAACAAAAGGCAGCCCGGGAAGTGGGGGGGCTATAATCCATATTCATTTTTCCACAATAAATCATCTAAAATGTCCAGTTTTCAACAATAGCAAAAAAATACAAGACGTGCAAAGAAACAGGAGGAAGTAAGCAATAGAAAGGGTCTTTAAGTGGGCTCAGATATTGGACTTAGCAAACAAAATTTTCAAAGCAGATAGTATGAATATGTTTAAAAAAACTAAAGGAAACCATTGTTAAAGAAATAAAGGAAGCTATCATAACAATGCCATATCATGGGGGATGGGCGAGATGGGTGATGGGTATCAAAGAAGGCACTTGTGATGAGCACTGGGTGTTGTATGTCAGTGATAAACCACTGAATTCTACTCCTGAAACCAATATTGCACTGTAAGTTCACTAACTAAAATTTAAATTGGAAAACACACACACACACACACAAATGCCACATCGAATACAGAATCTAAATAAATAGAATTTTTAAAATCCAAATGGAAATTCTTGAGTTTAAAATTATAATAATTGAAGTTAAAAATTCACTAGAGGAGTTACATATAGATTTTGCAGGCAGAAGAATCAGTGAACTTGAAGAAAGACTGGTAAACTGTGCAATCCAAAGAACAGAGAAAATGAACCAAACATCAGAGCAATGCAGGACTCCATTAAATAAACCAACATATATGTAACAGAGTAATAGAATGAGCTAGAAAAAGGCAGAAAAATATTAGAAATAATAATAGCTGAAAAATTCCCCAAATTTGGTGAAAAACATTAACTTATACATACAAGAAGTTCAATAAACTCTAAATAAGATAAAGGTAGAGATCCACACCCACACAGATAACAGCAAAAATCTCAAAACACATAAAGTTAAAATCCTGAAAGCAGCATGAGATAAACAACTCATCACATACAAGGGAACCCAATAAGTTTAACAGTTGAAGTACTATCAAAGACAACCGTGGCTGAAAGCAGTAGGATGATATTTCTAAACTATTGAAAGAAAAAAAAAAAACAACTGTTAACCAAGAATCTTCTAACCAGAAAAACTATCTTTCAAAACTGAAACTAAAACAAAGACATTCCCAGAAAAACAAAGACTGAGAGAATTTGTTGCTAGCAAATCTGACTGACAAGAAATGTTAAAAGAAGTTATTCAGGCTGAAATAAAGTGACCCTGAGGATAATTTGATCCCACAATAAAAGATATACAGCACTGGTAAAGGTAATTCGATAATTATAAAAGATACTCAAATGTATATTTTTCTCATTTCTTTTAATTTATTTATATGAAAATATATGTGGCTTATGAAATTGTTGGGCATATAACATACAGAAATATAATAAGTTTGGCAATAGCAGCACCAAGGAGGTGGGTGAGAACAAGCTGTATTGAAGTAAGGAAATGAAACCTGATGGTAATTTGAATCTATAGGAAAAACTGAAGCAAAGCAAATCAGAACACTAATAGAAAGATTAATATGATAAACTCTATAAAGATATACTTTCTTGCTGTTATTCTCTCAGCTTCTTTAAAAATATAAATTATAACATAATAAATGCAACATATTGTTGGATTTGTAACATATAGATGTATAACAATAATATCACAAAATAGGGAGGCAGGATAGAGCTATACATGGGTAAGGTGTCCATATCTCACACGAATTAAGTTGGTAAAAATATGAACTACATTATGATAAACTAAAATGTAATGGTAAGCTCTAGAGCCAAAAGCATGAAAGTAACTAAAAATATAGTGGAAAAAATCATAAAATTAAAATATTATGCTAGAAAATATTATTTTAATCAAAAGAAAGCATCGAAACACAAATAGAGGGGAAAAAATACACAAAACAGACAACCAAAAGTAAAGTGACAGATATAAATTCAACTATATCAATAAGAACATTAAATACGATTTAAACAATTCAATCAAAAATCAGAGATTGTCTTACTGTATTAAAATATAAGATTCAATTACATATTGTCTATAGGACATATACATTATTTTTTAATTTTATTTTTTATTCTTAAATTTTTATTTAAATTCAATTTAAAGAACATATACTGCATTATTAGATTCAGAGGTAGAATTTAGTAATTCATCAGTTGCATATAACCCCCAGTGCTCATTACTTCAAGTGCCCTCCTTAATATCTATCACCCAGTTACCCCATCCCCCACCCACCTCACCCCCAGCAACACTGTTTTTTTCCTATAGTAAAGAGTCTTTTATGGTTTGCCTCCCTCTCTGTTTTCATCTTATTTTTCCTTCCCTTCCCCTGTGTTCATCTGTTTTGTTTCTTAAATTCCACATATTAGTGAAATCATATGCTATTTGTGTTCCTCTGGCTGACTCATTTCACTTAGCATAATACCCTCTAGTTCCATCCATGTTGTTGCAAACAGCAAGATTTCATTTTTTTTGATGGCTGAGTAATATTCCATTGTGTATCTATACTATATCTTTATCCATTCATCTGTCGATGGACATCTGGGCTCTTTCCATATTTTGGCTATTGTGGAAATTGCTTCTATAAACACTGGGGTGCATGTGCCCCTTTGAATCACTAAGTTTGTATCCTTTGGATAAATACATAGTGTAATTGCTGGGTCATTTGGGTGGCTCTAGTTTTACCTTTTTGAGGAACCTCCATACTGTTTTCCAGAATGGCTCTAAGAGGGTTTCTTTTTCTCCTTATCCTCACCAACATCTGTTGTTTCCTGAGTTGTTAATTTTAGCCATTCTGATTGGTGTGAGGTGGTACCTCATTGTGGTTTTGATATGTATTTCCCTGATGACAAGTGATGGTGAACATTTTTTCACATGTCTGTTGGCCATTTGTACTTCTTTGGAAAAATGTCCATGTCTTCTGCCCATTTCTTGACTGGAGTTTTTGGATTTGGGGGTGTTGAGTTTAACATATACTTTAGATTCAAGATATAAACTGGTTGAAAGTAGAAGAATGGAAAAAAGATATATCATGCAAACAGCAAGTATAAGAAAGTTGGTGTGGCTATAATATCAAATAAAAAAGATTTAAGAAAAAAAATTTACTAAACATAAACAGGGACATTGTATAATGATAAAAAGGTCAACCCATCACAAAAACGTTAACAATCATCAACCATGTATATACCCAACAACAGAACTCCAAAATACATGAAGCAAAATCTAACAGAGTTGAAGGGAGAAACAGGCAGTTCAACAATAATAGGCAATGCTGTCAATAACCCACTTTCAGTAAGGACTAAAACAACTAGGCAGAAGATCAACAAAGATATAGAAGACTTGAACAAAACTATAAACCAAATAGACATAACAGACATGAACAGAACACTCCATCCCAAAATAGAATATAAACTCTTGTCAAATGTACATGGAACATCTCCAGGTTAGATCACATGCTAGGCCACAAAACAAGCATCAATAAATTTAAAGACATAAATCATGCAAATAATCTTCTCTGACTACAGTGGAATGAAATTAGAAATCAGTAACAGAACTAAATTTGGGAAATTCACAAATATGTGGAGTTAAAGAACACACTTTTAAATGATCCATAGACCAATGGAGAAATTACAGTGGAAATTAGAAAATATTTTGAGATGTATAAAAATGAAGACATGACATATCAAACTTATGGGATGTAGCTAAACTAATACAGAGAAATTTATAGATGGCTCTATATTAAAAAAAGATCTCAAATCAATAACTTAGCTTAAGACACTGGAAAAAGAAGAGCAACTAAACCCAAAGCAAGCAGAAGAAAGGAAATAATAAAGATTAGAATGGAGATTACTCAAATATGAATAGAAAAATAATAGGGAAAATCAATAAAACCAAAAGTTGATTATTTCAAAAGTTCTAAAAAAATTGAGAAACTTTTAGCTAGGCTGACAAATCAAAACAGAGAGAATAATCAAATTTGTAGAATCAGGAAATAAATAGGGGACATCACTACTGACTTTACAGAAATAAAAAATAGAATGTCTAATGATAAAAAATATGATATCTATAATGAAAAGAATACTGAATGGGATTAACAATAGATTAGATACTGAAGAAAAAGGTCAGTAAACTTGAAGACTAAGCAATAGAAATCATCCTAAATGAAGCACCAAGAGCAAAATGACTAAAAATTTTAAAAATGAATAGATAATTGGACTCCCAATAAGATACAGGAAAAAATAATAATAGCCAAAATTTTTCAATTTATTAAAAATGATAAGCCTGAAAATTCAAGGTCAACAAATCTCAAGCAAGATAAACAAAAAGAGAACCACACTAAGGTGTCCATAATGTGATTCCATTAAACTAGTCATAAAGAGAAAAATGCTAAAAGCATTCAAATTAAAGGTGTATTATACAGAGGGACAAAGGTAAGGATGATCACAGACATCTCATCAGAAACTACGCTATTTAGAAGACAGTGGAGTGACATCTCTAAAGTGATGAAACAAAAATCTGTCAACCTGGAATTTTTTACCCAGTGAAGTTGTCTTTCAAAATTAAGCATTATATAAAGACTTTTTCAGGCAAACAAAAGCTGAGAGATTTAATCAGCAGCAGACCTAAACTATAAAAAAAAATAAATGAAGCTCTTCGGGTAGAAGAAAAATTATTCCAGAAGCAAACTTTGATTTATAAAAAGTAATCCCAGTGCCATAAATGCTAAATATGGACCATCTATCATTTTAAAAATCTCCTTGAAAGATAAATGACTGTTTAAAGTTAAAATAATAACAATGCACTATGAGGTTTATAGTATGTGTAAAAGTAAAATGTATAGGTGGCAACAACAGCACAAAAGAAGGAAAAGGCAAAATAAAGTATATGGTTCTTACACTGTATGTAAAATAGTGTAATATTACATTAAGGGAGGTTGAAATAAGAGCATCCTACTTAACCACTAAAAACAAAGGTGTATAGCTAATAAGCCAATAATGGAGATAAAGTGAAATCATTAAAAAAATTTAGTTACTCCAAAAGAAGGCAAGAATAGAGAGGGAAAAAAAAACCTGAAGAGCAAATGGAACAAATAAAATCCAAATACCAAAATGGTAGATTCAAACCCAAACATAACCATAACTACATTAAATGAAAATCATCTAAACATTCAAATAAAGAGCCATATATTGTTAGATTGGATTAAAAAAAGCACAAGCAAAAGTATTTATTGTCTCTAAGAAACCTACTTAAAATACAAATATACAGATACTTTACGAGTGAAAGGAAAAATCCCAGTTCTGGCCAAAATAGAACAAGCCAACTAACTATAGCCTATCTCTTCTTCTAATAAACAACTAAAAATGATGGACAAAATTAAAAAACCAAGTACCTGAAGACTGAAAAGTAATCAAAGCAGGTAGATTGTGAAAGGGGCCTGCAACAAGGTGGATGTTATATATACTTTTTCTCTTGCAGATTTTTCCTGAGGGTGGATCCCAGTGTCAGAGCTATGCAGCAGCACAGTGACATGATTGGTGAAAATATGAATAAAAACCCTGTATTACTAGGCAGAGTAACCATAACAGGGACTATTATGAGCCAAACAGGGGGATGTAATTCTGCTGAGTTTTGTTTTGTTTTGTCTAGCAGCTTTGCCCAGTTGTGGAGGGATATGGCAGTGATGGCTGTGTAAGCAACCAAATATCCAAGGGATACTCTGTCTTTCTGGCCAGAGAAACCAGGAAAGGGGACACCATGGCCCTCAAGAGTGGGCTCATGAAGGAAATTCTGTATAGAAGAGAGCTAGAGAAAATGATCTCCTAATTCTGTGAATGAACCCACACAAGTCCTGTGCTCATCACTAAGCTGTACAGGTACAGGAAAGACCCAAAAGATCATTAACAAAGGGCATGAGGAATGAACTAAGATTTGAACTACCGCCCAGGGCAGCTGGGTGGCTCAGTCAGTTGAGCATCTCACTCTTGGTTTTGGCTCAGGTCATGATCTCAGGGTCGTGAGATCAAGCCCTGCATCAGGCTCCATGCTCAGCGGGGAGTCTGCTTGAGATTCTCTCTCTCCTTCTGCTCCTCCCCCTGCTCATGCACTCTTTCTTTCTGTGCCTAAAATAAATAAATAAATCTTTAAAAAGTAAACTACTGCCCAATGGTCAAACACCTGAGTGGCACATGCACAGAACAGAAATAAAACAGCAAACTAATGACTTGGAATTGAACTGAAATTAGAATCACCATCCACAGAAGGCAGGATTAAATTTGTGGTCTGACCCTAACTTGGTTGAGTACCTTCTAAAAATATTCTCTAGATGATTATAGTGTGATATATAGTTTACATGACAGAACTTTCACAATGCCCAGAATACAATCCAAAATTACTCAACATACACAGAACCAGGAAAATGTGACCAATTCTCAAGGGAAAACCAATCAACAGATGCCATACCTTATATGATCTAGACTTGAAAGCAGCTTGTGGCAAAGAGATCCTAAGAAGACCTCCAAAAGATTTCTTGCTTCTGGGAAGCTACAGCTTAATGGAATCCCCTCCCCCTTGAGTGCAGGCAGGATCTGTGACTTGCAATAGACTATAACAAAGGTGATCGGATATCACTCCCCTGATTAGATTACATGATAACGGTGATGAGATATCTCCTCAGTGATTATGTCACGTTATATTAGACTCTGTCTCAGCAGACTACAAAGAGAGAGTCTTTGCTGGCCTTGGAGATGCAAGATGCTATAATGTAAGCTACCTATGGAGAGAGTCATGTGGGAGGGAACTACAGGCTGCAAGGAACTGAATTCTGCCAACAACCATGTAAGCTTGAAAGAAGACCCCAAGCTCCAGATAAGAATGTAGCTCAGGTGACACTTTGATTACAGCCTTGTGAGACACTGAGCAATGAGGCCATACCCAGACTCCTGACCACAAAGACTGAGAGGTAACAAATGTGTGTTGTTTTAAGCTGCTAAGCATGTGGCCATTTGTTATGCAGCAATAGAAAATGAATATATAGCTATTAAAATTATGCTCCATGAAGTAAACATGTTAAATGAATGAAAAGATAGTAATTTCAGCAGAAAAAATAAACTATAAAAAATATAAATTTTAGAAATAAATACAAAATCTCAAATTATTTTAAAAACATGACTTGATGGGCTCACAGTATAATGTAAATGACATAACAAAGTCAGTAAAATTTAAGAGAGCAACAGAAATTATCAAGTAAGAGTACCAGAGGAGAAGTATTGAAAAAATATTAACAAATGCTCAGATACTTGTGAAACAACATCAAAAATTCTAACATTCTTGTCACTGGAATCCCAGGAGAAATGAGCATATAAAATATATTTTAGGAAATAATGATTAAAAACTTCTCAAATTTGGCAAAAGCTACGCTTATAAGATTCAAGAGGTTCAGGTAACCCCAAACATAATAAACTCAAAGAAAACTATAGCTAGGTACATCATAACTGAAGTGTTGAAAACCAAAGATTTTTTTAAATATTGAAATCAAGTTTTTTAAATTAAACATTGTATATAGGGGAACAAAGATTCAAAGAACCATGGATTTCTCAAACAAAACAAAACAAAAAAACCATGGGGGTCAGAAAAACAGTAGAAAAGCAAATTTAAAGTGCTAAACAAATAGAACTATAAACCAAGACTTCTATATGTAGTGAAATAACCTTCAGATATAAAGGCGAAATAAAGACATTTTCAGATGAAGGAAAACTATGAGAATTCATTACCAGCTGATCTTCTCTAAAGGAAATTCTAAATGAAGGGAAATGAGATCGCAGGAAAATTCAGATCTGTAAGAATGATAGAAGAGTGACAAATAGTACATATCTGGTAAATATTAAAAATTATACTCAAGTTCTACAAAATCTGTATGACTCTTGGAAGCAAAACTCATGATGTGGTATGTGGAATTTTTAATGTATGTAGGTGTAATACATGTATCACTGATATAAGTAGAGTAGGGTAAACAGATCCATACAACTGTAAGGTGTCTATATTTTGCTTGATGTAGTACAATATTAACTCAAAGTAGACAATGCGGGGTACCTGGATGGCTCAGCTGGTTAAGTGTCTATCTTCAGCTCAGGTAGGGTTCCCAGAGTCCTGGGATCAAGCCCCACATCAGGCACCCTGCTCAGCAGGTAATCTCCTTCTCCCCCTGCCCCTCCCCCTGCTCATGTCCTCTCTCTCTGTCTCTCAAATAAATAAACATAAAAATTTTTTAAAGAAGTAGACAATGTGGGATGCCTGGGTGTCTCAGCTGGTTAAGTGTCTTCCTTCAGCTCAGGTCGCGATCCTAGGATCCCTAGGGTCCTGGGATCGAGTCCTGCATCGGGCTCCTTGCTCAGCAGGGAGCCTGCTTCTCCCTCTGTCTGCCATTCCCCCTGCTTGTGCTCTCTCTCTCTCTGACAAATAAATAAATATAATTTTTTAAAAGTAGACAATGCAATATTATATGACCTGTCATCCACAGTGCAAGCACCAACATACAAATATGACATAGCAAAACACTAATAAATAAAAATGGACTACTGAAAATGCTAATATTCCAAAAGAAAGCAAAAATGGAAAACAAAAGAATAAGAGGACAATCAGAAAACAAGTAATAAAATGGTAGAATGTAATCCAGCCATAGCAATAATTGCATTGAATGTAAGTTGTCAAAATATACCTAATAAAAGATGGAGATTGTCACACTGGTTTAAAAGAACCCTACATGTTGTCTACAAGAAACCCACTTTAAATATAAAGACACATAATTCAAATAAAGCTGAAGTAGCTATATTAAAAAAGGACAAAGCAGCCTTCCGAACAAGGAATATTACCAGGGATAAATAAGGACATTACACAGTGATAAAAGGATCAATTCACAAAAAAGTCATAATAATCCTGAATACGCACGCTGTTAGCAACAGAATTTCAGGGTACATGAAGCAAAAAGTGATAAAACTGAAAAGGAGAAATAGGAAAATCGATAACTATAGTTGCGGAATTTAACACTCTTTTCCTGGCAATCAATAAAACAAGTAGACAGAAAATCAGTAAGGATATAGAACTGCACAACTCTATTAACCAACTCTACCTAATTGACATTTATAGAACACTCCACTCAGCAAGAGCAAAATACATGGTCTTTACAAGTGCACAAGGAATAGTCACCAAGTTAGACCATATTCTGGTTCATAAAACAAACCTCAAAAAGGTTTTTAAATTGTGGTTTAAAAAAAAAAACCCATTAGGAATAGGACCTAGAGAGCTTCACAGTCAGCTGATCATCCTTGCTGGAAACAGCAGGTCAGTATGGATGAAGTTCTATAATGAGGGGTATGCAGTCAGGAGATCACATTTGAAGAAAGGGTGAGCACTCAGACTTGATTTCCTTTAAATTAAAATACTTTTTTTTCTCATGTTCATATAAATGCATATCAAAGACATGAACAAGCATTCTCCTTACATTTGAGGATTTTTCATTTTTATTTTTTTATTTTTTTAACATATATTTTTTAAGATTTTATTTATTTATTTGACACAGAGAGAGAGAAATCGCAAGTAGGCAGAGAGGCAGGCAGAGAGAAAGGGGGAGGCAGGCTCCCTGCTGAGCAGAGAGCCCAATGTGGGGCTCGATTCCAGGACCCTGAGATCATGACCTGAGCTGAAGGCAGAGGCTTTAACCCAATGAGCCACCCAGGCACCCGGCTTTTCATTTTTAAAGCTGTCTTTTTGCTTAATAGTAAATATTTGCTTGTCTAAATGACTCTCAAATTGTCGGGAAGTCTCTACATGCGTTTTTTTTTTAAGTTTTTATTTAAATTCTAGCTAACATACAGTGTAATATTAGTTTCAGGTGTATAATAGAATGATTCAACATTTACATACAACGCCCAGTGCTCATCAAGACAAGTGACTCCTTAATATCCATCACCTATTTAACCAATTCCCCGCCCACTTCATCTCTGTAACCATCAGATTTTTTTTCTCTGTAGTTAAGAGTATGTTTCCTGGTTTGGCTCTCTCTTTTTTTCCTCTATGATCATTTGTTTTGTTTCTTAAATTTCATAGATGAATGAAATTATATGGTATTTGTCTTTCTATAACTGACTTATTTCGCTTAGCGTAATACTCTCTAGCTCCATCAACGTCATTGCAAATGACAAGATTTCATTCTTTTCTGTGGCTGAGTAAATAGTTCACTGAATATATATAACACACCTTCTTTATCCATAACTCTATGCCCATCAGTTTGACAATTTAGACAAAATGGACCAATTCCTAAAAACAAAAACCAAAAACAAACAACCCCCCCCAGAAACTATTAAAGCTCAATAAAGAAGAAATCGATAATCCAAATATCACACATCTATTTTAAATTTTTGTTGTTTTGGGGGGCCTGGGTGGCTCAGTCATAAGTGTCTGCCTTTGGCTCAGGTCATGATCCCAGGATCCTGGGATTGAGCCCCACATTAGGCCTGCTCCTCCGGACTTGTGCTCTCTCTCCCTATCTCTCTCTCATTCAAACAAATAAAATCTTTAAAAAATGTTGTTTAAAACCTTTTAACAAGAAAAACTCTAAGCCCAGATGTTGAATTCTAACAAACACTTAAGGAAGAAATAATACCAATTTCACACAAATATCCAGAAAATAAAAGGAAAAACATCCCAACTCATTTTATATGAGGCTAGTATTATCTTGATACCAGTGCCAAACAAAACATTACAAGAAAGGAAACTATAGACCAATACCACCTATGAACATAGATGCAAAAACTTCAATAAAATATTCAAAAATTAATCAACACAATTCACCATATAGACAGAATAAAGAAGGAAAAGCAATTGATCCGCCATAGGTACAAAAAAAAAAAGCATTTGATATTTTTCAGCATCTATTCTTGATAAAAAACATTAAGCAAACTAGTGTTAAAAAGGAGATAGCAGGCCCCAGTGGAGTCATGTATGCTAAATCCCACCAAGACTTAATACCTGACCTAATTGCAACTTCAGCTTCTCCCAGCTTCCCAAAGGTCTTCTGACCTTTGACCATCCAACCTGGAATTTCCTGGTCAGTACTAGGAGGTAATCCACTGATGGGATTCTCCTTCAGGAGGGTAACCTTGCCCAAGACAATGTATTCTTTGCCAATAATTTCTTTTCTTTTATTCCCTCTCTGCCTTTAAAAAACTTTCCTTTTCTGAAACTTGATGGAGCTCCTTTATATTTGCTAGATGTGATGCTGTCCAATTAGTGAATTGTTGAATGGAGCCAATTTGATCTTTAAATTTACTCGGTTGAATTTTTGTTATTTACCAATAAGAAAAAAAAATTCTTCAATCTGATAAAGAGCATCTATTAAGAATCTAGAGCTAACAAGATAATTTTTTAAAAGATTTATTTATTTGTTTTGGAAAGAGACAGAGAAGGAGAGAGAATGAGTGGGAGGGGCAAAGGGAGAGGAAGAGAGAATCTCAAGCAGACTCTGGGGTGAATGTGGAGCCTGATGCAGGGCTTGATCTCACAACCCTGAGATCACAACATGAGCTGAAACCAAGAGTTGGATGCCTAAACTGAGCCATCCAGGTGCCCCAAGAGCTAACAAGATACTTAGTGGTGAGAGATTTAATAAATCCCCCCCATAGATCAAGAGAAAAACAAGGATGTACATTCTTATCACTCCTATTCAACAACTACAGGAGTGCTTAGTGGAAATTTATGGCATTAAATGCTTACATTAGAAAACACAAAAGGTTTTAACTGAATAGTCTAAGCATCCAAATTAATAAACTAGACCAAAAAATAGCAAATGAGGTTCAAAATAAACAAAATGAAATAAAAAGAATAGAAATCGATAAAATTTTTAATTTTAGTTGACACACAATATTGCATTACTTTCAGGTGTGTACAACAGTGATTCCACAAGTCTATACATTATGCTATGTATACCAAAAGGATAGCTACCATCTGTCACCCTACAACACTATTACAATACCATTGACTATATTTCCTATGCTATACCTTTTAACCCCATGGCTTATTCATTCCATTATTTGAAGCTTGTATCTCCTACTCCCCTTCAACCATTTTCTCATGTTCTGACCTCCTCTCCTCTGGCAACCATCAGCTTGTTTATGGGTCTGTTTCTGCTTTTTCTTTGTTCATTTGTTTTGCTTTTTACATTCCACATATAAGTGAAATAATACAGCATTTTTATTTCTGTCTGACTTATTTCACTTAGCATAATATCCTCTAGGTTCATTCATGTTGTTGCAAATGGCAAGATCTCATTCATTTTTATGGCTGTATAATATTCCATTGTATACATATATTACATCTTTTTTTCCACTTATTATTATATTTGGACCTTTAAGAAAGATATACCATCAGAGGTGCTGGGGTGGCTCAGTTGGCTGAGCATCCAATTCTTGGTTTCAACTTAGGTTATGTTTTCAATGGGTCGTGGGATTGAGCCCCATGTCAGGCTCAGTGGTTAGTGGGGAGTCTGCTTGAAATTCTCTCCCTCTGCCCCCTCCCCACTCACACACTCTCTTTCTCTCTAAAATAAAAATAAACACATCTTTTTTTTTAAAAAGAAACATATACATTCAGATATACCACTATTCTAGTGGGAAAAATCTCTTCTAGTTTTGGGGTGCTTCCCCGTGTCATGTGTCACAAACTATCCTGTTTCTAGTCTCCATGACTTTATTAAGAGTTTTTCAAAAAGTGGGCTCTGTGGGGTGCCTGGGTGGCTCAGTCAGTTAAGTGTCTGCCTTTGGCTTAGGTCATGATCCCAGGGTCCTGGGATCGAGCCCCACATCATGCTCCCTGCTCTGCTGGGGGGGGGTGTTTCTTCCTCTCCCTCTGCCTGCTGCTCCCCCTGCTTGTTCTCTCTATCCTTCTGTCAAATAAATAAAATCGTTTTTAAAAAGTAGGCTCTGACCTATGGTATCCTAAGCCTTGAGGTTTTGAAAGTTTTGACTGTAGAATAATTTCAAGTGGATAAACTTAATTACCAGCTGTTTCCCTTCTGGAATGGGCTAAATGTTTTGAAGTTAAACAGTCTGCTACAAGCATATTCAATTTCTTAAGCTTTGTGATCTATTCAGTCTTTAGAAAACGTGGTAAAAAAGTAATTTTCTGTGCAATAAGGATGAACTTATCAGAACATACCAAATATTAATTATAACAAAAAGTAGTATACATAATGTATATGTCCAATGTTCACTTTAATGACTACCTCATAAGCTAGTAACTACTCTTAACTATGGAGATGATTTCTGGATCAATATGACCCAAGCATAGCGGCAGTCAACTACTTAACAGAACTCTTGGTATTCGACATTGATTAAAAATAAAAAAAAGGGTAAGTGAACAAATACATACTTATATATGATTATGTTTTCAAGAAGCTACTCTTTGTGGAAGTATACAGGAAAAGGAACTTTCAGTAAGCTGTTGATGGGAACTGGGAGGTGTATGGCTATGGCTTTGGAAAGCACCCCAGTGAGTAGTAGGAAGGCATTTTTAAGAGTAGATTGTGCAGCATCGAAGGATAACTATCTAAAAGATGTGGGCATTTTCTCAATTAACTTAAATTCTGAGACTTTCGGTAGTTGAGGAATAGAAATAAGACCCATAGAAAAGAACCATCTTCACAATGGCTTAAAAAGGTAACTATGCCATTTAGCTCATGATGCCAAATGTTCCAAAAGCCTTTGGTGGTGTGATATGTACAAGAAAAGTATTAATAAACCAACCATGTAACACCATTAAAACTCAAAAAACCCTTGTTTTTTTAAAAAATTTTTAAATTTAAATCAAGTTACTTAACATACAGTATAATATTAGTTTCAGGTGTATAATACAGTGTTTCAATACTTACATACAACACTCAGTGCTCATCACAAGTGCAGTACTTAATCCTCATCACCTATTTAACCCATCCCCCCACCCACCTCCCCTCTTGTAACCATCAGTTTTTTTCTCTATAATTAAGAGTCTGTCTCTTGGTTTTTCTCTCTTTTATTCCCATGTTCATTTGTTTTATTCTTAAATTCCACATTGAGTGAAATCATAGGGTATTTGTCATTCTCTGACTTATTTTGCTTAGCATAATACTCTCTAGCTCGATCCATGTCATTGCAAATGGCAAGATCTCTTTCTTTTTATGGCTGAGTAATATTCCATTGTGTGTGTGTGTGTGTGTGTGTGTGTGTGTGTGTGTGTGTAAAAAACTGCTAGAACTGATAAACAAATCCAGTAAAACAGCAGGATACAAAATCAACATACAGAAATCTGTTGCATTTCAACACACCAATAATGAAGCAGCAAAAAGAGAAATCAAGGAATCAATGCCATTTACAATTGCATCAAAAACCATGAGTACCTAGAACTAAACTTAATCAAAGAAGTAAAAGACCTATACTCTGAAAATTATAGAACACTGATGAAAGGAACTGAAGATGACACAAAGAAATGGAAAAACATTCTGTGCTTATGGACTAGAAGAAAAAATATTGTTAAAATGTCCATATTACTCAAAGCAACCTACACATTTAATGCAATTCCTATCAAAATACTAACAGCATTTTTCACAGAGCTAGAACGAAAAATCCTAAAATGTGTATGGAATTTTTTTTCCTTTAAAAATTATATGAATCTCCCTGATGGCTAAAGATGATAAACATTTTTTCATGTGTCTGTTAGCCATTTGTATGTCTTCTTTAAATCAGAGGGGGAGATGAACCGTGAGAGACTGTGGACTCTGAGCAACAAACTGAAGGTTTTGGAGGGGAAGGGGCGAGGGGATGGGCGAGCCTGGTGGTGGGTATTGAGGAGGGCACGTATTGCATGGAGCACTGGGTGTGGTACATGAACAATGAATCTTGTAACACTGAAAAAATAAAATAAAAGTATTTGGGAAAAAAAATTTAAAAAAATAAAAATTATTGAGAACACATAAAATGAGGCAACATTTATTCTTTCTTCTTGTCTTCCATTGTGGGGTCAGTTAATGGTTCCTCTATTGTTGCACTGTTGCTCTCTGAGCCAGGGTTACTATCACTGGTCCTTTCCTCAGCCATACTGTCCACCCCCTCTTGCTTGCTCTACTTGTCTTCAGGAGCAGAAGTGCCTTCTTCATCATTCTGTCTGTTTTCTGTCACTTCTTCAAAGTGTGTCTCCTCTGTCTCCAATGGAATGCTCTCATTGTCTTTCTTCTCCTTGGCCTTACCAGCTCCTTGCTTTTCCTCAAGAACCATGCTGCTCTGACTCATTCAGTTTGCTCTGCTGCCTATTTCTCCCTTTCCTCCTGTCTTTTGTGAGCTTGTTCCTCTGACTGTGCAATGTCAGAGGCTATTCTGTTCCATATACTTCTACTTTCAAACCACACAACCTTTTAAGTTCATTGTTATTAATCTGTGCTTTTCACAAATTTCCACTTCTGTTCCCACTGTTGTTCCTCTATTTGAAGAAGTTCTGCTTATAGTTTTTATTGATGAACCACTGAGGACTGGACTTGTCCTTTGAGGACCTGCATTCTAGCTGTTGTGACAAGCAACTGAACATCTGGCACCACACTCTCACTGAGGATTTTAATGAGGTGGTGGTTTCTCTAGAAATGGGTGGTGGCTATATACTTCACTGAAAAGCTATTATTGTAATCATCTGGATCTTCAGCAGGCTGAATACTCATGTAAGGTTCTCCTTTCTCCATGCAAGTCCCTCTCTCTAGACTTTCTTCCTCTACAGCAGCTTCTGCATGATTTTTTGCATTTATGTAAGCAAGGTATGTGGGGGAATTATGATAGGCCTCGAAAGATTAATTGTACTCTATCTTTTCTGTTTCATATTTATTTAAATATTTTTGTTTTTCTTCATCAGTGAAATCTTGCCACATGCTACCAACAATCTTGCCAATCTCCCAGAAGTTTAGGTCAGGACTGAAAGCTTTTACTTGGTCCCACACCTTTCTGCTGTACTTCATGTAGGGCATCAATGGCTTATCTAATGGCTTTGGGAGTTTTGGAATCATAATAACAGAGGATGCCACGACCTGGCCATTGGTGCCTGGGTTACCTCCCAACCTGTAGTTGTAAGCAAGATGACTGTATGGATTGTATCCCACAAACCCTGGTGTGCTGAGCATTTGTGTTGCAGGAGCTGGGTTGGGAGGTGGTGTATAAGATGGTCTTTTTGACATTTTGGAAGATTAAGTTCTCAGTTCCTTAAGAATGAATCTGATACACCTCGGACAGAAAAAATGTCCACAGCTCTGGCCTTACTTCCCTAACATCTTTATCCATTCATCTATCCAAGGACACTTGAATTGCTTTCATATCCTATGATAAATAATGCTGCAATAAATACAGGGGTGCATATATCTTTTTGAATTAGTATCTTCATTTTCTTTGGGCAAATACCTAGTAATGGAATTACTGGATTATATGGTAATTTTATTTTTAATTTTTTGAAGAAACTCCATACTGTTTTTCACAGTGGCTGCACCAATTTGCATTTCTATCATCAGTGCATGAGGGTTCCTTTTTCTCCACATCCTTGCCAAAACTTGTTATTTCTTGTCTTTTTGATACTGGCCATTTTGACAGTTGTGAGGTGATATCTTGTGATTTTGATTTGTATTTCCCTGATGATTAGTGATATTGCACATCTTTTCTTGTGTCCGTTTGCCATCTCCATGATTTCTTTAGAAAAATGTCTATTCAGGTCCTCTGTCCATTTTTAAATCAGATTATTTGGGTTTTTGGGGGGTGTTGAGTTATATAAGTTTTTTATATACTTTAGATATTAATGCCTTATCAGATATATCATTTGCAGATATCTTTTTCCATCAATAGGTTTCCTTTTCATTTTGTTGATGGTTTCCTCTGCTGTGCAAAACCTTATTTTGGTGTAGTCCTAATGGTTTATTTTTGCTTTGGTTTCCCCTGCTTGAGAATACATGTCCAGAAAAATGTTGCTAGGGCTGATGTCAAAGAAGTTATTGCCTCTGTTTTCTTCTAGGAGTTTTATGGTTTCAGGTCTCACATTTAGGTCCTTAATCCATTTTGAGTTTCATTTTTTTGCATGTAGTGGTCCGGTTTTTCCAGCACCATTTATTGAAGAAACTGTCTTTTTCCCATTGGATATTCTCACCTCCTTTGTTGTATTATTAATAGACCATATAATTATGGGTTTACTTCTGGGCTCTCAATTCTGTTCCATTGAGAAATCAGTGATTAAAAAAAAAAAAAGATTTATTTATTTGAGAGAGAGAGAGAGAGAACAAGTGGGAGGGGCAGAGGGAAAGGGAGGGAGAATCTCATGCAGAACTCTGCACTGAGCATGGAACAGGGTTTGATATCATGACCCTGAGATCATGACCTGAGCTGAAACCGAGTCGGATGCTTAACGGCCTGTGCCACCCAGGAGCCCCAATGATTTTTTTAATTGAGAAAAGTTGATGAAATAAAAAGTTGGCTCTTTGAAAGGATGAATATAATTGATAAACTTCTGGCTATACAAGCCAAGAAAAAAAAAGAAGGAAAAAAGAAATTGCCAATATGAAAAGTGAAAGTGGGGCTAACACAACAACCCTGCAGACATTAAAAAGACAGAAAGGGGATACTATGAGCAACTCTATGCCCATAAATTTGACATGGAGTTGGATTAGACCAATTCCCTGAAAGATTCAAAATAACAAAAGCCATTCAAAAAATAGGTAACTTGAACAGTTCTAGATCTACTAAATAAATTTAATTTATAGTTATAAACCTTCCAACAAAGAAAACAGCAAGTTGGCATGGTTTTACTGGAGAATTCTACTAAATATTTAAAGAAGAATTAAAGTATAATAAACTCAACCAATTTAAATGAACAATTTGATGAAGTTTGACATATACGACTATCTTCCCAGAATAAAAGCAGGAAATTTATATCTGGGAATTAATATATGTTCTGTAGCAGTACCTTACATAAAACAATAAAGTGGGTAGGTTAAGTGTCATGAATATTTTTCATTATGGTCCACTGATCAAAAGTCACAAAACGTAGACCCTTTCTTTTATTAAAGCACTCATGACACTGGGTGATTTCCCTTTCCAACATTACACACACACATTTTGAGCATCTATCAAGTACACGAGACTTAACTAAAGTTCTTGCCTCCAAATAACTAACAGTATAGTCATGAAAGTAAAACTTGTAGTGTCAAAAGAGGCCCCAGAGAGGTATGGTTTAAGGGTTTGAAGACTGGATAGGATTTAAAAAGCAAGAAGATAATGCTAACTACTTCCATTCACATCTTAACAGCCATTTCATAGCAGTGAGACAATAAGCTTGCTATTCTCCAAACCTCAAGAACTTATTCTAACAGTCTTGTCTTGGTAAATGACACTGCTTCTGTCTGGAATGCCCTTCATCCTATTTTTCACCAAGTCATATCCCTCCAAGCTTCGAAATGCTCAAGACTCTTCTTCTTCAGGATTGATTCACTAATTAATTCATTTGCTCATTGAGAAATATTTATCAAGCACCTAATACATCTAGGTACTGTGGATACTGCAGAAAACAACAAAATCCCCTCTCTCAAAGAACTATGTCATTTTAAGGGGAGAACATGGAATAAACAAATAAATGAAAAAAATGTAAAGCAGTGGATAAATGACATGAATTAAAATAAAGCAAGCAAGGACATTAAACGAGGACAGTGTGCAAGAGATTTTTGTGTGCTATAAAAGGTGGTCTGGAAGGATATTTATGATTTGAGAAAAGACCCAAAAGAAGTGAGGAAGAAAACCATATGGTGCCTATCTGTGGAGGTGGAGAAAGATATTCCAGACAGAGGGATCAGAAAGTACAGAGACCCCAAGGCATACTTGGCATGTTTGGTACCAAGAGAAAGGAGTGGTATGGTAGAAAATGTGGTAAAAAAAAGATACCTTTATGTAAGCCATATTGAGGACTTTTAGATAAGGAGCCAATGGAAGCAGAAGAGCAACATGATTTGATATGTTTTAAAAGGACCATATAGCTGTTGTGTACAGATTAGAATAAAATAGGGTGGAAGAGTGGAAGCAGAAAGATCAGTTACGGGGCACCTGGGTGGCTCAGTCATTGGGTGTCTACCTTCAACTTGGGTCATGATCCCAGGGTCCTGGGATTGAGCTCCGCATCAGGCTCCCTGCTCTGTGGGAAGCCTGCTTCTCCCTATCCCACTCCCCCACTGGTGTTCCCTCTCTTGCTGTGTCTCTCTCTATCAAATTATAGATAAAATCTTGAAAAAAAGATCAGTTATGAGGATACTGAAATAATCTAGTTCAGAGATAACGGTGGTTTATATCAAGATGGTAGCACTGGAGAGGATGAGGAGCAGTGTGGATATATTTAAAATTCTGAGCTGATACAGTTAGTAAGGGATTGGCTGTGGAGTGTGAGAGAAAAAGGAGAACTAGGGTATAAATGCTGGAGGAATGCCCTTTTATAGGCAAGAGACAATGGAATCTAGTGCATAAGTGTATGGGTTGACTTTAGATAAAAGCATGTATAGTTTATAGTAACAGGAGAGAAGATAGAGAAAATAGGCACAGATGCAGGTAGGTGAGTAGGTGTGAGAGTAGGAACTTTTAGAGGTTAACAACTGATTGTTTTATCTTTTCTCAGTGAAAGGAGAAATGTGGAACCGAGAGTAAAGAGGAAAGATGTGATGAAGATTTAATGACAGAAAAGAGGCCAGGAAATAGTCATCTAAGGAGATATCCTGACCAAACTGACCCAGATCCAGTTACTCACTTTACCAAATCCTAGCACCTTCACACCAATTTCCACCCAGCCAGATTCATTTTTACTCGGTAGATGTTCAACCACACTATTTGCTCTGATTCCTTTAATAAATCCTCATCCAAAGGGGGTACTCTATGGTTTACTAGAAAGAGAATAATAGGGACAAACTATCCACTCCATTGTGAGGAGAAACCTCTACACCAAGAGGTATGGCTCTATCACACCTCTTAAATCTGGGCTCTTCTCTCCATCTCCGCTGCCACTGCCCTAGTTCAGGCCTTCATCATTTCTCACTTGGGCTTTTGCACCAGCCTCCTAACTCAACTCTTGACCTTTCCCCCTCACCTCTCTCCTCTAGTCCATCATCCACACAACTGCTGATATGTAAATTTATTCAACTCCCCTGCTTAAAACCCTTCATTATTATCCCACTCCTTTTTCTCTTTAAGGACTCGCAAAATTTTCCAGCTGAATTTATCACTCCATCTCCTTCTCTTGCCTCACACCCTACACCCTAGCCATGCCAAATTACATTTCATCCCTGAATACATCAAATCCTTCAATTCCCCTGTGCCCCTGTACATCTTCTTTCCTCTACCTGAAATGCACATCTGCCCTTTCTCAACAAGGTATTTTTACTAATCATTAGAGACATAACTCAAATGTCAACTTCTCAGTGGCACCACATGTAGAGGTGACCTCTTTTCTGTGCTTACATGCCTCCCCCATAGCACTCATCTCACTATATCGAAAGTATTTATGTATCTAACTTCCCCACTAGATATGTTATTCATCTTTTATCACAAGCACTTAGCACATTGCCTGGCACATAGTGTATCAATAAATGTTTATTGAATGAGTTGACTGTAGAATTGAAGAGATTAGAAACAGCAATAAAACAAAAATATAAGTTGACAGATGAAAAACAAACATTCTTTAACATACGCAAACAAGATATACATCTGTTTTAGGAATAGAAAAAAAAAAACCCACAAAATCTCAGCAATCTTAAAGAAGCAGATTTAACTTATGACAAAGATGATAAAACAAGACCTAACAGAATAATGCTTAGCACAGCAAACACTCCTCTTTTTTCACCAACTATGCACAACAACAGATGGAATGCATTTTTATTCTGAAGTGTTTTTAAGACAGATATTGACTCTAGAAAACAAGTTATCTGTAGACTTCTCAGAAGAGTAGAAATTTCCCAAGGTTTTATATATTATGCACACTAAAGAATAAATGTTGTCACATGTGTGGCCCTGCAGTTTACAAAGCACTTTCACATGTATTGCCTTATTTAATTCTCAGAACAATCCTGTCAGGTAGGTTTTATTGTCCTCCTTTTACAGATGAAGAAACTGTGGTTCAGAGGATCACTAATCCAACATCACATAGTAAAAGAGTTAGAGGTAGAGCTAGGATTCTAACCCACATCTATCTGACTATAAATCTATTATCCACTATACAGGCTGAGTTGATGTTTTCATGGCTTCCCAACAAGTACACCAAAGTGAAGCGAATGAATTGTTGATGTGGTTTTTTTTTTGTACTTTTTTCCCCCTTGATTCTTCAGTGTGAATATTTTCTACTGACCTAGAAAACCTCAGAATATGACCTTATTTGGAGAAAGAATCTTTACAGAAATAATTACATTAAAGTGAGGTCACTAGGGTGGGCCCCAATCCAATATGACTGGTATTCATATAAAAAGGAGTAAATTTGGGCAAAGAGATATACATAGAAGGGAGACAGTATGAAGAGACAGGAAAAAGATGACCATCTACAAGCCATGAGAGACACCTGGAATAGATCCTTCACTGATGGTCCCCAGAAGGAGTCAACCTTGCCAATACCTTGGTTTCTGACTTCTAGCATCCAAAAACTAGGAGACAATAAACTTCTGTTGTTTAAGCCACCCAGTCTGTAGTACTTTGTTATGGCAGTCCTAGCAAACTCATACTGGTAAGCCTAGTAATTTTTGATTAAATGCCAGACATTGCATATTAAAAGTTGGAGGAGCTCTGGATGATATTATCTTCCTTCAGAGAAGATTTACTTTTGTTCCTGCCAGGTGATGAAGGACAGATCACCTTAATCCTACCTGAGATTGAACTGATTCAAAGCTGTGTTTTACTCTTTGTGAGGAATGGCATTTGTATAGTTTATCCTTTTTCCTGGAGTTTAGCCCCTTGGAGATCCCAAATGAAAACCTGAGGTAATTACCAGTGTCCCTCCTCTTTGGCAGGCTCTAAACTCCAATTTTTGACTCTCCAGCATTGTGAAACTTGCTGAAAGCTCTGCTTAGCTACTCAGATTTGTATCTGCCACTTTCTGCTTAATTTCTCAACTTCTTTTCCCTATAACACTTAGAAATCAGCAAATGACACAAGGGAAAGGTAGTGTAAAATATTGGGCTAAATTTATTGTAATTTCTTTCTCTGGTATCTTAGACCCTCAAGTCCTGATTATCATGATAGCCCTGAACTCCAATTTTTGTCTCTATAGCTCTGTGAGATGCTAAAACCTCTGCTCAGGCTTTCTGTCTCTTAATTACTACTTTCAGATTGCCTTCTCAGTCCCTCTACCTCCACCACTTATACTGGCAAATGCCTTGAAAGGAAATATCACTCAGAATGTTGTGCTCACTTCAATCTATCTCTCCTCTCTGGGATTTAGACCTATAGTTGCTTTGGTAGCTTTCTGATGCTTTCAAACAAGTATTTTATAATTTTATCCAACTTTTCTAGTTCTTTCTGAGGGATATTTGGTCTGACACAGTTTAGTCTCTCAAAGCCAGAAGCACAAGTCCCCATATCCATGGTTTCTAATTCCACTGATATGCCTGTCCTTAGTTCATCCATTCATTCATTGCAACATGTATTAAGCACATGGTAGGTGTCAATAACTCTGCAAGACTCTGGGAAAACAAAAAGTTCTGTCCTTAAGAAATTCACAGTAAAATCAGTGGGGGTGAGACTACAAATAAATAGTGAAAATATAATGCTGAAGTGTTTAAAACTAGAGGTGTATAGAAGATACTATAAAGAAGAAATGAAAGTAATTATCTTCTTCTGGTGCAGGAATCAAAAAGTTACCACTGAATAGAAGATATCTGAAGTAGGTCAAGAATATGCCAGGTGAATAAGGAGTGGGAGCGAGAGAAGAAAGGCACTACAAGAGAAGATAACATTATATGAGCAAAGGTATGGCAGTAAGCATGAGAAATTACAGTTAGTTTGGTACTATTGGAACTAGATGAGTGATAGGTGTGGTAGAACATAAAGGAGGAAATGCAGGCAGAGTTCTGATTGCGGAGGGCTCTGTCTCTGCCCTAAAAGTTATTATTTAGATAGTTTATGGATAATGACATTCCCAGAGGTAGAAATCTACCACATGTTCAGTCAGATTCTTAGAGAATCCAACAACATAAATTTAAGACTTCTCCAGTCAATGGCTTATAAATTCAAAGGCAGTATTATCATGCTTAAGCAATGTAGTAGGATTACTAAGCAATGAAGTCAAGTCTTTGAGTCACCTGACTAGTTTATAAAGAAAAAAAATCTAAAACACTGTAGCAAATACTATGTGGCCAAGAACTGAAATGATTCGAGTTTTATTTCCTAAGCATGTAAGCTCAGTTACCTATTGGAAAGTTCAACAAACAACAAGAGTTCTAATTTTTCAGAGGCTGTTTGTCAACATTTGCCCTTAATGACATTGACATCAAACAGTAATCTATTAAATGCTTACTTACTTGTGAGGCTGAATACTCAGTAAGTCTGATAGGAGTTTTGCTTGGATTTAAAAATCTAAGATGCCAGACAACACAGATAACTATCCCGCAAAGGTACCAAGACAGCAGTATAAAAACACTGAACATCTACATAAACTGACAAGAAGAAGTGTTTACATGATCTATGCCTCAGGGCACTGTCACTTCTGTGACACTCAGGTCAACAGAGTTTAATGAAGAAGATGTGATTTCTAGCTCTCACAGGCTGACAGCAGAGGAAGGGTTTGGCAGACAAAGGAGAGGGCATTTTTCCAGGAATATGGTACAATGTGGAAACAGTCTAGGCAAGAGGATCCTGCACAAAGAAGAAGCCAGATTATGTTTCTCTAAGAAAAGCAAAGTCATGGATTGGGCTAAAGGAAGAGATGAGGAAAGAGAAGTGGGCCATAAAAGCACAGAGAGGGCTCATCCTCATTTCAGGCCCAAGGGCTCAATCTATATTTTTGCTGGCAAATTACAATTCTGTAACTTAACATAAAGCATACCCAACAACTACTAATCAATCCTTTACCTCCCTCCCCCGAAAGGCCTCAACAAAACTCTATAAGCATTTAAAGAAATCACATCCAGCAATTAATTCACCAATGAAACATCATTGAGAAAGGATAGTACCTAGCCACTGCATACCACCATTTCATGATAGCGAGAAGGAAAATACTAGATCTTGTGCCATTTCAATTAGAATTCTGATATCAGAGTCTAATACCCAAGTTAGAATCTGGCCATAATACCAGTGCTGGCCCCCCAAAACAATCTAAAACATTCAAAGGCTAGAGTTATCAAGACCATAGTTCCAAACATCACCAAAAGACTAACAACAATTTGGATTCCTATTCTTACCAGGGGAGGAAGAGGGGAGCTAAAAATATAGATGGAAGAAAGCAGGAAAGGTTGAATCCCTGAAGAAAACTCACATCCTTAAGATTACATAATACTGCTCCAAAGTAACTGAACTGCAGCAGAAAAAATTCAAACACATTCCAACATGCCTCTAATTAAGATAGTTTTGGGAGGTTCCAGAATTATAGCTATCAAACGTGAAACCTAAAGAATTTACCAAGATTAAAAAGATTACCAATTTTAACTCAGGAAAAAACGCACGGGAAAAAACAGGTTAGTTGGAATACACTCATAATGTTAATTTGTTGACCTTTATACAACTGCTACATCATTTTAGATACAATTGTTAGTGATAAACACCTGAATTACAATAGGGTAGACACTGTACAAAATATAAAATTAGATATGATTCTTGTTCAGAGAGTTCAAATTGTCTGATAAACTTCATATTTCACCAGAGAAGTATGCAAATATACTATAACCATAAACTTATTTTAAAATACAGCAAGAAATACAGGTAGGACATATGATAATGTGAACTGTCTAACAAGCAAGAATTCTTGTAGCATGTAGAAGCAAGCTGGGTACTCACATGAGGTATGTATTTTGAAATGTTTATGGATGGTTAACCAGAAAGGCTAATTTAACACCTACACATCAATTGCATGGAGACAGAGCTGTGAAATATTTGCATTTACTACTCAGTAAGAAGGCTATCACGGCACTGGCATAAGAATGCCAGTTGTAATTAAATTAGATGAAATTTCACAATTTAAAGGATATGCAGTCTCCTTCCCTGAGAACTTTAATTTACATAGGCTGACTGGAAGACTCTCAAAAATGAAATTCTGACTATAAAACTGCAAAGAAGGAGAAAACAGTAAGTATCAAATGAGATAGCTGTCAAAAGTTTTTTATAATCTTGGATTTTAAAAATGTATAACAATAGCAATAACATTTATTGAGTATTTACTCTGTGTCAGGAACCGTGCTACATACTTAATGTGTATTATCTCATTTAATCGTCAGAACAATCCTATAAAGTTGTTCCTATTAGTAGTAGTATTACTTCATAGATGAGGAAATGAAAGCTCAGAGGTTAAATAACCAATCTCAAATTGCACATCTAGAAAAAAAATAGAGGTAAGACTCAAACATAAATCTCAAGTTGGCAAAACACTAAAAAAAGCTAAAGTTCAGAATACCGAGTCTTAGAGATACATTCTGAGCATATGAAATTGCCATCAGAAATAAAAAGAAATCTAATGTTAAGTGACACAGAGAAAGAAAAAAAAATTCCTACTTATATCCATGTATCCTCTGTTAAGAAAATTGTAAGACCAAGAAAGGGTACAACAAATATTAGTATTAAAAAATGAAAACAGAGACACAAGAAGAGATTAAGAAGCAGTTGTCCTAGAATAATCACATTCCAGGATACCGGAAAGACCTTGGGCTAAGATTTTCAAACTGCTGTCTAGACAGAATTGTGCATAATGAGAGAGGGACAGAATTCTGGAGAGAGGCAAATGTAGTCTTGATTTAAAAAAAAAAAAAAGTCATGTTTGCAAGCTGGTGAATTTAATCTCAATTCTAAGCAAGTTGAACGGAACACGTTATTACAGAGAAAGATTTCTGGTATGAGTAGAATGGTGTTTTTTCCTACTTCTGCTAGCTAAACACAAGTATAAAACCTGGAAATGGTAGAAAAGACAACCAAAGGAGAACTCTGAAGGGTGGTAAGAAGAAACTGAATGGTTTGGGGACACGAGAACTAGAGAACAGTACACCAGGATGTTTTGCATACCTGCACCCAACAGAGAAAGGACACCCAGACCCAATGTTTCCCTATCTGCCACCCTAGTAAGAGATCAGCCCAGGTAGACTCATTCCTCCCCAGAATCAAACAGGAGTACGCCTGAAAACACCACCACTATACAGAATCGATTGGGAGCCGAAGGGGTTCTGGACCCAATTCCAACCTGTGGGAAGGGAGGTTGTTTTTATACCAACAATTCTCCAACACCAGGAGGGTGTCTAAGAATTCAACTTAATTCTGATACTATCTACCCAGAAATAGCATTAGATCGCACAGGTTAAGGGTTTGGTCTCACAAGACTGACCCTTCCCTCACTTCTGATGCCAATTGCAAGTTCAGGTCGTCACTTGTGCTTCTGACCAACTGGCTATAGGCCACAGGTTCTAATGACCCTCTCCTTGGGTTTGATTAATTTGCTAGAGCAGTTTGCAGAACTCAGAGAAGTATTTTACTTACTAGATTAATGTTTTATTATAAAAGGATATAACCCAGGAATAGCCAGATGGAAGAAATGTGTAGGGCAAGGTATGGGGAAAGGGTACAGAGCTTCCATATCCTCTCTGAGCATGCTATTCTCCCCACATCTCTATGTGTGCACCAACCTAAAAGCTCTATGAACCCTTTCCTTTTGGGTTTCTTTTTTTTTTTTAGTTTTTTTTTTATTTGTTTATTTGAGAGAGAGAGAGAGAGAGAGAGAAGGCATGAGCAGGGGAGAGACAGAGGGAGAAGGAGAAGCAGACTTCCCACTGAGTGGGGAGCCCAACACGGGGCTGATCAAAGGACCCTAGGATCATGGCCTGAGCCAAAGGCAGACGCTTAATGACTGAGCCACCCAGGCATCCCTCCTTTTGGGTTTTTATGGAAGTTTCTTTACATAGGCACGATTGATTAAATCACTGTCCATAGGTAGCTGACTCAACCTTCCAGACCTTCTCTCCTCCCTGGAAATCAAGGGATAGAATTGAAAGTTCCAACCCTCTAATCATGGTTGTTTCTGCTGGCAACCAGCTCCCACCCTTAGGTGCTTTCCAAAAGTTACCTCATTAACTTAAACCCAGTTGTGGTGGAAAGGGCCTTGTTATAAATAATAAGATACCCATTTCACCTTTATGGCTCTGAAGAAACTTCAGGGACTGAAGACAAGAAACTAAATATGACAAAAGATGCTCCCAATACTGCTCTTTTCACTCTGGAAATTCGAAGGGTAAACCAAACAAACAAATAAACCAAACCAAACAAACCAAAATTATACCACAAGGACTATGAAACTCAAACTACCACTGGAACCCATGAAAGTAGGCCAAGACTCTCATGCTAAACCTAAGCTATGTAGCTGTCTGCTAAAATAAAAGAATTAAATAGGGTCCAGAGTCTCCTAATATGATAGATACACATTTATGTATGATACAGTAAAAAAATCACTCATCCTACCAAGAAACAAGAAAATAAGAACTTGAAGGAGAAAAGACAACCAACTAAGGCCAACACTGGGCTGAATCAGATGTTGGAATTATTTGACAAGATTTTAAAGCAGCCATCAAAAAATGCTTCAAAAATCATTTACAAATTTTATTGAAATAAATGAAAAAAATAGAAAACCTCAACATAGAAATAGAAATTACAAGAAAAGAAACAAATGGAAACTATAGTACTGAAAAATATGAGAGGAAAAATAAGATTGCTGGAGGGCTCAACAGAATAATGGAGATCGGGGCACCTGGGTGGCTCAGTGGGTTAAAGCCTCTGCCTTCGGCTCAGGTTGTGATCTCAGGGTCCTGGGATCAAGCCCCGCATCGGGCTCTCTGCTCAGCAGGGAGCCTGCTTCTCCCTCTCTCTCTGCCTGCCTCTCTGCCTACTTGTGATCTCTCTCTGTGTCAAATAAATAAAAAAAATCTTTTTAAAAAAAAAGAATAATGGAGATGATAAGGGATAGAATCAGTGAACTTGATGGCAGAACAGTAGAATTCACCCAATCTGAACAACGAAGAAAACGTAGACTGGAAAAACATGAACAGGGCCTCAGGTACCTATGGAAAAATAACAAGAGATCCAAAATTTGTATCATTAGAGTCCCAGAACAGGTGAAAGAATGTGGGCTCAAAGAATATGTGAAGAAATAATGGTTGAAACTTCCAAAATTTGGTAAAAGACATGCATCTAGGAAACTGAGTGAACTCTACATAGGATAAACTCAAGAAAAAAAAAAAATCCCTGCCAGGACACATTGTAATTAAAACCTTGAAATCTAAAGGTCCCCCCAAAATCTTGAAAGCAGAAAGAAAGAAATGACACATTACCTATAGGGAAACATCAATCTGAAGACCAAGGGTTTCTAATCTGAAACCACAGAAGCCAGTAGAAAATATCACAATATTTTTCAAGTTCTGAAAGAAAACAACTGTCATCCATGAATTCTATATCTGGTGAAACTATCCTTCAAGAGTGAAAGGGAAATAAACATTTTCAGATGAAGAAAAACTAGAAGAATTTATTGCCAGGCCTACCCTAAAAGACTGGACAAAAGAAGTTCTTCTTTTCTTCCAAACGAAGTTCTTCTTTCCTTTGCAAAGAAAATGATAAGAAGGAACCCTGGAATATTAGGAAGGAAAAAGGAACGAATGGAAAGAGCATAAATATAGGTAACACAGTAGACTATCCTTGCTCTCATGAGTTGCAAAAATCTTTTCTGGTAATCGAAATAAAAATTATAGTACCATCTGACACTATGGGTAAGGTAAAGAAACATAAATGTAAATGAGGTTTCTAAACTTCACTTGAAGTAGTAAAATGTTACCAGTAGACTGTTAATCACATATGGATATTGTAATACCAGAGCAACCACTACAAAAATTATATAAAGAGATGCACTCAAAGACACTATAAATAGGGGTACCTGGGTGACTCAGTCAGTTAAGCATCTGCCTTTGGCTCAGGTCATGATCCCAGGGTCTTGGGATCAAGCACCGCATCTCTCTCCCTCTTGCTCTCCAGCTCCCCTTGCTTATGCTCACTTGCTTGCTCTCTCTCTCTCTCAAATAAATAAAATCTTAAAAAAAGACACTATGAATAAATCAAGCTACAAGTGTTCAAGTAACCCATAAGAAGACAAGGAAAACAGAAGAATGAGAATCAGAGAAAACAGACAAAATGGATAATAAAATGACTGACTTTCTCTACTGACTTAGTTCATTTACATTATAATCTCTAGCTCCATCCGTGTGGAGAATAATGATTTTAATGATGAGCACCAGGTGATGTATGGAATTGTTGAATCACTATATTGCACACCTGAACTAATATAATATTGTTAACTGGAATTTAAATAAAAACTTAAATGAAAAAAATAAAAAATGGCTGACTTAGGCACCATTAATATATATATTAATATATATATTACCTTAGAGGAGGCACCATTAATATATATATTATAGAGGCAAATGGTCTAAATATACTAATCGAAAAACAGACTTACATAGTGGCTAAATACATGACCCAACGATAACATTCTTTACAAGAAATTCACTTCAGAGTCAATAACATAAGTTGAAAGTAAAATGGTTGAAAAAGATATATCATACAAATATTAATTTATTTTTTAAAAAAGCAAGAATTACTATATTAATATCAGATAAAGTAGATTTCAGAGCAAACAAAATTACTACAAACAGGGATATACATAATAATAAAGGACCAATCTACCAGGAAGATGTAGCAATTCTAAATGTGTGTACAACAAACAACAGAACTTCAAAATACATGAAAAACCTGAAAGAATTAAATGGAGAAATAGAAAAATCCAGGATTATAGTTAAGAACTTATACACCCTGCCTTCAGCCAGTGATAGAACTACAAAAGAGAAAATTAACAAGGATATAGAAGATTGGAAAAATATTACCAATAGAATCTAATTTCTGTACATAGAACTCTTCACTTAAAAGCAGAATACACATATTTTTCATGTGCTCATGAAACAGACCATATCCTGACCCATAAAACAAACTTCTACAAATGTAAAGGAATTAAAATCATACAGTATATTATCTAATAATGGAATGAAATCAATAATAGACAATGGGAAATTTTGATTTTGATTTCCTTTGCTATTTCTTCTTGGATTATATAGAAGTATGTTTTATAATTTCCAGTTTTTTTCAACAGAAAAATTCAATTTGTAGTTTAAAAGTTCCTGACAAAGAAAGCTCTGGGCTCAGCTGGATTCACTTGAGAATTCTGCCAAACATTTAAAGAATTTTAATTAAAAGTAAAAGAGCAGGTAACACTACCCAACTCATTTCATGAGGCCAATATTATCTTGATACCAAAATCAGACAAAAGACAATACAAAAAAAGAATATTTGCCAATATTATGAACTTAGATATAAAACTCATCAAAATATCAATAAATTGAATCTAATAATATATAAAAAAATTATATACCATGACCAAGTGGGATTTATTCCAACTATCCAAGGCTGATCCAATGTTCAAAAATCAATCAATATAATTAACCATAATCAACATACTGATGGAGAAAATCATATGATAATATCAATTGATGCAGAAAAGATATCTGATAAAATTCAACACTCATTCATGAAAAAAGAAAACCCTCTTGGCAATTTGGAGTAGAAGGGACTTACCTCAATTTGATTAAAATATCTACTAAAAACCTACAGCTAACATCAAACTTAATGATGAAAGACAGAATAAGATTAAAACAAGGTAAGGATACTTGTTCTTAATACTGTTATTTAACATAGTGGAAAGTGAAAAAAAAACAGTGTATAGAAGAAAACTATCTCTATGTACAGATACCATGTGTATGTAGAAAGTCCCAATGAAAGTACAGAAATACTCCTAAAACCAATGAGTTCACCATGGTCACAGTATAAATGATCAACACACAAAGATTTAATTGCTTTTCTATATACTAACAATGAACATGCAGAAACCAAAATTAAAAACACAATACCACCTGTGACTTATTTTATAACTGGAAGTTCATACCTCTTAATCCCCTTTACCTATTCCACCCATCTCCCCAGTCCCCTCTGCTCTACAGAGGTGAAAAGTATATAGCATGGGGAATATAGTCAACAATATTGTAATAACGTTGTATGGTGACAGATGGTGACAACACTTATCATGGTGAGCCTTGAGTGATGTACAGAATTGTCAAATCAATATTGTACACCTGAAACCAATAAAACAATCTATGTCAGCTATACTTAAATAATAAAAAACACAATACCACTTAAAATTGCTCTGAAGAAAATGGAATTACTTATATACTTAACAAAGCACATACGAGATGAAAATTACAAAATGCTGATTACAGAAATCAAATACCTAAATAGATGGAGAGATATACTGTGTTTATGGATTAGAAGATGATATAGTAAAGATGTCAATTCTGCCCATATTGATCCACAGGTTTATTATAATTCCTATCAAAATCCCAGAAAGGAATTTTATAGACAGGCAAACTTACCCAAAAATTATTTGAAAATGCACAAGCCCCAGTATAGCTAGAACAACCTTGAAAAAGAACAAAAAAGTCAGAAGAATTATTCCACCACATATTAAGGCTTACTATATAGCTCTTGTAATCAAAACAGTGTGGTATTGTTGGAGAAGTAACCATATAAATCCATGTAACAGAATAGAGAACCCAGAAATAGGAATACATAAATATGTTCAACTGATTTTTGACAAAGGTTCAAAATCGACTCAGTGGAGAAGCATAGTCTTTTCAACAAGTGGTGCTGGAACCATGAATATATCCATAGGCAAAGAAACTAACCTTGACCTAATCTCCATTCCTTATACAAAAATTAACTCAAAATAAGTCAGAGACTTAAATGTAAAAGTAAAATTATAAAAAGTTTAGGGGAAAAAAGGTTAAAATCTTTGGGACTTAGGGTTAGGCAAAGAGTTCTTAGACATGACACCAAAAGGATGATCTATAAAAGGAAAAATTGATAAAATGAATGTCACTAAAATTAAAAACTTTTGCTCTTTGCAAGCCTATGTTAACAGATAAAAAGACAAGGTCACAGACTGGGAGAAAATATTTGCAAACCACATATTTGACAAAGGACATATTTAGACTATATGAAGAATCATCAAAATTCAACAATAAAAAAAGATCCTCGTAGATAATGAAAAAAGACATGACACTTAAAAGACACTTAACCAAAGAGGATGTAAAGACGACAGAGAAGTACATGAAAAAGATGTTCAATATAATTAGCCATAAGGAAAATGAAAATTAAAACCACAATAAGATTATCACTATATACCTATGCAAATAGCAAAAACAAAAAAATAGTGATAACACCAAATGCTGGCAAGTATGTGGATAAACAGGACAACTTACGCATTGCTGATGGGAATGTAAAATGGTACAACCACTCTAGAAAACAGTTTGGCAGTTTCTTAAAAAAAAAGGAACTAAATGTTACAACTGCCAGAGCACCTGGAAACTGTACTTCTGTGGCCTTTATCTCAGGAAAATGAAAACTTATGTTCATATAAAAACCTGTTCATGAATGTTGGCTGCAGCCTTATTTGTAATTGCCAAAAACTGGAATCAGCTTTGATGTCCTTCAACAGGTAAACAGTTACACAAACTATGATACATCCATATCATGGAATACTAGCCAGAGACAGATATAGATTTTGTTGGACTTGAAGTATATACAAATTGCAAGATCTTCTTTAAGAAAAATAATATGAAATTATAAATACAAAGTTAGCTATAGGGCCTTGGAAGGGGCACCTGCAAGTTGAGGGGCCTTAGAACTTAAGATTCATTAGCTTCATCATAAATCTACCTCTAATCACTGTTGTAGTGCCAGTTCCTAGCACAGCTTCTCATGCATAGTGGGTGTTCAATAAAAATTTATTGAATGAATAACAAGTAGTAGCTGAAAAAAGGCTCATCACCTGAAGCTATAACAACAGACATATATCCAGATGAAGAATGTGACATCATGCCTGGTCAGATCACATCTAAAATATTATTCCTATAAAACACTTTATAGGAAAACAGAATTTTTTCCAAAAAAAAAAAACAAAAAACTAAAAGCCTTCTCTGACCCCAAAAAGCCTTGGTTGGAAGCCATGAGCTGTGTCCCTTTTGTTTTGCAGCCTTATCACCTTATTTTGTACTCCTCATTTCCTTGTCCATATTTCACAATAGATTTTAAGATCCAGGAAGTGAGGGACTGTCTGTCTCTTTTCACTGTTACATTCCTAAATGCTGGCACAGTGGCATTCAGTATTTGTTTAATGAAGGATAAACCAGAGAACACCCAAACAAAAGTAGCATAGAAGGGATTTAATACCATGTTTGTCTCATCCAAATACTTGTTACATATCACACACATTCAAATATAAGATATGGTCCATGGCCTTATGGAGCTCACCACTCAGAGGATGTGTGAAAATACAGCTTTAAAATTATGACACTACAGTGTGAGAAGTGCAACAAAGTAACAAAGGAACAGTTGGAAGATGTTTAGTCTAGAGCAGGTGGGAGATAATTGAGGGGTACATGGTGATTTCTTTCTTCCATCTGAATGGCTATCAAGTGGAAGAGAGTTTGTGAGTTTGTAGAGGGGAGGCACACGGTAGTTGACTGCAGTATTCATTAAATAAGGAAGACTTTTAATAACAATTAGATTAGCCTGCAAATAACAGGCTATTTCTAGTGAGGGCATAGTCTTCATTACTGACACATTTCAAGCCTAGGATGATCACTTGGTAGAGATGTTATAGAGGTGATTTACAGAGGAGATGAGGGCTTAAGCTGGATGATCTTTATGTCCATTGTAACACAGAGATTCTCTGATATTTTTGGTCTCTGTTTTAGATAAAGGAGGAGAAAAAAATCACTCTTTTCCAATAAGAGTCCTATAATAAATATCTCTGTCCAGCTCTGTCTTAAAAATAGATATTATGTTTCTCCATGTAGTACATGTTAGGCTTTAATCTCATCCTCCAAATTCCTTGTTTTGTGATAGTTTGAAATATTGTTATCTACTACAACATATACAAGATGAAGTGAACAGGTTCTTTTGAAGTCATATGTGCCTCACAGTAGAGCTAATGACAAGCCTCCCACTTTTTCTGGATATGAATAGGAGTTCTTCTGTTCCGCATTGGAATCTGGCATATTTGAGATAGTACTTCTATTCTCAGATGTCGTCAGAAAACCTATATATTCTCTCTTCCCTTGTTCCCACCCTGATTATGGAACAGTAAACCTGAGGCTGATTTACTACTTTAAAACCAGTTATTGTTTTCCCAAAACAGATTTAACAAATTTGTTCCACCTGCTCAACTATGCTCCTGATTACTTTCTTGTGGTTTCATTGAAGTTTTAAATCTAAGCCTCAAAGACCATATTCCACACATAAACTCTGAAACATTGCTTTATTTAAGTGCTGCTCAAAAGAGTGAAGGCTGTGTGTGTATTACAAAAATGAGAGCAAGAGAAAAGGTGAATGTGTTTGTTACATTTTCTGGTAAGCAAATTGACTAAAGTCAACCCCCTCTAATCATAGGTATTACGGCAATGAGTAAGGGGCAATGGGGGAGGGGGAGAAGGTGACAGGTTTGACAATCACTACTCTTCTCTATTAAACCATCCTAATAAACAGCTTTTCCACATATACCAAAATCAGTCAGATCTCTAGAGGGTTGGAGTAGGTTGAAGTGAAGTGTAGACCAAATGACTTAATGTACTGGAAAACACTTTACAAATTAAGTGCTGAACAAATATATCAATAATAATAATTACATATTATAATTAATTACTACTACTATTCCACCTAGTTCTTCCCTGTCAAACTTCTTTGTATGTCACCCAGCTCTCTCACATAGTATCTCTGGTCACACCTCCCACTTTATTATACCTTTTCACTTTCCCACTATAAATAAACTTCATGAAGACACAACCAGCAACAATTGATATTTATTAAATGCATAACACAATTACACTGAGACACATACTTCCTTATTTGATCTTTACAGCAATCCTCTGCAGTAGATATAAAATTCATTTTACATAAGTGGAAACAATGTAAACAAAATTAAGTAATTCGGCTAAGTTCATACAGTTAAGTGGCAAAGCCAGGCTTTTTGATTCCAAAGCACTTGCTTTCCTTGGATTTCTTCATACTCAGAGCACTTGGGAACTATTACTAATTAACTATTAGAGATAAAAAGAACGATGACTTGAATGTTCTCTCACATCGGTGATTCACATCTCACTGCCCCATCTCTTCTGATTTTGCTTCTCTACAACACTGTTACCATGCCTAACGAAGTTGATTTTCACATATCACTAAGAGTAATGTCACTTAGTCCTCTCCCTCAGACTTCTTAAAATAGTCATTGATGCTGTTCTGCTTAAATTTAAATCATACACATTTTTCATTCCTTGTGTGCTTCCTAACTTGGTTCTTTTGTCAAGTATACTTATTTTGTTCTTTTTTCCCTTTTTTTCTACTTGTTTCTTCTTCATGCTGCTCCATATGCCTAAACAAATTCCTGCTGTTCTTTATGGGACAGGAGTGCTTGGGTGGCTCAGTTGGCTAAGCTGCCAACTCTTGATTTCAGCTCAGGTCAAGATCTCAGGGTCCTGAGATCAAGCCCTGACTTGGGCTCCTAACTCAGGAAGGAATCTCTGCTTGAGGGTTCTCTCTCCCTCTGCCCTTTCTTCACCACCCCCCACTCGATTTCTCTCTCTCCCTCTAAAATAAATAAATCAATCTTTAAAAAAAAGATGATACAAAAATCGTGATTTAAAGAAGGCAACTAAAATGATTACAAGAAATACTTAAGTGTATTTTAATATATAAGCACTAAACCAGAAACTATGAAGGTCAAAAAAAATGAAAACTAATTCCTGACCTGAAGACGACTGTAATTTAGTCAGAGATATAAAACATATATACATGTAATCCCAATTTATACAATTTATATGTGAGCTTCTAGGAGTAGTTTAAAGCAGTAGTAAAGGTAAGTGGAAAGACAGAGGAATTTCTGTATGAGGTGACTGGGAAGCTAAGGAGCATTCTAAGTACTCTTACCCTCATTTTATAAATAAGGAAATTGAAGTACAGAAAGTGTAGTCTTGGGAGCTAAGGCTTTTCAAAGGCACAAATCCTTAAATATTTGTAAATGACTGTTCTATATACTACCATGAGTAAACATTTACATGTTAAAACATTAATGTAACAAAATAATTAAAAATTTTTTTTTATTTGTTCACTTGTGTGAGAGAGAGCGTGCATGAGCAGAAGAGCAGGAACGAGGGGAGGGGCAGAAGGAGATGGAGAAAAAGAATCCCAAGTAGACGCGGCGCTGAGTGCAGAGCCCAATACCGGGCTCAATCTCAGGACCTCGAGGTCATGACCTGAGCAGAAATCAAGAGTCAGACACTTATCCAACTGAGCCACCCAGGTGCCCTGTAACAAAATAATTTCGATATCATCTAAAGTGGGGTAAAATGAGGTTCAATCCTTAGTGCTTCCCTCCTGTTCTTCAAGATTTCTTCTTTAAAAATCCATCTTGAATAATCCAAGGACTAGTAAAGGTGTAATCAAAACTGATCCTGTCTTCGTTCTACAATTTCTTTTTTTTTTAATGATATTGTCCAGGTAAGAAATAGCTTCACAATTACATTTGAAGTCAATGGTCTATAAGCTAGTCCATCTAGATGAAATTTGAATGCAAATGTGGAAAATGTTGGTGCATATAAATTAATCAAATGTACATATATAGGTATAAAAATATCTAATACACAATTACAAATGCCATTTCATTTTTCTATTTGTTGACAAATGGATTACTGATAAAACCAGCATGCAGATATTCAGTGCTGAAAAAGTAAGTCCTGAATTAGAGGTCCAGAACTATGACTTCAGAAATGTCTCTTGCCTCAGAAATGTTTCTTTTGATCTGGCCACAATTCACAAAATAGCTGCTGAAAAGAAAATTCTACAGTAATCTTAGTTTATACTTATAGAAGTCTAATGACTGAATTAAAGGCAGGCATAATTCCACTGTACTCTGGACTGGACAAATAATCTCTAAAGTATGAGGTTCAGTTCTGTGTGCTCCATTTTAAAGGAGGAAATAAACAACTGAGGGTAGATTCCAAGTAGGGTTTCTAGAATAATACAAATCCTGCAAATCATTCATACAAAGAAGAAATGAAAAAACTGAGGATGTTTGGCATAAAGGTAAAATTAAGAGAAATAAATCATAAAAGCTATCTTAAACACTAAAAGTACTGATCTGAAGAACATAGAACAGAGTTACACTGTCAGGCTCCAGGGGACAAAATTTCTGGAAGTCCTGTGAGATCTTGTCCACCTGCCTTCATTAGGTTGAAATTTCTCATCTGTAAAATGAAGAGAATGAGTAAGACAATCTCCCAGTCTCTCCTACTCTAACAGTCCATGATTTCATTTTTACAAAGAAGCAGATTTTAGCTCAACATTTTTCCCACTAGCCACTAAATTTGTCAAATAATGGAGAAAGAGTTGCCTCGGGAGACTAGTAAAATGACCATCCTTGAAGATATTCAAGCAGAATACAGAATAATCTTTCAAGAATACTCTAGAGGAGATACTTGCAGTACAGGAGAGTTACTATATAATGTATTGAGGAATGCAGTTCTGGCATCAGACTTGGGTTTGAAACCTGGATCTTGATTCTTAACTATGTGAAGTGTAAACCTAGGCAAGTTAACCTCTGATTGTATTTCCTCACTTATAAAAATCCAGATAACAATAGGATACTTCTGCAGGTTGTTGTGAGAATTAAATGAAATGATGCATGTAAGTATCACTGTGCTGGCATAGAATAAAAACTCAATGTATGTCTGATATCATTATTAAATGGGACAAGATAATCTCTAAAGTATCTTCTAATTTTAAGAACCTATGGGGGCCATAAACATACTTTGGTAATAACACCAAAGTAGATGTAAGTCTCTAGCCTTTTATAATGCAAGAATCTCTTCATCTACTGAGATTCATTTCCTGCTACCACAAAAACATACCAGCCAAAAGGATCTACTTTTACTGGTAAGATACCATTTGGCAGGGATGAGCTGAGAGCCTGATCCATCCCAGAAAAGTAAGTAGTGCTAAAAGTGCACTAAAAGTACAGCAGGATTATAAAAGCTTGTGGCAGTATATAAATTAGTATAGTCATGGGTTGGACAGAAACCGAAATAAAAGCTCATCAGTGGCAAGAGTTAGTTGCAATAACAGGACAGGGTAAACAAACATGGTTTGTTACTTGTAGTAAATTAGCTTGCACGAATCTACAAAAAATTTAAACAAGATTTAAGATCAAATAGACTAAAATCCAAAATTTTAAATGTAGTCAGAGAAAGCTTTAATAATGAGCCTGTTGCCACACCCAGGTGGGACATAGGAGAGAAGGTATTTTGACAAAGATTCCTTACAATTAACTGGGTACTATGTTAAGTACTTTACACACATTTTGTTAAAATTTCACAACCACCCTGTTATCACCACCTGTACTTTATACATATGAAAACTGAAGCTCAGGGAAGTTGAATAATTTGCCTAAGATCACATTGCAGTAAAGTACATGAGTTGTCTAAAAGAGAGGTCTCTTAGGAATTAATTCTTATCCATTCAAGAGTCTTCACCATCTATATCCCACAGGGGAAAAAAATGTCTTATGGCTGGAGTTGGGGATCTATTGAGATGAGTAGCTGCTTCTGGTAACTCTACTGATAAGGGCCCTGAGAGGATGGAATGCTTTCCTATCATCAGTGTTAGAATCATGATCGTTTTGTGATCTACTTGTGTCAGGGTGGACCACAGAGATCCTATCATAACTTAACTATAATCCTACTCTGCAATTCAATTTTTCCAGCTATGTCGGTCATCCACAGGGTAAAGCCAGTGATGGGGCTCGTGAGATACATATTACCACAGCTAGCCAGACACATGTGAAGTGAGGCATTATCATATCTTCCTCATTTCAGAAGAATGTAAAATATCTGAGCCAAACACTGAGTTCATACTTGTGACAAAAACATTCAATTCCTATTTCTAAAGAGGAGTCATTATTCATCGACTCAAAGTTTATAAGAAAAATGTTGTTTCCCCAAATTATTAGCAAGCAATGAGGGTATGAAACTATGGAGGAGATTAGGCCAAAGGATACTCAGGAAAGAGAGAATGCAAATTCTACTAACAGGATGTATAAACTTTTAATAAAAAGTAAAATTGGATCGGAGGTACCTTTCTCACCAGCCCACTGCAGAGCTCCCTCTCTTTACTTAAATAAATTGTATACCACAAATTGAAAGCAGTTTTGATAACTTTTATAACAGTATTAAATTATCATAAAGTTCATTAAAAGGTTATAATGGTCTCTCAAAAATGTTAAAGTTATCTTAGAGATGGTGAGCCCCTTCAAGAAGAGAAATGATCTCTATGGATATTTGATAGGAAAATGAAAATACTACTGAAGTGAGAAAAAAAGATGAAAATAATACAGATTATAATAATTTATTATATAGGATCTCAGTTGTGCTTTTAGCATCATCTAGATTAACATTAAACTGTCACTGTGTCACCTGATTACATTCAGAAATTGATGTGTCCCTAAGTCTTAGAGAAAATGAACATCAACCTGGTTTTCTGATAGGCAGAAAATGCAGAAAAATATATTTTTAGACTTTAGAAGAAAAAGTAATTTCTAATGTTTATTTTATTAAATTAGACTGGCAACCAAAGAATAATAAGTTAAAGTGGGGTCAGCATAATGATATAGAAAAAAGGGTATGAGCAATTATTGAAAGTATACCGTGAACAAGTAATGTGCTTGAGATTTTACATGTTATTTCATCTAATCTGAGAATCAAATCGGTGAGGCAAGCCTCACTGCTCCATTTTATAAATGAAGCAACTTAGGCTCCAAGATATTAAGAAACAAGTAGTCAAGAACACACTGCCAGGGACACCACTATATAGTGGTTACTTAGCTGCCTTCTAATTTTTAATTTGTTGCTTCCTTTCTCAAAAGGCTATTTATATTCTTTGAAAAGATCAATAAAACTGACAAACTAGGCTGATGAGGCAAAAAATAAAGAAGGACCAAATTACTAAAATTGGGAATGAGAATGGGGACCTTCCTAGTGACTACACAGATATAAAAATACTATGAACAACTGTATGTATACAAATTAGACAACTTAGCTGAAATGGCCAAATCCCTAGAAAGACAAAAGCAACCAAAAGTGATTGAAGAAGAAATTGAAAATCTGAATAGAACTACAGCAAGTAAAGAGATTAGTCATTAAAAAAACAACTCACGAAGAAAAGCCTAGGCTCAAACAGTTTACTGGTAAATTTCTAATACACATTTAAAGATTTTATTTACTTATTTGTCAGAGAGAGAGAGAGAGCGCGTGCACAAGCAGGGAGAGAGAGAAAGAGCGCACACAAGCAGGGGGAGCGGCAAGCAGAGAGAGAAGCAGGCTCCCCGCTGAGCAGGGAGCCCAATGTGGGGGTACCAGGACCCTGGAATCAGGACCTGAGTAGAAGGCAGTCATTTAACCAACTGAGCCACACAGGCGTCCCTAATACATATTTAAAGAGCAATTAACACCCATCCTTCACAAACTCTTCTATGAAATAGAAAGCAACAAGCACTTCCCCACTTACTCTATGGGGTCAGTGTAACTCTTATACCAAAACCAGGCAAAGATACCATAAGAAAATTATAGACCAATATTTCATGAATATAGGCATAGAATCCCTAACATAATATTACCATACTGAAACCAGAAACATATAGAAAGGATTTTACATGATGACCAAATGGGATTTATCCCAGGAATAAAAGGTTTAACCTCACAAAATCAGTTAATGAAATATGCCATATGAATAAAGCAAAAAAGACCAATGGATATTTCAAAAGATATAAAAACATGTTGACAAAATTCAACACCCTTTTGTGATAAAAAACACTCAACAAATTAGGAATGGAAGAAAACTTCCTCAACTGGATAAAGGGTACCCAGGAAAGACCCAGAGTTAACGTCATAGGAAAAGATGAAAGACTGGAACAAGCCAAGGCTGTCTGCTCTCACCACTTCTATTCAATATTGTAGTAGAGGTTCTACCTATGAAATTAGGCAATAAAAGAAAGAAAAGACATCCAGATTGGAAAAGAAGTAAAACTATCTCTGCCCGCAGATGACATAATAGTATAGAAAGAAAATGTTAAGGAATCCACAAAAACTACTAGAACTAATAAATGAGTTTGGCAAGTTGGGGAGCCTGGGTGGTGTAGTCAGTTAAGCATCTGACTCTTGGTTTTGGCTGAGGTCATGATCTCAGGGTCCCAGGATCAAGCCCCTCATCAGGCTCCGTGCTCGGCATGGAGTATACTTGAGAATCTCTCTCTCCCTCTGCCCCTTCCGCTCATGCTGTCTTTTTCTCTCTAAAATAAGTAATCTTTTAAAAAATGAGTTTGGCAAGTTTACAAGAGTCAAGATGAATATAAAAATTAGTTGCATGTCTACACTTGTAATGAATAATTGGAAATTAAATTAAGAAATCATTCCATTTATAATAGCATCAAAACCAAAATATAAACAATAATCTAACTAAAAGTTGGCAAATGACCTAGACAGACATTCCTTCAAAGAAGATATACAAATGGCCAACAGATACATGAAAAAGCGCTCAATATCAGGAAAATGCAAATCAAAACCACAATGAGCTGTTACCTCATACTTATTACAATGACTATTATCAAAAAGATAACAGATAACAGCTGACAAGGAGGTAGAAAAAAAGGACCCCTTGTGCACTGTCGTTGGGAATGCAAGTTAGTATAACCACTGTTAAAAACAATAAAGACCTATGACCCTGCAATTGCACTACTGGGTATTTACCCCAAAGATGCAGATGCAGTACAAAGAAGGGCTACATGTACTCCAATGTTCATAGCAGCAATGGCCACAATCGCCAAACTGTGGAAAGAGCCAAGATGCCCTTCGACA